>OY776302.1:23990571-24590571 GCA_963675345.1 Trididemnum clinides | reverse complement strand
TTTTAGGAGAGATCAATAAGCTGCTTTTGATAAAAACAATTTACAACATTCAAAGCCTATTTGACTATGCTACGAGCAATTCTTTATTTAAGCACTTCATTTACATGTACATGTATTCATCCCCCCTTACTCTGTTAAAAATTACAAATGGTAGTTTGTATCATCGTTCTTTCTTTTTGAATGCTTCCTGTCTTGATTGATAGACCAACATGATCACCATTACATGTACAGGAACTAAGGCTTATATTTACTAAAACATTTTGCTGTGGCTCTAACAAATGTTTGTACAGTGAAGCTGGCGCAGCTGCATTAATTGATACGTTTTATATTGGCACGAGTGATAGTATGGCCTGCCAGGGTAAAATCGCACCATACTTAAGAGAAAAATGTTTTCTATTGTGCTTGATAATAGCTTTATAGAGCTACCGGAATCAAACCTGAAAATTTGGGAAAAGCAAGAACTTATTTAACTTCTATGAGCATACCTAAGCAAAGAAAAACAAAATAAATCATATTGCGTTGCCAGCAGGTACTTGAGAAAGTGGAACAAGTGCAAAATTTTCCCCAAGACAACAAGTGCAAAATTTTCCCCAGTTAGTTATCAAGTTTATTCTTAAGAACATTAGAATCTCAGCTGGCAGGGCATTAAAAGAAAGGCAGTGTACACTGAAGGGGCAGGCCTGGTATGTAAATGTACGGGGCAGTGTACACTGAAAGGGAGTGTACAGGGTGGGGGATAGAGGCCTGGGGGTGCAAAATTTTTTTAATTGATATTTAAAATGGATCAAGTTTGAGGTAAAATCAAAATAAACAACGTCACTGTGCCAAATCGCACGACATAGAAGATATTATTGGAAATTTGCTTTACAATAGCTTTATAGAGCTACCGGGATCAAACTAAACATTTGAGGAAAAGCAAGGACCCTTTAAACTCCCCAGGGCACGTCAAGCAGGGAGAAAAGAACATGCTACATAATGCGTAGCCTGCGAGGACTTGAGAAAGTTTAAGTGGCCATCAAAAGAAAACAGCGAGCGACACTGTGAGAAATCGCACCACACGAAAGACATTTTTGCCCTTTCGTTTTAGAATAGCATAATATCAGAAATGCGTTCCTTACTTCCAAACTACGGGAAACGCAAGGCTCCCTTGGGTTCGTGTCAGCAATAAACAGAGCACATAAACCTAAGCATAGCCAGGATCTTGGAATGAGATATTCTATCAGGAAAAGGAGCACAAAAAGTCGTAAACATCTTATGTGCAGAAAACACATAAACGTTTGGTAACTCTTCATACAAGAACCTGGTAGGTAAAGCCGGCTTTGCCGGCTGAACCGACACTCTCAATCCCGACGTTACTGACGGGGTCTCTGCGAGTGACGCCGTCATATATACCATAAAGCAAGAATTTTTTCTTGTGCTGATACGCTGCCTGTTATGGTATTTATGTCTATACACTACATCATTGTAATATAATCCCAAATTTAAGAAAACATCAACATAAAACCATAGCCATAACAATTTGTAAAACTGAATATAGAGAGAACAGTAGACGCTTTTGTCGCTATGCCGGAAACATGACCAATAGCGCAGCCAAACTAGGAACTTAATACCACAAATATAAATAGGGAAGGGGCAGCACCGATTGGCAAAATCGGCTTACCATTTAAATTGTTTTTTCTTTAATTGTGAAAGCAACGACCATTTCGCCGCTACAATCAGTTTTGATTAGGTACAATCCCTGCTCCCTCACAAGTATTAACGACAATGATTTGTGGCAAAATTCTTTGTAAGCATTGTCAGTCATGATTAAGACAATATGATGATCACAATTCCGTGTACAATAATTGTGAAAGTGCATAAAGTTCATTAACTTTTCGCTACTGCACACACAAGAGCCGGATGGGTGAAGCCGGCTTGGCCGGATGGGTGAAGCCGGCTTGGCCGGTTGAACCGAAATATTAAACCCGGACATTACTGATGGAGGGCCTATGCCTGGCGACGCCGGCTAGTAAGCTTATACTATTAATAAAGATTTACTGAATATATCTGCGGCCCACATGAAAATGCTTCGCAGCCTACCGATTGGGAAACACTGGCCTAGGGTGAAAACATGGCAAATAGGGACGATGCTAGCACGCGATAAACTTGGGAGATGTATTATGACTGCGCACATCCACCCAAACTGGTTTTCAATCGATCGTGTTTCAAGAAACGTTAATTTCTGCTAAAAGTAATCCTATAACATCTTTCGCCTTACTTAAAGAGCAGCAAGCGATTTTTTTTATTTACATGTACATGTATTTGAGTTTGGTTTTTTCTTCTGTCTTAAATCCTTTTGAAACACACTGCTGGGTCACAATCTTAAAAGACATCATAATGCTTGCCACAATGTAGTGAGAACAGCACCAGGCAGAAAAATTATCCACCATCATTTTAATAGCGAATATTATTAAAAAATCTTATTACAAATATTTGTAATTGTTCGGCTATTTATATCGGTACAAAACACTAATCTTCGTTAAAAAATAGGGAGGTTTAGATTACAGGCAAAGTTGAATGTAATAAAATCCCAAGATCAAGAAAAGAATAAAATAAAACAATAATAGCATCAATTTGTAAAACAGAATTTATAGGGAACGTTTTTGTTTGAAAATATCTAAAATAGGCGCCAATTAAATAGGTTATATGACTGTTGGGAAAGGCATGGCCCCTTTTTATGCTATGGCCGAACTATAGCATATAGCGCAGTCAAAGAACTTAATGTCACGAGTATAAATATGACAGGGTACCCACCAAATTGTCAAATAGGTCTATCACTAAATAGCTATTTCTTTACTTGTCAAAACGACCACCATTTGGCCGTCGCCATCAATTTTAACTGTGCTTTGCCCTCCCCCTTACACTTAAAAGTATGAATAACAGTTTGTTACATCGTATTTTTTAATTCTCCAGTCCTGATCAACAAACCAAGGTGATGGCCATTACGTGTACAGGAACTATAGCTTACATTTTCTGCAACTTTTTGTTGCTGCTCTCACAAATATTTGTGCGGTGAAGCCGGCGCAAATGCCTTAATTGATACGTTTTGACTGGGCACAGGTGTTGGCATGCCCTGCCGGAATAAAATCACACCATACTTACGGAAAACATTTTTTGTGTTTTGCTTTGTAATAGCTTTATAGAACTATCGGGATCAAACCTAAATTTTTGGGAAAAGCAAGAGCTCTTTTAAGTTCCAAGGGCATGCCAATCCGGGAGAAGAAAACATGCTTCATATTGCTTAGCCAGCAAAGACTTGAGGAAGTTTAATGGGAAATCAAAAGAAAACAGGGTCACTATGCGAAATCGTTCTGCATGGAACACATTTTTTTTCAGAAGAGCTTAATGCAAGAAATGTCTTTCCAACTTTCAAGCTCAGGGAAACGCAAGGCGTCCTTGGTTTCATGTAAGCAATAAACAGAGCGCATAGATCTAAAGCACAGTTGACCTTGAAATCAGAAATTCTATTAAGAAAAAGAGCACACGAAGTCGCGAAAATATTACGATAAACTTTTCGTTACTGTTCACATAAAAGCCCAGTAGGTCAAGCCGGCTTGGCCGGCTGAACCAACATTCTCAATCCCGACGATACTGACGGGGATCCTGCGAACAACATCGACCTATACTATAAAGCATGGATTTTTTCTATTGCTGATGTGCTCCCTATTAAGGTAACTATGCCTATGCTATAAAGTATTGCAATAAAATCCCAAGTTTAAGAAAAAATCCAAATAAAACCATAGACCTAACAATTTTCAAAACAGAATTTGGAGAGAATATTTTGTTTACAAATATGTTGGCCTGATGAGCTCCTACTAGAATATGGTAAATGACTTTGGGGATACCATTTTCGCTATTGCCTATATACCGGAAACAAGGCAAATAGCGCAGCCAAAGAACTAAATACCACAAATATAAACAGGAAAGAGGCCGCACCAAATCGAAAAATAAGCTTACCAGTAATGCGTTTATTTCTGTAATTGTGAAAGCAACCACCGTTTTTCCGCTACAATTATTTTCGACTTTGTTTCATTCCATCCCCCTTACACTTTTAAAATTATTAGTGATAGTTTGTTACAACATTCTTTTTTGTGAGCATTACCAGTCTTGATTAAGAGAATATGATTATCACCACTACGTGAACACGAAATATAGAGGTGCATAAAAAGCATAAAACTTTTGTTGCTGTTCACAAAAGAACTCGTTAGGTGAAGCCGGTGCAGCCGGCTGAACCGAAACACCTAACCCAATATTTCTGTTAGGGGCCCTGCGGGCGAAGCCGGCAGGGCCAGCTAGTGTAATATACAAAGAGCAATTCTATCTGTCTTAAGTCCTCGGAAACTGCCGGGTGTACTAGCATCAAACGATTAATCATCTCCTCGGGTTCAGTGTCATAAAGGGTTTGGTGACGTCACAATGATATCATAATCAAAGATAACATTTTAAAAATTGCATTTTTGGACCGAGAAAAACGGTTGTTCGTTTAAAGAAAACTGGTACAGACTTACCGACTTTAAAAAATCTGGTTCTAAAACATGTCACATGGCACCATAATTCACAACTAATTGTAAAATTTGTTTTCTTAATTTACTCAAAAAATACTGATTGTAGAAACGCGATTAAACCCTTTGGGGGAGATCTTGGCACGGTGAGCTCGATAAAAAAACCCTACAACAATTTAAGCTCAATTGGTATGGCAACAACAGATTCTTTATTTAAGCATTTTAAGACTTCTAAACATGCTTCCTACCTTTTTCTGCCCGCTTCAACTCGCTGTAAGGTGTCATAATGCTCTGTGGTACGATTAACATAGTTTTTTTGCTACGAGAGATCATCATTTTATGATTATTTTAAAACAAAAACAGTTTAGTTAAAAGCTGATTTATGACATTTATAAACCGATTTTCAAAATTATTTTAACAAATTAAAGGGTATTTCAAGGCGATTCCGATAATATATGACATGTATATATACTTTTAGTTTTCATACTAAAAGTGCTGAACTTTAAGACCTGAAGTGTAACTTTCTATTTTCCCAAAAATGTGGTAAGCTGAATAAAAACAGATTAGTTCTATATATAAACCATGCAATAAGTTACTAACAATTAGTCGCGTTTGAAAGCTGAAAAAATTTGGTTTCCAATAATATGTTATTGTAATTAGTTAAGGCTAAGAACAGGTCTATAATGGCTGATGGAAATTAGTTTCCATACGTCATGTTTCATTGTTAGTTAAACAATCTTCCTACTAGACTGAAGAAACTCGCAATTTTTAGAAAAACTTGACTCTTTGGTATATTTTGACTACTTTCTGCGAGCAAGCGCGGTTCTTTGGCATTATCTATCAAAATTCGCAACATGATTCATCACAAAATAAAGGCTTTAAACATTTTCTGGTGTAGCCTACCAATTAAAAGAATTAAAATTTTTGTGCCTACTTTTCACAAAATAGCAATTTCTAGAAAAAGTTAGTTGTTTGGTACATTTTCACTATTGTTTCTCAAAAGTGTGCTTTTTTGGCAGTAGCTATTTTCATTTTTTAAAAGATTTACCTAAAAATGAAGTCTCTAAACATTTAAAGATGTAGCCTACTTCAAGCAAACAAATTGGTGACCCCATATATAAACATGGAAGTAAAGATGGCTCTGTTTTGTTTTTGCAACAAAATGCTAGTTTCGAGCTACCCATCATCTAAATCAGTGATTCCAGACCGGTGGTTCATGTGTCATCTGAAGTGGTCCACCGATAGGACTTTCCATAAAAACCAATCATTGACTTATTCTGAAGATTCTACATGAATTTCTGTCAATTTTCATCAGTAGGTATTACTGCGTTTTTTTTTTTTTTTTGCCAGACTGTCGCACAGTCAAGGCTTGCTGCTAATTAGACTTAGGGGATATGAAATAGGTTACTTGTAATGGTTGTCAGATTCAATTGAATTAGAATTCTAGAAGGGGAAAGTGCACAACAGTTTTTTAAGGCTTTATCGATTTCCTTTAAAAAAACGGTACTTTTGATTTTGGAGGGACAATTGGCTGCGTAAACAACTCATTAACTTTTTATTGCTGTTCTCACAAATATCAATTTGGTGAAGCCGGTTAATACGATATTCTTATACTCGACAATACTGATAAAGGTGCCGCTATTTTCACAACTTAACCGCGAGTGTTTGATTTCAAGTTAGTTTGCCCTTTGACTAGCTGCCTTTACGCCAGGACCACGCAACATGCGCCCAGCAAGAGGCGTTAGCCCATACAAATATCCGATGAGCTGTGATAAAGTTGTAAGTAGTGGTCCTAATATTTAATAACTTAATCCCGAAAATATACATATCAATTACTTTAGCACCCTTCCACAACTTTGATATGGTTTTAATCTAAGCACTAGTTTTATTTAACGGATAAAAGTTTGTCAAGTTTAAGGAGACTTATGGTGAAAACAGTGCATATAACACGTTGGCAGCGTCCAGAAACTTGGAGATATGTAGTGACTATGTCCAATCCCATGCAAATAATTTTTTATCCATTGCGTTTCAAAAACGATGGCTTTATTTCAAAACGAGATTTGGGTATGTGAAAGAACACAAACTTTTTATTGCGATACTCTGTTCACAAGTATCCATGGGGTGAAGCCGATGTGGTCGGCTAAACCGATGTTGTTAACCTCAACATTACTGATGGGAGCCTTGCCAGGCGACGCCGGCAAAGCCAGCTAGTATCATAAAAAACCTCGTTTACTATATTTTTTCTTATTTGCCGTTATTTACAAGGCAGTTGTACAAAATAAATAAATACTAAGTGATGCAAAAGCAAATAAAGAAATACAAAACACTAAAACCTGTCGTCGTTTTACGGGTAAGTAGTAATCACACAAGTTTCTTTGGTGGATCCAACAGTTGATCAACATTGTATGTGCCAATCTATCCATCACAGTAAATCAATCGCTGGTAGGTATTACGCAGACTATATTTTTTGACTTTATGAAATACCTTATCGGTTTCTACCACGAAAAGATATGTATAAGAGTCAATTGCTCTCTCAAAAAGTTTGATATATGTAAGTTAACCTGTTAAGCGTCTCCGTCCAGATATCTAGTCCGCGCAAAACTTATAGGTTGCGTCATCGACACAATATCTAGTCCACACCAGTTTGGTTTTTATTCTTACAAAATTTTTTTGAAAAAGTTTACTAAAAAAACGATTTGTGACTTTATTTCTCATCCGATTTTTATAAAATTTTCAAAAGATCACGCTTAATTCCTCACGCATCGGAAGATGTATAATTTGTGCCTTAATTCTTGGATTTTCATACCGAAAAAGGGTTAAAAGGACCAAGAACCCAGTCGCAGACGACAAAAATTGCAAAATTTTCAGGGGACACGTGCAAGAGCCAACTACCTTGAATTCAAATCAAGATACCTGATTTACCACAAAACCAAACCTTTTATCATTGACACAGTCTGAAAACTACTCTTTTGGGGCATCATTTGACAAAATTTCAAGCAATAATAATAAAATTTATCTATTCAAATTTTCAAATTTTTTAGGGGTCTCAAAACCCCCCCCCAAACAAATTTGTAGGGTAAGTAAAAAAAGTTGATTTAGTGCGCAAAAAATATGATATGTTGCTTAATACCAGTCTCATTTAAAAGCTTAGAAAATTTGCTTTTCAGCAATATATAACTTTAAATAGTTTAGGCTAAGCGATATATGATATTTACTGATCAAAAATGGGTACTGTACATCATGTCAGTTCAAAACCCCCAAAAATTTTTTGACTTACCTTTACTAAATTATAATTTTTAGAAAAACTACACCCTTTGAGAAGATAAAATAAATTGCAAATGTTTCACCACTAAAGTCGTCATTTCGCATCAAGTTTCTAAGGAAACAAAAACTGAAATACAAGTTTAACAGCTAGCAAAAGTTTGGCTTCTCTAAATAAAAAGTTTGCTGTATCCCCCTTGTTTTTCAACACATGGGAGGGGTGTAAATAAGTTGCTGTTTCATTGTTAGTGACAGCATATTCTATTTAAACTTGATATTTTCTGAATCTTCAAGAAATTTCCTGTTCAAAAATACTTAATGTTACATGGTTTAGGCTAACATGTACCAGAAAATAACTGATCTTATTTTAGATACTACATTTGACTAACAAAATTTGGTACCGGTCAGTACCGGTTAACAAAAAGGTCATGGGTCTCAGAAAGTAGCAAACTGTAGAAAACCTAGGCTTTTTGGTAAGTTTTGACTGATGTACCTTGAAAGCTTATGTCCTTAGCATCATCTAGCGACCATTTCTAAAGAAATTGGTAGAAAAATGAAATCTGTAATGATCTTTGAGGTAAGGGTACTTTAACTTTGAAGACAACTCAGCACCTGTTGGGGGGGGCTAATTTGCATATTCCAAAGAAAATTTTTTTTGTTTTTATTATATTTGATATGTACATAACAATTCCTTAATAACATAAAAATGTGCAAGTAAAAATAAACTTACACAAAAAAAATGTGACACTAGGAATAAACTCATTGAAAAAGAATGTGACATTGCATTAAAGCATGAATGGCAAAAAAGACGCTTAACAGGTTAAGCAATAAGCAGTACTTATAGACTAGGGCAGTTTGGCTGCATCTTAATCGATTCAAGTTACGGACCTTAAATTTTAAACCAAAATGCGTGTGTTTTTTGCTAATTGATTATGTCAAAAGCAACTCTTTATACTGAAAATAGCATAACAAAATTAATTTATACAACTGCACGATAATACGTTTTTAGACGATTTCCGACTTTTAAACGCATCAATCTATTCCACTAACAATGTTAATGACGATGCATAACATGAAAACACCCGAATATTCAAAATTTATGTGAACGAACTTTTCTTTGTCCCAAATGATTTAGTTTTGAACTACGAGTTGATGACATGAGGAATTAGGCGGAAATTATTCACTCCGGGGTTCTAATTTCTGTTCGCCATATTTAAAAATAGTATTTTAGATAAAAGCAGTTTTAATTTAATACTTAACTTTCGTATGGATACCAAAGTTTCCAAGCAACTGCGTATGCCAATGGTACTGTATAGTTCAATTTTAATTACAACTTTTAAATTTTGTGATGTTATTCATAGCAAAGAGGCTTACAAAATTGTTATTGTGTATGCGCGCGCGCATGTGGTGTGTGTGTGGGGGAGGGGGTACAAACTGTGGAGGCGTCCGAGCAATGAGAAAAACAACATCATTATAAGTTATGATAAGGTTAATACAAATTGACCATCACTAATCCGGAATTATTGAGACCTGGGGGGTTCCGGATTGGCCATTTATTGTCTTAGAATACACAAACCCAGTTGGTAACCTCCTCATCTTAAAATTAAAATATCCTCTAAATCAGTAGAAGTTGGTGAATAAAGAAAAGACAAGTGAAATGTTAATGAAATACAGATAACATAATTGATACAGGTACAGTACAGTACAAAGCTGGGCGGTGACCCGGGAAATTTGAAATTACAGTACAGAGTACAGATACTGTTTTCAAGGTTAAATTAGTGCAGGATAACTGATTGCCGGATTAGTGATGGTCAACCTGTATTAAAAAGTTTCAAAGACACGCAGCATAGATGCTAAGGAAACTAAGAAATTACCTTTGCATTGCTTTATCTCGTCCAGATAGAGTCGGCGTGGACGATGTTTTCGATCCAACAGTTCCAAATTTTCACTGGTGCAAGAATGGCAGTCCCCAAGAATACTTGAATCAGCCGGTGACAATGTAGAATCAGCATCGGACGTGTCAGTGCTGCAGTCATAATTGTTGAAGACGGTGTGATAGTGATCAGAATCTAGAAGTTACAAAAAGTCCTATCAGCCTGCACGTTGAAAGCACATAGCCTCACTCTCCCTGCAAGACGCAATAAATTTTATTTAATGATTTTTACATTACTTTTATCTGCAAAATATTTCTTGGAGATCATTCCCTTTCATCGTTCAAATTTTTTTCCTCTGACCAGCCAAAACTAATTTTAAAATACGGCTTTGAATTCAAACATTTTTTGGAAATCTTCAGTATTTCAGCCCTCATTTAAACAACAGGACAATTCACCAATTAATTTACGTAAAGTTTGAGATAATCGAAATCACACACTACGTATAAGTTTAGGGCAAAAAATAAAAAGCTCCTTTGAAAAAACTCTTAGAGTCAGAAAAGCATGTGTTCAATCTCGCAGCCGATCTCCACGTTTGCTTTCTCCGTCTTCCCTTCAACCATTTTGCACATAAGATCTTTAAGTTTGAACTACAAAATGCAAGCTGGAATTGCCCTGTGGTGCTCCTTGTACGCGGGGGTTCAAAGTTGTCGCGAAGAACTTAAAAGACTTCCATAAGACCTTGTCAATGCTTTGAACATCGCATTCGACCAAGCAGAGTGGTAAAAGACGGAAAGCTTGGTTGTTACTATGCTGAACTTATGGGCATGAGATATGATAATGATGATGTAATAACACGTAGATTATGATATGTTACAACTTGGAAAACACTTTAACTCAATTTTTCCGTGTTTGTATGCTTTTTTTTGATGTCAGCAGAATTGGCATCTCCGAAACAAGGTATGGCAAAAAGCATCCATTTAGCTCTTCTACAGGCACCTGACTGGTGCCCGGGGTCACAGAGTACATTAAATACGGCCGCTGGTGGCTTTTATCATGTTAGCTACATACAGTAATTTGCTTTCTGTATACAATAAACCAAGGTTTTGTAGATATTATTGTGTTTGTGGCGTATAGTCTTCACAATGCTTCGAGTTGATACGTCACTTAGAAGCTAGAACAGTTACCGTGATAGCTCCTCAAGAGAGCATCAAAGTTACTGTGGTTGCACATGCTATCCGAAAAAACTTTGCTTAATCCAGATATTCAAATAAAGAAGATATTCAAATTTCACATACTTGATTTGCCACTGGTCATGTGCTTCAAAGGTGTCGAGGTAACATGTTGCTGCAATTGTTTTGTTTTAGAAAAGGATGCTTTTGGATCATTACTTTCATTAGGTTTGTTGGATTCTTTTAAAACTAGGTTCTCCGCCTTTTGTTCTAGTCCTTCTTTTTGAGCATGTTTGGAATTCATCTGTTCTTCCAAATGTTGAGTGGAACGTCTAGCTTGTTGAGCATCCTCAACGACAGGTTTACTGTTTTCATCACTCATAATGTAAGCTTATGAAATTTCTTTATCACTTTAGTTCAAAACTAAATCATATACGGCCTACCTTCCTTTGAAACAAGTTAAGAGCTTGAGTGAAAGATACCGTACGACTTCCGGTTATCAGCCAAGGGGGTAATCATTGTTTTATTTCAAAACCTAATGATGACAGATTACCTTTGGTGACGTATGTAGGGGCAGAGATAAAGGGCAATGATCCCAATAAACAGGAAGGCGGAAATGTAAAAACAGCCACTTCAGAGAAGTTAATCTCCAAAAAAAGATTTTAAGTTGATAAAAACAAAATCATTAATTTCAACACACGCTTTACCCAAAAATTGTCCTATGCTCGTCACAATTTTGTATGTATGCCACACTTGATAACAAAAATGATCTCAGTGAATGCTCGCTTCCACCTCCTCCAAAAAAGTTTAGTATGTAAATACGCCATTAGTTAGATTGTGTATATCTACGTTATTAGAAACTGCTGACCTCTCGACTGCTACAGGTTAAAATCGAGCATAGACTATCAGGTATATATTTTCTGGTTGCTGTATTAGGCCAACTGCAGCTGTCAAATTGTAGCAAAATCGATAGACTAAGATATGCAAGATAGCCTATTAACAAAAATAGGTTTGGCAAGCAATAAGAAATCTTTCGAAGTCTGCACTAGCAACTTCTCTTGCGTACGTGACTATGCACAGATCATAAAACCTTTCATAGCTTTTATTTAAACTGTTTTATGTAGGTTGCTGATGTTACTGTGATGGCTTCTCATGACTGCGCAATGCTGGTATTAGGCAATTAGCTTTACCCAAAAACGTGTTGTGACGTTTATTGTCACGTTATGATTCAACAAAATTAAACAAGCGTACATCCGTGAATCAGTTTTATCTGTTCCACCATACATTCTCTGCTGAATAGAGTAAATTGAACAGTTTCTTCGTAGGAAAATATTAACGACGGCAGTTCGTCTACTACTAAGTCACCTACTTTAAGTTCATTTCAGGTTTATGCAAGATGAATTTAGGCCAATTGATGGCGACGTTTTATTATATTTCCAATCTCCGTTCACGGCCGAACTTTTGCGGTTATGCGTAGAACAACTGAAGTTCAGATCTGCTTTGATCTTACCTGTAGAGTGCCGGCACGCTGCATTTCAACCACAAGCCAACAACAAGCCGGAAGAATTGCAGTAAAGTGCTTTTTCCCAAGAGCACAACAACGCGAAATCCAGGCAAACATTGAAGTCACAATCGTATAACAACAAGCCAGCGCTTTCTTGCTCTGCAGACAATTATAAGTATCATTGCCGTAATCTACAGTTGCCGTCACATCTACAAAATGTTCGACCTTCTAGCTGCGAAGGCCGTTGGTTATGCGGTGCCAACTGTAATGCACGCGGTAAAGCAAAATTTTGCAGAGTTTAGGGCAAATTATACAGCAACGAAAACGTTTTTCCTTTTCAAGGACAAATCACACAGTAACGAAACAACTTTTTCTCTCCAAAGACAAATCGTACAGCAACAAAGCAATTTTTTCTCTCCAAAGACAAATCATACGGCAACGAACACGTTTTTCCTTTTCAAAGACAAATCGTGCAGCAATGTAGCATTATTTCCTTTTCAAAAACAAATCATGCAGCAGCGAAAACTCGGTGAAATGCGGTTTGTAAATAGCGCTACTTGTAGAATAGTGCTTTGTACAAAATACGAGTAATTTGGAAGTGGTGAGTAATTTAGAAAGACTGGGCCTACCTGTGAATTATCAATACATGTTTCTGTAAACCGGACCTCGCCGCTTCCGAATTACTACGAAAACTTCGTTACATATTTTGCACAAAGCACTATTTTACTAGTAGCGCTTTTTACAGACCGCACTTCACCGTGTTTTCGCTCCTGCGTGATTTGTCTTTGGAAATGAAATAATGTTTCATTGCTGTATGATTTGTCTTTGAAAGGAAAAACGTGTTCATTGCTGTATGATTTGTCTTTGAAAGGAAAAACGTGTTCATTGCTGTATGATTTGTCTTTGGAGAGAAAAAATTGTTTTGTTGCTGTATGATTTGTCTTTGGAAAGATAAAGTTGTTTCGTTGCATGTATGATATGTTCTTGAAAAGGAAAAACATTTTCGTTGCTGTATGATTTGTCTTTGGAAAGGAAAAACATTTTCGTTGCTGCATGATTTGTCCTAAACCCTGCAAAATTTTACTTTACCACGTACATTACAGTTCGCATCCCGTAGTTGGTCACAAAGATAACTGGATAATTGTTATTAGCCATGCTTTGACAAGTGGAATAATTGAAATTTTCAGACTACATATCGCGCTTAGATATATTTGTGTCGTTGTTTTTGTAAGCTTTATGCAGAGACGTAGCAGCCGCCCCCCAAACCCCCCAATTGGGGGGGCCCAGGCCAACTTTGGGGGCCCAAGTTAGTCTGAAATTGCTTTTTGGCTACGTGACTTTTTTCACTTCAGCAGACTTGTTTACAACCGATTCAAACTGTAGGAAGAAATTGGCTTGTGACATCATAAGTGAATGCAACGTCATTTTATCTCGCAGAATCTAGAATATTTTGATTGATTTTCTGGTAGAATCTTGAATATTCGATTGACATAACAATGCCGTTGTTACGCAACAATCATAGAATGGTCTGGAATTCTGTTTGGCTATAAATACCGGGACAATATATATACATTGCAAAGTATTTTATTGACATTGTATAGAATGAAACGTTCAAAAAGTGGTGCTCAAAAGAGAAAAGAAGCAGCCACTGCTCGAGATGCTGTAGCGAAATTGCCCAAGATGACAGATTTTTTCAAGATTACTGAGCAGAGTAGACCTGGCACTAGTACAGAGAGGGATGAAGAAAACTATAGTGTACAAGAAAAAGAAGACTATGACGATCAGCATCAAAGTGATTGTGAATTTCCAGAAAATGTAAGTTGTGATTTACCTGCCAATACGCAACCTTCAATATCAAAAATAACTGAATCTCAATTTACCCCTATCCCTGATGACCCATGTAAATGGCCTGAAAGTATTTCTGATGCTCAACGATGTGATATAGTAAAGCGTGGACCACATCAACTAATAATGAATTTTCCATATAATAACACAACTCCAAGGCGACGTTTTTCCTCCAACCATTATAAACGTGTGTTACCTAATGGTGAAAGTGTTTCACGGTCGTGGCTAGTTTATTCTGGGGAATCAGATCAAGTTTTTTGCTTTTGTTGTAAGCTATTTGGAAAAGCACTAAGCCCCTTTTGTAGTGGTATAAATACATGGGAGGGTTTTTCGAAAAAACTGAAAGACCATGAAAACGGCATTTCCCACCAAGAATGCTGCAGTCAATGGATGTTGCTAGCTGAAGGGATAAGAAATTCATCCACTATCGACAAACGCGAGATGAATATTTTTTCAATGAAAGACGTTTTTGGAGAAATGTTTTAGAGAGACTTATCGACATTGCCTTGTTTCTATCGGAAAGGAATCTTGCTTTTAGAGGATCTGAAGAAGTCTTAGGATCTCCTCACACTGGAAATTTTCTGGGTATATTTGAGCTTTTGGCAAGAAGAGATCCGATCCTAAAAGAGCTTCAAGACAGAATCAAGAATAAAAACACTAAAGATCACTATTTGAGTCCTACCATACAAAATGAACTAATTGAATTGCTAGCGACAGAAGTTGAAAAAGAAAATTTACAGCAATTGAAATTGGCAAAATATTTTTCTATAATTTTGGACTGCACTCCAGATATGTGACATCATGAACAAATGTTTGTCATTCTCCGTTATGTACTATGTAATGAAGAAGCTGCTGTTGTTAAAGAAACATTTTTTGGCTACTTGAGAATAAGTGACAGTACTGGGAAAGGCTTGTTGGACGCTTTCTTAGAAAAAGCGACCGAACTGCAACTCGAATTGTCTGATTGTCGAGGTCAGTCATATGATAATGGTGCTAACATGAAAGGAAAACATTCTGGGGTCCAAGCAAGAATGCTAGACATCAATCCCAAAGCTGTTTACGTGCCCTGTGCAAACCATACCCTTAACTTAGTTGTTGTTGACAGTGCTAATTGATCGACGGAAGCATTGACATTTTTTGGAGTACTTACAAGGTTGTATGTGCTGTTTTCTTCCTCTGCTCAGCGTTGGGAAATTTTGAAGAAACATGTGGAGCTGTCCATAAAGTCACAATCTGATACTCGTTGGGAAAGCAGAATTAAATGCATCAAACCTCTTCGATACAATTTAAAAGAGGTGTTGCTGGCACTGAAAGACTTGGAAGCCATTTCCATAGAAAGAAAAGATGGAAGAGCTGCCTCAGAAACAAAATCGTTGATAGCTCATTTATCAAAATGGAGTTTTCTTTTGTCGGTGTTTATTTGGTATGATATCCTATTCCAAGTCAATAAAGCAAGCAAGATTCTTCAATCGTATGGAGTCTCCCTTCATACAATGGAAACGGAAATCCAGGCAACTGAAAAGTTTTTGCAAAACTATCGCACAACGGGTTATGGCAGTGCCGCAACATCTGCTGTTGAAATAGCACAGGAATTGGATATTGATCCTTCTTTTCCTCCGTCAAGAAGTGGAAAGAATAGAAGATTGTTTGATTACCAAGGTGAAGAGGAACAACGAGCTACTCCTGAACTGAAATTTAAAAGCAACTTTTTCTATCCATTAGTAGACCAGGCTATTATGTCAATAAAGGAGCGCTTTAATTTGTTACGTGAGGTTTCTTCCGCCTTTTCGTTTTTGTACACACGAGACAAACTTTTGCTTGTGCAACAAGAAAATGCTCTTCTTACTTGCTGTAAAGAGTTCCAAAAAAAGTTCGGTGACATTGATTCTGATGAAATGAGCGCTGAGCTACAGCGGTTTGTTTTAATTTTACAAAAAAAACGCAATCTCAATACGGCTCAAGACTTTCTGAACTATCTTCTAAAGACTCATTTATTTGAATTGTATCCGAATGTGTACATCGCACTTCGAATCTTACTAACTTGCCCCGTGACTGTTGCCAGCGCTGAAAGAAGCTTCAGCAAGTTGAAACTGATCAAAACTTTTAATAGAACGTCTATGACAGACAGTAGACTATCTTCATTAGCCATGTTGTCAATCGAAAATGACTGCGCCCGATCTCTTGATTATGACAATGTCATAACAGCATTTGCGAACAAAAAGGTTCGCTCCAGACTATTTAAATGATACTGTGTTTTTATAACTTTTTCATGTTTTTCAGTGTCATTGCTTTCGTTTTGCAGTGTCTGCATAAATGTCCTACTGAACTCTGGCATCGGTGCCGAATTTTTTATGACTTGCACCTTCGGTATCGGCATGCTTTATTCTGACATTAGCCTGTTTACTTATGTACAAATTGTGGTGTATTTTCTTAATGCAGCTTTTCAATTTTACACCTCTAAAGTGATATGACCTGTGCGCAGGGGCTCTTGCGCTTACTTTGGGGGGGCCCGAAGTTGGAGTGCTACGGGACTGGCGAAATGCATTTGTCTTAGCGTATTATTGTGGTGTATTTTCTTAATGCAGCTTTTCAATTTTACACCTCTAAAGTGATATGACCTGTGCGCAGGGGCTCTTGCGCTTACTTTGGGGGGGGCCCGAAGTTGGAGTGCTACGGGACTGCTTTATGTTATTTAGGCCGTCCTATATTTGTGAAGTGTTAGTGCCACAACTTCAAACTAAACCTAACTTTGATGAACTCTTCTTTCAGCAAGATGGAACTTCTCCACATTATGCGTTAAGAGTAAGGGATTACCTTAACAAAGTCTTTACACAGCGTTGGTGCACTGTTCTAGTGAATCCTGTTTCTTCTTAAAAATTTTTTATTATCATTACCAATTACGTAATTTATTAACGGCGTTTTTTCTATGTCACGTGATGTTCTAGAATTTTACAGAAGATCGCCTTTTTGTATATAAGGTGGCGAGTTTTTAAGATTTAGAGAGAGTAGTTAGTAGACAAAGTCGAGTGTAGTAAAAAGGCGTTGTTTTGTGGTGATTGTTGTGACAGAAATCAAGCAATTATTTTGGTGGTTTTAGTTTTGGTTGGTCTTGATAGTTAAATATTAAAGTGCTTTAGTTTCTGTATTTGACAAGCAAAGGAATTCGAAGTTTTAAAGTGGTTTGTGAATATATTTGTTCTGTTGTTGATCGAGAAGTATGTGTGGTTTAACGTATCTTAGTGAAAACCAATCTTTTCCTAGCTATTAAGTTGCAACCAGACTTAATTATTGGAGCGATATACAAATCGCCTGAACTTTAAAAAGTAAATTAAAGATTGAGATAAAACGAAAATTCTATTGAAACGCGACACCAACCAAGTTGAAAGTCTACGTTTGTCGTGCATGCAATAGCGTTTCTATAGAAAAAAGATCCGTTCTCGCAAGACACTGCATTAAATGGTTATACTATTTTTAAGACTTTTTCTTTTGAAGAAGCTTTGTAAGTTGGGTTAATTATTCTAGTGGTTACTGCTTTTTCTTGTAGGCCTATTTGATAACTTTTTTAATTGCTGTCTCATGCTTTTGATTAGCCGTTCGTAAATAGTTAAAAGTCGGTAAAACCTAAGTGACCCCATGACACCAATGTGCTTTTACTTCTAAACAAAAAACTTAGATCTTATGATATTTAAAATTTAAGGCTAAAAACTATAGCCAAAAAAGGTAGTCATCTAAAAATTTTTGAAGGCGTTGGTGCAAATTTTTTTTTATCTTGAATCACATTTTTAGACATGACTTTATTTGATTATTTTAGACACCTCCCAAGAATTTTGGTAACATCACAATCACTACTCGACAGAATCAACAAACATGCACCAAAATTAATTAGCTGTGGGATGAAGAATGAGAAAGACAAATACCAAAGCGAAAATGCAAGACAGCTCCAACTCATTTTACTCTTTTTCCCAACGAGACTCGGTAACTGGACAGCACTTACTTGAAAATCAAGAATGTTTCACAGCGCGCAGTAACTGCCAATTCTCAATGTTGGCATTACTTAGATCGTCCGTTCCATTCATATACCCTCGAAGCAACTTTTGTGAAAAACAAAAAACCCATATTTTGTTACCATAAAAAATTTGTCTGCGCACTATAATAGGTTTTCAAACAGCTTGGATCTCGCACGCTGACGAAATGTACAGTGTCCATAATCCTGCCGACTACAAACAGCGACGTTTTTTTTTCTCTACTTCATTCTGGCAGCAACTTACGGTAAAAGCCGAAAAAATACCTATAAGTTTTCATTCATTGCTTTAAAAGAGTGTGATTAAATCCATCCTCTAAAGCAGTGTCTCTTAACCTTTTTGGCGCTCGTACCTCTTAAAATTTTGTGATATGTTTTTGTACCCCTAGACCTATCAACAAACACCACAAAATTACCGGTAAACATACAATCTAACAATGAAATATATCACAATGTAGCATGTTACCGGTTTATATTTATTAGCCATAATATTGTTCACAACAAAACCAATTCAGTGCAAAACCAATTCTGTCGGAACAAACAAGTAGCTATTTATTACGTCACAATAACTCTTTCTTATGACAAAAAATCATTCAGAAATGCAGATGTTAAAGTTTAGGCTTCGGAAAATGTTTTCTTACTTCAAATAACATTGAACATAAATTTTTGGCAAATAGTTAAAAATAACCATTGTTCTGACGCCTCATCTCGTATCCCCTGCTTTGGTGCTTCGTACCCCCAAGGGGTACAGATACCCCCGGTTGAAAACCCCTGCTCTAAAGCTTTATTCACAGCTATTTCAAAATTTTGTTCGACTAATTAACTCTTCAAAATTAAATATTGGAGAATGTGCGCCAAAAACTTTTCAAAAGCAATTAGTGCAAAAAAAATCAACCCACTGATAACAATTCAGAGCACCTTATCAAGTTAGCAAGAAAGAGTAATTGGTCTACCAGTTGAGTTGGCTTTCAAAATTTGAACCAAAAATGGTCCACTTCAATGGAGGATTTGCGGAAAATAAAAACTTAAATTCAAAGCTTTTTTTGCGCAAGCATACTGCATTCACATACAACCGAAATCAAATTTTTAGCATCAACTTAAGTAAAAGTTACAACTACTTAAGGAGCATTACTTAATCTATTTAAGTAAAAGTAGAAGTAATAAAACCTGAAGCTACTCAATTAAGTTGCTCGTTATTGAAAATCTACTCAAATAGTTTACTTTAGTGCAACTACTTTGTTACTGAGCATCTCCGGTTGTGCGGGTAAAGATATGATGAAACAAAAGAATACAAAAATCTTGTTGGTGGTACAGAATTTTAATGTAGCTTTGAAAAAAGCTGTTTGAGCCATAAGCTTTTCGTGACGCTCTCATCAGTGGCGGTATCGCGTCAAAAGGGAAGATCCAGAGTGAATAAGTGTGTTATATGTGAATAATTTGGACGTTAGGCAATCAAGACAAGCCAATGATAGCGCTAGTATTGCAAAGCGCGCCAAAGAATGATTTCGCAATTGCCAAAGTTAGAGAAAGCGCAGCAGGAGGCCAAATGCCACGATTATCGAAAGAGTTTGAGAGTGTAAACAAACTCTTTCTGTCTGCATAACGCCGGGCGTCGGGTCTTGATATAAGTAGGCTCTAAAAGATTAAGATGGAAAGAGCTGCGCGCTGCGGCGAGGATTGAAAACCGCTTATCATCATAGTTTAATGCGCATCGGTCATTATCTAAAAGATGCTGACCAATGGCGGAGTCACAATCCGGTTTGGTGTCGGTTTGTTTGCACAATCTGTGTGGTTGAGATCGGCGTGGACGAGTCAATTGCTGTCTTAACCATTGCGGAACATGTTGCTTGATGCGATCCTGTAGTCGTTGAGATGTTCGCCCTACGTACCGACTGTCACAGTGGCACTTGTATTCATATATGACAAAACTTTTCTGAGTGGCAGGTAGAACATCCTTGCGGGCCACAGGCAGCATGCGCTTAGACGTAAGGACCAAGCGGGTGCTGACGGAATCATAGCAGCTTTCCACGGCGGTTTTGACTTCTTTTTTCAAGTTTGTAGATGGCTTACCTATCCAAGGGACCCTCAAGTACACAGGACACTTTTCAGGGCCAAATCGCTTAAGGGTGGAGAACTGAGCAATTTTCTTGGTGATCTGAGTGTTGATGATGTTTTTAGGATAGTCATTGTCCAGTAATATCTTCTTGATCCGTTCTATTTCTTGATTTCTTTCTTTCTTTGATTTCTCTATTCTTTATTTCTTTTCTTATTTCTATTTCTTGATCCGTTCTATTTCCGGTCTCCAGCAATGACAACACAGCCAGCATTGAATCGCGCCTTCAGAAGCGGTTGCTTGACTTAGTCAAAGCCGATCTCATGCCGAAGTGGATATATGACGCAATACGACCAACTGGATCGCAAAGACCTCGAATGTATGGTTTGCCGAAAATACACAAAGAAGGTACACAAAGTACTCAACTTCGCCCAATACTGTCTATGACAGGTTCGTCCGATCATGAATTTGGCAAGTGGTTGGCTAGCCTATTACAACCTGTGTTGGAGCGGTTTTCGTCACACTGCATATCAGATTCGTTTACGTTTGCTTAAGACCATGCAAAATCTTGACATCAACCCTAATGTCTTTACGTGTTCTTTTGATGTATCGAGCTTGTTCACCAACGTTCCTCTTGATGAAACCATCAAAATCGGCTTTGGCCAACATCTTCGTAGGATATTATGAAGAAAAGTTATTTTCTCAAACGCAAAAGCCTCCAACATACTTCAGACATGTTGACGACACGTTTGCCATCTTCGATCACGAAGCTGAAGCAGATGAATTTCTGACCAAACTTAACTGCCTTCATTCATCCCTCAAGTTCACCTTTGAAAAAGAGAAAGGGAAATGTCTACCGTTTCTTGATGTCTACGATGTCTTGATGTCTACGAAAGAACAGATGTTGGCTTGGAGACCAGTGTATACCGAAAACCCACTTTCACTGGCCAGTTTTATTCCTCTCAAACGCAAAATAAGTCTAATATCCACATTGGTGCATCGAGCTCTAATGATTTGCACCAAGCGTAGATTCAATAAAGAAATAGAACGGATCAAGAAGATATTACTGGACAATGGCTATCCTAAAAACATCATCAACACTCAGATCACCAAGAAAATTGCTCAGTTCTCCACCCTTAAGCGATTTGGCCCTGAAAAGTGTCCTATGTACTTGAGGGTCCCTTGGATAGGTAAGCCATCCACAAACTTGAAAAAAGAAGTCAAAACCGCCGTGGAAAGCTGCTATGATTCCGTCAGCACCCGCTTGGTCCTTACGTCTAAGCGCATGCTGCCTGTGGCCCGCAAGGATGTTCTACCTGCCACTCAGAAAAGTTTTGTCATATATGAGTACAAGTGCCACTGTGACAGTCGGTACGTAGGGCGAACATCTCAACGACTACAGGATCGCATCAAGCAACATGTTCCGCAATGGTTAAGACAGCAATTGACTCGTCCACGCCGATCTCAACCACACAGATCGTGCAAACGAACCGACACCAAACCGGATTGTGACTCCGCCATTGGTCAGCATCTTTTAGATAATGACCGATGCGCATTAAACTATGATGATAAGCGGTTTTCAATCCTCGCCGCAGCGCGCAGCTCTTTCCATCTTAATCTTTTAGAGCCTACTTATATCAAGACCCGACGCCCGGTGTTATGCAGACAGAAAGAGTTTGTTTACACTCTCAAACTCTTTCGATAATCGTGGCATTTGGCCTCCTGCTGCGCTTTCTCTAACTTTGGCAATTGCGAAATCATTCTTTGGCGCGCTTTGCAATACTAGCGCTATCATTGGCTTGTCTTGATTGCCTAACGTCCAAATTATTCACATATAACACATGTTGCAGTGAGGAACCGCTATACCAGCCGTTTCACTGCTGCTTCTATTTGGGAGATCCTGTCTCTAATTGTCTTGCTCACCAGAGATCCTCGACGCACGAGCACACACCAACTTGTAGAACATGAAGACTGTATTAAAGGAGAACAGAAAATTTTGCTCACAAATTAGCTGCACCACACGCATCAATTGCGACACGCTAGACGTATCTGGCTCTAGTTGTTACAAGATATTAAAGACTACTGAGAGATCTCCTAAATACAATTCATGCATATAAAGATATAAGCGAATGCGAAATAAGGGTATATTATCAATTAAGGCTAGCATTAGCTGGCAATACAAGCAGTTTATTGTTTTCCAATTGATTTAAGACACAGACAAGCGCTTTCAAAATACATAAACAACTTGCCACTAGCATTAGTTGGTGATGAAATATTAGGTTTCTATTCGCTACCACCCCATACTAATAGACTAAAATTACAACTTGCAAACTAGTGTAGCTGATTCGTTAGAACTTATACAAGGAACAAGGAAATAAATTAATTAATTCGATATTTTTGAGCAAGATAACTATGGCGTCACAGAGTCATAACAATAATGGAGATAGCAAAGCTTTGCAATCGTTGTTAATCTAACGTTCTGTCTTTGCACTATGAATATCCTACTGAATATGGGAGCAATGACTAAATTTATGACTTATGGTGTAAAATATGACTTTAATATGACTTTTTAACTCCGTTATCAAACATCGTACGAAAGTTTTGATTGAATTTTTGGGTATTTTATAAAAAACAGACCTTCTAAAAAAAATATAACTTTAATGACAAAAAATTGCCCTAGTCATCACATATTACAAAACATCCCTATTCCTCACTTATTACAAATGACAATCTATTAAATGAGGCGGCAAACATAACAGCTTAGAAGGCGAAAGCTTCCGAACAACTATGACACCAAGAACATTAACAGTCACTTTACTAAAGGCACAAAAACAACTAAACCAATGACAGGGCTCATAAATCACGTTAACAACACACTTATTCACTCTAGATCTTCCCTTTTGACGCGATACCGCCACTGATGAGAGCGTCACGAAAAGCTTATGGCTCAAACAGCTTTTTTCAAAGCTATATTAAAACAAAAGAATGCAAATCATCTTTCTAAATGTCGAAAAGCGCTGGCTTACAAGCAGTGCCGAATCAAGGCACATGGAAATTCCCCATTGGCATTACATTGTGGTATTACCATGACTCTATGAGCAAAGCATGCTTCTTGTTTATTGATTTACAGAATAGACGCTCTTACATTACATTCAGTCCAGCGGTAAAACGTGACACGCAGCGCAACCAACAACGTAGTTAAACGATAATAAATAAACAATCAAAATGTTACGTCGAGCTGCTGCTTTATACAGAATGAGACCCTGTGATGTCACTGGGTAGTGCTACTATGACAGTAATATTATTGCGCTATTTACCTTTGTTTAAGTATGCATGGTGTTTAAAATTCAAATAGCGGTTTTCATAAAGTCAAAGTTGTAAAGCATTTTTGTAAGAAAAGTATTGTGACAATTTATCAAAAGAAACAAGTTCTATGTAAACTTTCTGTTATCCATATTTTCAATGTAGGCGTCATTTCGGTTTGCGCACGCAGTGATGCAAACAGCAAAATTTTTATATACACGTACATTTATGTCTGCTTTAGCAATTTGTGTGCAGCTTCAACAGGTCACTCTTTCCGGCAAAGGGAGTAGGGTTAGTTCGGATATCAATAATTTTTGTTATCCGGATAACGGATATATCCGTGTACTTGGAATTTAGCTAACCGGTTGACCGGATAATAACTGCTAAATATGAAAAGTATTGCACAGTTTTATTACGGACATAAGCACACGTGCAGTACAATTGAATATAAAAAAAATCACGCAGATTTAATGTTCACTATTTCTGCAACGCATTTCTTATAAAGCACAATGCATCGATTGTGGAATCGTGTAGACGAAACCGGAGTTTTGTAACAAAGAGTCCACATGCACTCAATGCTCTTTCTGCTTCCACAAAAGTGGGCTGAATAGTAAGCAGAGCTTCATAGAGAGTCTGAAGGGTGGCCGGTCGTATCCCAGAAGCTTCAAACATCTCACATTCCTTTTGGACCATTCTTCTATTAAGGTTTGGAGTAAGGAAAGGACGAGTAGCTGGAATTGATGCTGACGTGATAGCTCGCTCTAGTTCTTGCTTGAGAGATGCACGTGATGAGTCTCTACATACTGAAGTAGAAGCGAGTGACACAAACTGGCTTCCTTCTCCAGGACTAGGCTCTGGTACTCCAAACAGCTTTTGCATTAGGGTTGCAGCAAGACTGTACTTCTTGTTTTTGTTTCCGTATTCGCCAAAAATATCAAACTTGTTCTCCATTAGAAAATTGGGATCATGCAAATATTCAAGTAGATGAACAAGACATGCATTTCTCCTGTCTTTGATTTTTACCTCAAGATGAGACTTAAAAGATGCCGAGTACGCAGAATTAGAATTAGAGAAAGTTTTAAACACAAAATCATGAATTCGCTCAGCTATAAGAAGAGTAGCGTTCCTAGTGTAAAGCCCATCTACAGCGTGTTTGACAGGTTCAAGGACATCAATCAGATCATGGAGAATTTTAATTTCTGCGTTCATAATGGTGGTAGAAGTTCCAATTTCGATAAGGGCCATTCTGATACATTTTTCCGCTCTTACAAATATTTTAATCATCTCCAAAAGACTGTTCCATCTAATCTTTGAATCTAGAATCAACTTCAGCTCTGTGTTCAATTGTGCTTGGATATGCTTTTGCAGAATTTCGTCCTTAAGAGGACTTTTGCGAAACATCTTTACCACTGTTCTAACCTTCCCTATCACTTCCGCAACAAACCGTTGAAATTCTACGCCAATTGCTTCAGTCTCCATAAGATCTACAGCAGCTTCATCAACTTCTTCCACCTCCTCTTCTGAAGAAAATTCTGAATCCGATCCAGTATTATTATTTTCCTTTCTCTTTTCTAGTTCTTCAAAGAGATTTTGCCTTGCATACAAGAAACCATTTACTGCTAAATGATAACCATGCGCAAAACAGGGCTGGTGGACGCAACAAATCATTCTTTCAAAACTCTTCATCACACTAGCTCCATCTGTCGCAGCTGCAACAATGTCTTCCATCTTGAGTTCAAACTCGTGCAATCTTTCTTTCACCAAATTCTCTACTTTTTCAGCTGGCATAGAACCTTTGATTCTTACCATTCCTAAATTAACAGGGTCTGAATCATAGTGCAGGTTTAAGTTCATGTATCTTCTGCTTCTTGTGCTTGTGTATTCATCAAGAGTGACAGAACAAAATTTTCCAGCCCTTTTTTTATTTCAATCATTTTCTTTATATCGCTTTTCAGTGTTTGGGAAAAAGATATGATAATACTTCTGACATTTTGCACCGTTTATGGTAGCTTGTATCCTCTTGCTAAAAATGCTTGTCTTAGTTGCTTACTAGTAGAAATGGTGTTAAAAGAAATTCTGTCCACAGCTGCTAGCTCTGCAACAACCCTTTCCAGCGACTCTTTGGTTGGTTTAAAATAGTTTTCAATCGTGCTGGTGCCCGCGGAACTTTTGTTTGTGTTTTCCAAAGAAACTTGCTGTTTTGCCTTCTTTGTGTCGAGAAGAATTTTATGTTTTAGACAAAGGTGGTTTCTCGTTCCTCCTGTAGATCCACCTTTACAAGAAATCGTGTTTTCGCAGGTTTCACATTTCGCCCTATCACCGTTTCTCGATCGTAGAAAGTAGCCCCACACGGAATTTTCACTTTTAAAACATTTAAATTCCATCTCTTAAATTTAGTCAGTTTAAACTAGGTTGTATTCAAAGCTTTTCAAGTTCAACTGAAATCTTCTTACAGCAAACCCTGCACACTTCATAAGCTTCACCTCACAATGCAAATGCAGTCTTCTATTGAAATAATCATTTCCTTGGCTTTCTTTGGGACATGGGAGTAAAATTCACTCAAGCATTTCACAAGTAGTTGAAAATATAAGGCAATAGAAGTGTAAACAAAAGTTTAATTGCGCTCAGCGGCAGTCAGCCTCCTCATAACAAAGAATGTTGAAACTTACTAAAAAGTGTTAAAGCATTAGCAACGATATTCTTTTATCCGGTTAACCGACAGAATTATATCCAGATATCGGATAGCAAAAAAACTCTTGGTTAATCGGTTAACCGGTTAACCGTTATCCGGATAATCCAACCCTAAAAGGGAGTAAAGTTTTTCGTCATGCATTTCTGCTTTAGCAGCTCGCCAAAAAAATCAAAAGGCGCAAGATCTGGACTACGCGAAAACCAATCAATCTCTGCTTGTCGACTATATTCTGTCTCCAAACAACCTGTCCAAAAGGGCAATAGTCTCGTGCTATATAGAAGTTACACCATTCTGTTGAAAACCACAAAAATCTCTTTTGGTATGGTGTCAGTAGGGTACATTCAAACTGTCACTGCGAGGTAAGCGTGCATAGAACACTCCCCTGCGCGGCGCTTTTTGTCGTACTTACAAAACTATCTTGCTACGCTGTGCATGAACCTTTGCTAGATTGCCAAAATCAAACATAACAATAAAAACAACAGGTAAAAAAAAGGCAATTACTATGAATCACGTGTAAATCACGCCGCAGCCTTGAAGACGTATCTATACGTTATTTAGCACAAAACTGATAAGAAAATATTTTGGACGTAAATATATGTCCATCAGCCACGTAAGCTATGATGCGAAAAACTTAGATTTACGCCTTCCCGCACTGAAACTTTTAAGGCTTTCAGTAGTGTGATCATACATTTGCTTTACCTTCTTTATTGACTGTCACAGTTCCCTCTTTGTCTTTAAACCGGCACGACCCGAGGATTTCTTTTTTTGTATTCGATACCCAATAAGCAGTCAGTTATGAGCCCTCCAAGCACTTGTCACAAGACCTATTCGGGTTTCTTGTCTTCCCAGCAAACTTCATTGAAGTGATTTACAGCATCATTCAGGTGAAAGTAGACTTTGCCATCAAACCAAACGTAAAAGTGGCAGACATTTTTTGTTTGTCAACTTTATTGATTTTATAAAGAGATATAGTCGTTCTTTTGACAATTTTGTTGGTAAAGTTAACGTTTTGTTTTCTTTAGTAACCGGGAAGCTTCAAGCTTCCATGAAATACGACAGATATTACTGGAAAGACAAGAAACGTGTAACATAAAATTGTTAAACATCCCCGATTTCTGAGGGAGCGAAACGTCAATCGACAAACAAAGTTGTCGTAAGGACGACCTTATACGAGAATGTTCATGAATATGTTCATGAAACTAATATATGTTCATGAAACTAAAGAATGCCGATCCAATTCAGATGCCAATCCACCTGAGTGAATGTGGCGTTCTACATTTCAACACACCTCTGGTGGTATAGGACAGTAAATTTGTGACAAGTGATATTTCGCGTGGAAACTTCCATTCTTTTTGAAAATGCAATAAACACGTTGTAGAATGGGTTGAAGGGCCGTTTGTTGACAACGGTGGTGTCTTGGAATCTCATGACTGCTAAGTTGTAGTGAACGTGGTAAAAGCAATTCATGGCGATTTTCCCTGGTTGTGTTCGAAAAGCACTGTATTAGCAGTACGCGTAGCAAATGTTTTTTCAAATGTTTTTTCGTAATCCAAAAATCAAAATGTTTTTCCGTAACCGCTGGGTAAAATATGGGACAAAAAATGTTTTCATGTAATTTTTCTAAATGTTCTGCTTCCACTAGTACACATAAAAATTGCACAAAAATCATGGTAAATCAGGCAACAGTTTCAGTGTGTTTTCTATCTTCAGATGTTTTTCTTGCATCTACTCATGTTTGACAGACATGAGGCTGGCCACAGTCTGTCAACAAATGTGCTCGATTGCTTTCTTGCAGCAATACACTGAATTTATATCGCTCTGTCAATGTAAGCAACGTTCTTTTCGTTATAAGTTTTCGAAGATTTTTTTGTGAGACTAAAGCTGACGTTGCCAGTTCTTGTAGCTGCTTTTTCACATCATTGACTCGCTGTTTTCGTCTCATACGAAAGCGCAAGCTTTGAAGGTAGTCTCTAGCAACAACATGTTTTGTTCAGTTTATAAATCTTTCAAGCAGCCTGAATACTGCATAGGGAATAGGTAACAGGCTCATTGTCGGAGGACGTGTACACTCCCGACGGATAAAGCGGATCCATACCACTGTACGATTGAACTTCCATTCCACGTCTTTGTTCTGACTCGTTCTATCAAATGTTTTTGCCATCATAGCGATGAGCATATTGATGAGAATGATAACCGCCACAACGTGATAAGTGCCTAGTAATGTCAAGCCCGACCAATACGCGAAAGCAAGACGCTCGTTATAAGGAACATGTGTTAGTTCTAGATATCCAAACAGAGACCAGAATAAGTCTCCCAAACTCGAACTAATTGTTGACAACGAAACGGTGCAGTTGATCATGCCAATCTGGCAATCAAAGCCACTTTGGGGTGTACCGTAATACCAGAAGAGTTCAGTCAATGCCAGGGAAAATGCAAAAACAATAAGGCCAAATATGGTAAATGTTACACGTTGGTTTTGAACGCGGGTTGCTTTGATAGCGCAGTTCGCCTTCGGGCGGGTTCTCTGTGCGGTGTTCTAATTATGCTGATAAGGCATGCATTGCACGCCTTTGAGAAGTACGGTAGAGACAGTTAAGTTGGGACATGTGTGAAGAGTAGGCGCTGGCGTCCTGTCACTAACTTTTAAATAATATACGTTTTTATCCGTTTTTAGTCTGGTTGAAGGTTGTGTCAGGAAGAATCAAGGCTATAGGAAGGAAACGTAACACTGGCGAGCACGCCCAATGAATTTCTTTTGTCAGCCCCCGAAGTATTTGCTAGGAGAAAGTTTTATTGGATTTTTGGCGTCGTTTGAGAGCTTTTGCGAAAGTGTGGATGCGCCTGACGCAGCAAAGCGCCATGCATTTTTGGCAAGCTTACCAGAAACTATGAAGTTTGAAATGCAAGAAGCTGATAAACAACTCTATGAATTGTCGTATGATGCGTTAAAACAAAAGGCAACCGAAGTAGCGTGTGGAGCTAAGCAGTCAAACAGAGCGCGGCAGCAGTTGATTAGCCGCTGCCAGGCAATCGGAGAATCGAATCACAGTTACGTTGCTGCGCTCCATCAGCTGGGAGAGATTGCATATCCCGACGAGGAAGATGCCCAAACAAAAAACGACGTGTTGTACAATGTGTTGATTAATGGGTTGAGGGATAAGCATCTTGTCGACCGCTTAATGGCCAAAAATTCGCAAGCTGACCGTCCTAGATTTTTGGATACCGCAAAGCAGCTATTAGCTTTGAGTACTGATACTCTACCGGATGACTCCGCTGCTTTGTCCGCCATCGGACTTCAGAGATCAGTCAACCAAAAGAATGAAATCGAGGAATTGAAAGGTCTAATTGCAGATTTGCGAAAAGAAGTACAGGATGTCAGAGATATGTGTGTCAAACAGAGATCTACACCTGTTATCACTTGTTACTTTTGCGGAAAAAGCGGACATCTTCAAAGAAATTGACCAGAAAAACGGCGGCAATTTGGCGGCAATCGAGAAGTGGATCGCGACGCTGACCGAGCCAATGCACGAAACCAACCGGAGAAAAATGTTTATTATGTGCCGTCAACCAACGATGAACTTTGTAAATATGGTAAGATTATTGTAAACGATAAATATGTGTGTGCGTTAGTAGATACAGCTGCATCAGTTACAGTATTATCAGAAGAATTTTACCGAACGTGTAACTCTCCAACGTTGTTAAATGTATCAAATGATATTAAGTTTGTCGGCGCTGGCGGTGAACCACTCATTATGTTAGGAAAGACTGAGGTTTCTATTGCCATTGGGGACTGTCGAGTACCACTTGATGTGTATGTGTGTAAAAATCTGACCGAACCATTTATTTTAGGTTTGGATTTCTTGCAAAAGCAACAGTGCGTAGTTGATTACAAACAAAAAGTCTTAAAAGCTGGGGATGTTACCCTACACCTAACAAAGCGGCTTAGCCCACCGTCTTCTTTTGATGCGAGTCTGGTTAACACTTTAAAATTACCACCGTTTACTGAAATGATGGTGCCCTGCAAAATTATTGGTCATGAGTTTAGTGACGGCTCAGACGTTTATGTCGAGAGAAACGAAGCGTTGTTGGGTAAATACGAAATTATGTGTGGAAATGGAGTGATAAAAACTTTTGGTAACTCCGTGCTAGTCAGAATGGCCAACTTTACCCCCACCGCTAAGTGTTTACCTATGGGAGTAATTGTTGCTAAAATAGGTGCTCTTGTGAAAATCAGTGTTTTTTCGAAGGATTCATGTGTTGACGATTGTGCTTATATTTTAGAAACCGTGCCTATGATTCAGGATCATTCTTTCGAGGCTTTACGTAGTGAAGATGCTGACCTTCTACTTTTGTGGGAGGAATTAAAATTAAATGAGTTAAACCTTAACGAGGGAGAAAAAAAGCAGTGCATGAAATTATTAAAAAGCACAAAAAGGCTTTTTCATTGTCAAAAACCGATTTAGGTCGAACTGAAGTAATTAAACACAGCATTGATACTGGCGATGCCATGCCTGTACGTCAGCAGCCTCGAAGAATGTCGACAAAACAAAAACAAGAAGTAGGTAAACTTGTTGATGATATGCTGGATGACGGTGTTATTAGCACATCTAAGTCGCCGTGGTCTAGTCCAGTTGTTTTGGTTAAGAAAAAAGACGGCAGTGTTAGGTTTTGTGTTGATTACCGTGCTCTCAATAACTGTGCTAAAAAGTGCAGTTACCCCTTGCCAAGAATAGACGACAGTCTTGATCAGCTGTCCGGGTGTGGATACTTTTCCACTTTGGATTTGAAATCGGGCTACTGGCAAATTCCTATGCACGAAAAAGATAAGGAAAAAACAGCGTTTACATGCCATAAAGGATTGTTTGAATTTAACGTGATGCCCTTTGGCTTGGCAAACGCGCCGGCAACCTTTCAGCATTTAATGAGAGTTGTATTAAATGGTATTCAATGGGATGGCGTTTTGGCGTACTTGGATGATATCATTGTTTACGCACGCACTTTTGATGAACACTTACGCAATCTCGATTTGGTTTTGTCACGTCTTGAATTGCATGGCTTGACCCTAAGGCCTTCAAAATGTACTTTATTTAAAAGTGAGGTGAAGTTTTTAGGCCATATTGTATCAAAATCGGGAGTTTCGTGTGACCCTGAGAAAATGGCTTGTGTGAGTAACTGGCCAATTCCCAAGTCATTAAAAGAAGTAAGACAATTTTTGGGTCTTGCATCATATTATCGAAAGTTTGTTAAAGATTTTGCTAAATTAGCTGCACCAATGTATAATTTGACCAAAAAGTCCGCCAAGCAATTCGAATGGACCGGTGAATGTAATGACGCATTTTTGTGTTTAAAAAGTTTTTTAACATCTGCACCTGTTTTAGTGTATCCTGATTTTTCCAAACCGTTTATTGTGGATACTGACGCTTCAAATGGTGCAGTTGGGGAAGTTTTGTCTCAAATTCGCGATGGAAAAGAGCATCCAGTTGCTTACTGTAGCCGAACACTAACCAAATGTAAACGGAATTATTCCACGACAAGAAAAGAACTTCTAGCTGTTGTTCATGCTCTCCAAAAGTTTCGTTGTTATCTGGATCAAACGTTTTTATTGCGAACTGATCATTCTGCTTCGCGGTGGTTGTGGGAGTCCAAGGATGTCTTTGGTCATTGCGCGCGATGGTTCGGATTGATGGCCGAGTTTGATTTTAAACTTGTACATCGCTCAGGATCTGCTCATGGAAATGCTGATGCTTTGAGCAGGTGTCCTGGCGAAGAGGAGAATTTTCCTGATGATTGTCCGTTCCGCTATGATGATGGCTTGGTAAATAAGGTGGAACATGTTGAGAATTCAAGCAAGGTGGATATGTTTGCCATTGATTTCCGAGAATGCCCAGGTTGGAATAATGATTCAATTGCACAATTCCAACAACAAGATGAACATTTGTCTGTTTTACTTGATTGGGTCCGACGCGGTTCTAGACCAGCATTTAAAAAGGTTAGAAAGTCAAGCGAAGAGATTCGACATTAATGGTCTATCTTTGGAGAAATCATTCTCAAGGATTATTGTTTGTATCGAAAGCATGAAGACTCAATGATGACTGTAAGAGCCCAATTATTGGTTCCCAATGCCAATAGAGAGGAGGTATTAAGAGCCCTTCACGATTCTGCTCACGGTGGAGGCCACTTGGGTGTAAAGAAAACTGCTGAAAAGATATCAGAACGATTTTATTGGCCACGTTGGAGAGCGTCCGTTACCGCATATTGTAAAGAGTGTCAACTGTGTGACCAACGGAAACAACCATCAACAACTCCAAAGGCTGAGCTTGTTTCCTCTTCAGAAGTGAGCCCAATGCAGCGAATTGAGATCGATGTACTTGGTGGCTTGCCTATGACTCACACAGGAAAACGTTACATTTTAGTCGCTTGCGACACATATACCAAATATATGCAAGCGTGGCCAATGCGTTCTCAAACGGCTCAGGAAACAGGAATGACACTGTATCGTAATTGGTTTGCGGTCCATGGAGTGCCTGAACGCGTTCACTCCGATCAGGGTGGCAACTTCGAAAGCATGCTGTTTCGAGAGCTGGCTACATTAATGGGGTGTAAAAAGACGAGAACGACTGCTTACCACCCAGCTGGTAATGGTGGGGTTGAGAGAAATAACCGCTCTATAATTGCGATGCTGAAGAACTATGTACAACAGGATCCTCAGTCTTGGGACAGGCCTCTTCCTGCAATCTGCTCCGCGTATAATGCAAGCTGCCATGAAGAAACAGGAGTTTTGCCTCATTTTCTGCTGACTGGAAGAGATTTGCGATTGCCGGCAGATTTGATGACGGGTAAACCAAGTATTCTTCCTACCACCAATGCTATTGCTGATTTGCAGGACAGAATGCGCCTGGTGCATGAGGTGATCAAAACAAGATTAGAAAAAAGAAGGAATCTGATGAAAAAACGCTATGATCAGAAGGCATCAGCAAACACCGCGTACAGTGTTGGAGATCTTGTGATGTTAAAGAATTCTGTGTTACAAAATGATGAATCACGTAAATTTCACTTGCCTTATTGTGGTCCTTATCGTGTTGTTGAAGTGTTACCACCTGTGAATTATGTGATAGAAAGTCTTGACGGGTCTACAACTAAACATGTTCATTTTAATCGTTTGAAGAAAAGTTATGGAACAATTATTGAAAAATCTACAACTGAGAATGATAAGTTAAAAGAATCATCCCGTAACGATTGGCCAAATAGCGACATGGGATTTTATCGACGTTTCTCCCAAAGTCAGTCGCACTTGTCACGAAGTCGCAATATTAATAGTCGTAGACCAAATTTACCGCCCAGAAGTACGTTGAGACGCCCACATTATTATCCAGATATTTAGCTGCACTTTGATTGTTTAATTGCACTCTATGAAATAGTATTGCACCTGGGTAATTTTTGATATTATTGAATCACATCACCATGAATTGATATGTTGTAGGCTGTTTGCAATATTGTGTGTACGTATATTTGTGATAACTTCCTTCTGTTTTAGTGGAGGGGAGAGGGTGTTACACGTTGGTTTTGAACGCGGGTTGCTTTGATAGCGCAGTTCGCCTTCGGGCGGGTTCTCTGTGCGGTGTTCTAATTATGCTGATAAGGCATGCATTGCACGCCTTTGAGAAGTACGGTAGAGACAGTTAAGTTGGGACATGTGTGAAGAGTAGGCGCTGGCGTCCTGTCACTAACTTTTAAATAATATACGTTTTTATCCGTTTTTAGTCTGGTTGAAGGTTGTGTCAGGAAGAATCAAGGCTATAGGAAAGAAACGAAACAGTAAAGAAATGAATAACATTGACCAACATTTTTGCTACCGAGACTTGAAGAGGTCCGATGATTCTGCTCGTGCGGGACAAACTTAAGACTCTCAGAAACACAAAGACGTAAGCCCAAGCGAGAAAGCCCGTTGAAGTCACTCGAGGCTCAGCTGAAGACCAATATTTACGATGAGAATGTTGGGTGTCATACGTGTGAAGAAAAATGTCCGCGATTCTAAAAAATGATGTCAATTTTCGAGCACTATATGTTAACAGCATTGTACAAACTCATAAATCACAGAACTGATCCTCTTATGATCATTAAGTAACGTATAAATTAATCGATCTACTTGTAGCGTACTTAGAAAAGGAACAACAAAGAAACACATTGAGACATTGACTAAGAGAACACTCCATACATTGCAAAGGAAATTTAGAGTCTCGAGTAAACAGTCACACATACATGTTGTTGCTCCCAGCGCCAAATGAACCGCAAGCTTGAACGCAAACGACGTTTTTCTGTTGATGCTGCGTGTAATAAAGTGCTCTCAAAGCAGACTTTTGTTCGCAAGAGTGAAGTTTAATTTCACCATGTTTGACTGAAGATAAAAAGAACGAATTGCGCCTTCGAAAGCTTAGGCATTAGTTTTGGAATAAAAATTAGGGAAAATTACTTTTAGAGAGTTGATAATGTTTCGTCATCTAATAGTGATTTTCCCTAATTTTTATTTCAAAACTCATTTCTTAGCTCTGATAGGCGCGATTCGTTTTTATCATCGGCAGCAAACATAGTCTTATTTAAGTTTTTCGAGTCACCTCATCATCCCTCCTTTTCCAATACGCTTATGCAGATCTGCATAAAATCAATCAATTAAATCTCACCGCAAAATTATTGCCACACTGAAAAGGGACCAGTTGTGCAACGTCTATATAATTCCACCAATCTCGCAGATAATCTGCCAATCCCCTACTCTGCATTTGTCGTATTTCTTGCACCCATTTTCCAAGAATTCACAATGTTATCAACCTTTCCAACGAGGTGGGAGTCGAACCTGAAATTTGTTTAAGGTCTCGTTTGTCTAAGACTGCACGACAATGTGAGAACGTGGTCGAGTGGGTAAAACCACAATTTTATGGCTACAAATCGAACAATCATGCCTTCAAATCTCAAGGTAACTGTGTTGTTATGTTTTGAAAAAGACATTCTACAACGAGTTTATCTGCTAAAAGGATTTTAACCAGCAGTAAATTTATTAAAAGTAACAACCAGTGATTCAAACGTTAATGCTGAAACTAAAAATCTCCTAAACAGATTGGAAAATTATTGTGAGTTCAATGCAATTCACGCTATTCTGCGAGTCTGGAAGAAAAACAATACGCAATAATGAAAATAAATCATACTTTGAATTGTTTGCTTGTTTGCGAGCGCACACACTTACATACATACAAATATATCTAAATCACAACACACCTATGCTATTCAATCTGGTATTACTAATATAGCAAACAAAATATCAACATGGTAATAAAGAAATGAAACATAGAATGAAAATGAAATATTTCAAACATTTTTGGATGTTTTATAACTAGTTTGTCAATTTTATAGCATCAAACATTTTATCAGTGAATATCTGTAATGTTTTTTTCAACCAACTATGAGTACAATTTAGCATCTATCTAGACGAAAGATTTCACTTACGGAAAAAGTCCGTCGTAGTTGACTTCGTAGCAACGTTTGCAATAAGTAAAGCGATGAATATGACTTCTGCACCAATCAACAGCCGCCTCAACGTGGTGGTGCGGTCCCCGGCCCCGTTTGTGTTGGGTCGAAATGGCTGTTGGCCTCCCCGAGGGTCCCAGTTACTCCGGGCACTCCCCACTCATTTTTTCGCTATGCTGCCCCCTGAACGACCGCAGAAGGGCAGCACACAGCATCTTTAAAATCGGTCGACTGTTTTCACTTTTTCTTCTCTCCTGCCCTACTCTTGCTCTTCTTCGTCTCCTCATTCTCCTGATGAGCGGTACCGTTCATCCTAACCCTGGCCCCATCTTTCCTTGCTCTGTGTGCGCTGGAAATGTGACCTGGCGGGGCAAGTCAGTGCAATGCTGCACATGCTCCAAATGGGTTCATCTAAGGTGCTCACAACTTTCTTTATCTAATTTCAGAGCTCTTGGCAGCTCTCACTCTTGGAGCTGCTCCCCCTGCCGTAACACTGTGACTCCCCCCTCCTCGGACTCCTCCGACACGTATACCTCCGCTGTGGTATCTGACCCCCCCCTCTGCTAATACTACACTCTCGCCCCACCCTCGTCTCCATACCTCTTATCTCCCATTTGCCCATCTTATATCTCCTTCCTCTGCTCTCCCACCACCGTCCCTAGCTCCTGGCTATACTTCTGCACCTCCTGCCTCCTCTCCCCCTGACTCTCTCAGGGTTCTTCAATGGAATGCTGGAGGTCTTCGAGCCAGGAGCACTAAACTACTTCACTTTCTTTCGTCCCATCCTGTCGACCTTATCTGCATTCAGTAATCCAATCTTAACTCATCTTCCTCTTTCCGGATTCCTGGATTCTCTGCTCTGCGTTCTGATCGCACCCACTCCCGGTCTGGCATTCTCTCTTCTGATGCCACGCACGCCAGCGGCGGCGTTGTCATTTTCGTCAGACAGGGCCTATCCTTTTCTGAACTTTCTATCTCCTCTCTTTCTTCGCTTGATCCTTACTCTGATTATGTAGGGGTCAACATCTCTCTAAACAAATCCTCCTCCGTGTCATTTCTTAATGTGTATGCCCCCCTATTCGCTCCTCCCCAACGGATGGCAGAACCGACTCCTTCTCTCCCTCCATTCTTCCCTCCTCCAGAAGTCTATTCATTCTGGGGGACTTCAATTGCCATCACCCGCTTTGAGACTCAAGAGGTAGTGCTCCTGGGAGGTGCTTCAGAACCTGGGTTCTGACCATCTACCAATTCTTCTATCCGTCCCTCTCTTTCCGGTCTTTCGCCCCAAAGAGCGTCCCCCTTCCTTCAATTTTCAGAAAGCTCGCTGGGATGGCTTTGCCTCCTACTTTGACTCTCACTGTCCTTCTGCAGAGGAATACTCGTCTCTTTCTTTTTCCTCTGCTGCTGCTCTCTTTAACTCTCTGGCACTGAATGCGGCCAAACCTTCCATTTCTTTCGGCCGCATCAAACGCCCTCCTAAAGCCTGGTGGTCTGCTGAGGTGGAACAAGCGGTTAGTGAAAGACGCAAGGCTTTCGCTGCCGCTCACAGAAGTGATGAAGATCGCCAGGCTTACATCTCCGCCTCTCGATGTGCCTCGTCAGTCATCGCCAAGGCCAAGGCTGAGGCATGGCAGACGACTTGCACTTCTCTTTCACCTAAATCTAATCCTAAATCTGTGCACTCTCTTCTTCGCTCTATCGCTGGCTCTCCTTCCTCTTCTTCCTCCTCTCCTAATTTTCCTAACTGTTCCTATACCAGGGAATCGGCTTCGGCTTATGTCGCTTACCTGAGGTCTCACTTTTCCGTTTCTCAGCCAAAGGCCCTGCGTAGCAGAGCCAGAGGCTAGCTCACTGAGTTCCGCCGAGCCACGTGCTTTGTGGAGTCTCACTCTTCCTTTTGCTCTCCCGCTGAATTTCTTGCAGCTGCCTCCAACCTCTTCTCATCCACTGCCACTGGTCCAGACAAAGTTGCCTATCCCATGCTAAAGCATCTTCCTCGCTCTGGCATGGATTTACTTCTCCACATCTTCAATCTTTCCTGGTCTTCACATTTTTTTCCTTCCATCTGGAAGACATCTTCTATTATTCCCATACATAAGATGGGAAAACTCTCGACTCTCCTGCTTCCTTCCGGCCTATCTCTCTCACCTCCTGCGTATCAAAGCTGTTTGAACGCATCATTCTATCCCGTCTACTCTTCTTTCTGGAATCTAATTCCATTCTTTCTCCCCGTCAGGCCGGTTTCCGCCCTGGACGGTCTACACTCGATCAAATTCTGTACCTTTCTCAGTCCATTTCGGATGGGTTTAACAAACCCAGGCCGGGCTCTCGGACGATCCTGTCTACTATCGATTTCTCAAAAGCTTTTGACTCTGTCTGGCATCCCGCCCTTTTCCACAAACTAATTTCGGCTGGCCTCCCTCCTTGCTTTGCTCGTTGGACTCAATCTTTCCTTTCTGATAGGCGCGCTTGTGTGGTCTTTCAAAATCACAAAAGTCGCTCCTTTCGAGTCCGTCGAGGTGTTCCGCAAGGATCTGTTCTTGGCCCTGTACTTTTTTCCTTATTTATTAATGATCTTCCGGCTTCTCTGCCTTCTTCCGTCAGCTGCTCTCTTTACGCTGACGATCTGGTCATTTAGTCCTCCTCCCCCTCGGTCCCTACTGCGGTGGAGGCCACACAAGGAGCTCTGTTTCGATTGGAGCGCTGGTCTGAGTACTGGTGTCTTCCTCTCAATCCGAGCAAATGTGAGGCCTCCTTCTTCTCAGTGGATCCCCACCAGGCTAACCTCCAGCCCAACCCCCTCCTACTCGGCTCCCGCCTCCGTTTTAATCCCACTCCAACTTTTCTCGGGGTCACCTTCGACCGCACTCGTTCCTTTTCTAAACATGTATCTTCGCTGAAGGCCAAGTTTTTCCCACGTCTCAAGGCCTTACGCTGTATCTCTGCTTCCTCATGGGGCCCCTCTAAGGAGTCCCTCTCTCTTCTGCATAAATCTTTTCTTCGGCCCCTTCTCACTTACGCTTCACCCGGATGGTTTCCTTTTCTTAGCGCTACTAATGTCACCAAATTGGAACTCCTCCACCGAGCGGCCAGTCGCGCCATCACCGGCTGCCTCTAGTCCTCCCCTATCCCTCTACTACTCACCGAGACTACTTTACCTCCCCTACGAGTCATCCTGACTCACTTCACTCTTTTTTCTTATGAGCGGGCTCTTCGTCTCCCAACCTCCTTTCCTATTTCAGGTTTGGTCAGACTAGGAGTGAAACCAAGACTCTGCAGATCGTCCTGGAGACCTCTTGCGTCCACTCACCCGCTCATGCTTCCTTCTAATTGTGCTCTCGCCCACCTTGACTCTCTCCCCCTCATGACCTGGTACTCTGGACAGACGGCTCTGTTCCTTTTCCTTTTGGCAAGGACGGCTCCGGCGTTCTTGCCAACTGCTCTCTCTGTGGCACTGAGGCCACTCTTTCCTTTTCGGCAGGCCCAGTTTACTCCAGTTTTTTCGCTGAAGCCTGCGCCATTCTGCACGCTCTTTGCTGGTCTCGGCAACACCATAAAGTCTGCCATTTTTCTTCCCTTCTCCTCCTATCTGACTCTCGTTCTGTCCTCGCCACCCTGTCCTCTCCTCCACCTTTCCTGTTATCTCAAACGCTGTGGCAGATCTGGCAGGAACTGTCTACTCTCTCCTGTTCTATCAGGCTACAATGGGTCCCCGGACACTCGTTTCTCCCGGGGAACGACGCAGCTGATGAGCTTGCCAGACGGGGAGCGCTGCTTGCGCCTTCCGCAATCCCTTGTAGTCTCTCTCTTACCTCTCGTATCCACTCTCGTCTTTTCTCGGACTGGAGGCGTACTGTCTCTTCAAAGTATTTTGACACACAGGTTCCCTCAATTTCCACTGAGGAACTTGTGCTCCCTCGTCATGCTCTCTGTGTCCTCTCTCGTCTTCGCTGCAATGGACACAGTCTTCTTTTAGGTTCTTATCTCTCTAGGATTGGCAGAATCGAGAATTTTTCATGCAGCGCCTGTGGACACTCGTCCCAGGACATCTCTCATCTCATTCTGCACTGTCCAGCTACGGACTCTTTGCGCCGCTCACTCTTTGGCGACTCTCTGTCTCTGTACGACCTCTGGTCCAGACCCTGGGGAGTTGCCCGGCTTCTGGGGCTCCATGGTCTTCCGCCATGCCCCCATCCCTCGGAAGGGGTCGGGTAACCAACAACAACAACAACAACAACAACAACATGAATATGACTTCGGAAACAAGATGGCTGACGTAGGAAAATTTTGGCGGAGTTATAAATCCTAAAAAAATTTTTATTTACTTAATGAATTTCTTTACTTTGATCTTGCTCTGATCAGAGTAACATGTATTAAAAATGTTTAGTGACAACTCATATATAGCAACTACCCACTGCCAGGGGTTTGATAGAGTAATCAAAATACCTAATAGAACGCCTAAACCTAAAAATCAGTATCAGCAGTATAAAGCTTTAGCAGCAAGGTAGCTTCTTTTTTTGAGAGGGAAACTTATTTCTTAGAAAATATCTTGCCGTTTTTAAAGTGTTACTTTACTTTCATGCGCTGTTGTACATAAGGGTGGGAAAAGATTTATTTCAACAAATTGTGTAAATATTTTACTTTATTGGCGACTTTACAAATGCTTTCGAAATATGGCTTTGCTACCAAGGTACTTTATTGTCTCATCCTATATAAAGATTCGTCTATCATTTTAGACGCTTTAGGAAAATCATGTTAATCAAAGCAAATTTTTTCGAGGAAAAGGTGTCAGGGTTTTAAAGTATAGCTCATAGTTCTCTAAAACGTTTTTAATTTTACGAAATAGACAGATAATGGAAGAAGATTGAGTAGTTAAATTGCTATCATCCAATTATGTCCCTAATTGTTTTTCTTACCTCCCACCCTACCCCAAGATGCGAATGTATAAAACAAGAACCACAGAGGAAGCATCAAGCCAAAGAAAGCATTCAGTAAAATGGTCTTCACAAAATTTTTATATTTCAAAAACGTCGCATAGCGGTATCGTACGTAAGACCAAGCCAACTAAAAAAACAGAACTACGTTTGCAATTATGTGTGGTAGCCATTTTTCTCAATAGTTCACTACGGTATTACAAATCAAAAATACGACTTTTCCCATACAAATGATTCCAGTCTGTGGCGCTAGCCTGATGAGATAGCAACAACCTGTTGGTAACAGGTTCACTTGAGCATCAACCCGTAAAATTATTTATAATTCTGTCCAGTTATCTGTGGGATATGAGCAAAAAGCTTACAGCCTTACAGCATCATGCTGCATGTAAGTGGCCGAGCAGCATTCAGAGCTGACTTGTTCTCTACGTTTAAGCTCACTATTTTATATAAAACTTTGACTTACGTCAACCGCAGTGATGTTTGAGTGATTGTAGATCCAAAATAACTCTAATGGACATCAGTTTGCCGGCTCCTTAACCCTCCCTTTGATTTGGGCTTGAGAAATTACTTGTTACTCTTAATGATTTAATATCACCGCGCAAAGACCAAAACTTGCTCTCAGCGGTAAAGTTTACATCTTCGTATATTTAAGTGCCATTAACTCAAACACCGTACTTACTTGAGAGTTCCAATGAGTAACAAATTAAACATGTTATTTTCGCTTGGTGGATTTAATATTTGCAGTCGGCATTGAGCTACACTTAAGGAAGTGGCTCCATTGCCAAATATATCCAAGAGTGATTTTGGTTTCCAATACGCATCGAATTCGTATTCAAACACTTTGGCTAATTTTCGAGTTGACTGAATCTGCAAAGGCATAAACCAAAAAAAACCATTATCCCAGATTACAATAAAACATTCGGGACATATAGATAAAGCAGCTCGTATTAAAATCTACAAAGTCGTCATTACTGTCAGCCAAATTCATCTTTATTGCAAATCTTTGCAATCACGCAAAAAAATTCCATCAGTTCTTTTCTCGGGGTAAAGTAACGGACAAGCGATACAGATTTTTATAGTGCAGAAGCAAATATCGTGCAGATGGTTACGCATCCTTTATTACTTTTTAACCGCAAAAATTTTTAAAACCAAGGCATTTTTATTATAATTTGCGTAAACTCCGTTTCATATTTTATTCTTCATATTGCTTTATTGCTAAGCTTGAAGCTGTACACTTGCGACCAGTTTAATGTTTTGATACGGCTTGCCAAGGGAATTGGCAAGCCGTATCAAAACATTAATTCCGTATTATCAAAACATTAACATTAATTCCGTATCAAAATTCCGTCAAAGGCAGAGTACTTATAAAATAATTTCATTATAAAAAGCTTTTTCTCATGAAAAACTTTTCAGAGCTTCAAACAACACAAGCTTTTCTTGAAACACTTCTTTGCTGAGCCCTTCGCAAAACAGCTGAAAACTCTTTCGATCCCGCGCCGGTATCATTACCGGCAAGCGATCTTTATGCGTTCGCTCCCGCGACGGTATATATACCGGCAATAACAGAAATGGCGGACATGCGAGCAACTGTTTGCGTTCATCTCGTTCAAGCAAAAACGTTTATATATGAACCTTTCTAACATTCTGTTTGTGGTTTGTAATTGAATTTTTTGAATTTCGTTGTGTGCTTCGCTCACGCGACCGTAAATGTGCCGGCAAAAAAATTTTTGATGGACGCTCTTTTTACGCGCACGCCAGTTTTACAAAATGGCGGACGGGACCGAAAGAGTTAAATGAGAAAGATGCAGTGTCTTAAGACCTTTTAGGTCAACAACTTCAAAGGATATTCAGGCAAAAGCGTCTATTATGATTTTTTTAAAGAACATTTTTCATTCTGGAAATAATTTTTATGGGTGGCATTTTCGAAATTGGGTTGACGCTTATCGAAACGGCCCAGACATCACAAACTGTACTCAGGCCATTGCTTCTTCTTCGTCGTATGAGCTATTTTATTGTAAGCATAATGCAGGAAGATGTACAGTATATATATAGGTTACACTGCGTTATACTCACGCTCGGTTTGCAAGTCTTCAGTTAGACTGGGGTCACCACGATTTTCCCCAAACTTTCTCAAGTTTCTAGCTGCGCCTCGTTTGCCTTGTTCCCTACACAGATGAAGCCAAACTTTTTCAACCCCTAACTCTATTAGGAAAATATGTAACAAACAACCTCGAAATCAGTTGCAGGTGAATGTTGCTACAAACACATATGCTCACAGCAAAAAGTTGCTCAACAATAAGTAGCCTACCAACCCTTTTTCTATATGTAACTGTAGAGTAAAGTCAGCATGTTGACGCAATGAGACAAGTCGGAAAAGCTATGTTGTTTTCCCAGCCAATGCAAAAGCTGGCTCTAATGTTGTCGTATAGTATGGCACAGCAAAAGCTACTCAACAATAAATCGCCAACCAATCTTTCTTTAATACGTAACTGTAGAGTGAAGTCAGCATGTCCACACAATGTGTCAAGTCTGAAGGACTACGTTGTTTACACGGCCTCTGTGAAAGTTGGCCCTAATGTTGTCGTATAGAATGGCAGTTGTGCCATCGAGTTCAAGGCCTGTTGTTTCCATCATGCTCAATCGTTAAAAATCGTACAGCACAGGACTAATCATAACATCGAGTGTACCTGTCATGGCTCCATTTTAATAATGATGCAATAAAGATGTAACTTCTGGTTATCCAAAAAACTTGTCTTTCTGAAAGGGGGTGAACCCACCATGACCGCTAAAACTGCTAAGTGACGTCATATAAACATATTTGAATTAAAAAACGTTAATGCAAAATCCTCTCATTAGCCTTTATTTGGCTTGTTCTCAATTATTGTTTCTCCATTGTTTTGTGCACACCTATACAATACTTTCATCTTTTCTGTATTGCAGGTTACTCGGATTCTATTCCATTGCTCCACAATCGTACTAGCATTATTGTGTAATATTTTTAATTAGGACAATATGGTTGTTTTTGGCTAGCTCATGATTATCGATTTAATTTAGCTTAAATCCAATTTTTTTATTTAATAACATTGATTACTAGATATTAAATTGAAATTATATTCATTGTTCTACTGGTGAGTATAACTACCACACAAATATCCTCGCTGGTGCTGATAAGCTTTTTCCTAAAGAACCAAATTACAAATTTAAGTATTTTATCGGACATCAAAAGCACTTAAATATCTAATAACCACTTTTAAAACGAATTTTTGTTTAGGTGATTGGAACCAACAGCGTCGGCAAAAAAATACCCATGACTAAAAAAGGACCCGATGTGAAAATCAGGTGAAATGATGTTCCGAATACAGCAATGACCAAAGAAACAAAAAAACCCTAAGGTGAAAATCAGGTAAATTGTTACTCAGAACCGAGAATCTAAAACAAGTTCATCATCATCTTTTTGGTTTGATAATGCAAACAGCCAATACTTTCAAGCTAACTTTCGAGTGCAATTAAACAATGCAGTGGGCCGCGGATTGGACATCTCTAATCTAGACCAACGTTTCGTCGGCCTGAACGGACAACATCTAGTGACAGAGTCAGAGAGGGATGTGGGGAATGCATATTCCCAACTGCTCTTCAAAAGTTCTGTTATCGTTTAGCTCTTTGTTTGTTTTATTTTTGAGAAAGAATTTTATTTCAAAAATATAGATATCGAAAAAGAAAAGGCCTCGCCATCAAATTGGACTAAAAATACCACATTATTACAATTTGCAAAGTAATCCACCCTCGAACAACAAAAGTTTTTGAATCTACAATTGCCAGCATCATCAGAGCAAAAAGTCAACTTATTTACAAAAACAACATATTTATGACATTTCAAAATGGCCATGCGCATAGAATTTACCAGTCGTGAAACTCGTTCACGATGAGTTTATTCGATGATGAGAAAAACGTCATCAATATATCTGGTCCCCGAATAGTGTGATCTGTGAAAACTGGAACTGGTTTCACGCTTAACGTGTTCCATGAAAATATTCGCTATAATAGGAAATTGAAATTCTTCTTTTTGTGCCGATAGCATTCGCGATTTCATATGTGATGAATAAGATTGTTTCGCTTTATTTGATGCAATCAATTTATTTATGTCCCTACTCGTAGCGCTATCTAAGACATTATTTCGCATTTGTACGGTAATGGCACATCTCTAAATGATAGAACTATGATTAACTGCTATTGATATTATTGCAGCTCTAAATCTTTGCGTAAAATTCAATGTGCTTTCATTCAAAAGTATTTTTTATACCGTAAAGTTTTTGGTATATCCATGAAATCTTGCATCTTCCCCATTATCGCAAATATTTTCATGAAACACCTTGAGGGCAAAGCAAATTCCACTTTTCACACGCCTCCCACTTTGTGGACCAGATATGTCGATGACATTTTTGCATCTTCAACAAAGACAACGTGAACGAATTTTACCCAGACCCAAGCATGATTTCACCATCCTTTACATTCACTCTTGAACATGGACATTACAAGTCATTTGCTTTCTTGGATGTAAAAGTAAGAAAACACACTTTCAACCACAGTAAGCCTGACCACATAGATGGTTACCCTCACTTCAAATCCCATGACACAAAACATGAAAAGTTTGCCATCACGAAAATTTGGTGTAACAGAATGGACGCAAATGTCAAAAACAAACATAAATTACAGAAACAAGTTCAAAACATTTTATTGCTTGACGCATTTCCTATGAAGTTTTCTCGCAAAGTTGCGAAGAAATCTGTTTATTTAAGAAATATCCCGTTTAAGTCATTTTTTGCTTGCGTTTTGTTCGTGAAACTTTTGATAAAAATAAACGTATTCTTGGTGTAATTGGAGTAAACGTAGCCAATAAACAACATTTAACTATTAGTAAATTTCTTCTATCTCCCAAAGACTCACGCAATGAAAGGAAAATATCAGGCGAAGTATACCAAGTTTCATGTGATGATTGCAAGCTCACTCGTATTGGCCAAGTGAAATGGGATTTGCAGTCACGATCAGACGAATTCAAAAGAGCCAATAAATCCCAAAGGCCTGAGCAGGAGGATGTAGTACAATTGTTAGAGTAGAAGCTTTTTCTCCTAGTTTTTATCTGATTAAATTAGGTGCAGGTATAGAACAGGCAAAATTGCTGTGAGGAAAATTTTCTTGAAGAAGTTTAGTATTAGCTAACAGATTTTCTTGTACGTCTGGGTAATTGTTTATTTTTATATCTAAGTCTTTTCTAATAGCTTGCTTCCCGTCCCTTCACTGTTTCATATTTTCTATAATTTACGCGATGGTTTTATTTTGACGTCTGGTGGGCCTCACCACGAAACAAGTTGAGGTGTTTGAAATAAATACGGTAGACGCCGCTTCATATGACCACCTTGGGACCAGACCATTTTGGTCATAATATCCGAATGGTCATAAAAACCAAAGCCGCCATACAGCTCCTAAATCGACGCCGTAAGCCACAAGAAGTCCAAATACCGTCAAATTCATTGTTTACCCGAAGTAACAGTGTGACGTTGGCAGTAAAACAAAGTACCGTACTTTAACACTACAAGTGACGGTAAAATTTAGTACAGCGTGTAACAATATGTTGAAAAGGCGAAGTTATAAGTGCGTGGCGGGAAAAATACTGTACTGTAACAAAAAAGATGGAGAAAATATTGGTCATATTATCCGAAATTTGGTCATATTAAACGGAGAATATTAAATGGAGAAATTCCGGACTGTAGCAAATTGGTCATAATAAGCGGCTGGTCATATTATCCGTGGTCATAATAAGCGGCGCCTACTGTATGTATTTGTAGTGATCTGTTGTGATAATTTCGTTGGTACTGAAACAGATTATTCTACTTCAACAAGCAGCATATCAGCATTAGGATGTACTATTTCTGTTAGCTTGCGCAGCTACAGGATATAATGAGTACAGTTAATGCCTGCTTCTGTTTTCATTATAACTACGGCCATTTTTTTTGACCTAAAAAAATATATTTTTGACTTTATTTTAGCAAAATTTTGACTTTATCTTGTCATAACCGCTTTCACCTATTATTTATGTCTTGCTGCACTTTTTTGATTAAAAATGTTTTATTATCCGCAATTTACATAAGTTTTTAAAGAAGGAGGTAGCCTACTTTAAACATTTTTTCAATCACTCAGTCTTGAAGCTCATGCAACAAAGCGACCCATGACGTCAAAACCTAGGATAACGAGCCATTGTGTGTACCGGTATCAATTAATGTGTAATACAAAAAAATGCGTTGTTATCGCAACTGTACTGTACATTAACAGTCTGTCTATGATGTTTTTAACGAAAGCCACACAGTATAATTACCAGGACTTTTTATTGTAATACAGCATCATATATTTTTTTACGTTCTTAACATCAAAATTTCTGTCTTTTCTCGGTAATTTACTGAGCATAGAAAACGACCTCTCAACAGCAGCAGAGGTTGGCTGGGCTTTTTGCAATAGTGCGTAGCTTGTTGGGTCAATTGTCAAGTTGGTACAGTTTATTATTGTTTCTAAATCAGAGTTGGATAGTCGTTTTTTAATGTAATTTTTAATTGCGCACGGATCATCATCGAATTGCATATTCTTCAGCAGTCCGTATGCTTCGATTATCGTGGAGGCACTTCCTTCTTAGAACTCTACGTTGGCTGCTAGAGTCCGGTATTGATTTATTTTAACCAAGTTCGGCACCAAATCTTCCACATTGATAGCGTCTTTTGCTCTGGTGACTAAGAGGCCTGCACTTGTCCAATTGTTGACAATGGTACAAACAGCTGGAAGATTCTCACTGTAAAATAAGGCAGCTCTAAGCCAAGTTGCGCATCTTGTAATTACAGGGTCAGGAGGAGATGGCAGACCAGCATCATGAAAATCTTTCTTGCGATTTTTGTTTTTGATTGTTGCTGCCTTGATTGTTGCTATTATTTCATCAATATTTTTAAAATGAGCACGCACACGCATAGCGCAGTTATGTAGTAAGTGCGCAACGCAGGTAACATGCATCAAAGAAGGATATAATTCCTTTAATGTCTTTCCAGCCATAGACATGTACCGAGCAGCATCAGTCAAGAACAATTAAAAATTCTCTCGTTTTATTTCAAGTTGTTGCAATATGTCATCCACAGTGTGCAGAATAATACTGCTATTAACATTGCTACCGCTGTCAAGTGGATGGCAATCAACGAGGAATGTCTGATTTGGGGCATCTAAGCTGCTCACAAGCACACTAATATACTTTTGTTTGGCAATCACTGCTTCATCCACAATTAAAAAATTTTTTGGTCACAAAGTAATTCTTGAATTTGTTCTTCTTTTTGGGATGCTAATCTAGCAACACATGCCCGGGCTGCAGTCTCCCAAGGCAATACTTTTCCGATTGTAGCAAACGGAGACTTTAAAGAAGGATGGTTCAGTTTATAAAGTGGGATATCTGCAGCTAAGAATGAAGAGACAACCTGTTCCTTTAAGTTTACTTGATCGAGTTTTAAAAAGGTTTGCTTATTTTGGGATTTGCTCTTCGTCTCCAATTTTCTTTGGTGTTGCTTACTTTTTTGGTTGCTTTCCACAAAAACGTTTTTGTCGCATTTGACTAACACGTCGCAAAGGTTGCAACGCAAGTCGCGGGCAGGAGTTGCCGAGAACTCATCCGGATATTCCTGGCAAATTTGCCTAACTTTTGCTGTAGAAGATGTGGCATGTTTAGGCATTCTTTGCTTTGCAAGCTACGACTTAAAAAGACCACGTGTAAAGAGCGCAAAGGTTTTATAGGAATAGAATAATTGTCTAACAATTATGTGTTTATGCATCAACAATGACGATTTCATGCATAATAAGTGCTATTTCCTTCTCAATTACCGCACGCATTTTTACCATTGCAACTATTTGAGAAGTTTAAAATCAAATAAAACTGGGCATAAAATTTTAATAGCAGCTCAAAAATTCAAAAAAATCTAAATTTGTTCCTTTTTGTAAGGAAATTTTTGAGAAGTTTTGACTTTATGGAAAATTTTGACTATATTTGACGTATAAAATCTACCAAAATAGACTTCTGAACACTTGAAACGAACGTTAGTAGACGTTTGATCATGTAAGAAGGTCCTGAAAAAATTTTGACTTTATTGACCTTAGCGGGCCCTAATTATAACCGTAAAATACCAGGAGCATTGTGACGTCACTTTAGATTAAAACAAAGCAGTTCATTTTTAAAGAGTTAGAAAAGAAAAAAAGTATGCTAAAAACCCTTAAAAGATAATTGCTTTTCAATAAAACCCAAATCGTAAAATTTTTTTATCGGAAGCATGTCATAAGTCTCTGAAAAAAGCTTTTAAACGCGTTTTTGCAACCTTGACGTAGAAACCCGTTCAAAAGAGATTCTCCCTGACGCTCTGCAAGAAAGGTATAGTGGGGAGAAAAAGCCAGCAAGTTGGGGTGAATAACTTAAAAATTTGCTTCTATATTTATGTTGCAAAAAGTGGCCACTGACCCGCGCTGAATGCGTCAAGAAAACCAAGAGCTGTTTCGAAAACGTTCAGCGATGTTCAAGTGATCAAAATAGAAATACTGGACAAAAAGTCCTTCATTCTCCCTCACAATGCGATTAGGCCAGCGCGGTAAAATGGCCGCTTTCCAAAAAATGAAGAAAGGCAAATCTACATCAAAAAACAAACCAATAGCTGAAAAAAGAGAGTAACTGGCTAGCCGATGGGGTGGATCGATATTCCCGATTGCATTCAATATTATAGCTCGAAATGACAGAGTTTTTAAGCCCTGAAGAATTTGCCTCACACCAATACCTAATATGTAATATTTTTGTTCCAAATTTACCTCCATTTGATGTCCATAACTGCATAGCAATTTCAAAACCTCATAGTTGTTATTATGGGCAGCCAGCAAAAGGGGAGTTAAACCGAAATAAAAGTAATATGTGTGAGAAGTGGTTTTTAGATCCTTGCATGGTACGTAATGAAAAATCGCTTCAACTCCTTCTAGAAAGTTCTTTTCAATTGCATGAAAAAGATTGTATCGCAATTCAACCTGAAAAAAAAAAATACTAACCCATTTCACAAATGTTTCTTAAAACAGGTCATGCAAAACCTCGCCAGTTTTCAACAGCCTATTGCCAAAGTTTCATTTTTGACTTTCTTCAGCAAAAACCTTTACTATAAAATTAACGGAAGCCAATGGCACTTATTCCTATATAGCAAGAAAGAAGAATGTGGTTGGACACAGGCTATTAATATGTTCACCCAATCAGGATTCTCAGCCCTGGCAACATTAAGCTCTACCTTTCGCTCTGACACCAGATTACAAGCCTTCTCTAATACTCAATAACTAAAGTGACCTAGTCAGAACTAAACATTTTGTTGTGATTCTAGGAAGCGCAGCACTATAGTCCCAATATTTTTGAAAAGTCAGAAGCAGTGCAATTTGAAGAGGCAAATTTTTGCGTAATTTAAGCACATGGGACTTACGCAAGCATATTTTGAGTGATTGAAGTGCAAGGCAAGATGTACTGCTGAATTGCTGTCACCTGACAAAACGCTGCGCAACATGCATAATTCCTTAGACGGGAAGAATCCATCAACGTTATCGTTATTCTCACCATCAACCACATTCTATTGATCGAAAAATTTCAAAACTAATCAGTAAACCTTATGAAGACATCACAAAAAGAAGAAACCATTTTTATTGCGTCGTGGCAATAGCAGAAATTTCATTATTCGTCCAAAACACTTTTTGCTCAATTTCTATTAAAAGTTTATTTTGGCACTTTTTGTCATTTTTATTCATTACAAAACCTTCAAAAGTTTGTGAGATCCGGATTGGCTTTTGGTCTTAAATTATCAGACCTATTCGGGAACACGTGATTCACTTAAGCTCTACACGGTTTGCAGATATTGCATCTCAAGAATACCTTAACCAATGCTTGACCACCAAATCATCGAAGCAATGTTATTTGAACTTGATCTATTTTATCAGCTCTCGAATCAGCGGTCGATTTAAGAATGACCCACAGTTTTACTTAAAATTAAATAAGAACAAAGCAGGTAGGCTGCAAACTGCGTTTTTCAAAAGAAAAGCACTTCAAAGTGAAACTAAAACAAGCGCAATTTGTATATTTTGGGATCTTTTGTAGAAAGCCCCCGCCATTAATGCAAAAATGTGACATTTGTGAAAAGCACCCTCGCCACGTTTTAAGTACTGCCAGTAATTTCGTCACATTTCCCCAGCGCCATTCAGCATTTAGAGTTAGGATTAGGGCTAGCGTTAGGTTAGAATTAGGGTTAGTCAGAGTTGGTTAGAGTAATGGATACGCAGAAACGTAGCAGCCGCCCCCCAAACCCCCCAATTGGGGGGGGCCCAGGCCAACTTTGGGGGCCCAAGTTAGTCTGAAATTGCTTTTTGGCTACGTGACTATTTTCAGTTCAGCAGACTTGTTTACAACCGATTTAAACTGTAGGAAGAAATTGGCTTGTGACATCATAAGTGAATGCAACGTCATTTTATCTCGCAGAATCTAGAATATTTCGATTGATTTTCTGGTAGAATCTTGAATATTCGATTGACGTAACAATGCCGTTGTTACGCAACAATCATAGAATGGTCTGGAATTCTGTTTGGCTATAAATACCGGGACAATATATATACACTGCAGAGTGCAGATAAAGTATTTTATTGACATTGTATAGAATGAAACGTTCAAAAAGTGCTGCTCAAAAGAGAAAAGAAGCAGCCACTGCTCGAGATGCTGTAGCGAAATTGCCCAAGATGACAGATTTTTTCAAGATTACTGAGCAGAGTAGACCTGGCACTAGTACCGAGAGGGATGAAGAAAACTATAGTGTACAAGAAAAAGAAGACTATGACGATCAGCATCAAAGTGATTGTGAATTTCCAGAAAATGTAAGTTGTGATTTACCTGCCAATACGCAACCTTCAATATCAAAAATAACTGAATCTCAATTTACCCCTATCCCTGATGACCCATGTAAATGGCCTGAAAGTATTTCTGATGCTCAACGATGTGATATAGTAAAGCGTGGACCACATCAACTAATAATGAATTTTCCATATAATAACACAACTCCAAGGCGACGTTTTTCCTCCAACCATTATAAACGTGTGTTACCTAATGGTGAAAGTGTTTCACGGTCGTGGCTAGTTTATTCTGGGGAATCAGATCAAGTTTTTTGCTTTTGTTGTAAGCTATTTGGAAAAACACTAAGCCCCTTTTGTAGTGGTATAAATACATGGGAGGGCTTTTCGAAAAAACTGAAAGACCATGAAAACGGCATTTCCCACCAAGAATGCTGCAGTCAATGGATGTTGCTAGCTGAAGGGATAAGAAATTCATCCACTATCGACAAACGCGAGATGAATATTTTTTTCAATGAAAGACGTTTTTGGAGAAATGTTTTAGAGAGACTTATCGACATTGCCTTGTTTCTATCGGAAAGGAATCTTGCTTTTAGAGGATCTGAAGAAGTCTTAGGATCTCCTCACAATGGAAATTTTCTGGGTATATTTGAGCTTTTGGCAAGAAGAGATCCGATCCTAAAAGAGCTTCAAGACAGAATCAAGAATAAAAACACTAAAGATCACTATTTGAGTCCTACCATACAAAATGAACTAATTGAATTGCTAGCGACAGAAGTTGAAAAAGAAAATTTACAGCAATTGAAATTGGCAAAATATTTTTCTATAATTTTGGACTGCACTCCAGATATGTCACATCATGAACAAATGTCTGTCATTCTACGTTATGTACTATGTAATGAAGAAGCTGCTGTTGTTAAAGAAACATTTTTTGGCTACTTGAGAATAAGTGACAGTACTGGGAAAGGCTTGTTGGACGCTTTCTTAGAAAAAGCGACCGAACTGCAACTCGAATTGTCTGATTGTCGAGGTCAGTCATATGATAATGGTGCTAACATGAAAGGAAAACATTCTGGGGTCCAAGCAAGAATGCTAGACATCAATCCCAAAGCTGTTTACGTGCCCTGTGCAAACCATACCCTTAACTTAGTTGTTGTTGACAGTGCTAATTGATCGACGGAAGCATTGACATTTTTTGGAGTACTTACAAGGTTGTATGTGCTGTTTTCTTCCTCTGCTCAGCGTTGAGAAATTTTGAAGAAACATGTGGAGCTGTCCATAAAGTCACAATCTGATACTCGTTGGGAAAGCAGAATTAAATGCATCAAACCTCTTCGATACAATTTAAAAGAGGTGTTGCTGGCACTGAAAGACTTGGAAGCCATTTCCATAGAAAGAAAAGATGGAAGAGCTGCCTCAGAAACAAAATCGTTGATAGCTCATTTATCAAAATGGAGTTTTCTTTTGTCGGTGTTTATTTGGTATGATATCCTATTCCAAGTCAATAAAGCAAGCAAGATTCTTCAATCGTATGGAGTCTCCCTTCATACAATGGAAACGGAAATCCAGGCAACTGAAAAGTTTTTGCAAAACTATCGCACAACGGGTTATGACAGTGCCGCAACATCTGCTGTTGAAATAGAACAGAAATTGGATATTGATCCTTCTTTTCCTCCGTCAAGAAGTGGAAAGAAAAGAAGATTGTTTGATTACCAAGGTGAAGAGGAACAACGAGCTACTCCTGAACTGAAATTTAAAAGCAACTTTTTCTATCCATTAGTAGACCAGGCTATTATATCAATAAAGGAGCGCTTTAATTTGTTACGTGAGGTTTCTTCCGCCTTTTCGTTTTTGTACACACGAGACAAACTTTTGCTTGTGCAACAAGAAAATGCTCTTCTTACTTGCTGTAAAGAGTTCGAAAAAAAAATCGGTGACATTGATTCTGATGAAATGAGCGCTGAGCTACAGCGGTTTGTTTTAATTTTACAAAAAAAACGCAATCTCAATACGGCTCAAGACTTTCTGAACTATCTTCTAAAGACTCATTTATTTGAATTGTATCCAAATGTGTACATCGCACTTCGAATCTTACTAACTTGCCCCGTGACTGTTGCTAGCGCTGAAAGAAGCTTCAGCAAATTGAAACTGATCAAAACTTTTAATAGAACGTCTATGACAGACAGTAGACTATCTTCATTAGCCATGCTGTCAATCGAAAATGACTGCGCCCGATCTCTTGATTATGACAATGTCATAACAGCATTTGCGAACAAAAAGGTTCGCTCCAGACTATTTAAATGATACTGTGTTTTTATAACTTTTTCATGTTTTTCAGTGTCATTGCTTTCGTTTCGCAGTGTCTGCATAAATGTCCTACTGAACTCTGGCATCGGTGCCGAATTTTTTATGACTTGCACCTTCGGTATCGGCATGCTTTATTCTGACATCAGTCTGTTTACTCATGTACAAATTGTGGTGTATTTTCTTAATGCAGCTTTTCGATTTTACACCTCTAAAGTGATATGACTTGTGCGCAGGGGCTCTTGCGCTTACTTTGGGGGGCCCGAAGTTGGAGTACTACGGGACTGTGGATACGTTTAGTTTTAGAGTTGGAATTAAGCGGTGGCGGGAGTGTTTTTTTTGGCGGGGGCTTTCTACAAAAGATCCATTTTTTGTATTACATTTCATTCACGCGTATGAGCTCATGCTCGGTTTGCATGTCTTTCGTCAAACTGGGCCACCACTACGGGTAGACTGCTTGGCCCCACCATCTGTCTGCCACATAAAGATGGAGGCATCCCGTTAAGTGCCTTGCCCAAAGAAACGACAAGCAAGCTTGCCGGCTTGTTCTCCACACTATCTCCTTTGTGCTGAGCGCCAAGCAGGGAAGCTGTGAATACCATTTTTTAAAGTCTTTTGGTATGACTCGACAAGGGAAATGAACCCCAGGTCTACCAACTGCGAAGCGAAAGCTCTAACCACTACACCATCGCGCCGGTCTTTTGTATTACGCATTGGTAGAAGCGCAGGAATAAATCACTTTGTTTAGTGAGAAACACGACTTTCGCCATAGAGGAAAATAATTCAAAGAAGCGTAGCGCAAAATCTGCGATTGAAAAAGTTGTGCTTTTCCACTTAATTACGAACTGCCCGCCTTGGACCTAGCACGCTTTCGCGTCCGAGCTTTGAGTGCGTTTTCAATCCGCTTTTTTTCACATAGGCTTTTATATTTTTATGCTCCGGTGACAAGAAAACCTTGTGTCAATTATTTTGTACATATTGTACAAAATGTTGAGCTCAGCTCCGCTTCATAGCAGCCAGTAACTGCTATCTTAGAGCATTTCTGTTACAAGTCTAATATCAAGCAATATACTTCATTAAGTAAGCAAGCAATTAGAGCAAGCAATTAGAGCATTTCTATTACAAGTACAGTATATTGTAAAGCTTAGAGCATTTCTATTACATGTATATCATAAAGCAATAGCAAATTGCGTATGATGCCTTTATCAAAGCAGCCATCGCGAGGTTTAAAAAACTTTAAACATACAAGCATGCTATTTCTGCCTCCATAACATAGCGCTCAAACTCATTTCACCATTACTTTGTAAGTAGTGAAACATTGAATACCGTGTTTAAATAACCATAAGGTTAACTTCGGTGTTAGCTGTATTTCGACGCTTTTAGCAAAAACACATCAAAGCAATTTATTTTTTCGAATCGAGAATTAATTTATCAGAAATATTTTCAAAATTGAAAGTAAAAGCAAAAACATGTGAAGCAGGTATGGATATATTGTGTGTCTTGCACAACTGTGGTTTCCCGGCAAGTGCAGCAAATAAAGATACTCAAGCGAAAAGCCAAATGAAACAGCAACATTTAGACGAATAACACTTAGCAACTACAGATAATTAAGCAGATTAGTATCTTACTAATGGATTTACCTGATGTTTGAGAAGCAGTCTGCACTTGGCGGCGTCATTATTTTCAATTTGCAACTCGTAAAGCGTCGTAGTCTCGGTTGTTGATAAAATTTTTGTTGAAATTTAGAGAACGATCGATTTTAGCGTAGTGAAAAAGCGCCTTCACTTTTTCAACGGATCCAGATGCAACAGCGTCGAAATCGAAAAAATTCACACTTTTTGATGAGTTGCTGGAAAAACAGAAATATCAAATTATTTTTAAATGAATAAAGAGTTATTTGAGCAGGCCCAGTGCTGTAAAAAGGCATCTCGAAAAAAAATCTTAACTTTTCGGACTTCTTTGTGAGAAGGTAAAATTACTTATTTTGTAAAAATTTTGCAAGTTTTGAAAATATAATGAGTTGATGATCTCTAGTAACAAAAGTGTTGAATTCCACCGTTAGAGTAAAATCCCCAGTGCGGATAGGTATTTAGGGTTGGGGCGAGGGTTAGCGTTAGGGTAAAATTACGGTTGATTTGAGTTGACTGCGGTTAGGGCTAGGGTTAGGAAATAGTGTTAGAGTTGGGATTTCAAATAGGATTAAAACTAATCCTCGAAATTCCGCATTTTGGTAGTATTCCACAACATTTTGGCTGAAAATGAAAACGGTCCCACCAAGTGCTGGATAATTTACTAACATTCACCAAAGCAGGGATGATTATGAGTGGAAATGAAGATTAATCTAGTGTTTCAAAAAGTTGGTTAATTTACGACTATCTGTTGTAGCATTCGGAGGGCTTCAGGGGTATCCTTGGAATGGGATTGTTCTTGACAGAGTAAAAAGAACTTTTGATATTGTTATGCAGCCTGGTGATTACATGCATTGGTGAAAGCCTGCAGAACTATTTTTAGTTTAGTGTTTAGCCTAGCTTTAAGTCCACTACAGTATCAACCTCATTTTTAAGGCAGCAGTCACTCATAAAGAACAGCTGTTGTCCTAAGCCTGTTTGCTCATCTCTTAATCATAGCCAAAAATTTATGGTGCATACCAAATTGTCAAAAACTAGGTTTTAATGAAAACCAGACATGGGGAAAAGTGTTGTAGGATTGCCTTCACAGGTTAATCTGTTTATTGTGTGGTATAAAATTGCTCATCTGCTATTTTTTTGTTAAACATGTTTGAAATATGCAATCTGCATTACAGTTAAGTACAGAAAGAGTAAATACATAGTGGCTGTTTTGCCATTGATGGCAAAACACACCCACAGGCTAATTTGTAGTATACATTTACTGTGTCTTTTAATAAGCGCATTCGCAAAGGTGCACAGAGCATTGTTGTTGTGTAGTGGATAGTACCGGTATTGCATTTATTTGCCATGATTAGGAGTTGGAATTTTTACAATATTTTTTTTGGAATTGGAGTTGGATTCTTTGGAGGATACACACCGGTAACAATTGTTTTTTCTCAAATTGCTTGACAGGAGTAACAGTGGGGGAGGAGCTGCATTCATGAAATGTAAGGACAACCCTAGAATATTGGAAAAGCACTGACTAAACGAGAAAAATCACAGAAATTAAAGAATTAAGGAAATGTTTAGTTTAACTCAACTTGATTATCTAGTTTTATCCAATTAAGTAGTTACACCTTTGGTTTTTATTGACTTCAGTAAAATTTTCTACTTCTGCAATTTCTTTACTTTTGTTGTTGGTAGTATTTCCATAAGTCAGCAATTCGGTTTTTGGAATAAATTTCTGTAATTTCATGTTAAATATGAATTTTCATATCTTTGCAATTTTTGTAATTTGGTTAGCCTAGTGTTTTTCTATAATTTTGCGACAGCAAGAAGAAAAATTAAATGTATACAATTTGAAGAATATAGGGAGTTGTTTTGTGGGTAAAAGTTTTTATTAAAAGTGAAAGGAGGAGTTTTCAGAGTTGAGTAAGATAGGCAATGCTATATGGAAGTGAGATGTGGTGTCTGAAGAAGAGTGAGATGGCAGTTTTAATAAGAACTGAAAAATCAATAATGAGAGCAATGTGTGGAGTTAATTTGAGAAAAGGAGAGCCAAGACCTTATGAATTTTCCAGATTAGAAGAACACTGTAGATGGGTCTGCCAGGACGAGTGGAGTATGATGGTGTGGGCATGTTTTAAGAAGGAATAATGGTGACTTTTTGAGAAGAGCATTGGATTTTGAAGTGGTGGGACGAAGAGAGAATGACTGACCAAATATGATGTGGAAAAGACAAGTGGAAGAACATGATGATGAGATTGGACTGAAAAAGGAAGATACTATTGACAGAATGAAGTGGCATGATGATGTTTGTGAACTTTAAGGAAGCAAGAGGTGAATCTGGCCACCTGCTTTGACAGAGACAAAACCTGATTTAAAAAAGTAGATCTCTCTCTTTGTAAATCTGCTTTTCTGTATTGTAGTGTCATTTCAAGAGCTGTGGTCACGGAAGATAAAATTTATGTAAAGCCACGTTTTTATACACAATAGATATTGACCAGTCTCAAACAACTGAACATTACATTTTTAACATGTCATGCAAATTTTTCAATTACCAACCTTCAACAGCAAAGTAGATGATAAGGATATAGGGTTATTGATGGCAGTATATCCACTGCCTAATGATTATTTTCTAATTTTTAATGTACCTTTAACACAAACTCTTAATTATAGAAAAAAATTATTTTTTTTTGGTTGAAAAGATGTATCATGCATTTTGCACCAGTGCACTTGACCTAAGTTTTCATATTTTGCAACTGCAATGTTTTATTTCTGTGTAATCTCTTTTTACTATGGATATTTTTAAAGCGATGTGGATTGGCATGCAATATTTACTCACAGTAACCATGCTTAACAGGCCAAGAAAGTTTATGACGTTATAGTGATCAGATGAATACTTTATGATTGCATGTTGTTATTCTAGTTTTTATCACCATTTTTTTTAAGGCAATTTGATACGTCATATCCAGACATGATTGATTATGATATTATATATATTGTAACGTCACCGAAGGGAGGTAAGGTTGTGTTCCTAATTCTGCTTTTGTAAGCAACCTGAACCCTAATCCTTCTTAACATAGTAGGTGTATTATTCAGGGAAAGTGTGCATATAATACAATGTGAAAGTTGAAAGAGATGTTGGTCAAAATTAAAATAGCTTGGGTGTCTAATTTGCAAAACTGATGTAGCACTAATGCGTGTATGTAGTTGATATATTGCAAATTAGGATTAGCAATTTTCAGCACAGTTTTGACAGTGCAGTTGCATTAATTTTACTTTGAACCACATTTTGAGGTTAATTGTTGTAGCTTTTACATGAAAGAATGAAATTGCATCATTAAACCCAAGTAATTTTTTTGATCTACTGAGTAATTACATATCTGGATGTTATCATTTTGGTAGTATGCAATAAGGATAACAGTTAATGTTTGAGACAAATTACTTAAAACTCAAAAATCTAGAAACAGTTTCAAGTTAGACATTAAAATTAACTGCATTAGCTCTAGTTCAATACTGAGGCAGTTAGAAAAAAGATTTTTGCAGCCAATCACAGTTACAAGTTTGATACAGCTGAAGAATTAATAGTTTGATACTATTTACTGCTGATTGCTACCACACTTAATTTTGCAGTGAATCATTTTGTTGGTGCTCAACAGTTACACCTTTAAAAGTGTAGTGTTTGAAGTATATGAGGAAAAGATGATATTCTGTTGCTGAAAAGTTGGTAATGTAGCTATTTCAAAAACTACTACACATTCTTAGATTCAATGTTGGGCATTTACTTGCTTTCATCATGGCAATCTTGATACCAAACAAAACATCTCCCTATTGTTATGCTTTTTACTTGTAAGTTGATTTCTGACTGTACGGTGTATTTTTTTGATTACCTGCTGCTTTTTACAACTTAAGCAACAGTCTGCAAAACAATTCTTAGTAATCTAAACATTAACAAAATTGAACCAATCTTTTCTAAGCGTTTAAGCTAGGGTTTTCGTCAGCAAACTTTTGTATAGTATGTTTAACATAGTAATCTTCTATGTTGCTTTAAATATCTTTAATAGACTGCGGTATTTATCTTTTTATAAATTACTCCTGGCTCTACCGCTAGTGTAGTAATTGCTTTAGCATTTACTACACTATGATGTATGGTGTAGGATGTACCGACTGTTGAACTCATATGAGTAATTGTTTCTGTATCACACAGGGCTAAATTTTGTTGATAAGACATGTGCATGTTTGTTTCTTAAAGCCTACTTTTACATCATATTGTTATAGGATTAAAAAAGTTTTAAAATTACGTTAATGGCTTTTTAATGATAACTGCTCTCAGTGATGTTTGCAATAAATTTTAAGGTCAAAACAATGTTTACAATTTCAAATTAACTTCACAGTCAGTTGCAAAAGAGCCAGAAATTGAATCTCATGAATCTTATTTGCAGCAATGGGCCTGAGATAGAGGTTCTTAAAAACTAATGAGCTTTCCTTTCATAAAGCGAAATCTTTTAAATCTACACTGCAGGCAGTGTAGATTTAAAACTGCTAACTATGCTAGATAAAATCTATTTCTTATGTTTGTTGATATTTCTTTACACCACATATGTTTTAATTTACTGGTTGATCAACTTAAAAAAAGTAGCAAGTTTTGTTAACAAAATGTGTTTTCCATAAGGTAAATATCAATATTTACGGTTTTGCTAAAGTTTTTACCATTCTTTAAACTATATGTCATACTCTTTTTTATTTTTGCAGGCTGTAAAGTTGATGTTAAATAAATTATTATTGACCAATGAGCAACATCACGCTGCACTATGTTCAGATTTATACGCTGAGTGCTGCTATAACACCATTGGCGTGAAACTAACAAAACGTTTGAAAATTATAATTTATAGACGGGCGTGTGTGATGCACCGGATGTAACTATGAGTCATCTTTCAAATAATACACAGGAACTACACGACAACGTGCAGTCTAGTCTTAGTCACTCAGTAGAAGTTGAAGCTTGTTACCACGGCAAAATTATAGATAAAAAAATTTTGGGTCAAGCACTGCAGAGATTTAGTAAAGAAAGTAAAAAGAAGTTAGTTTCAAATATTGGTATGGGTAACAGTACAAACAAAGAAAAAATAGTAAATACCGCCATTGATTTTGATAAAGAACTTTCGAATAATCATGTTGTTGAAAACGAATCAACTCATTTTGCATGTGAGAAGATCATTCCTACTTTAGTTGTCAGTGACACATGCACTCCTTCGGAAAACCATGTTTTGAATTTTCAAGACACTACGTCTTCAGAAGAGCATTGTTCTGAAAATGAATCTGGCCAGTTAACGACATTTAATGATGCATCGCATGCTACTTCAATTGATGAAGACTTAATAAAGGAAACCATTAGTGGTGATTTACGATCATGCTTAACACCGTCAAGTCTTGCTGACAATCTTGACCCTGAAGAAGCTTCTGATCAAGTGAAAAGAGACAGTGCATATGGGTCTAGTTCTGAGTCTGGAAACTCTGCTACTACACCAAGTAACCCAGTCAATTCCATTAATATTGTTTCTAATGAGGCACATGGCCACAGCAACGAAAATAACCAAACACAAACCAAGAGATTATCAAAAAGTCCTTTAAGTGATTCAGCTTTATTTTCAACAGCTCTTGCAAACAAATGGTCATCTACTTCATCTCTCGCATCAGATTCAATGACAGAAACACCTGTTCTACTGCACGATAGTGAATGCTGTACTGGGTTGGTGCTAAACAAAGATTTACGACACTTATCATCATCCAATTTTTCGTTAAGGTATGATGGCAGTAATATTTTAAGATTTCATAGTAAATTTATTGCAATTATGCTATTTGCAAATTAATTTTACGTAGGATATTTGTAAAATCTGTAGACTTACCAAGCAATTCGTAAATTAGTTGATTGGGGGTGTTTTTTAACAATTTGTATAAAAATACATTTGTGATAGTGTTTGTTTTATACCATTTTCGAACCCACGTCTTTACTAATTAGTCAAACAATGGTCATTGCTTTACGGCTATATGTTGAGCAGAATCTAGCAATGGCTCAAATCCCACATCCAGTATGTTTTTAATATGTAGAGAATAGTAAGATCAAGCCCAGGGTTTTATGTATTTTACCTCTTGCTCTCATTCAGAAAGAAAACCAATTTTCACACTCCTGCCCATCTTAGTTTATGACACCTGGAGTGATACATTTTTTATATCTACTGTTCATGGCACTTTGGTGTAGCTGTTTGAAGTTGCCAATACAATTAGCTATTATTCTGGTAATAGCAATGCGTTATTAGGTCGTCCTTATCACTCGAGTCTGAAGATGAAACAATTAATCTAGATGACTCAACACAACGCCCTAAGTTAAATCGGCGGGACAGCCAAGTAAAAGCAGTAAGTATTTGCGGTTGCATAGCGCAGATAACTGATCACTTGCGGTACTTTGTAAATGGTTGGTGCATTACCTAATGCGTATTTTACACAGTACTTCCGGTATGTGGGCTTGTAAAGATTTGTCAAGCAAAGGAAGTTATTAAGACGACTTAAATTTAACAAGTATTTAACTAGTCTTTAGACGACGACTGCTATAAAACCTTGCTTCACAGTTCAGGCCCTTTTATCACTCTAGAAAAAAAAATTAATTTTTCTGGGGTAGAGAGGTCATGTAAGAATTTATTTACTCCTAAACTTCTTTACTTTCCAGCAACGATCATGGAAGAAAATACGGCAAATGGTTGCTTGGAGTCCTTTTATGCAATCATTCAAAAAGAAATATCCTTGGGTCCAATTGGCTGGTCACGCAGGTAAATAATCGCCATGTGCCATTGATTTAAGTTGTTTTGAGATTTCATGCTTATGAGGGCATCAAGATGTTTAATGTTCAGGCTCGTACAAGCATGGTACTAATTGCTGCATCACGGAGAGGCAGAGAGAAACCCAATGTTTGTAAATCCAGTTGTATTCTCATTAACGAAGGTGACCAAATGCACCACATGTTCCTCCAAAGTTTATACAACGTATTTCACCACTTCGATTTCCCTTTTTTAGTCCACTCTTTTTTCTCCTGTCTTCTCCATGCCATCCTCTTCCAACCACTTCAAAACCTAATGGTCTTCCTAACACGTCTTTTTTTCCCTGTTCAAAATATGTCCAAACCATGGCACTTTATTCACTTTGGCTGGTCTGTCTATAAAGTTTCTTCCTAACCAACCACATTCTTAAGTTCTTGGCTACTACGTTTCTCAATCAGTTAACTTCATACTTGGCTCTTGTCGTTGCTTTTTCAGTTCTTCTCAAAATCGCTATCTCATTCTCCCTCAGATACCATGTCTCGCTACTGTACAACGTCGCCGACCTTTCACAACCTTGTACACCTCAAGATTTCAAAGTTTTATTTTTCAGCTTTATTGTTTTTTTTTTTAATTTTGCTGCCAATGCTGAAAGTTCTTTTTCGAGGACGGCATCAGCTGAGCCATTTTTGTTCACATCGAGCTAATTTAGATGCTTGCTTTCATTATAAACTATAAATAATTAATACTGTTCTAGAACATGTCACCGCATTTAGTTTCATAGGTTTGATTTCAGAGCTAGATTTGTTACATTTTATGTTACTGCATAAGTAGAGAGCCAAATTTAGCCTTTGGGCGATATATTTTTCCTATACGATTGTTAATCATCATTTGTTTTGTTTGCATATTTCTGCGTAATGCCAACGCTTGTCTCCATTTTTGCATGTTTTTGACTTTGGTTTGTTTTTGTCATCACTCATACCTATTGCTTCGTTTAGCGTCGACCAGGGGACTATAGATCTAACCAACCACTTCCCGGCTTCCAATTGAAAGTTACTGTATAATTCACAACAATATTGCTTTTACTTCGTGATTAGACAGTTATAGTGTACTGACTGACATCGAAATCTTTTATAATTGTTTTTGTTTACGTGCATCGTGTTTGCTGAATAGAATAGTTACCATCGAGTTGAAATGAAGCATTGACATGCGTGAAAAATTTGGTTTTTCATATGTAGGACAGCAGAAGTTATTGGAAAAGTAACTTTAATGACTAGCATTGGCCATCATGCGAGGCCAAGACTTCAAATAAACGTGATCATTCCTCCTGCGCTTTTGCCTAGTGTTGATAGTGTAGTGTGTGATCGTTTCTGGCAATATTTTAACATACAGTGTGATGTTCAAATTCAGTGATCAATGGAAAGATAGGGCCTGGATACTTCGTTTCTGGTTTTGACGTTTATAAAACTGATGTTACTGACTTTTTTTCTTCCCGTGTACTCTGTAGAAACTTTATCTCAAACTTTGTCAAATAATTTACTGCCGTATAAAATAATGACTGCAAGATGTTGTAGTTGACTTAAACGGCATTTGTCTGTTGACTCTAGTTTTAATGTGTATGCAAATACGGTTGCGTCTCCGTTAACATAGGTAGCCGGATTCAACTCTTGTTCCTCCGAAGTTCATACATAGCATTGGACCACTTCGCTTTGTCGATGGCAACTCCCGTTTTTAGTCCACTCTGTTCTTCCCCCTGTCTTCTCTGTTATCTTTGGTCACCCACGCCCTCTTTTTCAATCACTTTAAAATTCAGTGCTCTTCTTAACACACCATCATTGTCCCTTCTCAAAACATGGCCGAACCATCGCACTTCATTCGCTTTGCTCGGTCTGTCTAAAGTTTCTTCCAAACCCATTAAATTCATAAGTGGCCACTTCAATTTTCAATCAATTTAACTCCGCACATTGCTCTTGTTACTGCTTTTTGAGTTTTCGCAATCGCCATCTCATTTTCCTTTGGGCATCATGCCTCCCTCATGTACAACTTCGTCGACTCTATCCAACTCTGACAATCTTTGCTTTCATTTTCAACGAATGCTTTCTTCCATGATGCACCTCTCCACATTCTCTAAATTTTATGAAACTTTTTTTAGATAATTCTGTATTTTCTTAATTGTGCTGTTTTCGAAAAATCTTAGCTTTATTTTTTATTTTAATTTTTTTGGGTAAATCAGTGTTTTTTAGTTGTGATGTTTCCAAAAAATTTTTGCTGTATTCCTTTTTCATTGACTTCACCCCCAAAGGGTCAGTTTATCTCCGGTCATGAGGAGCTCTGGCTGTAGAAGTTATCAGCAATTTTTGATATGTGTAGTAACGATAAGATTACTCCATTGTTTAGTGCTGTCATGGGATCACGTTGGTGGTTTTTCTCAGTTTGTGGCGACCCATGTTAACTAAAATTAAATAGCAACATGGAAGCACTCCTTTGAATTGATAAATTTAATTTTTTCAACAAAAGATTTGTTTATTATGAAAGTTTAGTAATTAATGGTGTAGACTTTATAGGATTTTGCTAAACATTTTATTTTGACCAGTTCTACTTACCTCTTGTCAATTAAACAGTGTTTTTCTAAGCTTTCTTACTACCTGTAGTACGTTTCTATTCGAAGTGGAGGTATTGTTTCATTGTTTGTTTTAGGTAATTTTCAACCTGGAGAAGAAGGGTGCATTTTAAAGAAGTATGAAGAGAGAGAAGCGGAGTGCTTGAAGGGGTTGACCTCTGATGAGAGCTTACGAACATTTGCACCTACTTTTCATGGAATTGTTTATCTTTCTGATGAAAAATACACTAGAATGCAAGATTTATTATTGCCTTTTGACAATCCTTCGCTGATGGATTGCAAGATGGGAATAAGGTATTGTTACAGTATCATAGGCTGCGCAGTACGTCAACATTTTTGATTTTGATAAAACAAGAATTATTTGTATCTTAGCAAATTGTTACTATATTTTTTTTCCCTACGAGAAATTTCTGGAGTTTAAGGGCAAATTTGCTATCAAAGACAAATGCAAAGGTGCGTAATTAATGGCTGGCGTGCACTGCTTTAGCAACTTTGATAACCTCAAATGACATGGAGAAAAGAATATAACATAAGCATTGTGTGCACGTTTGCCTGGGTCAATGCATTCGTTTAGCATTTTTGGGTCAAAAAAAAATTACCACTTTAATTTGAAGAGCTCATCACCGCCGTGCATGTTTTTAGAACTTATTTGGAAAATGAACTCATTCAAGCTCGAGAAAAACCACGTTTGAGACAGGTGAGTTTAAGATTTTGGTTACACGATAGGTCTTCTTTTTTCAACATTTGTATCCGCCGATTTTGGCCGGTTGCGAATTGTTCTCACTAAATCTTGTTTTTCAAAATCTTAATTACTTTTTGCAGCTTTCATTCGGTTATACTCAGCCAGTTTGATTAAAAAAGCAAGCATAGTTGCAATAAAAACGAACGTGAATGGTTTGTTTAGATGCTCGCGATTAATCCACAACTTTGCAATTAAAGATATATTTGGTGGCTTAATGTAAAAATATTTTCTTAAATCTACACCATAAGTCCATAAAGCAAAGAATTTTTCATTTTTCTGCTTGTGTTTACTCCTCCGAAACTACTGGGCGTACAAACGTCAAACTGGGCGTGATTGATCACCACTCCGGGGTAACTCTCATAAAGGGTAAGTGACGTCATGATGACGTCAAGCCTACCAAAGCAGAATTTTGTGTGTACGTATATTCGTGCGTACGTACGCTTTAACTCTCCAAAATTATTGGGTGTGCGAACATCAAACTTGGCACAATTGATCACCACCCTAACTTGAGTATCCTAAGGGGTTTGTGACGTCATGATGACTTCACAATCAAAGATAATTTTTTCAAATTACTCTTCTTGACAAAGGAAAACCGTTTGTGATCGAGCAAAAGCTAGCCCTCAAGTTGCAAAAGCTTTATCCTTTAGAACCATAACATGACATCAGAGTTGGCACTTGATCGAACAATTTGCTCTCTTTTTTCCTGGTAGAGTTCTGACCATAAAGCTTTTTTGGTTTTAATTGCATTTTTAGGTTTTGACAAGGTGCTTTTAATAAAAAAACTTCTACAATGATTTGAGCTAAATTGACGATGCAAACAGCGATTCTCTTTTTAGGCATTCTAGGCATGCTTTTCTTTTTTGTTGAACGCTTCAAACTAGTTCTATGATAACAGATGCCAAGAGACTTGTTTCAATCTATAAGATCTTTTCAGGACAATCGTGTCACTAGAAGACCACAAATGTAAGTTACATTTGTGATCTTGAAATCATTTGCTCTTTGTGGCACCTTAGCCAAGAAGCACCAAAAAAATATTTTCCAAATTAGCATGTATTTCTCCCAGCGAGTAGGGAAGCACAGGAAACTAGCTTGATGTGGTTAGGGCAGTTATAAGCAGTAAATTTTACTTTCCCTTCCCAGCTGACTAGAGATAGAAGACAGTTTGACTCCTTTCGCTCATAGATAGCTCAAAACTAGCTCCAGTCGGCTGGGAAGGATAAGTTATATTTACTGCTTAGTGCTGTGATGTCATAAAGCTATCTGGTACCATTGTAGTGAAAAAAGCAGCAGGCAGCAGCTGCGTGTAAAGTTTTATTCACTGCTATATTGAAAGGAAACAACCTATATGCTGCTTGTTACGGAAGAATGATACATTACTGATTCACCAAAAAACATGTATTTAAATATTTCAATGGCAAATTACAGTACCTTTTTGTAGTCGGGTTGCATAACATACCGCTTGACCAAAAAACTTATTTTTCAAAATTGCAATGACAAATTACAGTACCTTTGTACAGTCGTGTCGCAAGCCCAACTGATGTTTACTTCTAAGACATATCAATCACGGGTAGTAAAGCCGAGCGAATTGGCGATTTTTCTTGTGAAATCTTGCAGGACTCACAAAAATTGTCCGCATCTTTAAATCAAAAACTTGATGAATCGATTTTAGTTTTAAATCCTAATCTAACCTATTGCTATAACTAAAGTTGTTATTGCTTTTCCGGTTCGCTCTTTCCATAGCTTCGCTTGTTCCAAGAGCTAGCAACATACGCGCGACCCCAAAAGGCTTAAATCATACACATAAGCATAAAAGACTGAAACTTTATAGAGTAAAGTTGTGACTGGAATCAGTCAATATTAGAACTCACACTTTATTTAACAAATCGATTTCACTAAATTAGCATCATCAGTGTTCTGCAAAGCAACCGCAATGATAAATTATATATACTTACGTCAAATTGAACGGACAGGCTCACAAAACTAACTCTATAATAAACCGAACTGACTGCAACAAGAAAACACTGCACACTTTAAGCTGATACAACGATATGAAGTTTTCCTAACCGGAGCTGCTAAGTAACTAGAAAATTTAACAGGTTGCCAGAGTAATACATATGATAAAGATTATGACAAGGTATTACTAATAATCAGATTACGTAAAAAATGTAATAATGAAGTACTGCAGGCGCAACAAACAGTTTATATAGAAGAAGATACCATTACAATAAATTTATAATGCAAAATGAAAAATAATAACCAAACAGTGGCATGAAAAAGGGGGGGGGGGGTCAAAAAAATTTTGGTAATAAAGTTCTATTTATATTTATTGTAGCTTTTAATTTTCTGATCCATTTGCTTTCGCTAATATCAAGGTTATGGTAATATCTAGGTTCCTGTAAAAATATGAGAGTAAAAATGGTAGCATTCAGAAATGTCTGGGTGAGAACTAATGAAGTTTTTGTGGCGATTATGGAAATGAAGCAGAAGAGCAGCTTTATCAGTATGGTTTTGTGTGTTATTATTTTTCCAAAACGTACGGTGGTTAGTCCATGTAACAGAAAATTTGTTTTTGGTTTGTCCGACATAAATTTGATGACATAATTTGCATTGCGCTGCGTATATTCCGTAGTTGTCACAAGTAAGGCGTTGTGTGAGAAATATTTTTTTGTTGTTTTCACTAGTAATGAAACCAGTAGATATTACCATATTAGGGTTATTACCGTGTTTGCCTTAGTAATACCTTGTCATAATCGTTATCATATGTATTACTCTGGCAACCTGTTAAATTTTCTAGTTACTTAGCAGCTCCGGTTAGGAAAACTTCATATCGTTGTATCAGCTTAAAGTGTGCAGTGTTTTCTTGTTGCAGTCAGTTCGGTTTATTATAGAGTTAGTTTTGTGAGCCTGTCCGTTCAATTTGACGTAAGTATATATAATTTATCATTGCGGTTGCTTTGCAGAACACTGATGATGCTAATTTAGTGAAATCGATTTGTTAAATAAAGTGTGAGTTCTAATATTGACTGATTCCAGTCACAACTTTACTCTATAAAGTTTCAGTCTATTGATATTCTTAATGGAATCGTTATTTATTAATTTCACTTGCGTGGAGATTCTCCTAAAATCATTATGATTTATATTCCATAAGCATAAAGTTATGGAAAAGCCCTAAGCGTTATGCCTTGTATTTAAAACCTTATTCCTGCAAATACAAATCAATCACTTTGGCACCTTCCTATAACTTTGAATTTATGCTTCCATGCACTTGCTGAAATGAGCGGATAAACGTGTGTGAAATTATTGACTATTCCAACTGTTAGCAAGCCCAGTTTTTAAGTACGCCTATGTTGGAAACTGGGCAAACAATACGTTGTTAGGGAGTTCTAAAGCTTTTAAGGGCAACATAGCGGCTGTTCGCGACTAGATTGTCTTTTAAAAACGATACTTTTGTTTTTCATACGAGAATCGGTTGTTTTGAAAACATTGGGAGGGGGTAGGGCTCTGCAGGCGACGCCGGGAGAGCCAGCTTGTACTCCATATTTGTAGCTGTTAAAATTTGTGTTTGAAGACGTTTTTTGTGTGAGCTTTTTTGTGGTTTTTGTTTCTTTTCAATTTTTGTCCCAATGCTTTAAATTTGTATTGATTTTGACCTAACGATTCTTGAAACATGCTGGTGCTGCTATAGGCTGTTTGTTGCTTGGTGATGGATCTGCTCTGTGCGCAATGATGTACCACACAGGGCATGTCACGATAGCTACGCGACTTTTTCATGGTATGTAGTTGACGCTTCATGGTCTGGCGAGTCGATAGTGAATGTTTATAAATAAGCAAAAATGTTTTCAATTTTTCCAGGATGCCGGTGAGCCCGGTCATCAGTTAGGTACATTATTTGACTCAGTTAGGTACCGTACTTAAAAAGGGCTTCAATTTTTGGCACACTTCATACTAGACTTCCAAGGTTGTAAATTATAAAAATGCTTTCATTTAAGCCATATTTTTTAGATGAAACAGCTTACATTTCTTGAAATTATTCATAGATGCAATTAAGGCATATGCATAAATGTAATTAGATGTAGCTGTGCATTAGGCCCTAATGAAAATCGTGCTCGGTAATCGCAGTGTTGTGTTTGTTTGTACTTTTACACGTTCTCCTAGGCCAATCGGATATGATGTACAGGCAGTTAGATAACTCCACTAAAATTTACTTGCATTGCTTGTGATGCAGTTTCGTCAATCAAGGTCGTACGCAGTCTGTGTTTCCGTTTTGCGCGTTTTTTCTGATTACATATGCACTCATGAACTGTAGATTTGTATTTATCATCATGTTTTTTCAAACACAATTACCCGCCAAAGAACTTAGTTAAAATCATTTTGTTAAGGCGCGTATCCATTATGTTGCAAAAGCCGGAGTTTGAGCCTCTACCAATGACAATTTACATTTATGATTGCAGCTGTGACCTAGCTTGATCTTGATAGATTTGTGGTGTGAACCACACTAGTGCACACTGCACAACCGTTAAATGTCCAGTCTCCGTTTCAAGGAAGGTTATGGGCAAACAGTAACAACTGATACAACATGCTATGGGTTATATGAAATGTTGTTCTTGCAGGATATGTATAAGAAAATGGTGGAAATATCTCCAGATGAACCAACAGAACTGGAACGGAAGCAAAAAGCTGTTACGAAGCCACGTTACATGCAGTGGAGAGAACAAGTTAGCTCTACTTCTAACCTTGGTTTTCGCATTGAGGGTATTAAGGTGGGTACTGCGTATTGTACGAAGTTGCTAGGTTTAGCTGTTATTGGATGGCGGGGCTACATGCAACTTACATGGCAACTTGCAAGGCATCACGTTGAGTTAGGGATATCATATATGGCAATAAATTGTGAGGTACATTTTTGTAGTTATGTCTCAATGACCTTTCGAAGCGAAAACGCGAGTTAGGAAACAGTAGGCGATTTGTACTTTTTATGATCAAAAATGTCTTCTTTCCACTGGCCTTAAGCGGATTTGTCTGATAAAAAATGACAATTGACAAGTCGCTATTGCTATACAATTATAATCGCAAAATCGCAAAGAATTTTAGAAGGCGACATTTTGGCATCCGTCATGGTGGTGGGGACCAGTCTGCTTTTTGTATTTATGATTGGCTCGAAATAGATAGCCGCTTTCTCTTGGCCTGATCTGGATTAGGTTTGTGGTGTGAGGCTGGATAGCGAGAACAGTTTCATGCCGTGCTTTATCCCAAGGGTGATGAAGGGGTAAACACAGCAACAACTACAGCAAGAACTGGTCGTCCCTTATACTGGGATATCAAGTGCATTTTTCTCAATTCTACTAATACTGATCATCTGGGCCCTTTTTGCAATAGATCATAATAAGGTTTGACAGCAGTGGTTTTATGCTGGCGAAAAGGTGTCTCAGTCTACCTATTCCAGTGACATGTGCTCGATTATTCAAGATGCCTTCGGTCAACAGTTTACGCCTTTCTGTATATACAGTACTGGAAATAATTAACTGGGACAGTGATTATTGAAGTAGAAAATGGAATATAAACGTTTCAGGAAAATCCTGAATTTATTTTATGTGGTTTTGTTTGTAAAGACTGTAAAAATATGGTAAAGACTGTAAAAACTGTAAAGACTGTAAAAATTGAATTTATGTGTTTTTGTTTGTAAAGACTGTAAAAATATGGTGAAAAGTAACTGTCCCAGTTAATTTTTTCCAGTACTGTATATATATATATGCCTTAATAATAAATGCACGTACTACCCTTTGCGTGACAGGCCATTGTGTAGCTCATTTAACCTATTGGTGGTTTCTTTCATCCGTTGCATTCTATAGCGCTGATAAATGTTCGAAATGTCAATATATTTAGCATTTTTGTCGTAAAGTCATTTGTTTTTCCGAATGGCTTTTTTTGTAAATCTTATTTTCGTTGGCTCTTCATCAATCATTGTACGTTACATTTGTTACCCAGTCGGTACAACAGTAATCAAAAGTTTCTGCCTACTTCTGCAGCAGGGGCTCCGTTACGATCGGGAATAAGTTAATCGACTGTGGGTAAATTTTACATACTTTTTGGGAAAATATTATGAAACTGATCTTGAAGATTGCACTCCAAGTAGATGGGCTTTCAGATTGCTAAATGTAATAATTCCTGGTTGCATTTTAATAATATATTCTTTGTTATATTGCCATCCTTTATTAGAAGGTTGAATGCAAATGTGGGATCAATTGTTGTACTTGAATAACTCTCTACCCAAGTCGAAACCAAAGAATGAGGGGCATTATTCATTGATCAATTTGTGCAAATATAAACGTGTTTTTACCAAGCTACAACTCTTCTCCTACAACTTCTCCCCAATCCTAATCCTTGTCATACCAAAACATTTTTCCAAAAAACTTGCTGTGTGTACTGTGCTGGATTGGGTGATGTCATCAGCTGTCAAACTCTTAATCGCTCTACATTAGGAACTTTTTTGTTTGCGTGGCACTACCATAAATCAGGCAGTTTACATCAGTTTAAATGTTCACCTTTTGTTAGTCGTATCGTGGTATTACATTTTGTACCTGCTTCTCTAATGACCTTAACGTAATTTAAATTTTGCGGTTAATTTGATGCGCGAGTGATATGTGGCCGTACGCTCTTCGATAGATTAGCTTAGCGTTTATAATTACATCAGCAGTCTTATTTTAGACAATACACGTACGTATTAATGCAATCTATTGAAATATTTCCTTTGATAATGTCTGCTTTTGCTTGCAGTAAGACTTAAGTGGCGATTTCGCCAACTGGACGTCTGGTCAAATGGCATAGCAAGTTTGCAAAACTTTTCAAACTGCTTTGAGTCTCAAGTCTACCCAGTTGCTTTAGACTTGATTTGCCGTGCTTTGCATGTACGGTTTTCTGTCACAGAACCGCGTTTCTTATTTTTTTCGAACATCAGCAACTCTATAAAAATATGATGTTCAACTTGGAATGGGTTTAACGTAAAGATGAAGGAAATACAAAAAGTTTTGGTGGGCGTAAAGTCTTTTCGATATCAATCTAAATACGGTTTGAGTTTATCACTTATTGTTTAATGTTGAAAATTCAATTCTTAATACCCAATTTCACTAAAACTTCGCGTAATCATTGAGTTTCATGTTTGTTCATATTTCTTTTATTTACTTATAAATTGGTGCACCGCACTCGTTTTATTTGCAAAAGGCGTTCTTGAACTTCGTGTGGCAACTCATTTCGATTTAATTAAACTCCGACACTTTTGGTTGTTTGGTTTTCGAAAACAAATCATTGTTTAAAACAGGTTGTAATCAAGTTGCTACAAGTTTTTTTTTTTCATTGATTAAGTCTAGCTTTTCATTTTTTGAGCAATATTTTCTCTTTCATGTGTCAGTGCCTGTGAACTTATGCCCAGTTTGCAAGTGTTTATTCAGATTGATTGACCGTAACAAACCTGTTCTTCTGTTGAGGCTGTTCATCCAGCACGTCTTTGGTATGATAACTGTTAGTTGTTAAGTGGCCAGTTTGTTGCAGGCGGGGTTAGCTGTTTGTATTGTGCCTAGTTCGATATGAACTTGTGCTACCCTGGATTAGAGAGCTTTTGTGCTTGTCTGATTATATCGATTTAGCACCGCTATACAGCCGTGCTTCACCGGTTAAAGAATAGTAAAGCTGTTTACCCAGCATGTCGTAAGAGGCGACTATTGGGTACCTACCAATTGCAGTCTGACTGTTAATGGTGGGGTTGCCAGCTTAATTACTTGGTTGGACCACTCATGTCAGAAAACTGAGGTTGGGGGTAAGCAAGGGGATGCTCCCTGTAGAAAAATTTCGCTCCAACAAATCCCCATGCATGGGGTAAATCCGGCCATCTCTGCTAAAGGGACAACACCGGATGGAAACTGAATCACTACATACTGTGTAAGCATTTTGTTGCGCATTTACTGCGTTTCTTCGTTGGTTCACATCCTGCACTTATTTTAAAACGTGAAAGGAGTAACATTTTAAAACGTGAAAGGAGTAATTTTGCCATCACCATTAAACTTTGTATTGCTTTATAAGTTTTTATGTAGTATTCTGAGCAATATCCAATAAATTTGTCATTTTCTTTCCAGCTGCTTTGTTGAGCGTAGTTTACGTCGAGATTTGCATTTTTTAATCGTTTATTGGTTCACTTACTCAGGAAACATGCAATAGTTTCTATATGTTCATAGTAAGCTGTCACATTGACATATAGTTGTATTTTTGTAATGTTTAAGTCTTATGCATATGAGAGTTTTTATATCGATTACATAACCGATTTTTTGTCGATTCAATATAACAGCTCGATAAGAATAGCCCCATGTTTGCTACGGTATTGATGGGATAGTTTGCTTGTTGATTACTTTGCCGTACAGTTTGGTTATGTTTTTTATCCAATTTAAAGCATTTTTGACGTTGCCCTTTTTACGCTGGCTATGTTTTTGGCTTACGTCGTAAACGAACCTAATCATTGTAAGTTGGTCTTTTTTGCGTTTATAACGTTTTCGTTTGCACTGGTTCGGATCTTGCATTGAGTTATTTCGATACAGTTCTGATAAGAATTGCGTAGGGTACGGTTTTGGGTCTTGCACTGCGATGCTGTCATCGGCATCATACGTTAAAAACTTTATTGGCGTCATGTCAAATTGCATTTCCCGGAAGTTTAAATAGACAAAGCGTGGCCACGCCTTCTTTCTTGTTCTAATAGGCTGTTGGCAGCTACACGCATCACTGCATCTTAACGTTATTCTAGACTTACAGCCTAGTCTCGCTTTTTCTGTCAACGACTTTTGTGGCCTTTTGTTGCGTTGAAGCAGTGGTCTCCAAACTATGGCCCGCGGAGCTCTCTTCATAATCATAGACCTTTACTCCAAGTTCTCCAAATTTGTTGATTGGCGTTATAGTTGACAGCAGGATTGCCAAAGTTGTTACTTTTGGTAACAAATTGTTACCTTTTGCTGGCAAGTTTGAAATTTGTCACGTTTGTTACGACGCTACCAAAAGTTGTTACTACTTCACTTCATTATTAACATATATTTCAGTTTTAATGATTCAGACTTAAACGATAAATTATACAGAGCAAGAATTATGTATAAAATAGTAAATTAAACTGGTTTTTTTCTCGTAACAACTTTTTCTGCTAAAATCGCCAGAAAATATGTTAATTTCTGAAAAAAATGAATATGTACATGAGTGTTATCTCTCTTGCAATCAGAATTTAACCAAATTAACTTACTTTTTGACAAAGTTTTTTTTTTTAAACACCTCTACGATGAAATACATGTTTTATATTAATATATTGACTTTATTTTATAAATTTGTTACTTTTTCTTTAATTTTTTACTTTTTGAAATATTCTACTTGCAACCCTGGGTGACAGGAAGAAACGCGATAATCTTTTTTTTGAGATTGCCCCTTATTCTGGTAACACAACATGGGTTCCGACATTGCTAACCCTACTGTGCCTAAAGATAGCTAGGGAGGAAAACGGCATAAACGCTGAGAATCACTGATTTAGAATGTTGGCCCCCAAAGCTTTAAAAATTCAGCAATGTGGCCCTTCATTGACAGAATTTGGAGACACCTGTGTTAGAGCCAGGCCTTCGTTTAAACTATATTGACAACGTAGCTTCTGGTATCAGCACAAGCATTGCTGCAAAGGTTTTGGCCATTTATTGCCAAATACAGTAGAAAACTACAAAAAAATGTTTTTCTTTGGCCTGGTCTTCTTGAAAATCAAAGTCAAGGTTACTTTTATACTTATTGAAATTACACTTAGAGTCTAATAGCGATTTTGACATATAAATTTGATAGCCTTCTGGCCGCGGGCATTTTTAATTTGATATTTAAGCTTTGTTTTATACTTGCTTTCAGCATTACAAAGCATATTGTAGATTGTGCTGCAGCTTCCAATAACCATTTCAGTTGACGGCTGCAAACACGCCTCAGCAGCTTTGTTTTTTTTTCGGACAACTTGCGCTGAGCATCACGGGTAATCTGCTACCATTTCTGTTGTTTTAGCCTTGACCACACGGCTACAATGGTGGTAGAAACGGAAAACGCGTCATAGCTTCTAGCACGTCGAGCTATGCTACGTGAATTTTTTTAATATGTTGAGTGAGCGCGCTATTGGTCACAAAAGTTCCATCTAAAGGTAGCTTTTTCTCGGCTTCTCTAACTGGAGAAAATTACTTTGTCATCCTAAGGCTGGCCGATTATTTAACGTTTTCAATTACGAAAATATTTCTTAAGCAATCTAACTTGGTTGAAAGGGCAACGAGAATATAGCGCATTATATTCTTTACATTTCATAAAGCTAGCGTGCTTAAAATATATATGGATGAGTGATTTAAACTGCCTTTTGTTATTGGTTGCTTGTGCGTCACGCAAATTCACTGTGAGAATGCCTGTATGTCAGCTACGCTTTTGTCAGAAATGACGCATTAGCTGTCTATTGAAATAGCTGCGTTCGCTTAACGTCATCACGTCCGCATAATTCTATCAAAAGTCAGTTCCGTCACGTTGGCTGTCTTTCGGCTAAAGTTCACTGGTAGTTTCGTGCTCGCTGTACTGCAATTACCTAACTACTTTTACAAACGTTGGTGAAAGTTGAAACGAATTCATGCAAGCGTTGTTACCACCATTTGCAAATCAAATATGCAAAAATACAAAAATGACCAAATAATGCAAAAGTAATGTTAAAGAATGTTTTGGTGTATTTTGCGCCTAGACTTGCGGTCAAGCTGCAAAATTAGTTACGATTTTACGTTATTCACTGCTAACGTAGTTACCAGTGGTTTTTCCGAAGTTATCCTGGTTTTTTTTACTCGCATCTTTTATATTCAACCTACACATTTTGCAATCTCTTTCAACTAACAATTATTGACAAAGACTGCTAGTTTTTCAAATAGCAAAATCTTATTACTTTGTAGGCATTGTTTATAAAGTTGCATTAGTCTGGTGGACAAATTTTAAATGTTCCATATTACTTTTGATACTTAATTTTTCTTTTGCAGAAAAGCTTCCGCGACCCAAGTAAAGATTACAAACTTACCAAAACTGCTGCTCAGGTCACTGAAGCCTTCAAATACTTTATCGACAACAACGTGTCCGTTTTGGTAAGTGTGATTTGGGTTTTGCTGGATAAATTTCATGCGTTTGCGGGTGAGATGTACCGCTACCAGGGCATTACAACAAACCGATTTTCGCTTTATCCAATTGGAAAATATAATACAGTAAGCAGGAGAATAGCAGAAATAGTTTTCTGTGCTTGTTGGTTTTGGTGTGGGCTAGAGATCATAACGAACTTTATATTTTAGGCTTCTTTACTGATCACTGTACTCGTAGGATGCTGAGGGCAGGGCCGCCCAAAGTGCGGCACGCGCATTGTTTTTGGGGCCCTCGACTAATTTCGCATGGGAGGTGATGCTGGGAAAATAAAACTAAGAATTAAATCTTTTCAAAAAATTGTTGGCGGTGTTTAGCTACAGTGCAATTTGGAGTTTAGAAAGTATTTATCATACAGTTGTGTGACTATGTGAATAGAAATAAGTTTCATTAGCTTTGTTTTGTTAACAAAAAAAGGCATATTTTTGTTGAAAAATATTGCTAAGTGATAGCACCACACAGTTTTGTTGGATGTTTTATGATATACAATTGTTAGTCTTTTTATGCTTCCCGTTAAGGGATCAGGTTAGGGTATGTGGCCCATCCCATGAAAAGTTTAAGCTCCTCTGGCCTACTGCATCTTGTTAAATTAATCTTGAATTAACTACATTTACTGCAGGAAAAGTAATGAGTTGCAAATGCGTAGCTTACGAGAATCATTTTATCTGGAGACGAAGTAACTGAAGGCACTGAAATGTAAGGTCGCACTCTAGTGCTCCAGAGCTTTCGGTCTATTTCCCCGATTGAACTCTAGTGAGTGAGCTTGTTTTCAACTTAATTAAACGAGCAAACAATGCTCAAAACGTACATGCTAGAACGTGGAAGTCAAAGCCCATGTTAAGTCATCTGATTTCGAGATTGGACCTTTTTTGCGACGCTTTGTAACAACTTTTGTCTTAATCCAGGCCTTTGTTCAGCCGTACATTTCTTGGTTATTTTAACAAAAGACCTGCATAACCTTAGCTGACATTTTAAAACCATCTAGATTCTTGGGCTTACTGAATAAACTAGCCGCCAAATTATTTATCTACAACCATCCTATAAGGAACTGTCAGTTGAGTCTAGTAGTTGAGTGGCAATAAAATTATGTTTGGATGTTGCAGGCAGTAGCACGTATAAAATAGCAAGCAGAACAAAAATCACAGGGAAGACTCGACACTGTGCAAAACTTCAATCTACTTTAATTGAATTGACTTTGAAAACTATATTTTTAGGTAGTAGGCTTACATTTTCTTGTTTTTTATGAATAGTTGGTACGTGCAATAGTGAAGTTTTGTTAAAAAGTTGTTATAGTGGTAATTGCTTTCAGTGTTCATTTGCAACAACGCTAGATTAGAAACAGCATTCAAACAAATGACGGTTCTTCACGTAATGAACTGTACTTCGCATTCCGTTGTGTATACGCTAATGCATACGTTGAAACTTGCTGACTGCTCGTTGGTGATTTGCTTTCTTAATTAAGCTCTTGTTTTGACTGGAACGAAAGACTATTGAGTACAGCGCCTATGAGACACTTAAAATGGCTTTCGATTTAAATGCGTTTTGAACACGTTCTTTTTCACCAACTTTTTATATAAGTGAGATGCCAGACACTCTGATTTTAATTAGCTATTACTGAGCATTTCAGCCTTTTTCATTATTTTGTAAGTTTTGACATAGCGTATTACCGACGATTGACGTTGCAAACATGTTGGGTGTGCAGTCGCAAGTGTTCGTATGTTTCTCTCTCATGCCTTTGTTTCCACTAGAACTTGTAATGTATGATATGAACTTAGTATAAACTTATTTTTTACGTGAAAACCTCGAAAGTTGCAACCTAAATACACACTCTCGGTCAAAACGACATATGTTATGAGATAAAACGAGAGGTACTATTCATGCCAGTGTACAGTTATTCCACAGTTTAATATTTTTGAAACTTTGCAATGCGTCTATTGGATGCAAAACCACGCTTGTTATGTCAGTCATTGTTGATTTGATTAAATGAATCTAAGCTGCGTTCGATTGCAGATTTGCAGTAGGTCTTAACCGTGACATCAACAAACTACGCATTCACTTTCACTACCTTATTTTGCTTAGTGGAAGAAACAGATTTTCGTAGGTTGGCGTACCTCATAAATCGGCCGACAGATTGTAGGAGGCAATTCTGAGTTGATATGGTAAGGGCAACAGGACTTGTTTTTGGATGTACAACAGTTTTGCTTGAGCTGTGACACAGTGGGACAACTTTTGTTGCTTGGACTTGCCGGTGTTCCTGGCACAGCGGCACTGAACCAATCATGTTACTTGTTTGAAAGTGCTACTGCGACAACGTTTAACCTATTTCGGCATTAATCTTTTGCTTGTAAAGCCAGTCTGTAATCGTGCTGAACAGACTGCACTTGGTTAAGTCATGTTTTATGGTTTACGATTCTCATTTACAAAATGTCGTCAAATAGTTTTGTGATAGGTTTATGAACATTTGAAATTGGTAAAGTCGAAAACAGACATTAAAAATTCCAAATCTATTCAACTTAATTCTAATACTTTAATCGCTGAACAATTTACTCAGCCACTCAAGAGCATAAACGATTTCTTGAGTTACACTAGCATATTTCTATTATAGCAGAAGTCGGCAACCATTCCTTGGTCGCTGACCAAGAGTAAGTTTTACAGGACCTCGGCTGGCCGGGTTCATTTTCCCCTGGAAATTTCGTTTCCTTTGCTGTTTTGATGGTGTTTCATTGCGGATTTACGGCATGTGGTAGCGCTTTTTTATAAGTCGTAATTTGAAAGTCAGGAATTGACTTCTATAATGTGCAGGCTTTTTTATTTGTTTCCTTCTCTTTTTTTCTTACCACATGGTTTAGCTACAGATTGGTCCTGACCAAATCGATAACAGTTCATAAAGAAATGACAAACTACAGTTATTGACAGCACAGTATTAGTGGGATAGTTGACTTATGCTTGGAAGCTTTTGAAGTTTAGTGTTAAGTTGGCTAAGGCCAGAAGCCGTTGACGTAGCTAGCTGCGAATTTCGAGAGAACCAAAAAATATTTTGGAGCTTTTCTGTCTCAATTTAGTTAGACGATTTATTCGTTCATGCATATGAGCATATGCTCTGTTTGCATGTCTTTCATCAGACTGGGTCACCACTACGGGTAGACTGCTTGGCCCCACCACTTGTTTGCCGCATAAAGATGGAGGCATCCCGTTAAGTGCCTTGCCGAAGGACGCAAGCAACCGTGCCGGCTTGTTCTCTACACTATCTCTATGTGCTGAGCGCCAAGCAGGGAAGCTGTGAATACCGTTTTTTTAAAGTCTTGGTATGACTCGATTTGGGGGAAATAAACCCCAGGTCTACCGACTGCGAAGCGGACGCTCTAACGTTACACTACGTTATGACGTTGGTTGTTAAATGATTTTTTTTCCGAAGTCGACGTTTTGTTGCTTTTCTACTTAAGAAATTTGGAAGTCATGGCCCCTTGTCTCCGTAGTTATGCCTATGCCGGAAGCACAACATTTTGCAAACGTTCGTCGGTTGTTCGTGTTCTAAACTTGTGAGTGTTTCGATTGCCGAAAATAGTAGTTCACAGGTGTGAAAACTACGTTCTGCCCGCACGATAAGTAAAGTTAGGTTATCATTCGCTTTTTAGACATTTTTCATAAATCTAGCAGTGATACACCCTCGGCATAAATTTCAACTCTTCTAATTCATCCTAAATAGTGAGATCTTACGTCAAGTCTGAAACTGCAAGATGCTTTGACGCAATCCACAAAAAATTACTGACACCGTAGAATTTGCCTTTGCTTTTCCTCTTGTTTTTTTATTCATAAAGGGGTGTTTTGTTTTTTGTATCGGTATTCGCTTCGCAATTCAGTTTGTAAAGTCTGTTACGAGTAAATTTCTATTGCAATTTCTATTGCAACATTGTCATTCTAACTATTGCGTTTTGGGTCATATGTGGGTCAACTAAGGATTTATACAGCTATTGACAAAAACTCATATACTATGATTTATAGGAAAAATACTAAATTTACTAGTTGCGAATTGCACCACATGTTTCCCATGTTTTTTTTTGTTTGCACTACATGCGCTCCTGCAGAGGATAACACTCAACTCCTCCCTTGGTGATCGCGGCAGCCAGACTGACTCCATAAGCGGAAACTGTTCCGCAACGCAGTAATGCAGCTCAAATTTTTTTTACGCGGGAAACGTGTTAGATACCATTTGAAAACTGCATCCTAGAGGTGCACATAAGGGATAGTTATATCAAGCATACGCCATTTAGCAAGGAAACTATTAGGCTTGCTGAAACACATAAATGAGCCCATAAGACAAATAGATAACTACGCTTAAGCTTAAGACTACCCAAACTTAAACAATAAAGAAAAATTCACACGCGGGCAATGTAGGCATTGCAACTAGGGGGGGCGCCGGCCTGGCGATTTTGGTTGGCTGGGGGGAATCCGGCTCGCGGGCCGTAGGTTGCCGACTGTAGACTTAAGGCTGGTTTCCATTAGGCGTGATTTCCATTAGTCCTAACCTTCCGGAGCAACGTAAATATTTTTTGTTTGTCAATTTGAAGATATTTCACGGGCGAGAACGCTCCGGGCATAAAAGTGAAGAGGAAAACAACGAATTTTTGCGCCTAATGGAAACCAGTCTTTAGAGTGCATATTTTTTGGACTAAAGTATATTTGTGAGTTTTGGAACTTAGTTGTTGAGAGAGTTTGAAAAACAGCCGTTTCGCTTCTTTCACAAGTTTTATGGTGTTTAAGATTTAATGTCCTTCCTGCTCTTTAAATTATATCCGCTACAGCAAGAGCGCTTTGTGACGGTAACAAACGATATCTGTCGCTTGTTTCGATGCACATCTTTCAATGCAGACTATTAAACCTAGCAGCAAAACCTTTGCAGCCGGATATGTTTTTTTCGAGTAAAGGCGAAATTATTTCCCTAACAGAGAAGCCAAGGTGCTTTCATATTTCACGTAAAAAAATAGTCAACCGAACCCATTTTAACTCGTTTATGCTTACTCTATTATGGCAGCATTGGTAATGACTAAAACAGTTTTTGTCAACGTTGCTCTCTCTCAAAGCACAACTTTTTCATGTTTATATGACTCAATTAGTTTTTGACACCCAGTACTCTTTTGATGCAGTTGGCGAAGAGACTTGCAGTAACGATAAATTCCACAAAATCGCTTATGATTGTAATGACTTTCTTTCTCAGTGATTTACATATGCACGAATGTTTTTTTTTGATAGAATTTCTACAATTTGCAAAGCTTATTGTATCATCAGTTAACGAAATGCAAAACTAATCATTCTGGAGGGGGTGTAGCTTACACGTGATTTGATTCCGGTTTATGCTTTGCAGAGGAGGTTGGCTAGTGGCAATCTAAGCAAAAGCCTATACTTTTCGAAACTGTTAGAATTTAGTAATGCAAGAGGCCAGCGATGCACTTAGCAAACTGCAGACAGTGACACTGTTTCGACCTATCAGGTCTCTTCAGTGCAGTTGGTGACCAATAAGAAGCTAGAGGCTTTTAATAAAGCATAGCTTAGACCGTCACACTTGTGGGACCAAATACTAGGTCCACTGTAGTGGATGGTCTGTCAACCTCTGCGAAGCCGTATCACTCGTGAATGAGTGGCGGTTGTCGCAGGTGCACTAAGTCTAACATCTGCCACTAACAGCACTGAAGAGACCTGATAGGTCGAAACAGTGTCACTGTCTGCTGTTAGAATTTATTTTCTCCATAAGGATGACAAGCGAAATTTAATTACCTGCTCGAACGGTAATTATCATTTCACGGACAAAATAACCTTAAGTTTATACAGAGTTTTTCTTATACTGTTAATTAGCTATTAGGGGTTGAACTTTGTTTCTATAGAAGTTCGTATTTAGCGCCTCTAGCCATTGGCTTAGTAAGAACTGAAACGGAATATCTTGTAACATGTGAGCATAAAGTGACTCGGGAAAGCTGTATTGAATAACCAAAACATATTTTGACAATTTATTGGCGCAGCTCTCCAGTTTTGCGTCATTAATGACGTCATTGATCGTTTACGTACTCGAAAACTTATTCGTAAACAGATTCATCTATTAGGTTATTTGAAACAAGTTATTGGAAAAAAGTTGAAAGCACTGATTGTGTAGTCAAAAGTATTTTATGTTTTACTTGTTATAAACAAACTGAAACGTCTCGCCGTGTTAAAAATTGTGTTGATTTTAATTTTGTTGTAAACTTGTCAACAGTACTATTTTCGTTCTTTAAAAGTAAGCTAGTTTTCTTTGCTTTTGCAGGAAATATACATTAAAAGATTAAAAGCCTTATGTGAAGCATTGGAAGTCTCGGATTTTTTCCACAGTCACGAGGTTTGTTATGCTAGTAGTATAGTGTTTACTTCCTAGTTTTTCTTAATCTGTCATCCTTTCTATGGAATAAAAGGTCGGGTATAAAACGGAACATCAAGGTCTCGCTCCGCTGATCCGCTCTATCAAGTTTGCATATGCCGATCAGTTCAAAGAAAGTTACCGCAATTTTAAACCGGTCATAACCATAGAGTGATAGTGTAATCTTCAGCAAGGCGGACTGCTGTGGCTGGGTAGCCAGTAGTTGCTTCTAGCGACATGCCATATAAGCAACTTTATTATTCTAACCCCATAAAGCGCTGGTATTTTTTAACATTCGAAATTGTTAAAGGCGGCCCAGAGAGGAGGCGATCGATCGCAATAAGACTAGTGACGCTGCTCAAACAGCATGTCTAGAGAGAGACGTCGGGATACCGACCAATGGCAGTAGGCCTTGTTAGTATTGTGGCTATCAGTTTTTAAAGTGATTGTTTGATTGACAGTTCAAAGTTATTAGCTGCTTTTTCGGAAGCGGTTTTTGAATGATTTGCTGAGTGAACCCGAATATTTTCCTACGTGCCTTCTCCCAAGATAGAAATAAACAATTACATCCTTGTAGTAAACTCGAGAAACGGTGACCCACTGTTGGCTTGCGCTTTTATTTTAATAGTTGTTCAATACGCGTCTGGGATTGTTTTTGCCAGGCAGTTCTTGAATGAAGTTTATTCAATTAAATCTACATTGTAAACTTTTGAGAAATTTTAATTGTGATTACATTAATTAACTACTACGACTTCACTGCTGCTAGAAGTCACTCTTTGAGCGGGCATACCATTGAAAGTTTGTGTTTAATTAAAGCTCGCTCTTTCGATACTTAGATGTGGAATGTTTACTTTGTCATTGATTTTCTCCCGTTTAGTTTCTTTTTCCAATTCGTGCAAGACATTTTTGTTGCGGCTGAACTAGAACCGATTTTTTGTCTCAATATGGTGAGATAGAAAAAGCTTTTTTGATATTTGTAACCTCATAGTTTTAAAAAGGAAATGCATCATACGGTCAGTTTAAGACTAACATTAATTGCATCGTGTAATGCTTTTGACGTAAAGAAAACTGGCGTTTATACGCGAAAAAACCTGAAGCAGTTTAAGCGCTTTTGAAAGCTAGTAGTTTATAAGCTGGCTAAATGCTGAAGTTGGCTTAGTAGGAAGCTGATTTTATTTGATTTGTATGTTTTCGGTCTTTTTGATGCTTTACTTAAACTACTTTGTTGGTGATTGAATATGCCGCATAGTTTTACTTTAAGGCACGTAAATCAGTTGCGGTTTTAGATGCTTTTCTTATGATAAGATTTACATTTTTGAAGTAAACGTCGACGTTACGTCATCCGCTGCGTGAGTAACGTTGCTTTACGTATGATTGAAGAAAAGCATTCGTTTACTATTTAAAATCGCGAAGTCATAGTCAGCTAAAACTTTAAATATTTATTGTAAACACAAGCATTACCTAATTTATTTTATGAGTAATTAAATGTTTTTGTTCAAACACAGCTTTTTAAATATTAGCATATTAATGGAGGGAACTTTTAAAAGTCTAAAAAAGGTAGACGTAACTAAACCGTTGTAAGAGGTTTTAAGTGAAAGTATCATCCTTCACCAATCTATATTAAATTGAGCTCTTATTGCATACATGAGCAGTTCCCTTGAAGTTTGATGCGTTTAACAATTTAATCGCGTCGTTTCTCTTCATTGTCATCATGTTTTACCACAGGGTATAGGTCAATGAATGATTTTTATATGTCAAATACCAACAACTTATTAAGCATTAAACTGCGATTTACGAGCAATCTTTGAGTTCGAAATATTATGACTATTTCTTGTTGTTATCGCAAGTCTGTTTATTACTTTTAAGTTGGGCCACGTCACGGCTTAGTAAATACAATTTGCTTTGAATAATTGTATAGCTATCCGTACCAAACTGTCAGCAGCGGCACTGCTTACGTAGCCAGGAAAAGTCGTGGGTAATGTAATTTTTAAAGCTATTGTAAAAGTTTCTTTGCCATCAGTAACAATATCCTTTACTAATTCTCTTCAATGCGTGTTGGTCACTCGCGCAAACGAATAAACCAATCGGTGGAACAGCGATGAGAAGACCTTTCGCGGTACTTGTTGTCGTATGGTGGCCATATTGTAAAAAAACTACAGTGCATTTCTTTATTTGGAATCGAGTCAAAATGGTTGTATTAGAGAGGCAATTGCCAACTAATGGTTACATTGTACATACTTCTATAGCGTAGGCAATGCTTTTGATACCGGTTTCGTTTTACGAGTTTCTTTTTTCAAGTGTCACTTGCAATGCCTAATGTGCAGTAACTGCTTACTACTCCCTTATTTTTTGAAACTTGATTTTATTCTTTTACGAGTCGAAAGTTTTATTTCTGCGCAAAAGACAAAAACGTTTGCTTTATTCATTTTATAAGTTTTTAGCAGTATTTACCATTATGTCATTATCACTTTTGGCGAACAGAGTGTTCTCCGAAAACTCTGCCCCGTGGAAACGGCTTAATTACATGTTAGATGCTTGAATCATTTATTTTACCATTACACAGGCGATCGGTAGTTCGTTATTGTTCGTCCATGATGATACTGGTCTAGCCAATGTATGGATGATCGACTTTGGCAAAACATCACGGCTGCCTGGTCAGCAAAAAGTAGACCATCGTAGTGAGTGGGTGGAAGGTAACAGGTCAGTATTTTCTTTTTTGTTTGTCTTTTGGTCGCCTCAAAACCTGTTAAATTTTCTTTTTTACTAGCATGTTTTTCTAGCGAAATCTGAGTAATTTTTTTATTATGTTTTCATCATAAAACTAGCGATGTTTCGGGCCATGCCCGGGCATCATACTGGTGGGAGCATATCTTGACCAGTTTTCCATAAAGCGATTTTTGTCAGACCTGCTTCGGAGTTGCCATGGCTGCCTGAACAGTGACAGAATATTTTTGTCTCGGATGGTACAACCGTTTGACCTTTGGAGTATCAACCAAAAAAGTGACTTTAAATTCCAAGACCTATTTTATTTGTTTATATGGACAGTGGTGCCGGGTGAGCAATGTACGAATTGCCACTCGCCGACGCATAGTTTGGTCTTAGGCAGGCCAATTACAACTTGTCCGGCTGAACAAAAGAGACAAACACAAACAAACACAACACAGACGTAACAGCAACACAATGCTGACGCGAGAAAATAGCCCGGCACACAACTGACAGACTACTGAACTAGGCCTGAGCACCACCTTCAGGAGCCAAATTCTGAGCTCTACATCATCAGTTTTGGGTTTTCTATCAGTCAACATCAAGCAGGCCTACAAAATTCGCGAATCTCAGGTGTTCTCGTGAGGTACACTAGTCGCTAATTCCGCGCTGTTTGTCATCAGTGGACATCAGATACAAAACCCACAAATCCCACGTGTATTGTTACGGACAAAACTCATAAATCCTGAGTCTTACACCTTTAGTGCTTATTGGATACAAAACCCACAAATCCCAAGTGTTATCGTTACGGACAAAACTCGCACATCCAGAGTCCTGCACCTTCAGTCCTTGCTAGATACAAAATCCCAAGTGTTATCGTTACGGACAAAACTCTCATATCCAGAGTCCTACACCTTCAGTCCTTATTGGATACAAAACCCACAAATCCCAAGTGTTATCGTTACGGACAAAACTCACACATCCAGAGTCCTACACCTTCAGCCCTTATTAGATACAAAACCCACAAATCCCAAGTGTAATTGTTACGGACAAAACTCACATTCCAGAGTCCTACACCTTCACTCCTTGTCAGATACAAAACCCACAAATCCTAAGTGTAATCGTTACGGACAAAACTCATGCATCCAGAGTCCTTATTAGATGCAAAATCCACACATTCCAAGTGTTATCGTTACGGACAAAACTCATGCATCCAGAGTCCTACACCTTCAGCCCTTATTAGATACAAAACCCCAAAATCCTAAGTGTTATCGTTACGGACAAAACTCACACATCTAGAGTCCTACACCTTCAGCTCATATCGGAGACAAAACCCACAAATCCCAAGTGTTCCTGTCGGTGACTAATCTCGCAAATTTCCAGTCACACGCCATCATTCAACGCCAGGTACAAAACTCTTGAATTTCGAATATTCTTCCCAAGCATTAAACTTGTGAATATCGAGTTCTATATCATCAGTTGGCTACTAGTCGCCTTTTTCGTCTCTCTGGGTGTCGTGCAGCAGCACCAGGTTTCAACTCTTTGATTCCCGCGCCTAGCGTACCGTCGTTGATTAGCACTGAATAGTAGAATTGCTTTGTAGAGCTAGTAATATTAGCTCTACAGATCCTTTCTGCTTCGTCAAACAAAAACAAGAAACGGTTGAAGCTTTCTCGCAGTTTTTTATTTACAAATATGCGCAGCTCCTCCCAGCGTGCGCAGAACAAAAGTTCACGGCGATAAAGGCTACCACCACGCAGGGGAACCAACACTCAGGCCCAAACAGAAATCTGAAGCATAATCAGGCCGAAGCGAAAATTCACTACTCGTTTCGCCACGTTCACGTTTTGACAAGAATAGCGAAAATACATGTCACTATCTATACACGAGCACCTTTTATATATATGAGTCAAACATGTGGCCTTATTTAACCACAGGGCAAAGACCAAAGAAAGACAATACAACAAAGGAGGGTTTTTAGAAGTAGTCCGTAGGAAGCCTGGTTATAACGTCTACTACTTCTCAGAAGGGGCTAATTGTTCGGTTTGCTGTAGGGGTCTAATTTGAAGCTCAATTTACATAAATTCCTAACAAAACAACCCGAGATCACTTAATTTATCACACTATTAATCAATTTTGTGGGAAATTGCTTATGAAGTCTTTGCATCACATTTTCAAGAGACTACGGTGTATGAAGTCTAATCGTTGAGAAAACACTACATGGCGATTGGCGGAACAGAGTGGAAAGGCTTCACCTTTTTTAATCCGGTTAAAGTATGGGTTATTCGAAGACCTAAAGAAAAACAACAGGATGCTACCATTATGGAAGAGTCTTTGCGGTGTAGTTAAAGTGTTGTGCTTGAAACCGCATCTTGAGCGCTCAACTACTGCAACGAGTGCATTTTTTAGGTTATTTTTTGGTAAAGGAACGCGCTATTTAAAAGGTTGCTTGCTAATCGAAATTTGTTCAAAGGAGATGATTTCTGGTCGTAGACACTTCTTTGCTGCAGTAACATGACATTTATGCTTTCAGTTACTGTATTTTTGTGCGCTTGTAAGTCGCACCTACGTTAAAGTTGTACTTAAGTTTGACACAAAAAGTTTATTTAAATCTTTTTTGATGGAATGCTAAGAAAAAGGTGACGAGAGTGAGCTCGCATACTGTCCCCCTGTTTTTTACATTGCACTGAAAACGCACGCTTTAAACTCTACAGGAAAACAACATTTCTCTTTCATTTAGTGTAGGTCTTTAAGCAGTCTTAAGTTGGAGGTACACAAACAGGAAACGACCGTGACAATAAATTTGGTCTGGGCCTGTGCTCAAAACGCACGTAAGTGTGCTTGCACATGCGATGAATCAAGTACTTTGCTTGAACCTAAGCATGTCTGACATGCCGCACAGCAAAATAGAATCTTGTTTCAAGTCGCCTATTTTTCTCTGCAAAACGACTATTCTCATCGTTCACCTGCTTTCAAGCAGTCGCTACCACGCGCCATGCAGAAGCGAGTATGCTGCATATACAAGTACATTGTCAGATACACACATTGCTTTCGCATCATGAGCACTTAATGTTGGTGCGACGACCGCATTAGGCTACTCTTGCTTCGGCCAAGGCCCCGATCGATTCCTGTTACGCAGTAAACGTTTTTGTACATTTTTCTCTAATGCATTTTCGCACAAAAATTTTTATCCACTTAGTTTTTACTGTAATGTTTCTCAGTGTACGTTGTTATCCGAATATCTAGTTTTGTTCTTGAAGTAACGATTTTGGTACGTATTTTTCCGGCAAAACCAGATGTTGGGACAACAGCGAATAGTACTGTGCAACACCTTATGAATAAATGAGTGGACGAAAATTTCGGTGCGTCAAGGTAGCTGTACGTTTTTCTCGTGCATTTTTGTACGAATATTTTCATTCTCTTGGATTTTATATGCTCCTTTATAGTTATTGTCCGAACGTCCAATTTCATGAATTACGCACCATTAGCATGTAGGTTTTTTCTCACGAAAATTTACAAAAAATATTGTACGCACTAATTCGACAAACCCGGATGTTCGCACGACAAAGCATGCTGTGTAACACCATATAAATGTTCAAACAAATGAAAATTTCCGTAAAAAATGCTTGAGAGCAAAAAGCATTCGCAAATGTGTACTGTGTGCGGCCATCTTCACAATGCAAAACAAAATTCTTTTGTCCTTAGTCCTACTTTTTTGCGTGTTAATTGCAGCCGCAGTTTGGTGAAGGTTTGCTTGCATAAAAAAATGTGACTGATATGTGCATCAATGCGATATGCTTGCATCAAAGGTTTCAATGGCGTTTTTGTAGAAGAGAATAAAACATATGCTGACAATGTTTCAGCAATCGTAAGGCGAAGAATTCTTCATGTTGCAGTTATTTAGCTTTTCCTATTGGCAATGGATTCCTGAAGCGTGAAGCGAGCATATTTATAGATGCAGTGTAAATATAGATCGCTTTATTAGCAACTTTAGCTCACAGCATACTGTAAATGAGCAATAGTCATGCACTGTTTGGCGTCGCCACAAATTTGCGTTGCTTTACTCATCTAATCTTTTCTATTTTTGGATCTAAAATGTGTTGCAGCGAGCAAAATTTTATCATCAAGTTTACTGCGTTTACGAACGTTCAAAGACATAGTTGCAACGAATTTTCCGTTGTAATTTCTCGCCCTTTGCAAAGAATAACGTAAACACTGTTAACCTTGTATGGTCCTGCCCGTGGAGCTGTTGGTAATAGCCAAGCAAAAGCATGTGATGACGCAGTTCAATATTGCTAGTGCGTGTAGTGTCCACCACTAACCACCTGCGTGTGGGTCACCTTAATTGGTTAGCTATTTTGAACTACGGTTGCGTTACCGAAGAAAAAACAGCTCTAACTAGTTAATAGATGGCAAATTTATGGATGGCTCTCGTGCTATCAAACTTGGCAGTAGGTGTCAAATGGAACACAGACACCACGTACAGTAACATCAAACTCCATGTAAAGCGGGAAGTAGGGATGGTTACGCATTACACTTAGACGCCGATTTTGTTTATAACCCTTGAAGAATTTCCACAATCAAGGATTCTTCGGTCAGTTTTATTACTGAGTAGTCCAAAACTATGTGTTCTGTGGTTTGCTGGACATTAAACAACATTACGCACATTTTCTCAGCCACTGCTTAACGTAAATTCAAATAAATCGGTAATTTGTTTCGGCTCGATGATATCATGTATGGCAGGCTGTTCTCGTGTGCAAGTAAGAGGAGGTTATTAAAGAGGCCGAGTGCCGGACCATCACTTGAAAACCAGCTGATGGTTTTGCGGCCCATTACTGGCTAGTACCATGCTTGCACATTGGAGATGTTGAGAAGCCTACTTAAACGACAGGGCTTACGGACAGGATGCAAACTCCAAATATATTTTAAAAAATAGAACAATTTCAAGTTTGTTTTAAACGCTTAAACGGAATAGATATTGATAGGCCAGTACATGTTGAACTGAATGAATTTATTTTTGTATGTTACAGAGAAGACGGCTATTTGTTTGGAGTGGATAACATGGTACAGTTATTTGAAAACATTCTTAAAGATCTTAATTCCCAGACTTCTGCCGAAAAAGAGTCAAATGGGGTTCACACCTTACCCAAAGTGGACATCATTGTGACTGCACCCAGTCCTACCTCGGCTCGAAAGCAAGCTCTGCGACGACAGGAAGCCAAAACGCTGCCGGACGAATTCCACTCCGATGACGTCATAGCCATTAACGTCACGTCCTCCACATCATAGCCCATCAGCGCTTTGATTGAACTGCGTAAAGCATGATGAGTTTTGAGGCTATTGTTCGCGAAATGCGAGCGTTTGCGAGTGTGCAGTACATGGCGAAGCGTGCTAACTACTTTTGTGCAGATTTCAACGGATAGCTTGCATTTTTCACCTTGTCTATCTAGATAAAGTTTTTACCTGCAAGCAAGTTTCCGCTGCTAAACTAAGTCGTTTGAACTTATTGCATTTGAACTATTGCCAATGTCTAGGTGTTGCTGCTCCAACATGATATTGCTTTAATCAGCGCTTTGGCTCATACAGCTATTGTTTGCAGAGTGCTTAAAATAAACTGTTTTGTTTTTTTTTATCCCACAAGGAAATAGTTTGTTGCTGACTATAGAGCGCTTTTTGCTTGCAAATGTGATCACGTTTGCTGTTCCTAAAGTTTGCTTTTAATTCTTCATTTTTTGTTTTTTTATTTTATGCTAACCTCGTTTTATATTTCACCGCGTTACATTCTTCACTTTGTTCTTTGAAATAGTTTACTTCTGTTAAGAGTGTTTTCTATTAAGGTACAAACATCTCACAAATGAATGTCTTTGCACCGCACTTAGACCGAAAAATAATTGAAAAATAAACTTCAGAAAGTGTTTTCATGATTGACGCTTCGATTTAACCATGCTTCTTACAGCAAAATGAAAAAACTTTCTTGCAACTGCTCGATGGCCATATTTTGCACTGTTTATTCAGCTTTTCTCATGCAGCATTTTTCAAGGCTGATCATCGGTAATTTCTCAACCCTAACTGCACTCTTCTCCTTTTTCTTTTCATCTTTGCTGGAAGAAGTCGCTTTGTCCAAGTTGTATTTCGGTATATGAGACCATCTCAAGCAGACACTTAATGGTTTCAAGGTTTACAACCAAACGCCAGTCCTGCTGAGTGATGAAGGTTAAGGCAGCATGTAACCTGCAGTTTGCTATTCTGCGCCTCGCTTACGCCTCCAGACGTCAAATTTTTGTCAGTACAGTACAACATTCTCTGAAGAATATACTTTTATTGGGTAGTGCTGACCGGACTATCATCAGACCCAAAACTGGGCATTTTAAACCAACTATCACTGGAGACTGTAATGATCTTTCACACTCAGCCTAACGCTTAATAAACACTCGGCCTTTGTATTTCATGTGTTCATTTTGTTTCCGTCAGCATGCAAGGTTGCTTCGAAGCCTCAAACACGTTGATATTTTCTAGTTTTACTGCGTTCAATCTGCTTCAAATGCCTGTCAGTTCTATTCAATTTAGTAACTAGTTGAGACTTTTTAATGCAAATGTATTGCGTTGCTGCTTGTGAGGTGCTGCATCTTTGTGATTGTAAAACCAGCAGCACTCTCTGGCCAGCTGTTCCATACCTGATGTATTTGCAATAAAGACAACAGCATATGTCTAGCATTTTAGTCTTTATTTGTCCCTTAAAAGGCGCGCTTAGAGGATGTACGTTCTAAAAACAGTATTTTGATCTCAAAACCAATCAGCTATTTTTTTTTGATGTTTATTTTTTACTTGCCGTTCTTAAAAAAAACTCTATGCATCGTCAGAAAAACACTTATACGCGCTGAAGTCAACGAAAATCTATCTTGCTGCAGGCATCGACAGGTACTGCTTTTTTGGTGATGCAATTAGTTTATTACAAAAGTCATAATGCTAACATATTGGCCTTTTAGTTATGGGAAATACGAACGAAGATTGAAATTTGCTTGAATTATTTTGAAACTGGCATTTTAGACAGTCTTTTTTATTCAAATTTCCACTTCATCTCTCTTTTAATGACAAAAAACAAAAAATAGTTCTCTCTACTGCTTTGCTCCCAGGCAAATGGTAATTCGTAAACTTGTTGTTTGACGGTAAAAGTCATTAGTCTATTAATACAATGCGGCAATTGTACCTTAACTAGACAAATGCGGTTTATTGGTTTTTGCACTACATCTGCAGTATTTTGATCAGCAGCTTGTGCCTGCAACTATTATAGCCGTGTGCCATTTGCATTTGCGGTCTTGACAAGCGCAACATTCCCACTAGCCTAACTGTGCTGTATGATTTGTATTTGTTTAATAAACGACGGAGTATAAGTTCCTCTCCCAAAAAAACATTTTCAAGTTGCTGTTTCGTACCAAAAGAAAACAAACAAAATCCAATTATATTTTTGACCATAAATTTTTCTTAACATCAGGACTACACATTTTTTCTTTAAAGAAAAAAATTTCGAATGCGAGCTCTGCTGGCCTTTTAGTATGAAGAGCTTTTAGCCGGAAACCTTTTTTTAAGTTTCAGTGTCTCCAGTGAGATACGTCTTTTTTATTATTTGCTTGCTTTTGTAATGGCAGCATTTTTTGTCTCAACTATTTTACTCAAATTGTATTAGTTTTGAGCCTAGTGGTTTTGTAGAATTCTCGTAATAAAAGCTTTTAAGATTTTGTTTTGAATTGCCGTCTGTCACTTCAGTATTGCAGATTTACGTTGGTTTTGCTGAGCTGGCTTCGAGGTATGCCGTTAGACTATGCAGTGTAAAGGCTGATAAAATGTTTCGCGCTACGTCTATTGGAAACCAGCCTTAAGTTCTACGTTCAGTACTTTTTTGATTGCATTTTATTCTTTTGGCTCGTAGAGCCTCCGCAGGAAAGCAAGTTGTGTGGACCGGAGGCATTTAGTTGCTACCGTAGCAATTTACTGATGGTTACTTGGCTGTAAAAATCTGCCAAGCAAAAGAAATCCGCAATTCTGTCATTGCGTACGTATGCACACAGTCAATCTCTACAAAAATTTTATCCTTTTGGTATCTAAGATGACGTCACAACGCTTGATTGCGCGAGGTGTTAGCTGTATTTTCTCGATAACTACTGGTCGTTGAAACGCGATTAACGCATTTTCAGGAAAGACTAACAAGAGTATTTCGATAAAATTTACTACTACAATTTAAGCTCATTTGACTATGCAACAAGCAATTCTTTATTTAGGCATTTTAAGCCTTCTAAGCATGCTTCTCTTTCTCTCGCGCGCTTACAATTCGCTCTATGACTGGTTCTTAACCTTTTTTGTGCCGCGGCCCATTTTGAGGAGCCACAAATCTTTGTGGCCCAGTTTATTGCCGTGGCCAACCTTTTCCGTGTGCTGTGGCGCACTTCAAAGGTGTCACATATTTTTGTGGCCTACTTAAATTACGTCTGTGATGTGATGCTGACAAGTTGCTAGGATCAGCGTCAGGAGTCATGGCAGCAAAGGTGATCTCTAAAAAAAAGGTCATTGCCTTCCCAGTGCCGAGGATGGCCAGTCCGCGGGCGGAATCGGAGCTGATTTACAAAGGAAAATAAGGTCATTTCGCCTCCAATTTACGGGTGTTGGTCCGCATGGCTGTTCATATGCACCGGTGTTTCTCAACCTCATTCGGCTTGCAAACCCATTATTAAAGCACGCAAATGTCTGTGGCTCATCCGTTGAGAGCCAGTGCTCTATGATGTCATAATGCCGTCTGGTACCATTAGCACAATCTTTTGCTACCAGACTCATGATATGATAATTTTTTCAAAACTTGAGCATTTTTACAACAGCAGTACATTTAAAAATTGATTTGTGACCTCATATCTCAACCTATTTTTAAACTTACACCAAATCATGGATCATTGCAAGGCAATTCTGATAGTATAAAATATGTATTTTTAGCATTTGATTTAACTAAAAAAAGTGAACTTTAGCATTTATTGCCCTTTGAAAGTTTAATGAATTTGCTTTCTAGCAAATGTGTGATTCTAATTAGTTAGGGATAAGAATTTGTAATGGCTGATCAGAAATTGGTTACCATACATCATGCTTTCTTTTAGTTAAAAAATTATCATACTTCACCTGACAAACTTGCAATTGTTAGACCAAGTTAGTTCTTTGCCATATTTTGATTATTTTTCCTCACAAGCATGGTTTGTTGGCATTATCTATCTGCGTTTTCAAAAAGGTTTATCAAAACACTAGCAGATTTCCACCCGTCGTTGATCGGGTAAAATGAAAAGAGAAGGAAAATAAATATAGATTTACCCGTCGTTGATCGGGTAAAATGTAAAGAGAAGGAAAATAAATATAGGCTCGTAGCCCCCCATAAACGATTCTGATCGAAATCAAAATACCGTACTTGGCTTCCCTGGAAAAAGTTATCCCGTCGTTGATCGGGTAAAATGTAAAGAGAAGAAAAATAAATATAGATTTACCCGTCGTTGATCGGGTAAAATGTAAAGAGAAGGAAAATAAATATAGGCTCGTAGCCCCCCATAGACGATTCTGATCGAAATCAAAATACCGCAGATTTACCCGTCGTTGATCGGGTAAAATGTAAAGACTGATTAAATTTTTATATTGAATTAATTATATTTTAATATAGGTTGAATAAATATAGGCTCGTAGCCCCCCATAGACGATTCTGATCGAAATCAAAATACCGTACTTGGCTTCCCTGGAAAAAGTTATATAAGATTCATATGTTTGTTTGTATCTAAATGTCTCCAGTTTTATTTCTATAGCGGACAGACAGACAGACACACATTGAGTTTGATATACATAGATGACGTCTCTAAACGTTTATAAAATGTATAGCCAACCGGTTGAAAACACTCAAAATTTTTGTGCCTGCAGTTCAGATAATTGCAATTTCTAGAAAAACTAATTACTTAGGTACATATTGTCTATTCATTCTCGAGTTGGAAAAACTTGATTTTTGATGGACCTTTCTGAAAAAGATATAGCCTACTTCAAGCGAAACACTTGGTCACCCCTCAAGAAAAAAGGGAGGGCAAAAATGATGGTCCTGTGTAATCTTTTGCAGCTAAATATTAGTGTCGAGCTACACATAATTTAAATGTTAAAGCAATTCCCTTTGCAATTGGTTGGGGAATTGGATTGGTTGCAATTGGTCTGCAACCAATCAGTTGGTTGCAATTGGGCAAGGCTGGTGAAGCCAGCTGATTTGATGTTCTTAGCCTTGATACTATTAATGTGAGCCCTGCTATTGCAACAACTTAACTATGAGTGCTTCATTTCGGTTAGTTTACTCTTAAATAAAATAGCTTTGTTTATGCCAGGACCAAGCAACATCCGCTCAGTCAGAGGCGTTAGCTTATGTAAATTCGCTTACAGTAACGAAAAAGTAGTATGTATAGATCCTAAGGTTTATTCGCTTATTTCTGGAAATGCACATCAATTATCTTGGCGCCCACCCACGACTTTGATATGCTTTCAAGCACTTACGGAATTTAAAGGATAGAAGTCTGTTTAGTTTAAGAACGTCTATGTTAGTTATAACAGGGCAAATAAGGCTTTGCCAGCACGCCATAAACTTGGGAGACATATAATGGCTGTGCACGCGCCCCCATATTGTTTTTTAATCGATTGCGTTTCAAGAAACGTTAATTTTTGTTAAAAATAATTCTATAACATCTTACGCTGTATCAAGGTGCAACGAGCGATTATTTATTTAAGTGTTTTGCAACATGATCTTTTCTTCTATCGTCATTGCTTTCACAAAGCAGTGTTCCGTTATAATCTTACTTGGCATCATAATGCTTGCCGTTATATAGTGAAAACAGCAGCGTGCCGCAAAATTATCCACCATCATTTTGATAGCAAACATAAACAGTAAAGCCCATTACTGATATGTGTAATTAATAGGCTGTACCTGTACAAAACACTGATCTATATTTATAAGTAGGGAGGCCTGGGTTAGGGGCAAAGTTAAATGAAACAAAATTCCAAGTTTAAGACAAGATTAAAACTAAACAATAATAGCATCAATTCAAAAAAATGTGATTTACAGGGTGATTGAAAAGTAACTCCATATTTCAAAATACTTTTAATTTATTCAAATGTTGTAATATTTTTCTCAATTTTTTTGTTTACCCTCCTTAATGCGGTGTTTTTCAACCTTTTTTGAGCCAAGGTAATTTTTTTTATTGAAAAAATCATGAGGCTTACCACAAAGCAAAGATGTGAAAAAATTGATACTCTATAGCCGCCTATATTAACAACATAGGCAATCTTATCAAAGTGTCTTGCGTAGGAATCAAATAAACACAAAACATTATTTTATCATCTTTTATATTTCTTCTTTCAAATAAAAGGTGTACTTAACATGTCCATTTCAGAAATACAGCTGGAACCTAAAATGCCACAACGACGTGGTCTATAACTTAAAACTTAAAGAGATAGTAGAAAAATTAGAAGTGTTTTGCAAACTCTAATTCTGCCCAAAAAAATTGTTAGCAGGAATACAGAAAATAATGCTTATTCCGACAGAAGCAACAATATTTAGGAAAGATCTCATTGTTCCACACTGAGAAATATCAAGAGTTGCATACATAAAATGCTAATCTCAGTGTATTTTACTCATTTAGTGTGAAAGCTGTGCTTGTTTGGATAAACACAGAGCTGATATCCTGGCGGGAACTGAAGAAAGACACACACGAAGTTCTTCCTCAACAGCTCTCAGTCTCTCTCAGTCTTTAGTTTTTGTAGCAGTCAGGGTTGAGAAGCTTACTTCACTCAGATATGTTGTGGAAAATGAGAGCAATGCCAGAATAGCTTTGTTTGCCAGAATAGGGAACTCCTTGGCAGCACTCAACCAAAAACTGTCCAAAGGTAAATCAGCAAAGCTTGGCTTTAAACCATGATCTTGTCTCAGTTCAGTTTGTTCCTCCTGTCCCTGTAAAGTCATGGCCTTTCCAACAACTACTGAGCTGTATGGATCTTTAATCCAGTTAAGGCATTCAGTCAAGCCTGAAGAGAAATAAAATGACATCTTCTCTTCAAGAGTTTTTAAATGTTTTCCTATCATTTTACGCAGTGCAGCTGTGTAAATATTTTGCGATTTCTTGGTGAGTGGGAATATTTCAAGGTTGCTACTTTCCACATGTTGTTGCCAGAGGTGCACCTTTGAACGGAATCCATTCATTTTATCTGTACTTGTGAGCAGGTTTTCATATCGGCCTTGCATTCGTGTGTTTGGTAATTCAGATGATGAAAAATACCTGCTAGGTTTGCTAGCCTTGCACACTACTTATCATTTGCTAGCAGCTTTGCGTAATCGGACCCCTCATTCGTCAGAAAAATGTTAAGTTTCTCTTGCAGTTCATACAGACGGGCCAGCACCTTGTCCCGCGACAACCATCGGACCTGCGTATGAAACAGCAAGACCTTATGCTCCGCTCCCATTTCTTCACACAAAGATGCAGATATGTGGCTTTTCACAGGTCGTGCCTTTACAAAGTCTACCATGTGCACATTATCATCCAACACAGAGGCTAGGTCTGCTGGTAAAGTCTTGGCCACGAAGATCTCACAGTGAAAGAAACAGTGTGTAACAATCATATCTGGGTTTCTTTCCTTCACTCTGTTAACAAAGCCTTTGGTGCGCCCGACCATAGCATCAAATCCCTCAGAGTGCCATAAAAAATGATCTCGCGTGCCACTTGTGGCACGCGTTCCATGGGTTACCAATCCCTTGCCTAAATAGTTGTTCGTTGGCACCTTTTTGAAATTAAAATACTTATAATATTAATAATTAAAAATATTTCAAAGGCTTGAAATTAGCGGTCATCTGCTTTGTCAAACAATTTTTAATAATACATGTTATAGAAATTATTTTGTACGTTTAGCATTCATAGAAGCAAGTACTTTACTATTCATAACTCAAATACAATCTGTGGTGGGGCTCATTGATTAATCAATACGACATCATTTTATTTGTTAGTAGACCTACCTGTTTTATAAATTACTGCTAGACCTACATTTAAGTAACTATTATTGTTGTACGACAGAAGGACGGGCTTGATCCAATTGACTACTGTCTGGCACTAATAAAGGAGTTGCGACAAAATGCAGGCTGAGAAGAAGAGGTATTTGAATCGTACACGCAGCTCGAAAACCAAGTTGAAGACTACATGTGCGGTTTGCTAAATCAGGTTAGATTGTTTTTAAACTAAGCTAATCGATTTTGAAAACTGAATGCCTGTTTTATGATCATTGAAATTGCACGTTTACTTATTTTCTTTGTTTACTTAATCAATGGTTATTAATCTCAAGCTTCAGTATTGACCCATATAGCTGTGGCCTCACTGCACTTCGTGATGTCTGGGCAATTTCGATTAGCGTCATCCCCAATTTCGAAAATACCACCCATTAAGAATTATTTCCTGAATCAAAAATGTTCTTTAAAAAAGTCTGAATGAACCCTTTGAAGTTGTTGAACTTAATAGGTTTAAGAACGCTGCATTTTGTTATTTAATTCGAGCTGTTTTTCGAAGTCAAGCCAGGAAGAGTTTCGAGAAAAGCTAATTAGCTTGTGTTGTTTGAGGTTCTGAAAAGTTTTTCACAATAGAATTCTTTTATAAGTCCATTGCCTTTGACAGAATTTCAATTCTCTTGGCAAGCCGTATCAAAACATTAAAGTAGTCGCAGGTGTACACCTTGAAGCTTAGCAATAAAGCAATATGGAGAATAAAATATGAAACGGAGCCTAACCAAGTTATAATAAAAAATGATTAGGATATAAAATTTTTGCGGTTAAAAAGTAATAAAGGATGCGTAACCATATGCATGATATTTGCTTCTGCACTGTATGACAATTAAAACTGGAAAACAGTAATCAAACCCTAGCAGCGTAGTCTATCAAAGCGACTTTACTCCATATCAGTAAATGTTGGAAAAGAGTTTGCTATTAATAAACAGTAATAAAGTCAGCTTAGACGTTTATTTGCCATAACAAAATTTAATTTCGCTAACGCATCCTCAGTTTCTGCAAAATAAAAATCGCAAAAAAAAAGCATTAGATATTTTTTCAGACAAACCAATGGCAAAACCAGAAAAAAGGCTGTAGGCTACTAAGATAATAAAATCTTCAACACTCTACTATATGCAAAAATATTTATCTGCACGGAGTCTACAGTAATAAACAGCTATCAAAACTACAGACAATAAAAACTAGCTCCGATTTCTTTCAAATTACGTTTAAAATAAATGATAGGTAAAATTATGTAGAAATAGGTGTGAGATAAATGAGATGTCTAATTACCAAATAAACGAAGGGCAGTATTTCACAACAATGAGTAAAAAGGCATAACCCATAGAAGCCGTGACGTAAGTGGTAAAATAACGCACTGGGACATGGGAGGAAATAAAACTAAAACAGTATTTCAAAACCAAAAAAATAGTTACAAAATTACTTAATTGAGGGCAAGAGCATTTTATTTATGTTAATAGTGGCATTTAATTTGTCTAGCCATATGTTTTCGTAAATAGAAAAAAGATGTTTTGGCGGTTGCTCTACAAACTTTACAAAAAAACAGTCCGCACTATGTGGCTTTGTCTGTAGTGTGAGTCTATGGAAGGTGTGGAAATGGCGTAATAAAGCTGCTTTATTGTCAATATTGTCGTATTTAAGTTGATTCCAAATAAATCTGTGGTGGCACCAGCGTTTTGAAAATTTGTTTATGGTTTGACCAATATATTTATTGTTTGTGACATAAACGGCATGTAGCCACATATATGCCGTAGTTTGAACAACCCAAGGTTTGCTTCAATGTAAAAATTTTACCATTGGCTGCTGTGATGGTACTGGTTTGATGTACCATAAATTTATAGTGGTTAAAATGGCCGCAAAGGGCGCATTTCTTGCAAGATTGAGATCTTACTTGACCAGTATTTTCTGTGGTTGAATGAGCTACCTTTTTATAATTGGCGAGCATAGTGGCAAGGGTAGGTGGACGCTTATACACGACGGTAGCTTGAACTAGGCTTTTCTCTTTGGCAGTAAGTTGGAGTAAATTGGAAAAAGCGGACGCCCTATCAGCATAGGTTCTTTAGTCTTGTTTTCATTCAATGGTTTTGGTCCAAAACGATCGGTCCATGCTTTTGTTAAATTAATGATTTTCTCCACCACTTTTTTGTTGAAATAAGAATCAATACATTTTTTATAAAAAAGTTGGTGTTCGCCCTATGCCTTTCCAGCATAAATTACTGGTTTTGGTCAGCCACTTTTTTTGGTGCGAATTGTGTGGCGTCATATGCAACCTTCCTATTGTTCCACCGAGACTTGCTCTGCCTGTTCCGAGCAAGCCTGTTAAGCGATGGAACTTCCGCAAGGCCAACTGGAGCCACTATAATGCATTGACGAACAAACTTGCCAAGAGTTTGTTGCCACCAGATTCACGGGATGTGGATCTAGCCTACCAGGACTTCTGCAATGTCAGCAGAACAGCAGCCAAAAATTCAATCCAATGCGGTCATCGAAATAACCACATCCCGTGTTGGGATGCTGAGTGTGAGAACCTCTACCGTATATTTCGGCAGTCGATTTAAGGTAGCGACTCTAACGGGGTTGCCACTGCTCTGCTCCTCAAGCTTGACAAGAAACGCAGAGATCGATGGTCCGAGGCAGTTCAGACCATCGACTTTTCGCACTCTAGCCGAAAAGCACGGAGTATATTGAACAACCTAACTGGTAGATCACGGCGCTCCCCTCGTCACTGTGCCGTCTCAGCTAACGCTATTGCGACCCAGCTGATTAGAAACGGAAGATGCAATGGTATTGACCGTGAGTCATCTCGACTCATCTCGCAAGAAGTGTCAGCTCTTTCAAAACCAGAAACTTTTTTCCATCTAGGCAGTTCTTGTCGTCTTCTTTTGGTACGTGTTGGCAATAGCACCTCAGCTTCGTCGTCGCTTTCAAGATCTTAAATCTCAAGCTCCCCGGTCGGTTCGCAAATTTCTTTTATACTTTCAGCTGAAACCTCTTCTGTAGCGCTATCCTGATTACCGGAGTCACCTACATTTGGCGAAAGTACAACGATATTGACGACATTTCTTGAACCTTTGATAGCTTCATGCACTTCTGCAATAGTTGCTACTCTTGTTATTTTTCTTACTCCGTAGAAAACTTTGAATTTCTCTTTATTTATAACTGTCAATCACTCGCTTGCTTTCTAACAACTAACTGCTTGTCAGTGAAACAGGTAAGTCTAAATGTGGTAGCTCTTTTGTTTACTGTAAGTAATTGTTGCGCGTGAATAAACGAATTAAACGTCTGGGCTGAAAACTAACACTTGCTTGTCTTTTAATGCATTTGTACAGTAACCCGCCATTGTTCCATAAATGGAACATAAAATTTTACGAAAAATTTAGGTCAAGTTATTAGCTGCACATCTGACTTATGTTTGGGTGAAAATACTTTTATATCAGTAAACTAAAATGTATCAATCTTTGAATACTTTTGTATAACAGGAAATACGTTTGGTACTGCCTAATATTGCATCCACCTGAAAACGTAATTTTTCACAAAACAAACGTTCTTATAATTCGCTTACTAAGCAAGGTATAAGTAATAGTTATACTTAGTAAGAAAGAACAACTCCTGAATAATACAGCAAAACCAAAAAGTAGTTTCAATTCAGGCAATAGGATAGTTTGCAAGCGTCTTGATGGTTTGTTCCATTTACGGAACACTGGTAAGGAAAAGGTTAATCAAGCAGAGAAAAATGTTGCTCTTCACGCATTTGGTTAAGCTGCGACCTCCACAATCTTGCAATTTGCGGTACTGCTCAAGCCAACTAATACAATCAGACCAAAAAGCAAAACAGTCAAACTACTCATCTGCATTGGCATGACTGTTTTCTCAACCCTTTTCCTAGGAGGGAATGCAAGGGAACTAGCATTTTCAAGCTGTGATCTATGCCTGCCTACAGCTCTACCAAACACGGTTGCCATAGCCAAATCATGACTGCCTTCTTAATGAAAACCAATAAATCAGGAATATATGTCTTTTGGAATAGAGTCAAAAAATTGTAAAACAACTTCTACACCCAGGCTTATAAAGTCTTGTGTTGTCGTGGAATACCAAACCCAGCTCCCTGATAAAGTTCGAAGTCAAAAACACAGCCTAATTTTCCATACGTCACTCAGTTTTTGATACTAACTAGATTCGGTTTTGGTTACATTATCTGCTTTGCAGGAATCGACCCTGCAAGGGAAATCATTTATTTACAATGTGAGCTAATTTTTTCTAGGGCAGTAAAAGGCTAGCCTTGCAAACAACAGCCATGATTGTCGCAATTTTTAAGAACTTGTTCTTATTTTTTTACGGTGGTTCTCTTGCGGACACAAAATGAATACACTGGCCAAGTTTAAAAAATTTATTGACTAATGAATACACTGTCCACGTTTAAAGAATTTGCCCAAGTTAAAATATCTGCTATACTGCAGAACCAATCCGCGAGGTGGGTTACCAGGACATTCGGAATTACAAAGTGACACATGACTCATCAGTATATTTATTTCAAAAAGTTTTTGAATCTCGGCTGGATTGGTATTGAGATTTGTTTCAATTTTCTTTATGCGGTAGTTTTGCGCTACATTGCAAAATTTTCAAAAAGTTTATTTGGAAAGTATTTCATGAATATCTGAAGTGGCAAAATTTTTTTTTGAAGCGAAATTGGCTCTTCCAGCCGATATTGTCACAAAGTGAAACTACGTATTTCCAGTCCAATTAATCACAGTCTTTTCTTTTGATGGTGCCGTAAAAGTAGCACTCAGTGACTTTTTTTTTCTTTTTCCATTAGTTTGTTTTGCCGAACTAGATTAACCCATTTTTGACCATTGTTCCTGTAGAGGAACAAATTATTCGGAAGCTTGAAAAACCAGTCGATTGTTTTGTATCAACATAATTTCTAGATAGAGACCTAGTTTAATGACCTTACAAACATTATTCAAAAAAAGTTTTTCTTTAACTCGTTAAATTCCGTTGCAAACGCCCATCGGAAAACAGCTATTTTTCTCAAGTCGGAATGACCTTGATTTGCGTAAAAACACTGACTCTGTACAAAAGTGTGAAAAAATTTTATTTGCATTTTATGTAACTACAAAGTCTTCAAAAGGTAGTGGTTTATCATTTTTTTCGCGATTTTGTCTCTGAAGTGATCATTTTTACGCTTACTTTTTTTGTTCCTCTACAGAAGCAATGGTCCAAAACGCTATCGCCAGCTACCACTGTGCAAAAAAATTTCGCTGCGTTGTCTTCTCTGTAAGCACTTTCTATTGCGGAAGCACTCCAAATGACAGGAAACAACGACAAAAATATCAGAAATAGACAAAATTTTATTACTTATGGTGCTCCAAGAAGCACATAGGATGCAAGCAAACACCACATTTTTTACAGTGTTTTTTTTGCAGCGTCCTTGAGTTTCCACGTTGACAGGGTGGTGCAGACCAACATTGGTGTTTATTATTATTCTTTCATTAGGGCCCGAGGACACAGAACTACTAGTTTTCAACAAGCTACTTACAACTGACTGGATAAATTCAAGAAAATCTAAACGCGGGGAAGTTTCAAAGGTGAGATGGAGCCTCCACGCAGCCACTGTCAGCATCTCTATACAGTTAACAAACAGCGGCCAATACCACTTCTTTGCTTGAAATGTTAGTCTGTTTTGGCTTATGAACTTATTAAGCAGATCGACACCTCCCATGTCTTGATTGTATTGGTAGAAGTAGAACGGTTAAACACAACTGATCTTTTTCTTTTCACGCTGGCTGAGGCGTTTTACCATTTTGGTTGGCTCTATGTTGCTGAAATTTGAACCAAAGCAAACGACCTTATTGTCCTTTCATTGCACTATGGACGCGTAATCATCCAAGCGGTGGTCAAAGAAGCCACTCTCTTCTTTTTCAATACTTTTTGGTGGTCGCAGTGGGCACTTCATTGTACGGCGTTCACGTATAGCCCCAAAAGGCTAGAAATTCTTTTCGTGCAAATCTCGCAGTTAATAATATGTACAAAATTGTCATAATAAACACAGCACAAGAAGGGTTTTCAACTATCGAAAGAAGAGCACAAGCACACACAACTTGTGGTCCAAGAAGCTTGCTGCTGTCCTTAGTATCACATGCTCCGGTATAAGTCTCATATTTTTAAGGGTAGCCATCACTTGATGCTAAAACCCAGTTTTTGTGGCCAAATCTGATTGGCTTGACACAAATGAACATCTTTGCAGAGTGCCTACCAAAGTATGGTATCATTTGTTCATCAATGGTCAGATCTTTTGCAAACACTCCAAACTGCTGAAGTAAAGGATTGACTCTATCCTGTAGAGGTCAAATTTTAGCAAGCTTATCTCCAGCAGGAAGATTATTGTTATCAGCAAAATGGATTAACTTCTTTGTTTCTTCAAACCTTTTTTTTTGCCATTGACCGTGTTATCAGTGAACAGCTGATATCATCATCTTTGCTCCAGTACAAGCGATAACGCGGCCGCCTGTTGTATTCCGTCTACAGAAGAATTCCAACAAAAGCGATTTCCTGTGGAGCAAGATGAATGACCTCATTCCGACGGAACGCATATCGCTCCGTTTCGCAAGCAATTAGACTATGGATTTTCTCATTGAACAATAATCGCAAAAGTGAAACTAACTCAAGCAGGGCAAAATGAGGGTGGTTGTCAGCTGAGTACATAACATTTGCCTTCTGGTATTTCCTTCAGGTTGCTTTTCTTCCTTCAGAGCACTGCTTCGGCATTCCTTCTATTTTTCTTTGGGGATGGTTTGTTTTCTTTACTTTGAACTGCTGATACGTTGGAAGCGACTTCGCATTCATCACTGTTATGTACCTCTAAAGTTCCTGCAACATCGTTTGGAAACAAATGATTTTTATGGCACTCATCTACATCATCTTCCTCTACATTCGTAGCATAAGCATCATCTTGCGCTGTGGCAAAACAACAATATCTTTCATTTCACTTCCTGTTGACACTAAAACGTCGTCAACTGCTTCCTGCAGAGTCTTCTGTGTAACTGGTTACTGGTCATCTTTAACAGAGAAATAATTTACTATCAAATCGAAAAAACCGTCCTGAAAAAGATAAATTTCGTGCAGGGTTTTTAGAGAAAAATAAACAGTGGTACTCAGTAACAAAGCTTTTGTATCAAATGTGTTCTGTAACTTTGCTTTGAAAAAGATAATATTTGTTTTATCTTCTTAGGATTGTGTATTGCTGCACAGATGTCCTGCTAATAGTTTCGTAAGGTAAACCAATACAGGCAAGCCACCTCCTGCCTTACTAATCTGCAACAGCTGCACTAAATCTGCAGAAGCTTTGCACCCGTATTGGACCATTGTTCCTTGCAACCAAAAGTGGGCAGCAAAATTTTTTTACATTTTTTTCTTAATTAGATCAACAGTAACCAAATACTAAAAACTTACAAGAAAGTGACTTGTATTTCTGGTAGTGGTCATTAATGGGTGAACTAGAACAAAATACCAAATGGGGCTCATTGATATTACTAAATCTCAATTCCGAATCTGATGATGACTTGGCTGGCTCTGAAACATACTTAATGTTGTCATCGCCATCACTGTCATATTTTTCTAACGCGCTAGACAGATTTATATCGGATCCAACCAACTGGGTCAAAATATTGTCCACAGATTCATATTTTTATTTCTTTCGATTCTTGAGCATTGCTGAAAAACAAATTCTTTTTGCTGTTGCCAAATACTCGAATTAGAATACGTATTCCTAAATATAAAACCTTTAAAGATAAAATGGTTGCACTGTTCCTCGGATTCTAACCTCCACTATTACTCTTCCACATCTATCGCTTATATGTTTTCACTGCATATATCACGAAATGATACCAAACTTCACATATAAACTTTGACGTCATTATATTAACGTAGTCCAATAGTTCGTGGTGGGCTATATTTTGCTGGTGCAAAATTATTTTCCTTCATGAAGATGTATGACACATTAAAGAAAAAACAGAATTTTGCTCAAAATCAGATTGTAATATCTAATAAAAAGCGTACGAACTGATCAATATGAGATTGTTATTATTCCGTATACCAAATGATGCGTGTATATACTGATCAATCACAATTTTTCAACAAATATTACTGCTTATGATCCACTCCAGGTGTTTGGGCTAAATTTGGAATGAGGCACATGGTGTACAATTGTAGCCTATTAGGTTGTTGAAAAATTTTCTGGGCGGATATTTACCAGTTATACACCCCATAAAAGTAATCTATGTGGAATAAAGTGAACAACCGCGCTCCAGACGCCTACAGTGCGCCACCCACAGTGCCGTTTAACATTCCTTGCCGTTTGATCAATAGCATGAGCCGGAAACTGAAAGCACTAGCAGCAGCCATGTTTAAGTCAAGGAGCGGCTGTCAGTATTTACGTGAAAATGAAAGTCTAGGGTCAGGATAAAAAATGAAAAAATTGCGCAGTTAATTCTCCAGTGATTTTAAATTTCTGGAAAATTTGTAAAAGAAGTCGGAATTTGTTTTTGTAAAAATGGGTATTTGACAATATTACTAGCTTAATATCTACTGTCAAGACTGTGATCAAGACGGCTATTTTATCTCACTTACCCGCTATGCCAACAAAGCTCGACCTCAAGTTTCCAAAAGTGTCCACATGGGACACTGGGGCACGTTTAAAAAAATTCCTGTCTAAAGGCTATGAAGTCTTTAACTAATTTTTGTGCCGACATTAAAGTCAACTCTATTGGTTTAAATTAGCGTGTAAATCAAGGGCGTCGGCAGCAAGACTTTTAGAGAGGACATAACAAATGGCAAGTCTTTTGTACCCAAAAGTAAGCTTGAAAGGATTAGATGGCTGCATTTTTAATCAGTAAAAACGAGAAAACGTTTTTTAAGTGAACCAGCAATTTTAATTCAAAACTTTACTTATCTTTCATCCAAATTTCAGACAAAGACCTTTTTTCTCTTTGCAAATCAATTTTTTGGTGATGGCTTTGGTATATTTTACATCCAATTTGAGTCGCTGGCCGCAGGTTGCGAACCCCTGTTTGAAATTTCAAGGAGGGGCCACAGCTCCCCTTTGTTCCCCCTGCCGATGTCTGTGATGTGAATTGTTTAGATGATTACTTACGATTATGTGTGAAACTATTAAAATCCTGAATAATTTGCATATGGCGTTTGGTGTGGCATTGGTTTATCTTTTGTAATGAGCAGACTTGGATGTAGTTTTCTAAAAATTCATGGCTCTTGTTTGTTCTTAGCCTATTGTTTCTACGCTGGCCGATTTTTCAAAGTGTTAGCCAGTGACATCTTTAGATCATTGTCCTATACCAGTAAACCTATTATTGTGTATTAAATAATTGCATTATAGCTCAGATTTTCTTTCAATACCAAATTTTCAAAATATGAAAATTTGAAACAGCTAAATGTGTGTAGTAAGCGATACAAATAATTCAGCTAATCAATATAAACAGCATAGAGTACTGGCAGTGACAGTCAAAACATACTATTTTGTAGAAGACCAAGCACTGTTGGGCGCTCTCCCGTAATATCTGTGTGTTACTCTGCAAACATTTCTATTTTATTACTAGACATCGTATCATTTACTTTTAGTCTTTTGATCTATTTTTTTCTCACCTTCAGAAGTTGCAAACATCTTGGAAGTCATTTTGTTTAAATGGAGACCAGTAGTTCTAGCCCTTAAGATCAAACATCACAGCTGTTTTATAGATAGCAGAGTTCAGAACCATTATATCTTCAACAGCTGAAGTAGCCTAACACGAAAAGTGCGCATACAATTGGCAACTCCAGTAGACGTACAAGTGTACGTCTGGTGACCAAATAGGATATATGGAAAAGAAATTAAACCAAACGAAAAATAAATTACAATGGCCTATACTGTTATGCCCCCCTGGAAAAGTTTCTGCCAACGCTCTTGCTAACTTAATCCCACAAGCCTGGATGAGAAGCCAATATTATATCCGTAAAGGCCTTGCGCTTGGTGATTGTTCAGTATCTGCAGCAAATGGACTGTTATTACAGCTTTTAGCGATAAGGCGCTTGGTATAGGTTTTCAAAATCTTAGCCTTCTAGTTGAAATTAGTTATTCTGTTCCTATACTGCAGGCTACTGCAAAAAGTGTAACATCAGAGTTCCCGTGATACGTATATCTATCAAAAAAGGAAATTTGTTTGGCTGTAATACTTGACCATAGTTATAGTTGCAGCCTTTGGCTACAAGGAAACAACAAAATTTAATTAATGTTTTGAATGACATTTAAAAATTAAACTTTTCAAATAAAATTCCAAAAATTTAATTGGTGCAGCCTTCCCTAGCTTTTTAGCACCTCTGTTTATGCCATGCTCTTCAGTTGACCCGGGAAACAATCAAAAGTGTCGTCTTAATTCGCGTTTATGAGTTGATCTCTACAATATTTAAATTGTCACTTAAATTATATTCAAAAACGCTGATTTTTGGCAAAATTTCGGTGACCTCTTATACACGACGTTGCTGAATTGATAGTTTGCGCCTCACCCAGTCACGTGGCTCTGGGGGTTAAAGAGCGATGCCTCCCAACGGGTTGAGGAAAAAAACAAATGTGACAGCAAAATACTTTCAGATTCAAATTCTTATTTTCAAAAAGTTAACCTGCAAAAGATCTTCATGCTCTTTTGGAGAAAATGCTTTGCAACTCTTTCCGAAAGTTATTTCTAAATACATTCGTTGGCTTTCGCCGCCTCTTTTTCAAAGTTATCGGTTTGCTACGTTATTGTCTCTTCCCAAGAAACGTCTAAATTGCTTGCAGAGTGCATTCAAATACATTGAAATAATCCTTTCATGAGTTATATGACTTTTGAACGTTTTGTTATTTCAAATTTTTCCTTAAAAGTTCGGAGTGCAGCGGGTCTTTTAGCAGTTCTTTTATCTTGGCCCCACCGATACCGGAGTCGCGGTACTGTTAAACTACCGACTGCTCTGATTAAAAATTGTTAAATATTAGTAAAGATTAGACAATATAAGGAAGTATATCAAAAATTAGGACATAATTCAAATCTAAGAACGTTTCTCAGAAGAAAGGACTAAACTGTTTTGTAAGAGGCAACGCAATCCCACAAAAAAAAAACAAATTGGGAAATAAGGACGGTATGGAAGCTTTGATTAACTCGTAAAGTTGTAATAACGTATACCATCACTTGTACTTTTGGAGTGATATTTATTGGTTCATTTTTTGCGTCATAAATTGAAAGCATTGTTATGAAACATTTAGCGATAATTGACAAAAAACGACGTTGGAAAATTTCAGTAGGTGGAAGTAGGAAATAATGAACGCGTAACTTCGATAATCAAGTGAACAGGGATCTTCTCATGACATTTGTTGTGCTACAAGAACATCGTTTCTTTGAAGCGAAAACAATGGAATGGCCAAAACGTCTTCAGAAAGTGGAAGGATTTCAATTTTTGCGAGGGAAGAACATTTTGATTTTCAAGTCTTGTGCGTCTTGGCAATCGTTTTGTTTGCACTATTGGTCAACGATTGTCTGCAGTTCACAGTGTTGCAGCATCCTGAACGTTCAACACAAAACTTTACCTATTTTATTTTGGTAAGTATATTTACATCCACATAAAATAGCTAATCTTATAGAAGTTTGTTTTATCGTTATTTGAAAAGCCATGCTTTCTCTACTTTCCTGCTCTCAAAACCCATTTAACCTATTTAACCTTACGCAAAGGTAGTAGATAAAAGTTGTAGGGTTATAGTCTATATAATGATAAATTTTGGGCAACAAACAGTTTAAAAATCGGCTATTGGTCGACTACAAATGTGTAATGCACGTAGAATATTTGATAACAAAAACAATTTTAGTTGCATAGACGTATCTGTGGAGGCCAAAAGACACTCTAAACTTCTCGGACCTATTAAGATATTAAGTTATTTCTAGGTAATTTGCCAAAAAATCACCCCACAATATCAATATTTTCTTTGGCTTACTCTGCAACTTTCGATTTCTTTTTATTTATTATTATCAAAGAAGACTCATTATAACTTGCTATCAACAGGTTGTCATGCAAGTTAAGATTTAAAATATTCTACCATGGCTAAAAACAGCGTCGGGTAAAATATTATAGTTTTGGTCTACTTTTTGTTGGAATATTAAAAATTTTCTTTTGACTAATCTATATAGAATGCCACAACAAAAATGAGCAAAAGTTTAATCTGTTTTCCAAATGATTTTTTATTTTTCCTACTAGTTTAATCTAGTGTATTAAAAGTATTGTTGTGATTACAGTATGGCCAAGAGCATCCCGACAATTCAAAACTGGCAATTAAAGTCAGCAGTTCAGAAACTACAATAGATAGGCCAATGATTCAAATTATCGACTTTGCGTCGCCTACTTTGAATTTTCGTTGAAGCACGGTCCAGCTAATATAGCTAAATAAAGCTCATCCTTCGTGCTCCAACTATAGCTAGCGTCAAATACAAGTTAATAACCTTTAACATAACGATACTCAAATTAGCTCCATGCAGGCGCTGATTTGAGTATTGTTTTATTAGAGGTTACTGACTTGTATGAACTTTTCAGGCATCAAGTTCCAAAAAAAGTCATCAGTACAAAATATGAACGAAGAGCTCTAAAGACAGGTTGATTTCTAAAAAATAGTCACCATTCCCTACTCCCGAGCAATTCCCAAAACAACCCGTCTGTGCATCCCGACGCACTGTTTAGGAATCGCTGCATTGTGCCATGTCCCAGTCTCCCAAATAATCGTTTATCTAGTATTCGCCAAGCTAAACAAACTCTCAATACATATTTCTTATTGCAAATAGAATGAAAATAGCTTAAATAGATGTCGTACAAAAGCTAAACGTTTTTGCGGAGAAGTAAAGCTAATTCAATTTCAATTCGTTGTATAAAGATTGGCCAGCTTTTGTAAGATGTAACAGCTGATAAATTGTTGTCGGTGTTAAAACCAACCATGTCGGCTGAAAATGGTATATATAGTCTACGTCAGATTTTTTCTGTTTTTCAGGCAGGCCACGCCTTTTTGTATTTGTTCTCCGTCCAGTCATACGTCTATTCTTCGTACTGTCATCCCGACAAAAGAACGATGAAGCCAATGCTGACCGTTGGTGAGTAATTTCAACAGCGACTTGGTCTATTCTAATTCAAGTGTGTTACTGCACCAGCAGTTAGTACTTGCGCAGTTACGAGAAAGAAAGATTTTGAGCGACCGGATGCATCTTGGGCGAATGCCTTTGAAAATATTGTCATAAAAGACTAATTCCGGACTACTTCCACCTGAAAAACATTCTTGTTTTTAAAGCTCTTGGTATTGAGATTTTATGTCTCTCAAAACTCATTTAACCTAACCATGTAACCAGATCTTTAATGCACCTGCAGCAGACCATGTTTAGAGTATTGTGCTAATTAACCTTTAAAAAAATCTTGCGTAATGTAATAAATAAATGTCTTTCAAAACTTATTTCAGTGATTACGTGAGTTCTGAATTTCAGTTGAAGGCCTTTCTAATGCGATTTTTAAGTTGGGTTACAATACTTTTGCATGGCCAATTTTGTTTTAATAATCTTAATATCCTCCTCAAATTCATGCAGATAGCCCTTTATGGTTGGCAATTTGACAAAATCGCAAAAGTTTTGAAAATTCATGCTAAATGCCAATAGATATTACGAAAACCGGGACTTTAGGAATTTATCGCAGACTTATTTTTACAGCTAGGTCAACAATTACTTTTTGTTTTTCAGTGGCAAGTGGGACTCTGTTTGTGATTCGAGTCGTTGTTGAACTGACGATTTTGTATTACAGAGTTGAAAAATACACAACATAACACATTAACAAAGTTTATTTTATTAAGATGTCAGCTGAAATTGCCTGCTTTAGCTAAAGTTGTGGTATTGCCAATACTAGAGTAGGTAAGGGTCGAGTTTTCTTCTCTTTTTCGTGGAACAGTAATTTTGTGAAATGGAACGCTCAGTTTTGGTATTCTCATATTTAGAAGCGTAGAGGAACTGAACTACGTCCGATTATAACGCTTGTGGAAGTCAAAAGAGTGCCGCAAAATGATGAATTTTGTTGGGGGCAGCTTGTTCTGCTCTTTTTTTAAGTTGAAAACCTTTTCCTTTGTAATCAATTTTTTGAAAGAGGATTTTGTTTCGTTTTTCGAGTCAAAAATCTTTTTTTTGATATCTAGTTCATGAAAGCGAATTTTGTTTATATTTTGCGGAACAAACCAGTAGGCTCCCGGGCTCTTTAAAAATCCTGAGCGCAGGTTTCCATGTACCCTTTGAAACCTCTCTCAATGCCATTGCTTATATTGTAAATCCAATCAAATAAATAAATGCACAAAGCACGTCAAGAATTTATCACGTGAATACTTTTTCCACCAACATCACGTTTTTGCGAAATCGGACGCCTGCCTTTTTTGTTCATACTGCAAACAAGTCAAAACAAGTGCTTATTTGCATCTATTTAAGAGGGCGTATTTTGACATAAGAAATAAACAAAAAAATTCAATTACTCTCTTACATCATGCCAATTAATATGAGCCTCAAAGATGCAAAGATCGAATGTCGTTTGTAGTCGTAAAAACAAGGAAATTCCTCTCCCTTCTTAAGAGCAATTCCTTTTCCTCCACCAGACCTCGGTAAAAATAAACTATTATACAATTCAATACAATTCAACGTTTTTTCTTCTCTAAATAATGCTTTAACTTTTTCAATTTTTTATTATTTTTATGTGCAATTTTTCACAATCACTTTGTTCGGTACATCGGCGTCGTTATCGTTTGTCGGCGAGCACTAGACGATTGTATGATTGATTTTCGCTGTCGGGACCGCCGCCTTCGAATTCTAGATTCAGTCCACTTGCGAATAAAACTAAAATCAGTTCCAAAGAAACTAAAATAACTCAAAAGGGATTCGTCATCAATCCAGCGATGCAATAACGACGCTAGGAGCGGACCCACGTGACCGCTCATCACTTCTTCATAATTTCTTTTTGCCAAAGCGTCAAAACCTAAAAAAATTGTTGACGTCATGGACCTGATAAGACTTTTTACTGAAAAGCAACAAAATTTTCAACAAGAGTCCTACCGACAGTGCTGAAGAGAGTTCAAAAACTTTGTTTTTTACAACATTTATGAATTTGTCTTAAATGGTCTGCATTACTTTAAGTACCAATCAGTGGACCAATGATTCAAAAGCAGGTCAAGTATGATCACTCAACGACGCATATGCGAAAATCTTTGGGTATTTTGAAGTAGTGCATTTTAAGAGATATTTTAAAAATTTGATTATTCTGTGTTATCTTTAACAGAAGATAATGCTATGACGAGGGGCATAGCTAATGACCGCTTTGACAACTGCCGAACGTTTGCAGCCCAGGTTGAAATTTTTGAAAGAAGTTGCTACAAACAGCCAAATTTTGTTTACAAATTACCAAGAGCCATCAATAGACGGAAAATGACAATATTCTTCTTAGTTTTTCAACGTTATTAAGTCGTTTCAACAATGCCAAATTTTTGCAGCAACCTTTGCAATTTCTGTAGAAAAATTGCCTCTTACAGTGACTGCTCTGGTAGCCTGGGAAAAGCGTAGCGAGAAATCCGCCGTTTTCCGAAAATTTTTGATTGCAGTATTAACAGACACAGATGACACCATAGAAACAAGCAAAAAGCCAAATCTTTCTGATTCCAAAAATTCTTTTGGGCTACCCGCCTCCCTAAAGTTGTTGGGAGCGTTTTTGTAAGGTAGTGACCCCCGGGGCAACTTTGAAACTTATTAGCCCTGAATTCGCTTTTATCCTTTACTCAAAAAAGTTTTGTAACTAAAAGATATTTCACTCAAGTGGTGTCACTTCCTAAAATATTATTAACTGGTGCACGTCTCTCCTTTTCTTTAGGTTTGTACCTGATGGGCTATGACCATGTCTACGTCCATTGTGCATTTTTCTGCCCCAAGAAAAAATAGTAATAACTTAAATGGAACTGGCTTTCTTCGCGACTTCTATCCGCATTAGGTTGTAAACCAGGCCTGTTTTGTACAAACAGTCATAAAGTCAGTGAAGAACAAGATTTCTTGAACTGGTGTCCAATGCAAAGTTACCTCCAGTAGTTTCGCGCATTTTACTCATTTTTTTTCAGGGTAAAATTGACTTAGACTAGGACGCTTAGAAATCAGGAGAAACCTGAAAGCTATTTTAGTGGTCCTAGTGAATAATAGTTTAAAATCCCCTGGTCTCGAATTTCGGACAAATTGCGTTAGTTTGTAATATTTTTTGGAGGGGTGGTCCTCACACGATGGACCATGACTTAGTGGAGGGCAGCAGCACTTAGGCCAGGTGAGCCACCACTTGTCGTGTAGTCTACACCAGTTCTTTTAAAACTTTTTTGATGCGATGCATTTAAGAAAAGTTGCTGCATTTGCAATGCACCACAAACGACATAACTCACCAAAGTTTTGCCCACCGCTGCGCAAGGTGTAAATGCATTTGCCCAGAAGAAGACCTTAGCTTTCGGAAACTAACCTTTTTTAAACCATTTCAATGTCTATTTTTGTGGCGCACGTATCAGCAAAATTTGAGGAAGAAGATTTTTTTCTGAGATACGAGTATATTCTTCCTAAGCATTTTTAATGACCATGCTTGTGGCGCAGCTGTTTTATTAAGCAAAAATTTGTGTAATCACTTGTTAAAATTTTATTTTAAAACTTTCCTTTGAAGAAATCTTTTATAAGATCAAAGCCACAAAATCAATCTTGTACACTTTTTTTTAAGGTGAACATTTAGCAGATTCAGAGAGTCCGGCGACATCCGTGAAAAATTAGAGCGGCGCCTCAGGGCGCGACGACGCACAGTTTGAGAATCTTTGACCTACTGTATACTTTAAAGTGCAATTTTGTCTGCTTTTGTGTGCTTTGACCCCTCCAAAACTGCTGGGCGCACAAAAATAAAAGTTTGCACGATTAATCTCTTTTTCGGGTGAGTGTCAGAGGTTTGATAACGTCATGGTGATGTCATAATCAAAGTTTTCTAATTAAAATTTCATAATTCTTGACGGAGAAAAGCAGGCCTCAACTGAACAAAAGCCAGTCCCAATTTACCAACCGAAACAATTTTATCCTTTTGGGCTTTAAAATAATATTACAATTAGCGTTTGATTGCAAACCGTTCATTTATTCATGTGTATAAGCTTATGCTCGTTGAGCATGTCTTTCGCCAGACTGGGCTTCTACGACGGGTAGACTGCTTGGCCCCACCATCTGTCGGCCACATAAAAATGGAGGCATCTCGTTAAGCGCCTTACCCAAGGACAAAACAAGCAAACTTGCCGGCTTGCTCTTCACACTATCCCTTTGTGCCGAGCGCCAAGCAGGAAAGCTGTAAATACCATTTTTGAAAGTCTTTTGCGGCAATTCGATTTGGGAAATGAAACCCAGGTCTAACGACTGCGACTGTGAGTGTATGACCGGCGCGATGGCGTAGTGGTTAGAGCTTTCGCTTCGCAGTAGGTAGACCTGGGATTCATTTCCCCAAGTCGAGTCATACCAAAAGACTTTCAAAAATGGTATTCACAGCTTCCCTGCTTGGCGCTCCGCACAATCGGAATAGTGTGAAGAACGAGCCGGCAAGTTTGCTTGTTGTGTCCTTTGGTAAGGCATTTAACGAGATGCCTCCATCTTTATGTGGCAAACAGATGGTGGGGCCAAGCAGTCTACCCGTCGTGGTGGCCCAGTCTAACTGAAGACTTACTAACAGAACATAAGCGCTTATGTAATGTATCAACATCTTCTTGCATAATGCTCAGAACGAAATGTTCAAAGAAGAAGGCACAATTTGTTTTCTTTATTTTCTCAAAAAATGATGACCGCAGAATTGTGGATAAAAGCTTTTCCGAGAGATATTTAACTAACTGCTTCCTATCAGAAATTTTCAAAACACATTAATTAAGCTTTTTGGACAAAGCGAAAAGCAATATAGTTTTAAAGTGCTTTTAAAGTTAAGCGTTTTTTTGTTGAACGCTTCATAAAAGCTCTGTGATACCGTAATATTGTTTTTCTAATAGTGAATGCAGCAGCAAGCAATGGCTGTACTTTTCTCCACTCTGATTGCGAAGTATGAGCTAAATTGCTGATATCCTGCCTGTCAAGTAAGTACTGTAGACGCTGCTTCAAGCTTGGAAGGCGCTGGCAACGTTTACTAGAGGAAACCAAAATCTGCAAGGCGCTCACCGTGAATCCGCTGCTGTACTACACATCAATTGCCAAAACTTGAATTTATTAGCACAACAAAACTTAAGGGAGAGCGGTTTCAAATTAAATTGTTTCTTTTAACTGACATGTTTCAAAAATTGAGTGAAAACAGCTTGTCTCAAAAAACTGTCTTGTCAACCAGTTTTATTTAAATTGTTTCCCCGTAGGCTAGAGAGATACAGTATTTCCAGTAGCTTCCCCCTAGTCTAAATATTCTCATTTAAAGGAATAAAGCAACCGATATCATGAGTAAACTATTTTGATACTCTTTCCAAGCCTTTGACAATTTAATTACTACATGTAGATTTTGCGTTTAAGTGCTTTACCTTTTTCTTTGAAGCACTTCCAGCAGTATCGGCAAAGTTTATCGTCAGTTGTCGACGTTTGCGGAAGGCACACAATCGACCCTTCGCGGCTACGGCTGCTTTCCGACCACGTGACTCTGCTCATTTTTATTTTGCAGTACGCTTCATCATCTAATCAACGCTTGCCTTTCACTCCAAATTGTTTTTGGAATCTGACGTAGCGCTTGAAAGCAGGGCAACTACTTCATTTTTTAGACGTCTGAATTCTGCTAAATTTGACAACTGCTGTCGATTTACGAATGAACAATGATAGAGGCTAAGTGCTGTCTTCAATTGTATGATGCTACTAAAATAGCACTAAACAAAACAAAACGTTTTCAACAATACTTTAAAAGTCTAAAATTAAAGCCTTAGTTGGACAAGGGTTGGTCAATGAATTGAATTATAAAAACATTACAATATCTTTAACGCATTCAGTCCATTAAGCAATAGAACTGTTATGGCTTGAAATTAAAAGTTTTGGCGAAAGTTGTTTTTAACTGCGAGGCGTTTCAAATGCCACGAGACAGTTATTACCTCATGTGCATCTATGCATCTCCAGGAAACGGATGGAAACTCGCGCGATTGTTGCAAATCACCAAATCTTTATCACGTCAGGGTAAAAAATGATAATTTCGTGACGGTATTTCTTTGTTGCCGAGTCTGTGGATGGTTTAGCAAAAAAAGCATACTTTGCAGTCGGTAGGTCTGGATTTGATCCTCTTGTTGAGTCATTACACACCCTTTAGAAATGATCACTGACCACCTGCTGGGCCCTTTGTCAGGTCAAAAGCTTACGGATAATACGAAGAATGTAAAAAAAAGTGGTAAAAATTTGCTCATTAGTGATCAACATACTTTTTCGGGGCCATAGAGAAAAATTCCACATACCGTACATGCTCATAGACTAGTTGCACCGTTTTTACCAAAATTTACTTCAAAAAATAAGGGTGCGGGCTATCTACTTGCCAAACCTGTAAAGTTGGCATCAACTTCTCAGTAAGTGACATTGCGGTAACGCGTAGACCAAGATCCAAGTACCAGAATGCCCAGGTTAAGCTCATACATTAAGAAAATGAGGATGAGGATGAGCATATCATCAAGGGCATAAGTGATGATGAGTTGAATGACTATTATGACATGGACACTGATGATCGATTTATTGAGTTATAAAGGCAATTTACGCGCTTTATATGCATGTTTACATGAATGACGTGGTTATTTCACGAAGTAATAGTATTGCAAATAACTAAAGCCTCTCTCCCATAATTTTACGAGACCATCCCTGGACGCGTTTGGTCCTTTTGGACTCATCAGCAGGGCCTGTCAGGTCACCATTAAAAACCAAAACCCCATATTTGCAATAATATAAAAAAGTAGTATTATTCTATTACAAATTCCTTCGCACACATCACGCGTGTTGTGCATGCTATCACTTTGGTACGGGGATCCCATCCGAAGATTTTTAAAAGTATTTTTAGCTATGGCGCACCAATATTAACCAGTTTTCTTTTTCTACTTGAAATCTTGTTCTTATGTTTTATTCTTACAACTTTTAAACCTTGTGATAATTGGTGCTATCTTTACTATCTCATTTACCTTTTCACCTTTTTACTTCTCTACGCATTTTATCACCAATCGATGTTGCAATTCCACGAAGACCGCTTTTACGTCACTCAGATATTTTCTAAAGTTCGTTGCCGACCAACGAAATATCAATGTCGGTCATATTTACATTCTTGCTTTGTGTTCCTGCCCCTCTTCTCTTCTTCAATACCACACATTCGCAAACATACCTTCTTTTCATTGCAAAAATTCAAGCAGCTTTCCGGTCTCAACAATTTTTTTTATTTCATTTTCTCTATGGCGCTCACCTTCAAAACAACCGATCCGTCTACCAAATACCAACATGTTTATTGGAAAATCCCAAGCAGAGAACCACTTTGACCGGGTTTCGAAAATTCCATTCACATGACATTTAATTACAAAATTGGTTTTTTTTGCTTTATGATCTTCCTCCTTGGGGTTCACACGCACCCATCACTCTCATTAGTATCTATTCAAAAACTATTACCTTTGCTATCACTCTTTTGCTTTTCTTTGAACTTCCACAAACTTATCGCTATGTTCTTCTTTCACAAAAAATCCAACCCTTTCAACTACGATTTCTACTTTTCTGTCATTACTTCAAGAACACCACATATTTTATCTCTTTCAATTGATATAAAAAAAAATTAAGTTTCTCCGCCACTTTGTCCCATTGTCTTTTGGCATAGACAGCATATATTCATGCTCAATGTTCACACACTTTTACTTCTCTGCTAAAAAACTTCCAATATTTCAGTCTAAATATCAACTACTGTCGATTTACTTTTATTTCCATTGAGCTCTTCGCACTCTGCGCATTTATAAGTGGCCTAAGACGGCATGCAATTGTTTAGTGGGCTTTTTCGTAAAGTGATTTTGCGCAGCAAAATTTTCAGCTAAGCGCATGTGTTTGCTTAGCCGGAATCTTAGTTTATTGGCAAAAATGGTATGCAAATCCCCAACCTCAGTTTTTAAACGTGGATTGGCATTCAAAAGTGGCCTCTTAACGACGTGGTGGATGAGCAGTCTCATTACTTCATCTCCATGAACCCAAGACATCTTAGATAAATATCTATTTACTATCATAGCTTGTATCAAACGAAAATTGTAGAAATATAACCAACTGCAATGACGTCGTCCAGCTGAAGGACCTTGTTTGTCTATGCAGCCTTAGTGAAGCACGCGCAAGCAGCAACGAGTGAGATCAAAATGTTAAGTGGGTATTAAGTTACACGAACACACTGAAAATCTATGAGGAAATAAATTGTTTAAATGTTAACGGGCACTATTGTGAGTTAATGAATTATATAGGAACAGCAATGCTTATAGTGGATTATGCACCATTGCTTGCGACTTCCTTATACTGTTCTCACATAGAATTTAGGTAAAGCGGTCCTTTTTCTCTACCAAATCGTGAAGATATTCAGGAGCCTCAATGCACAAAACATTTTTTGAACTTCTCTCAGAAGGGCCAAGTGAAGTACCTGCAGTATTCTCTTATGCAGATAGATGTGCCAATTATTGTGTTTTCTGAGGAGGGCCATGTGATAAGCCGAAAATCCTTGGAAATTAAATGAAAATGTTTAATGTATTGAGACTGCTATAATTTCATATACATTATAAATGTCGGTAACATGATGTGAGGAATTGAAGAGATGGAACGTCAATGCTGCTGTCAGCCAGATGGGTATTAGCCTACATCATGATAGTTTAGGAAATATCAAGCTTGTTGATATTCAAGGTTCTCCAGCAAACTTTTTCCAATTTCAAACCTAAATTCCAAAAAAACAAAATCTTCAAGCAGTTTATTCCAAATTTTAAGATGTTTTCTGAAATTAATTGTACCATGGGAAAGGAACCATGGTCTTGCTTTTATTGGCAAATATGGCAATCGTTGTTGGGAAACATAACTCCATATTTTCCAACTTTGATCACTGATTGTGTCTTTGGGAAAGGCACTTAGCGGTAATTTTCCTGCTTTTTGTAAAAATTTCTTTAAAAAAAATCGGGAAATTCTAGAAACCTGCCTGAAATACAAAAATGTGCAAACATAACTGGCTATGACTTTTCTGAGATAGATAAATGAATATATGTATACAATTTCTACATCCAGTTAACCTATGTCCGGGGATTGTGAAAATGGGAGGGGGTAAATCATCCTCTAAACTATATTGTTAAAAAGATAGACCAGATAACCCAACTCAACTTCTGCACAGCATTTCTTTGGATATCAATCTTAAATTTAATGATCTTCACATGCTTTCGCAAGTTGAAATCAAATTGATGTTGTGTTCTTGGAGATTAATTTAAAATTAGGCAGGTTACGCAATGCAATATACGAAACATTTTAATTTAACTTCTAGGCAGATTAATATTGGGCAATGTGTGCTACCCTCGTGCTGTACCGGACCCATTGACCGCTCTCGGAGCTCTTGCCCATTTTACACCAGACCGAACGATATTATTATAGACCAAGTTCGTAAAAATGATTTAATTCTACTTTACTGATTCCGCATGTACAAGAGCAAGTTTGAAAACATCTACGCCTACAGATAACATTTTGACCACGGGAGTTTGAATTTCTGCTTGCTAAGTTGCAACTTTTAGTAAAGTTTTAAGAACTTTTTGATCAATACAAAAACCTATGCTAGTGCTAGAATGAAAGGAAGGGGTTACTTCGAACCAGATCCCCACTGGACTGAAGAATGCGATTTCTTACAAAATATAAAATTCTTCAATGTTTTGCGAAAAAGAAACATTAGAGTTTGACTTCACATGGGAATTAAACTGAAGTCATACAATCAGTCATTAGAAGCTTGTTGCCTCAGTGTGGAATGCGATCCAACAGGCTAGTAAACTGGCTAATTACAAATTTCTAACTTTATTATGCAAACAGCGTTTTTGCTTCATGACATGAAGTACCTGACGCATTGTTGATGATTGCATCCGTACTTGCAGTTGTCAAAAGCTATTTTCTGTGTGAAGACGAAATTTAAAGTGTTGAAATTTGAGGTGTTTGTCAAAGAAGAGTGATTGGTTTTAATTTGACTACCTTTATAGTTGATGGTATCTAAACGATGAGTAAGTTAGCAAATTTAAAAAATTGAGAGAGTTGAAATTGTAGTTGAAGATTTTTGGGGCTAGCTGCAAAGCGTTGGTTTTAACATAAACAATTTATCCTCAGCCCCTTCGATTTTGGTAATTTGATAAAATTGCAACAAAACTTATTTGATAAACTACGAAATGAGTTTACAATACTGCTTTATGATTTACACTCTGCAAAATTATTCTAAAAAAACCTATTGGTTTAATAGGTTGCAAACGGTCGTGACTGATAAGAATTAGTAAGATCAATCCCCTGCTTATCAGCAGGCTTAAAAAATTTTTAATGATTATGCGACTTTGCTCAAAAAATTAGACTTCGCAACGAAAAATACAATCTTAGTTTTTATTAGACCCCTCATCATACAAAAGTCAACTTGAACAAAACTAAATGACACAAAATGACAAAAATTTGTACTACTTATCAAGACACAAAAAAATGAAAAGTTTTGAGAACTGCAATATGACCTCAGTTTCTTCGAGAGTCAGCAGTCACACATATATGTCATTGCAGCCAACGCAAGATATGGTTCAAACCCGAAACGGGAGTTTTTTTACAAATACCTCCGTCTGGCTATATCGCATGTAACATTCTTAGGACCACAATAGTTTTTTAAGAGAAAGTTTATATTTTAAACCAAACGTTTCTTCATGCTTTCATTCCATAAGAAAATTTTAACAAATTTGGAAAGCATGGCTCCTGTGCTCCCCTCCACCCCAGGTATGCCTGTGACCGCCAGTACAAACTTACCTTAGTACAGTAGCTGTCTACTAAGCTGTTACTGCTATCACCTACTTAGCAGTAGGTTGGGTACACCGTACGATCCAGGACTAGCTTGGTCTGTAGTTAAAAAACTCAAAAATGTTATCTTAAGAAAACTTGAGCTGAGGCAACAACACGTCAGCTACGTAATGCACAGATGGAATTGATCTACGAACTTTAATTCAAACGGGGGTGAACTGATTAGCTCAATTCTTGTATTTAGTTTTGTAAAGTACCTGCAAAGCTTTACCTCTTGTTCAATTCAAATTAACTGCAAAAGTTTTAAAGGATTTATGTTAGTGTATACTCATCTATCTTGAACTCTTTTTGAGGTCTTTGGTAATTTTGTGTTGAATACTGGTTTAACTTCAATTTTATTACTGACAATGCCTCTTGAGCAATTTGTTGAAGCAGAATTGAGAATTCAAGAGAACAGACAGATGTTAAACTCCTTCCAATTTCGTAAGTATAACTAGCAGTTTCTTTCCTATTGCATCTTTGTGACTTTTGCTTGAGGCAGTGGTTTTTAACCCTTTTTCAATGGGATCAAAATTTTAACAAAAATTGATTTTGTAAAATTTTATTTGTTTTTAAAATTGATATTTTTAGCTAAGATTTTCATGCTGAGTTGCACGTTATGACTAGGATTTATATAAAAAAAATGTATCTATACCACACAGCGCACTTCTTTCAAAGGGAAATTGACCGAGGTAACAGGGGCCCTTATTTGTATCCATGAATCTAATGTTCAGTTATCTTCCTCTTTCCGGTTTCCTAGATTCTCTGCTCTGCGATCTGACCGCACCCACTCTCTGATCTGGCATTCTCTCTTGTGATGCCACGCACGCTAGCGGCGACGTCATCATTTTCTTCAGGCAGGGCTTATCCTTCTCTAAACTTTCTACTTCCTTTTTTTCTTCGCTTGACTCTTACTCTTGATTTTGTAGGGGTCAAAACCTCTCTAAACAACTCCTCCTCCCTCTCATTTTTTAATGTTTACGCTCTCCATATTTGCTCTTCTTCGACGGATGGTAGAACCGACTTCTTTTCTCCCTCTATTCTTTCCTCCTCCAGAGCTCTCTTCATTCTGGGGGACTTCAATTGCCATCACTCCCTCTGGGACTCAAGAGGTACTTCCGACCTTTGTGGGAAAGAAGTATTCGATTGGGTCATCTTCTGATCTCCTCCCCCTCAATGACCCTGACATACCTACTCTTTCCTCCAGTAGTTTCTGCTCCCCTGAAATTTCCTTTGCTCCCTCCTCTCTCGCCCTTTCTTGCTCCTGGTAGGTGCTGCAGAACTTGAGTTGTAATCATCTACCGATTCTTCTATCTGTCCCTCTTTCTCCGATCTTTCGCCCCAACAAGCGTCCCCAATCCTTCAATTTTTAGAAAGCTCCGTGAGATGGCTTTGCCTATTACTTTGACTCTCGCTGTCCTTCTGCAGAAGAATACTAGTTTCTTTCCCTTTCCTCTGATGCTGCTATCTTTACTTCTCTGACACTAAATGCGGCGAAATCTTCCATTCCTTTTGGCCGCCATCAAACGCCCTCCTAAAGCCTGGTGGTACACTGAAGGGGAAGATGCGATTAGTGAAAGACGCAAGGCTTTCGCTGCCGCTCACAGAAGTGATGAAGATCGCCAGGCTTACATCTTCGTTTTCCGATGTGCTTCGTCTGTCATCGCCAAGGCCACGGCTGAGGCATGGCAGGCAACTTGCTCTTCTCTCTCGCCCAAATCTAACCCTAAATCTGTACATTCTCTTCTTCGCTGTATCACTGGCTCTCCTTCCTCATCTTCCTCTTCTCCTAACTTCTCCAACTGTTCTTCTCCCAGGGTGTCAGCTTTGGTCTTCGCCTACTACCGGAGATTCACTTTTCCGTTTCTCAGCCAAAGCCTTGCGTAACAGAGCCAGAGGCTACCTTTCTGAGCTCCGCCGAGCCACATGCCCTTAGGACTGTCACTCGTCCTTCTGCTCTCCCTTCTCTCCTACTGAATTTTTTTGCGGTTGCCTCCAACTTTTCGTCGTCCACTGCCACTGGCCCAGACAAAGTTGCCTATCTCATGCAAAAGCATCTTCTTTGCTTTGGCATGGATTTTCTTCTTCACAGCTTCAATCTTTCCTAGACTTCGCATGTTTTTTCTTCCATCTGGAAGACATCTATTATTTCTATCAACAAGATGGAAAAATCTCTCGACTCTCCTACTTCCTACCAGCCTATCTCTCTCACCTACTGCGTATCAAAGCTGTTTGAACGAATCATTCTATCCAGTCTACTCTTCTTTCTGGAGTCTAATTCCATTCTTTCTCCCCGCCAGGCCGGTTTCCGCCCTGGACGATCTACTCTTGACCAAATTCTGTTCCTTGCTCAGTCCATTTTGAATCGGTTTAACAAACCCAGGCCGGGCTCTCGGACGATCCTCTCTACTATCGATTTCTCTAAAGCTTTTGATTCTGCCTGTCATCCCGCCTTTTTCCACAAACTGATTTCGGCTGGCTTCCCTCCTTGCTTTGCTTGTTGGACTCGATCTTTTCTTTCTGATAGGCGCGCTTGCGTGGTTTATCAAATCACAAAAGTCGTTCCTTTCGAGTCCGTCGAGGTGTTTCGCAAGGATCCCGTTCTTGGCCCTGTACTTTTCTCTCTCTTTATCAATGACCTCCTTGCTTCTGTGCATTCTTCCGTCAGCTGCTCTCTTTACGCTGACGATCAGGCCATTTGGTCCTCCTCTCCCTCGGTCTCCACTGCGGTGGAGGCCACACAAGGAGCTCTGTTTCAATTGAATCGCTGGTCTGAGTACTGGTATCTTCCTCTCAATCCGAACAAATGTGAAGCTTCTTTCTTTTCAGTTAATTACCACCAAGCTAACTTCCAGCCCAACCTCTTTTTACTCGACTCCGGTATTCGTTTCAATCCAACTCCAACTTTTCTTGGGGTCACCTTCGATCGCACTCTTTCTATACATGTATCTTCACTGAAGGCCAAGTTTTTCCCTCGTCTCAAGGCCTTATCTGTATCTCTGCTTCCTCATGGGGCCCTTATAGGAAGTCCTTCTCTGTTCTGTATAAAGCTTTTTTTCGGCCCCTTCTCTTATATGCCTCATCCGGATGGTACAATTTCTTAAGCGTTACCAATATCACCAAATTGGAACGTCTCCACCGAGCGGCCAGTCGCGCCATCACCGGCTGCTTCTCGTGCTTACCTATCCATCTTCTCCTCTCCGAGGTTTCTCTATCTCCACTACGAGTCACTCTGACTCGTTTCACTCTGTCATCCTATGAGCGGGCTCTTCGTCTCCCAACCTCCTTTCACATATAGGTTTGGCCAGACATGGAGTAAAAGCATGACTGTGCAGATCGTCCTGGAGAGATTTTGCGTCCACTCACTTGCTCATGCTATATATTTCGCTTATGGAGGCTCTCTTTGCTCGCCCTCTCTCTCCTCCTTGGAACCTGTTTTTCTTCACTGTGGATTCCACTCTTTCTTCTCCATGCTCTCGCTCTGATCTCCCTCTCACTCCCAAAGGTGCGGCTATCGCTCACCTTGACTCTCTCCCCTCACGATCTGGTGCTGTGAACTGACGGATCTGTTTCTTTTCCTTTTGGCAAAGGCGGCTCTGACGTACTTGCCAACTGTTTTCTCTGTGACACTGAGGCCACTCTTTCCTTTTCAGCAGACCCAGTGTGCTCAAGTTTTTCCGCTGAAGCCTGTGCCATTCTGCAAGCTCTATGCTGGTCTCGGCAGCACTAACAAGTCTGCATCTTCTCTTCTCCTTTTATCTGACTCTTGTTCTGTTCTCCCCACCCTTTCCTCTTCTCCATCTTTTCTTTTACCTCAAACTCTGTGGCAGATCTGGCAGGAACTGTCTTCTCTCTGCTTCTGTTCTATAAGGTTGCAATGGATCCCGGACACTCGTTTCTCACGGAAAACGACGCGGCTAATGAGCTGGCCAGACGGGGTGCGCTACTCGTGCCCTCTGCAATTCTTTGTAATCTCTCTCGTCTTATCTCTCGTATCTACTCTTATTTTTTCTAGGAGTGAAGACGTACTGTCTCACCGAAATTCTTCGACCCAACCATGTTCCTGCGATTTCCACCGAGGAACTTGTTCTCCCTGGTCACGCTCGCTGTGCTGTCTCTCGTCTACGCTGCAACGAATACAGACTTTTGTTAAGCTCTTATCTCTTTAGGATTGGCAGAATCGAGAACCCTTCCTGCAGCGCCTGCGGACACTCGTCCCAGGACACCTCCTCATCTCATTCTGCACTGTCCAGCTACGGACTTCTTGTGTTGCTTACTTTTTGGTGACTGTCTGTCTCTTTACGATCTCTGGTCCAGGCCCTGAGGAGTTGCCAGGATTCTGGGGCTCCATGGTCTTCAGCTATGCCCCCATCCCTCGGAAGGGGTCGGGTAACAACAACAACAACAGCGCTTCCTTCTATCTGACCTTGTGTGCGGTTTAACTCTTCCGAAACTATTGGGCTAACAAACACACACTCAGCACAATTGATCATCTTGACGTGGTGAGTGTCGAACAAAATTCGCGATCTCATCATGATGTCCTAATCAAGGATCATTTTATAAAATTTGCATTTTTTGGCGTAGAAAAACCATTTTTTTGCTCAAACTAAAGCCCGCCCTCAACTTTAACAACGTGCAAAAATGCCATCTTTTTGGGAAGGAGTATGATGAAATCACAGTTGCACAATTTGTCACTATTTTTCAAAAATTACTGACCATGAAAACGCGAGTCAACGCTTTTTAAAGAGTTATGCACCAGTTGCTTTTAATAAAAAATTCTACAACGATACTGGCTGAATTAACAATGTAATTGACGATGTTTTTTTTTTAAAGCATCTTAAAGCAACTTCTATTTTTTTTCTTTAACGTTTTAGACTAGTTCTATGATGTCATGGTACTGTCAGGCACCATTACAGTGAAAAAAAACAGGCGACAGCTACACCTGAAGTTTTATTCATTGCTATTTCAAAAGCAAACAGCTTACAGTATATGCTGCCTGTCGAAAATGGTAGATTATAATTATAGATCAACATAACGTTTGTTCAAAACACATGTTTTTGGTAATGATATGACAAATTACAGCATTTTTGTAAAGTCGTGTCGCAACCATGACTGATCTTAACCTCCAAGACACAAAAATAAAATGTAGCGAAGTCGAGCAAATTTACAACTTTTCTTGTTAACACATTGACTGCCAAGCAAATTTTTGAAAAATTATCATTTGGGCCAAGTGAAGCAAATTGTTTGTTTATGTTTATATTAACTCAAAATAATGTTTCAAACTAACCAACACAAATTTGGAGACGCATTTTTTGAAATATTTTAAATTTCTATCGTCAGTTAAATATGACTGACGTGGCCACACGGAAAATTTTCTTATTAATTTTGATGTTTGCGTTCGTTTTCTTAATCTGTGTTGTAATCTGTAATACAAACCTTCATTTATAAACGATAATTTTGCGATTGCTAGATTTCTTATGGTTGATTCAGTTGCCTGGTTGCTAGTTATGCAGTTTTATTTTTCCCGGCAGATAATTGATTTTAAGCCAGGCAAATAGCAGTGGGTGGCAGCTTGATGGAAAGATACGCCGGATGTTCGCATGTTGTCAACCAAGCATGCACCGATTATGTCACCAATATCAACACAATCACAGTCACTTACACCCACTCAACTGTTTCCGTTTACACCGTCATCAAAATCTGCACAACAATAGACATGTGCACTACCACCTTCGATATCAGTTGTCAATGATCAGCCTCCACAAACGTCAACAGTAGATAATACTTTCAGAGTTAGGCAACGTTGGTCTCGAAGGAAAATAGAAAAACCTTTATCGATTTTATTACACAACAAAGAGAAATCTGGCATTGACTTATCGGACCAAATGGCATCATATGCCACGTCTCTTCGAAAAGGAGTGAAATGGTATCGCAAATTAGCAAATTGAGCTAATTTTAGGAATTGTTGTAGTAAACGCATGAATTTTACACAAGAAAGCATCTAAGAAGAAAACCAAAATTCGTAATTTAAAAAACTTGACTGATGCTTTGCTGAAGTTGTGTATTGCAGATCGTGAGCAACAAAACTCTCATTCAATGGGAATGAGTACAAATCATGACATTGTAGAAAGGGTCAATTCCAACGGAAAATCGATTGGAAGATATTGTAGTTAGTGTTACAACAAAATGAAAAAAATTTAGTTGTGAAAGAGCTCGAAAATAAGCCAAACAAACAAACACATGTAGCGCAAATGTCTTGGTCAACCACAAATGTGCTTATCTTGCTTCAACGCATTGCATCATAACATTTGTTATTGCTTGCTGGCAGGCTAGCTGTAGTATATGTATTTTGAACAATTGATGACGATAGTTTCTTATCATTTTAATTCGTATTTATAAAAATAATGAGAATATGATTGTCTCAATCAAAAAGGGTGTATAAAGTTTCCATTTCTGCTCATTTTTCAGAACCAAGCGTACCAAAAATTTCGCAGCAGGCCACGCTTTGAAATGTCTATTGAAAATGAACGTAGTGTCAAGCATTAGTAACTGACGTGGTCTGCAATAAAATTTTCCGTGTCAGTTAAATATGACTGACGTGGCCATAGTGGCAACACAACTGTCAGGCAAAAATAACTGACATGGCAGTCAATGTGTTAAATCTTACACCGGAATTGCAACAATTATCGGCATCTTTACTAGAAAAACCTGCTCTAAAGATTATGCTCTAACTGTAAGTGCTGGACTTCGGGTTAAATGATCAACTTTTCCTTCATTGACTGCGTTGATACCGGGAGCAAGTAACATACGCAAAGTCAGAGGCTTTAAATTTTATGACCTGGCAGGTCTACAATTACCGTATTTTCGCAACCGTAAAGCGCATCGGAGTATAAGGCGCAGTATCAACAAACTGCTGCAAATGCATTTTTTTCTTACATAAGACGCACCGGACTATAAGGCGCAATAAATCAGACAAAATCCTAATTTGTTTTTTGCATGTTTCAAATTTAAAAGAAACGATTAAACGAACGAATAAGCAAACAAATAAATGTTCATTACATAATACAACGTTCCAATAAACTTATTGCGTACGCGCCGTTCTGTTAACAAAACAATTCCTGGCATGTGAAATGCTAATGCGAAAAAATACCGCTATTTGTAACATTAAAGATGGTTCGCAGTTTTCTTATAAAGCATAATTTTATCCACACATAAGACGCACTGGACGATAAGACGCATGTTCAATTTCTGAGAAAATTTTTGGCTTTTAGGTGCGCCTTATAGTCGCGAAAATACGGTACACGAAAAAGATGTTAGAGTTATGAAGCAAATTAAAACAAAACTGATATGATTTTTTTATTTTCCATCCATAAACATGATAACCCACATATCAGGTTTATGCATTGAAAAAAATTATTTCGCAAATTAATTTGGTTTCATTATCCAAGGTAAGCTCAATTTCTAAGAAAGATTCAGTTATCATTTGACGACCCTCGAAGGTCATGATCCATGTGAAAAAACAATTAAAAAACTACAGCAGAGAATAAAAACAAAACGTATTACTTAAACATAATGTACATTTAACCAGCTCGAACTTTTGTAGTAAGTCGCATTAATATAGAATACGTATGGAAAATAACAAGAAACATTGTATACGGGAATGGCAGTTTTCTGACAGTCAGCTGTCCTCAATGTCAATGCCATAGGTCCATTTATAAGTGAGATTGTGGAATAAACTTCAGGCTAAAGAAAAAATACAATAAAAGAAGAACATGCCGATGCCATATCTGTATAGTTCCATATTTATGGCATACAAAACTTTGAACCAAATAATATCAAAGAAAGAAAAGTATATGCTTGGTACAAAATTCAGAACAGGGATGTCTTTTTAGCGCTACATTGTGCAGATCATACAAATGAACCACTCTGACTCTGTTTCCCGTAATATGATTCTACTTCTTGCAATAACCCTTGAGTCTGAATTATTGGGAATTGCATGTGAGGTTTGTTGCACTTCCTTTTGCGCAGTTTACGAGGAGATGGCACCTTGACCTGTAGTGTGCTATAGAAGCTCCTGTACTCTACTGGAAAAAAACTGAAAAGCTTATTGATCATTAAATTTTGGCAGTGCAATTTTTCTCCGTGCCGTGAATAGCTTGTGGAAGGTCACACAACCAAATACACTCTTCTGATTAGCAATGCTGACTTGCTGCCACTGTTTTTCCTCATTGTGAGCATAGGCCAGGAACATAGATCCAGGATGAGACGACTTTATTTTAGTCCTTATTCTGAGAGCCATCTGCATCCTCACTTTACTACCATCACATGCAGTAGTTCAAACAGTGAGTTGTGTTTTCATTGCTTCGATATTAACAAAATCGTGCTTCCGTGTCATTAGCACTTTTTAAAGGAAATCTGCTATTTACGATTTCTCACTAAATCAAACTAACCCTGAGGGGTAAACACAGCGAGTGTCTTTTTTTTCTTAATAACTCCAATGTCCCAATCACATGGCAGGAAAGTACGCTCTGGAATAGGAAACTTATGTTTAATTGTTTCAAAGATTCTTTTCACATGAACTAAACAGTACCAACAGCCAATTACATTCTCACTTTTTATTTTGCCCACCATAAGAGCCCTTTCATGCAGCTAGATGATTTGAGTGGATTTGAAATAAGTGTCCAAAGCCGAAATAATCTCATTCGACCCACTGCCCGCCATGACTTCTGACCACATATTCATCACAACTCCATTGCGATTATAAATTCCTAGGTTGTCGGTCCACATTTTCCTAGATTAAATGTAACACCAGTGTTTATGTGGGGAGTAGGAAGAGTTTGGTGAAAGTCAAGAACCATTGTCAAACAGCTATTGCAGCTTTTAGTTCTATCAAAATATCTTTTCAAGCGATCTAGGGCAGCCTCAACTTTCCTGAGATGGATTTCTTATTCCGCCAACAGTTGAGTTTGAGTCACCAGTAAATCTACTTCAAATTTGTCACACACATTCACACACTCGTACATGTATCCCGACTTGGCTGATCGAAATGATAGTTCCTTTCTTGTGTAAATATTTACTAAACATTCTAAAAAACAGGTTCTTCCGCTTTAGAAACACAGTCTTGAACGTACGTATCATAGAGTTCTTTATTCTTTTGGTGAGGGAGACAAACAATATCAATAACGATTACCTCTTGAGGTGTAGTAGCTTCTGTATCGAGGTATATTATCGACAAATGTGAAAATGCTTCCACGCTTTTCATCCAGAATTTTGTTTGAGCGATTTTTGTGTTTCCCCGTCTATCCTTGCGAGGGGCGCCATAAGTCTTGATGACATCACGCACATGTAGTTATTTTGGCTATCTTTATGACACGAATACTCGCTAATGCATTCTTACAAATGATACCGTATCAACTGTGTGTGAAATCACAGCAACAGCGTATTTATACAAAGCTTTGCGTCGGCTTTAGGACCAGTATAATGACAAGCTGGCTTTTATATATTTATACAGGTTAACATGAAATATTTCTGTGCAATAAAATAAAGCGGACTGAAAATTATTTTAAGTAAGCCGTGGATTCTGCATCAAAGTTTTTAAAGCCTTTCTTTTTATAGTTACATGGATTGTCATCAGACGCAGCTGCATGCATCTTTCCTTTGTGGCCCTGTTGTTGTTGTTGTTTACCCAACCCCTTCCGAGAGATGGGGGCATGGCGGAAGACTATGGAGCCCCAGAAGCCGGGCAACTCCCCAGGGTCTGGACCAGAGATCGTAAAGGGACAGAGAGTCGCCAAAAAGTAAGCGGCGCAAAGAGTCCGTAGCTGGACAGTGCAGATAGAGATGAGAAGTGTCCTGGGACGAGCGTCCACTGGCGCTGCAAGAAGAATTCTAGATTCTGCCAATCCTAGAGAGATAAGAACCTAAAAGAAGGCTGTGTCCATTGCAGCGAAGACGAGAAAGGACACAGCGAGCATGACGAGGGAGCACAAGTTCCTTAGTGAAAATCGAGGAAACCTGTGTGTCAAAATACTTCGAAGAGATAGTACGCCTCCAGTCCGAGAAAAGACGAGAGTGGATACGAGAGATAAGAGGAGAGAGACTACAAGGGTTTGCGGAAGGCGCAAGCAGCACTCCCCGTCTGGCAAGCTCGTCAGCCGCCTCGTTCCCCGGTAGAAACAAGTGTCCGGGGACCCATTGTAGCCTGATAGAACAGGAGGAGAAAAAAGACAGTTCCTGCCAGATCTGCCACAAAGTTTGGGATAAGAGGAAAGATGGAGGAGAGGACAGGGCAGCGAGGACAGAACGAGAGTCATACAGGAGGAGAAGAAAAGTTAAATGGCAGACTTTATGGTGTTGCCGAGACCAGCACAGAGCGTGCAGAATGGCGCAGGCTTCAGCGAAAAAACTGGAACATACTGGGCCTGCCGAAAAGGAAAGAGTGGCCTCAGTGCCACAGAGAGAGCAGTTGGTAAGAACGCCGGAGCTGCCCTCGCCAAAAAGAAAAGGAACACAGCCGTCTGTCCAGAGTACCAGATCATGAGGGGGGGAGAGAGTCAAGATGGGCGAGAGCCGCACCTTGGCGAGAGTGAGGAGGATCAGAGCGAGAGCATGGAGTGGAAAGGGTGGACTCCACCGTAAATGAGGGCAGATTCCAAGGAGGAAAGAGAAGGCAAGCAACAAGAGCCTCCCTAGAACAAGTAGAAGGAAGCATGAGCGGGTGAGTGGACGCAAAAGCTCTCCAGGACGATCTGCAGAGTCTTGGTTTCACTCCAAGTCTGGCCAAACCTGAAATAGAAAAGGAGGTTTTGAGACGAAGAGCCCGCTCATAGGAAAAAAGAGTGAAGTGAGTCAGGGTGACTCGTAGGGGAGGTAGAGAAACCTTCGTGAAGAGTAGAGAGATAGGGGACGACGAGAGGCAGCCGGTAATGGCGCAACTGGCCGCTCGGTGGAGGCGTTCCAATTTGGTGAAATTGGTAGCGCTTAGGAAAGGAAACCATCCGAGTGAAGCGTAGGTGAGAAGGGGCCGAAGAAAAGATTTGTACAGAAAAGAAAGGGACTCTTTAGAAGGGCCCCATGAGTAAGCAGAGATACAACGTAAGGCCTTGACGCGTGGAAACAACTTGACCTTCAGCGAAGATACATGCTTAGAAAAGGAACGAGTGCTGTCGAAGGTGACCCCCGAGAAAAGTTGGAGTGGGATTAAAACGGAAAGCGGGAGCCGAGTAGGAGGAGGTTGGGCTGTAGATTAGCTTGGTGGGAATCTACTGAGAAGAAGGAGGCCTCACATTTGCTCGGATTGAAAGAAAGACACCAGTACTCAGACCAGCGCTCCAATTGAAACAGAGCTCCTTGTGTGGCCTCCACCGCAGTAGGGACCGAGGGAGAGGAGGACCAAATGGCCTGATCGTCAGCGTAAAGAGAGCAGCTGACGGAAGAATGCAGAGAGGCCGGAAGATCATTAATAAAGAGAGAGAAAAGTACAGGGCCAAGAACGAATCCTTGCGAAACACCTCAACGGACTCGAAAGGAACGACTTTTGTGATTATGGTAAACCACGCAAGCGCGCCTATCAGAAAGAAAAGATTGAGTCCAACGAACAAAGCAAGGAGGGAGGCCAGCCGAAATCAGTTTGCGGAAAAGGGCGGGATGTCAGACAGAATCAAAAGCTTTAGAGAAATCGATAGTAGAGAGGATCGTCCGAGAGCCCGGCCTGGGTTTGTTAAACCCATCCGAAAGGGACTGAGAAAGGAACAGAATTTGATCGAGTGTAGATCGTCCAGGGCGGAAACCGGCCTGGCGGGGAGAAAGAATGGAATTAGACTCCAGAAAGAAGAGTAGACTGGATAGAATGATTCGTTCAAACAGCTTTGATACGCAGTAGGTGAGAGAGATAGGCTGAAAGGAAGTAGGAGAGTCGAGAGATTTTTCCATCTTGAGAATGGGAGGATGTCTTCCAGATGGAAGGAAAGGAATGTGAAGACCAGGAAAGCTTGAAGGTGTGGAGAAGAAAATCCATGCCAGAGCGAGGAAGGTGCTTTAGCATGGGAAAGGCAACTTTGTCTGGGCCAGTGGCAGTGGACGAAGAAAAGTTGGAGGCAGCCGCAAAAAATTCAGCGGGAGAGAAGGGAGAGCAAAAGGACGAGTGAGATTCCACAGAGCATGTGGCTCGGCGGAGCTTAGTGAGGTAGCCTCTGGCTCTGCTACGCGGAGCCTTTGGTTCAGAAACGGAAAAGTGAATCTCAGGTAAGCGGCATAAACCGAAGCCGATTCCCTAGGAGAAGAACAGTTGGAAAAATTAGGAGAGGAGGAAGACGAAGAAAGAGAGCCAGCGATAGAACGAAGAAGAGAATGCACAGATTTAGGATTAGACCTAGGTGAAAGAGAAGAGCAAGTTTTCTGCCATGCCTCAGTCTTGGCCTTGGCAATGACTCACGAGGTACGTCAAGAAGCGTAGATGTAAGCCTGTCGATTTTCATCGCTTCTGTGAGCGGCAGCAAAAGGCTTGCGTCTTTCACTAACCGCTTCTTCCACCTCAGCAGAACACCAGGCTTTAGGAGGGCGTTTGATGCGGCCGAAAGGAATGGAAGATTTGGCCGCATTCAGTGCCAGAGAGGTAAAGAGAGCAGCAGCAGAGGAAAAAGATCAGTATTCCTCCGCTGAAGGACAGTGAGAGTCAATATAAGAGGCAAAGCCATCCCAGTGAGCTTTCTGAAAATTGAAGGAAGGGGGACGCTCGTTGGGGCGATAGACCGGAGAGAGAGGTTTAGATAGAAGAATTGTTAGATGGTCAGAACCCAGGTCCTGAAGCACCTCCCGGGAGCAAGAAATGGCAAGAGTAGAAGGAGCAACGGAGATGTCAGGAAAGGAGCAACTGCCAGAGGAGCGATGGAGAAGGGTGGATGTGTCAGGATCATTGAGGGGGAGGAGGTCAGAAGAGATGACCCAGTTAAATACTTCCTCCCCGTGGGGGTCGGAAGTACCTCTTGAGTCCCAAAGGGTGTGATGGCAATTGAAGTCCCCTAGAATGAAGAGAGTTCTGGAGAAGGAAAGAATTGAGAAGAGAAAGAATCGGTTCTGCCATCCGTTGGGGAGGAGCGAATAGGGGGGAATACACATTAAGAAATTACACCGAGGAAAAGTTGTTAAGAGAGATGTTGATCCCTACATAATCAGAGTAGGGATCGAGCAAAGAAAGAAAGGAGGTGGAAAGTTCAGAAAAGGAAAGGCCTTGCCTGACGAAAATAACAACGCCGCCGCTGGCGTGCGTGGCATCAGGAGAGAGAATGCCAGACCGGGAGTGAGTGCCATCAGAACGCAAAGCAGAGAATCCAGGAATCCGGAAAGAGGAAGAAGAGATAAGATTGGATTTTTGGATGCAGATAAGGTCGACTGGATGGGATGAGAGAAAGTGAAGTAGTTCAGTGCTCCTGGCACGGAGACCTCCAGCATTCCATTGAAGAACCCTGAGAGAGTCAGGGGGAGGCAGGAGGCGTAGAAGGACGGCCAGGAACAAGGGACGGTGGTAAAGGGGCAGAGGAAGGGGATATAGAATGGGCAGAAGGAGGATAGGAGGTTTGAGGACGGGGGTGACGCGTGAGTGCAGCATCAGTAGACGGGGGCCAGATTGTACAGTGGAGGTATACATGCTGGAGGAGTCCGATGAGAGTGTTACAGTGTTACGGCAGGGGGAGAAGCTCCAAGAGTGAGAGCTGCCTAGAGCTCTGAAATTGGACAGGGAAAGTTGTGAGCACCTTAGATAAACCCATTTGGAGCAGGAGCAGCATTGCACTGACTTGCCCCGACAGGTCACATTTCCAGCGCACACAGAGCAAGGAAAGATGGGGCCAGGGTTAGGATGAACGTTACTGCTCATCAGGAGAATGAGGAGACGAAGAAAGGCAAGAGTAGGTAGGGAAGAAGAAAAGAAACGGTAAAAACAGGCGACCGATTTTATAGATGCTGTGTGCTGCCCTTCTGCGGTCATCCAGGGGGCAGCATAGCGAAAAAATGAAGGGGAGTGTCCGGGGTAAACGGGACTCTCGGGAAGGCCAACAGCCATTTCGACCCAACCCAAACGGGGTCGGGGACCGCACCACCAGGTTGAGGCGGTTGTTGATTGTTGCAGCCTTTGTGGCCCTCGTACAGCTAACCTCAAAGATTGATAAATCAATCGCTTTTGGGATACAACATTACGTCTCCATTTCGACAAATCTCATTTTCGTCGATGGTCTCTTTTATGTGTTAAAGTCAACTTCAGATCTTGATTCGGCTTTGTTATCTAAAAAGAGGAAATGGAATAACTTAGGTTAGGAAACGCATGAATTACTTCTGTATGTAAGTGTGGAAGAGGATTAAAAATTGAATCATATATGCTAGGATAAATTTTATGAGTTGCATCACTAAATAATTTACTTCAATTCACTAGATCTATCCAGTTTATTGTCAACCGTTCCTCTTTTTAAACTCTTTCCTTTACCTTTTAACAAATAGGGCGTATTTGCACACTTTCAACTTTAATGTAACAAAAAACAATGTGTAATAGATTTTCCCCAACATAATATTGTAAACCAGTAAAAGGTAGTTTCTAGGACATTGGGGCCCATTGGACTGTAACTGGAAAACACATCAGTAGCACAAAGCTGACATGTCTATTGTGGCTCTAGCCAATCGAAGAACAGAATTTTGATGGAAGTATTTATGAAGTTGATCGAGCGTGTACAAAATGCCAAAAGCTAGCCATAGATATAGATGTACATCCAATTGCATGTCATTGTGACTGTTTGCGCTCTATATAAAGAAGGCCTAGTGCCTAAACTTAAGAGATTAGCAGTTGAAAGTGTGGCCATCTTGCAAATAAGTGGATGCGAATTTCACAAATCTTTTTCAGCTGCATTGGGGACTAGGACCAAAACTGATGGAACAGGCACTATATGGAATGTGGTTCTTCTGCCTTCATCACCATCTGATCTGTCATCACCTCCCGGTTCACAATGATAAGGAATGCAAGCATCAATACTGTCTGGGTGTGACGACCATGAGTTAGCATTGTCGTCAATTACTCAGTTACTGAAAAGAAAACAAATGTGATACTCTGCAAGCTAACATGATGTTAATGTACCACTTCTGATCTTTTAACAAAAAAATTTGTTTGATAAACTATGTATTTCATAATGAACAGTATAGGTTAGGCTACTAGACTACTTTCAAATAGCCCCTTAACATCCTAGATTATAGTAATTAGATCAGATGTATAAACATGAGGTACAACGTTAGTGCATATGAATACGAAGAAAGAAAAAGGAAAAAATCATTAAATAAATTCTAAATAATTACCTTAAAACGCTGTCGAACAAGCAAGCTCGTGCACGACTCCTACATCCAAAGACAATATCCACATCATTTGACCTGCTAAATTAATGTGGCCAAATGCTATTGACGCAAATCCAAGATAAGAATTAACTCAGCTTGACGAGCTTGTGAATACTACTAATTAACTAAACTCTTATCTGAACATCAAAAAAGTCAAAAGATATATTGGTTTGAAATAAGTAAAAATGTGCCTTAAAATATCATAATCATTATCACCCATCATCAAGAATCTAAATTTAAATGTGTCGTCACATCCCTCAAATTCACAAAAGTCACTAAGATAAAACCATAATACTCTCAATCAACCCAATCCACCTGACCAACAGAGCAGTCTACTAAAAAATGATACTGATTCTGTACTTTTCCTAGTCACATTCACATTGATCAATCCGCACATGGCCGTGTCTGACAACCTGATACTGTTTTAAAGCCATCAGTGAAGATTTATTAACATAACAAACATAAACGTTTGATCAAGGCTTTCAGGCCACATTTTACTAATGTAAAATCTTTACGAGCCACAAAAGAGCTATTTTTTTGAGTTCAACAGACCTAGATTAGGGGTACCGCATCTGAAAACGAAAAATTAGCGTTTTAAACTCGAATTTGGTTGCATACAATTATTACGAGGGTAGTCGCGGGTAGTAAAAACTTCTTGCGCGTACCACACTTTGTTCACCCCTGATTTAGGTAAACGAAAAGGTAACCTTGCGTTGTGGTTTATATCAATTGACTGATTTACAGCTTGGAAATGAATACATTATTTTTTAAAGATAAAACCACTTTTTCTTCCAACTCTATTTTTGAACACCAATGACCTAATGTAAGCAATCCAGTTCTTTGTGATTGAGCAATCTAATCGTAAGACTAAATATAAATATTCAGCTTATTGTACTCCGTGTGAATTGAATTTTTTAGATGGCTACAAAGAAGAGAATATAAAGAAAACAACACTGCAGGAATTAAAAAAACTCATGAAACGCCAAGAAAACTTAGCTAAGAAGCGGGATGACAAAGGTAAGTCAATATTTTGCCCAAAATTTGTTCAATCGGCCCGATGGTGTAGTGGTTAGAGCGTCCGCTTCGCAGTCGGTAGACTAGGTTCATCCCCTTGTCGAGTCATACCAAAAGACTTTAAAAGATGGTATCCAAAGCTTCCCTGCTTGGCGCTCGGCATTTATGGGATGCTGTGGAGAACAAGCCGGCAAGTTTGCTTAATGCGTCCTTGGGCAAGGCACTTAACGGAACGCCCCCGCTTTTATGTGGAAAACAGGTGATCCAGACTCCTGGAAAATTCCAGCTCCCAAGCGAGTGCGGACGTCCCGTCCAACATATAGCGTTGCAATTCGCTTTCTCGTGAATGGAAGATAAACATGAACAATACAACAACAAATAAACCACACTTTCCTAGATGTTTGAATTTTTCGTCACCACGAGTACTCGCATGAACACTTGTACTTTATTTCATGAGAACTTGGTAGCAAAGATCTTTGAAGAGTATTCAAAGGGGCCTTAAGATTTCAAGTTAGCAGTCATCCCTGCAGGTCTTTGCGGTTGAAGCAAGCCAAATTTAAAACAGAAAATTTAAGCTTGAAGGCAACTGGCGGTTGGCCTGATAATGCAGCATATAACGTGAACCGCTAAACTAATGGTAGAGTCGGACTTTAAAGTAAATAACTTTACACTGTATCAATTGAATTACGACGCCGATTAGCGCAAGTACAACTTTTATTTAAAACCAGAAGAGCATCACGATGAACATTTGGAAGAAAATCCGAATCCATCGCATCAGCATTTGGAATCTACCGAAGTCACAACACTTGAACAAATTAAGCAAAGTGAATTAATGAAAACGGATTACTTAGATTCTCTTAAGCCCGAAGTAATGAAATTATTCTATGATGAAGAGCGAATAAATCGTCTAATCAAATCAGGAGAAATGTTTTCATTGGTACCGAAGGGCGCAAGAAAGTGCGCACCTTACAGAAGCGAAAGTACAGAGGAAGGTAGAACTTAAATTTATTAAGATAAATTGTGGTAAAACTTCTGAAAATTTTCCCGCTTGTTAAAAGGTAAATTATTGCTCTATTTAATTTAAGTAACTTGTATTTCTTGAGGATATCTACAGAGTGCGCTTTCCTAGGTTTTTATCTTGAAATAATTATATCATTACATAGCAAATTAGTATTTGAGGTTGATTTACAATTAAGTTAAATTATCTATTTCGAAAGAACTACGTTTAGATAGGCCTTGACGCATTTTTGATTTGCTTCATTTGATAATGTCAAAACCCAATTTGCGGATTATTTAATATTTAAAACCAACATTCTGCAGTCAAGTCAATTCGCAGCCATTTTCGTGTGGATTGCGGCTTAAGCAAATTGATCCGCTTTGTATCTGCCATTTTCACCTCACTGCCAAGCACAATGTATTTGACATGCAAAACATTGCAATCTAATTAATCATAAATATGCTAATCAAAAAAAACATCGTAACATGTGTGTTTCCAATCGACCTATTTGTTATGTCATTACACTAGTTGGAAACATATATAATTTGTACTGTTCTGCTAATTGGAAAGCTGAAAAATGTATTTTTTTACTTTGTGGAAAAACTAACTTGAAGCATAACAAAAAGGCTGTGGTAGCCACATAAGCCTTCAAACATGCATTTAACCCCTTGGCATAACTGTTTTTCTATTGGACTAGCCAATCCACCTCGAATGATTTAAAATAAATGTTTAATGAGCTAATTTTATTGCTTATTTTAGAGGATGTGGATCAAATAGTTCAACCGATAAAATCAGGTACAGCTGTTGCACTGTCGTAGAAGTATAAAAACAATGTGACGATAAAATTATTAATCTTACTGTAATTGGAATGTTCAGGCACAAGTTGAAGCATAAATGTGTGCAACAAAACGCGATATTTTGAATGCAATCAAACGATCATGAATTCAGTGTTCGCTTAGATTGTTGCATCTTTGGAGAACCACTCGACGGACTGAATGACAGACGGACACTCAAAGCAATTTCTCCTGCTATAGGGTGTAGTGCACTCAACAAAAGCCGCTGCTCTCTGCGATACTGGCTCCTCTTAATACTGGTCTTTTAACACCAGAATGGTATAATTATCATCAGTCTCTAACAGCAGAAACAGTTTTGGTATGTGTAGCAAACATAATGCTGAAGATGTCCGTAGTTGTGGAAAGATGCAAATTAAGTGGCATTATGAGAAGCCGGACATTGTAAACACTTTCAAAATGTTCTGTAAAATCCATTTGTTATGCCATACAAATCGTTTTTTTTATAAATCTAACACCATGGTTGTCAAAATGTTTTACTGGCAGACTCTTGCTTTCTTGCTTTCTTGAAAAGGTCCCACACCAATCAGCTCACTAGCAAGTATTAGGATCAACACAATTGTAATAATTTTACATCATAGCTCTTCCACTGCGCCGAAAATTCTGTATCGGTATCAAACTTCTGGCAGAACTTAATATTTTTTAATGGCAAAATCCCATTGATTATTGCTCTTCTATTGGTATGGACCATGGTTAAGACGACATCAATTCAAATGTTCGACATTTTGCAATAAAACAAATGTTGTATTTACTTGGCCATCTAATAACAACAGCAGGAAAGAGCACTAAAAATGACTTAATGCTATTGCGACAATAGCCCATCGGGTGGAAAAGAATTTTATAGATTCGACAGCTTAGTCTTTTTTAAAGATCTTGACAAAAATTTTGCGTTCACATGATAATAATCTTTCTGATTATTGGATCCTAATAAAACGCCTTGTAAACTATGTCAAGAGCAGTAAGTTTCTTCTATGCTTAAAAATCTGTTTTGGCAGAAGCTCTTCCTCGCGCTGTTTTGCTCTGGCAGTGTGGCATTTGCTCAAATGAGATCGCAGCACTAAAGACAGCGTGAAGAAAAGCAATTGGCGAAACAGGTTTTTCAGAGCTCTAAGTAGCTATTTTGTGTAAATGTGCAACAACAACTAATCTTTTGTTAAATAAATCCTTGTATTTTGTGTAAATGTAATCGTTGAAGATATATCCATACTGCAGCCTTAAATGTATTAAACATTTTTAATTAAATTCTATACGTTTTCTGTACATCGCATGGCCCTCTTTAGAGAGTAGATATGCCGATGCACTGCTTAATCTAGAAATAAATCATTTGTTACTTTTTATGATTCTATGTTTTTTATTTTATTCCTAGTGATTAGAATTACTTTTAGTCTTGATTAAAAATTTTTAGAAAGAAGAACCAAAGTCGAATTTGAAAGCATTTCTAGGTCGTCCACGGTTGACTTGTTAATGCCAAGTGATGGTGGTAAGTATAAAGTTGATGCTTCATAAATCGGTACAACACCGGTCAAGCGAGTTGTAAGTATTCAACAAGATGTTGTGTATTGTGAAGGCTAATTTAGAGCCCTATTTTTAGTGATGGTTTCATTATTGCGCTCGAAAAAACGCGCTTACAAAAGCGGTAAGGTAGATGTACTCAAATTACTTTTCCAGCTCTGTGGATTTTTATCTTGCATTTTGTATAAAAATTTTTATCTCTTATAATATTGATGTAATGCTATGCGGTATATGTTATTAGCCCAATATCTGGTTTTGTTTGCAAAAGACTTATCAAAAGCTTTTACTCTTTTGCGGACAGCTCTGATACATACGTTGGGGATAATAGGCCTACCGTATGTTCGGACAACAAGGTATCTGGTAAAGCAGAGTGTGAACACCCAAACTGATGAAAATTTCCCTAAAAAAATGCAAGAAAGAAATATTGTGCGAAGTGGAACAAAAGCGTATACAGTACATATCCAACTGTAACTATAACGCCAAGAAGTTTTAAAAGCACTTAAGTTACTGCAGTTAATCCAGAGCAGTAGTTCTCGAACTGTGTGCCGCGGACTCTTATGGGTCCTTGAACATTTTTTTTATGGTCTATAGAATCACTTTAGCTTTGATTTCATAAATTTCTCCTCAAGAAAGTTGATTCCACTTAAAAAAAGAAGCAACTAGGAACTAACCTCCAAAAATGAGGCATGATGGAAGTTGTTCATGAACTTAAACAAAATGGGTCACCAGTTTAGAAGTTTAAGAACCACTGATCTAAAAAGGTACTACAAAAAACCCTAAGCAAAGGCCTGACTGCTTTATACTAAGCTTATCGCCACTAGTGCTGTGTTTGTACGTAAAAATTTATAGTGATAAGAATTTATTGTTTATTTTGTATCAATCGCGCTTCACGGAGTTCTTATAATATTAATAATATATTGGTTGGATCAGTAAATTATAAATTGATTATTTTATTCTCCTAATCTGCCGGTAAGAACAACATTTCAGACGACCCTTTGTTTATACTGATAAAAGAGAAATCAGTTGGGATTATACAGTGTCGAAATCTACTTTTAACCAAAGCAATGCTAATCCTGATAAAAGCGAACAATACCTACTTTCTTTAAGACAGCCTTTGATCTTGTAAAGTTATTTATAGATCCAAATTGAAAAAGATACATTTATTTGTCTGTTGATAATTATGCAATAGTTTTTTTTCGTAGAGGAAGAACCAACTGCGTCATCCAAACCCTCTACTTCATCGAAACAAACTCAAACTCCGACCAAAAAGCGAAACGTAGCAAGTCCGTATTAATACATACACCGGATTTTTTGTAGAAAGCCCCCACCACTTGCAATAGGCGCCAATTAAGTGTAAATTTGAGAGGTTGTTCAGTAAGGCAAGCAATTCCTGATAATTGCACCCCAGCGTATATTCCACTGTACGTTCACATGCCGGGCTTCCCCCTCCAGTGTACACTTGATAGGTGCCTATAGCAACTGGCGGAGGCTTTCTACAAAAGATACCGTAAACCAAACTATGGTCATTGTTTTAGATGCTGAGGCCATTTTTGGTCCGTTGCACTCCTTTTTAATCATGACCGAGTAAACTCGTTGTCATAAGTTATAGAGATTAATTACTTTAATTATGTAAAGCATTCCATGCACGAGTCCGCACTTCTCCCGCCAGCCTTTTAATGAGGCTGGCAACCATTACGGACAAACTGCTTGGCTCTACCACCTGTCTGTCATATAAAGATGAAGGCATTTCGTTGAGTGCCTTGCCTAAGCACACAACAAACAAACTTTCCAGCTTGTGTTCGACATTATTTCTTTTGTGATGAGCGCCAAGCAGGAGGCTGTGAATACTATTTTTGAAAGTCTTTTGGTGCTACTCAACGAGGGAAATGAACCCTAAGTCAAACAGCTGCTATGTAGACATTTTAACGACGATGCCATTATTCTGGTGAGGTTTGGTGACTACTGACATTTTCAAAAAATAGTGTGCCGGTTTTCGACAATATGATCAAGAATATCCTTTTGATGATTTTGGGAATAAATGCAACGAAATAGTATTCAATGTTATCAGTTGCTGTTTTTAGGTCTGGTGTTTGGAAGTTCTCCTCGAAAGATCTTTAAAAGTAAGATTCATGCGTTTTTAATTGCTAAAAATCAATAGTTAGTTTTTTAAGAAACGTTTTGGCCATACAAAAGCAATATTTGCAATGCCCGATTCTTTTGACATTTTTATGTTACAGCCAAAAATGCTTTTGAAACGCGACGGATTTAACTTCTGAGATAAAAGATTTCATGTTTATCATCTCAACAGAAAAAGTGTGGTATAGTTCTAGCAATGAACAATGTGTTGGTATAAAGATTATGATCTCAACTAATTCTAAACCAAAAACCTGGCTGTGATTTTTTTTTCATTATACAATAAGATTTTATGCTAATTTTGGCGCGGAAAGTTTAAACGTTTCTTTTCACCTGTATCAGTTGACTATTGAACCGAAAACCTAGATAAATAGGAATCGATAGAAAGCACGCCTTAAATAGGAATCGATAGAAAGCACGCCTTTTTAATTCTGTAGTGGAACGTTTTATTGAACCAAAGGTTTTTGTATCCAAAAAAAGCAAAGACAGGTCGAAGTGGAAGGTGGAGAGAGCACAAATTTTTAAGCATTTTATTGTAATTAAAGGTCCAATAAACGATTTAAAAATGATTACTTTGGGCACTTTCTATGAACATCAGTCAAAAAATTGAAGCCATTTCTCAGTAAAAACTTTCCAAACCTTTGATGGTAATTCTGTGAATAAAATTTGACGAGTTGATGTCGCCTGCTACCAAGTGTTGCTTTACATGCGACGACCATGAGTTGCAGATCCGGTTCCGAAGTTTCTTCATGGGCTTTTCTCCTAGTATTGAAAATCAGTTAGTGTATTTTTAAAAGTTGGTTTACCCTTCAAGTTTTAGATCAAATAGCAGATACACGTAATAAGATATTTATATGAGCTGCTCAAACTTTTTTCTTGTTTGCTTCTGGAGATAGTAGTGTTTTATGATTTGGCCACAAAAGCTGTTTTTGATAATCTAGCTTTTTCTGCCCCGGTTCAAAAAATGTTTCTTACTTGATGTTAAAGAACCTCTTAAATCTGGTGGTGGATTTCTGAGCAAATTCGTTTTCAAGTGATGATTTTGTCTCTACTTTTTTGAGTAATAGCTGCACCGGGGTCCTTACTGTCTTTTTACGTTAATGCACCATAAGTTGATGATTTGACGACCTGCAGTTGTTAGAGCTTCTATGGCTTATCATTGTTGTAAATTAGCGTGTCTGATGGTCATACTATATTAACTTAATTTTTTGCAAAATCTTTCTTCAGCCGTTAAAAAATATATTTCCTTTTTTATCCCCAACAAACACCTTTTTCAAGCCTTTTCTTATTTGATTTGGCAGAATTAACAGTCTTTTATTGGGCTACTGTAGACATCTGGCCCTGAACTCCCTTTTTATTTTCAACGTTTTGTCAGGACCGAGACAATTTTCCCAGTTCTTTTTGCTTTTTGATCTCTGGACATACCTCCAAGCATTGCACGTAAGACCAGCTCAAGTTTTAAGAAAAAAAAATCATCAAACTGCATTTTATAGCCAAACTACCAAGCGCTATTACATGATGGCAATTTAAAAAATGTTTACCAGATTATACCGTATACGCCAGGGATGTCCAACCTTTTAATTAAATGGGCCGCACTGCAAACTTAAATATTTAACTGGGCCGCAAAACCACCAGAATATCGTAAAACAATTTAATGGAAAAATTAGAATATAAAACAAAACAATGTAATACAGTTTATTTACATTATTGCAACATTGTAAATGTTGTAATGTTTATATGTAGCTATACATAAAAAATCATTAAATTTAATTAACCAATATTTATTCAATGAGACTTTTGACTCTGCCTTCCAACCATAATGCTTTCAATGTTTGCATCGAAGGATGCATTCTTAATTCTAAGAATGTTTGCTAAATGTCTGTCAGTCAACCTATTTCTTTCTGCAGTTTTAATGTTTTTTATGCTTGAAAAAACTGCTCGCAAGAGTATGCGCTTCCCCACATGCGTAATAGTTTTCTGGATAAATTTAGAATTTGATTCGAATTCATTTTTGAGAGAATGCAATTTCTTATAAAATAAAAAAGTGTGTTCTCCCTATGGAAAGTTCTTAAACCTTCCCGACTTAGCAGCTCAATCAGTTCAAGTTGGTACTCCACTGGTGCTTTATCATATTCAAATGAAAATGGATCATTAAACAATTTCAACTCAATTTAAATCTTTCTAAAGTCAGAAAATCTAATTGTAAACTTTCCAAGCAAATCTTTCATAGTTTACAGAAAACTATTTCTCTCTTTCAGATAGACTACGAAAGTATACAATTTTACCAGCTTTTAGCTGTGCTGTAAAAAGTTCCAATTTCTTTGTGAAACTGGTTATCCGCACAAACATTGAGAAACACAACTGGTCCTTTCCTTGTGAATGCAAATTAAGTTCAGCTAATACTTCGGTGATGTCTACAAAGAAAGATAAATTATTCAACTATTCTTCATTTTCTAAAAAATCCACATTTTGCTTCTTTTCTTCCAAGAACACTTTTTTTTCAGGCAACAATAACTGAAATCTTTTTATGGTTGCTGCTTTACTGAGCCATCTAACTTTTGAGAAATATCCTAGGTCTTCATATTCACTGCCAACTTTGTCCAAGAATGTTTTGATTTCGCAATGATTTAAACCCCGTAACTGATGAAATTAACAGCCTTGACAAGATCAGTCATCAAATGTTTCACATTTAGCTTTTGAGCACTTAATTGTTGTTGATGTATCAAGCAATGGTAACTGAGAATCTCATGATCAACAGATTCTTTGAATAAAGTATAAAACCATTGTGTTTACCAGTCAGGGCAGGAGCACCATCAGTTGTAATTGAATAAATGTTTTTCCTATCAATATTGAATTTATCTAATGACAAATTAACAAACTCATATATGTCCTTGCCTGTTGTTGTATTCTTTATGTCACAAAAATTCAACATTTCTTCAATAATATTGAAATTTTCATCAATTCCTCTAATGAAAATAACTAATTGTTCAATAACACTTTGATCAGTACTTTCATCCAAAGCTAAACTGTAAAGAACGCATGCAGATAATTTTTTCTTCAGTGTGCCTTCAATATTATCACCCAAGTCATCAATTCTTCTACCAATTGTCTGATGTGGTAGACATGTTTCCTTTACTAAATTCACCTTGTCTGGGCAGTACTCATTAAAAGCAATAACAATACATTCTTTTATGAATTCTCCATCAACAAGTGGTTTTCCTTTCTTAGCTAATTTCTCAGCTATAAGGTAACTAACTTTTGTACATGTTCCAGTTTTAACAACATGCTCTTAAGGCTAGCTTGTTGTGACCTAATTGCCTTTGTCAATTCTTTAATCTTCATTTTTCTTCTCTCTTCATTAAACGTCTGATATTCTGACTCTTGTTTCGAAGCATAATGACGTTTGATATTGTATTCCTTGCATACGCTAATCTGATCATTACATATAAGACATATGATAATGCCAAATAACTCGGACACAAAATATTTTTCCGTCTATTGGATATTAATTTCCTCTTTTCTTCTTCTATCTTCCTTTTTGTAGTAATAGATTCCATGGTCATGTGAATATAAAATTTTCAATATTTAAGATTATAGTTCTCTAAAAAAAAAATTCACCATTAATAGCCATACTGAGCTGTAGGTTGCTGAAAATGTATTTATTTCAACAAAAAAATAATTTCAAAATCCATTAATATAATTAATTAATCTAATAATTAATCCAATAATGTTAATTTAGTTTTAACAAGATGGCCTTCAGAGTGATATTTATCCATAGTGTGTATTATATTTTGGGGACCGTAATCACAGAACTAAGAAATTGACAGTATTATAAACTTAGTATGCATGCTCAATCGTAAATTTCATCTTAATTGTATTTTAAATTGTTTATGTTAATTATTTTATTTATTAAATATAAAGTATTTTGATTAAATTACATCAAGACTCTTGTGCTCACTACGTGATAAATTTGATAAAAAAAATTTTTATAATTAGTCGATAGTGGGCCACATCCAAACACTGAGTGGGCTGCAGGTTGGACATCCCTGGTATACGCCAATGACAATTCAACGAAAGTTAATCTCACATGATTCATTTTAAATAGCTACTTTTTTGTTTTACACAAGTTGTTCTCAACCTTTTTAAACTTGCAGATCGGCAGAATTTAAAACAACGTTTGCTAACAGCGATCTCAAAATCTGACCAAAACGTGATAAAAAGAATTTTGTTAAGGCATAAGTATGCATTTCGCATCATAACAATATCATTCAATGAGAAATTTGCTATTGCCCTCTAAACATAGCTTGTGCTAAACGCGACTCTAATCAAGTTTCTTAAGCGAACCAGAGAATATCACGCGATTTTTCTGCGTGGTCTTGACGAAAGGTGAAGCTTTTTTTGCATAGGCAAGCTGTAGAAAAAATCGACTGCAATCTAATTGTGCATGACTGAGTTGGGAATATTCGTGCGTAAGCGATTTGCAAAATTGTGATAACAGTACGTTTTTATGCCTGAGCATTTTCGAAGCTTTGCAGGAGCGTTCAATCAGGATTTCTTTTTCAGCAGCATTGAGATTGCATAAATTAATGTCCTCTGTAAAGAGAATAGCAATAATTAACTTTCTATTTCCACGACTTGCATGTTGGGAAAAACATTGGCCATAACTAAAAACTAGCTATTTTAAGCGTTGACTTGAAACAGCAAATAACTTTTTTATTAACAGGGGCCCTTGCTCATTCCAAAATACCAGCTCCTTTTATAAAAGCATCGTTTTTGACGCGCAATGTAAATATGTTGGTGCAATAACCTCGAAAGAAAGCAATCTGTAGGTTAACCTGTCCACATCTCATCAAATGTGAGCTCTTTTAATAATTAACTTCCAAGATGTAAAAACTGATTAGCTTCGTTTATTAACTCGAAAAGGTGCAAAAAAACACGTCCTCTTACAAACCATCTTATTTATGAAATAAAATGCGGTGGTGTTGCCACCCCACATTCTCACAGCACTTCAAAGAGCTTGGAGTGCAGTGCTTGGCCACGAATATCATCGACAATCTCTACAAAGCCTCTCATATCATTTTTTAATACAGAAGACAGTTTCTTCGCAGATAAAAGTTTCTGGTAAATTGTGTAGTAAGTAGATAGCAAGATCTTAGTTAGCAACTTCTCTTTATTTTCTAGTTACACCTAAATGACAACAAACTATGCTAGCAGCCTCGTCAGTTCGCACCTCAACACATTTTCCCCATTGTAAGCTTTGCTCTTGCCAAATAGTTATCAAGAGATCTAAAGATCTAAATATTTCTGAACTGATTTTTCGTCCTAGTAGTGCGAGATAACAAAGAAGCTCATCTTTAAATCTGTCATCATTCAATATCGAACATCTAGCACAGCCAAGAAGAGTTGACTCATCAAGCTGAAGAGCAACTTTTTTACCTGTTGTTGCTCTTGGTCCATTGCTATATTTATTATTTTCAATTGAGCAAAGTCATTTGTATTTAGTACACGTTCGAATTTCTTAACTACTCTTTACTTAAAATCTCTCTTGCAACTGCTAAGAGCAAGATTTCACTAATTCTTCAACGGTGGAAAATTTTCTGGTTGCTTATCTGTAGAGAAGTTTTGAGAAGGGTTTTATCGTTCGCTGTCGATTTTTAACGCTTTAATATTGAATAAAATCTCGGCGGACCGGCAGGAAAGTTAACGCTGATGGCAGCGGCCGAGTGGCACTGTTTCACACTGCGATTTGATGACATACTGAGAAGGCTTTGTATATCATCAACTCACGTCTCCTTAATTAGCTACGTTTATCAACCTTGTTTGAAAATTTATTGTTTTATAGAAAAATCATTGCATTCTGATGCTTCTCCTAAAAAAAAGATCATGAAAAAAGAATTAATTCCTGCCAAACAGCCAGTTAGTAGTCCAAAAGAAGGTAAGGATGACTAGGCATGCGTTATTGATAGAGCAACCATAACAACTTCGACTCTGCTTTCACGTTGCTAGTTGTCTCTTTAAATCTAATCGCATTTAAACATTTTTCACTTGCTTGTTCTTGTTGGATGATCTTGTGATGGATGATATCTTACTTCCAATCCTTAGATATTTTCAAAGCTTTTCGCAATGCACCGTGCAATATTTTTACGTTTTAGAAACTTGTGCCACTAAGAAGAAGAAAGATACAACGAAAAAAATATTTAAAACAAGTAAGCATTTAAGTTTGGCAATTTTACAATTTTTATAATTATCAAACAATTTTTTTGCTGCAGAGCCGTCTGCTACCAGTGTCATGATAAAGGGTCCAAGCCTACGCGGTTGGTTTTGCTATAAATATACTCGTTTCTGTAATGCCGATAGTTCTTTTAGACTGTTAATTGCTTTGGCAATTTAAATAAATTAAGATAAACTTGAAATTTAAAAAATTAGCAAATGTCAAAACACATTTAAAATCAATGACTGTTAATTACTTGTATTAATTTTAAAAATTAATTGCCAATTAACAGTTATCGATTTTAAATGTGTTTTGACATTTGTTAGTTCTAAATTTTAAATTTATTTTAATTTTACTGTTTGCTGTATCGAAACAATGTATCTGATTTTTTTAGATCCCAGAAAAATCGTAGGTAAACTTTTCGTTGGTCGCAACCAGTTATCTGAAAATTTGAAATGGCGTGGTAAGTCACAGTGCATACAAAAATTTAAAATTATTTACCAAAAGCAAACGTATACACCAATTACTGCAATTATACCATATTATTATAACACTCGCAAAACCATCAGTCGATTTTTTTTTGCAATACACGAGCGTAACATTAATAAACGTTACCATTTTGCAAATTAATCAAAAGCAAATTTGTTGTGAAAAGTTATTTATTAAAACCTGCTTTTACAACCAGCCAGCCACAAATGGAAGTTTCCACGCTTTACCTGGTTGAAATAGTTACTATTTACTATTTACTATTTACCCAGCAGGTCATAGCCGGCATTTTTTGGTTCCCTTTCACCAACTGTAATAGGAGGCTATTAGTGTGCAACTTGCTATGCTTTAAAATAGACTGCCATTTTTTCATATCTTGATTTTAATTATATTTGCGGAGTGAAACTAAATCATCGCTACTTTTTTGTCCCTCGATCTTAAGAAAGAGAAGAGGTAACACAGCTTTACCTCATGCGCACTCGCAGTGTGTGTGTGTGTGTGTGTGTGTTTACCCCTCCTCTTCCTTGGGATGGAGGTACGGCATAAACGGTAATTCAGGTTCATGCCGTCAACCTAATTGATATTATTTCGAACCAGTGTTCAGTGACTGGTAGCCCCACCACCAACAAGCCAACAAACTGCCACTGGTGGGTACCCAAGAGTTGTCTGACATGCTGGGTTAGCAACTTCACAATTATAATCCGGTGAAGTACGGGTGGGGCCACCTGTCTGTGACATAAAGGTGGAGGCGTCCCGTTAAGTGCCTTGCCCAAGGACACAACAAGCAAGCTTGCCGGCTTGTTCTCCACACTATCCCTTTTTTATGCTGAGCGCCAAGCAGGGAAGCTGTGAATACCATTTTTTAAAGTCTTTTGGTATGACCCGACTTAGGGAATGAACCCCAGGTCTACCGACTACAATGTGGACGCTCTCACCACTGCACCAACTCGCAGTCGCAACCACACACTCACTCACTCACTCACTCGCTGATATTACGTACACAGGCAAGCACGTTTGCCCACATGTACGCACACAGACACACAGACACACACTACACACCACTCACCACACACACAATGGTTTTCAATTGTCTCCGTGAATAAATCAATGCGAGAGTCATAAACAACGTACTTGAGGCTTTAAAAGCGTTCTTAAAATTCAGTGAGTACTGAAAGTAAAATTAGCCAACAAAGAAAGAGCACGTATAAATATGCCAAGTGTAGGTGTTCACGGGCAGGCTTCCGGAGTCAAATTCGGGTCAAAGTTGTAAGTTTACTGATGATGTCTTACGGAGATAACATAAACAAATTTTGTAAACGGTACCCTCTACAAGCGTAACGCTTTGTTTTGTATGGAGGGGGATACATGGAATTTTATATTTTTTGTCTCGAGATGATTGTTCACACATTTTTGTTTTGAGGACAAGTTTTTAAACTGAATTCTTTGCCATTTTTAATTTCAAAATAAATACTTTTTTTTAAGATAAGGTTTCAGTGGAACTTTTGCTGTACCTTTTGTCATATTTTTTACCCATTGTTCAAATTTTTAAATGCAAACTGGGGACCAGACAAATTTTTGAGAAGTCAAAAAATCTAGAACCAGCCCCATTTATTTTTACGCCTGCGATATTACCGGTAAGAATACTGCTCTACATCTCCATGTCCTTTTCTGTTGCCCACGATCATCATGTCAACATTTCTTACTACAACTGCTTGGTATTGTAGCTGAATTGTTTTAACAATAAATCTTTGCAGACCCTCATTTTGTAGCCGACAAGGTCATTTATTGTTTGTACGAGACAGCACAAATTCAGGAAGAAATTATGGCTAAATGGTTCCAACTTCCAAAATCTCATTTTAATCAAAAACAATGGCAAAAAATTCACGAATGCTTAGTTGGTGAAGCCTTTTTGAGAGAAGCAGAATGTGGTCGTGAATCTATTCTATTTTGGATAGTGCAATGCATTAAAAAGGTCTACGAGCGAGTGGAAACTGTTTTAGGCACGTTAACAGTATTTCTTGACTGCTGTTACGTGTTTTGGAACTTTGCCATGGATTCCAAGATACGATATGCTATGGATCAAGATGCTGTAAATGAATTTCTTGACGCAGCTGCTAACTTTAAAATGCTGTTTAAAGAGGACCAAATAGGTGAATGGAATGCCAAAGTCTTAAGAGGATACGTCTACATTTCTGAAGCATTATTCTATGTACAAAACACACATTTTGACCTGTCTAAAAGCAAACTCGAAAAAATTGAAGTCAAACATCAAGAAGATATTCCAACCACTTTGTCGCATTTCATCTTGTACGTCACTGGCCTTATAAACTACAAATCTTATCATCCAATTTTTCTATCGAGTTTGGAATTCAAAAACACTCCACAATTTCCAACTTATCTTCATCTAGCATTTCAAAAGATTTCAAACGATGAAATAAAGCGCACGCCATGGCAAATTCGTTATGTTTGTGATATCATCTATGGTGAGTTAACATATTTACTTATATTCAAGATTTTAATTCTTTGAAATACGAAACCTGGTTGCTTGCAGGTTTCACCAATAGATTGTATTTGGTAGGTATTCTAACGGTTTCCAAACTTTTCATGGTATTTTGAAGACTTTGCTAATGCTGTGGACCCAACCAACTCAACACCAGACTTTTGTTCAAAGATGAACTTCGTTATTTTGAAGGTTTTCTTTCCGAAGACGATTGTTTAACTTTTTTGGGTTGTTTTTGCTAAATTTTGACAATCGACTTTGCTGCGGGCTACATTACAAAGACCGTTGCCCAGAGAAGTGGTGATTCCCAAATCGAAAACATCATGCGGCCCTCGGCATGATTGTAACATGCAGTGTGGCCCCCAGAAGCCTACGAGTTTGATACCCCTAAAGTAAACAGTGTTAATGTTACTGACCATTTTACTCGATTAAAAAATTAAAAACCAATGTTGGGCGATTTAAAATGAAGAAGCATTAATATCAATAATGCTTTGTTTTTGTCAAAGTAGAAGTAAAAGGTAACGACAACAAACAGCAAACAAAAAAGTAGAAGACGGAAAAAGAATAAATGCTAAAGCAGGCGTAATGGAATTAAATGAAACAACTGGAATGTAATTTTTCCATCAAAAGCGAAACCTGAAACAGTTGAATAAATAGTCAGAAAACGGGCATTTATAGTATTTATGTAAAAAGAGGCACATAAATAATGAAATGATTTGTTGGCACAGCAACGTAACATTAATTAAGGTGACTGTCAGACTGCACCTCGCTCAAAAGTGACCGGAAATTAAGCGGCTTAAAGCAGTGGTTTTCAACCTTTTTCGTGCCGTGGCCCACTTCAAGGAGCCATAAATTTTTGTGGCCTACTTCAGTTCATAACACGGAAGTGCGATTGATCTCTAAAAAAAAATAAACACAAAGGTCATTGTGCCTCTACTTTACAGGTGCTGGTTCATACAGCTGTTCATATGGACCAGTAATTCTCAACCTTATTGGGCATGCAAACCCATTTTTAATGTACACTGACGTCCGTGGCCACCCGACTTTCATGCTGTGGCCCATCGGTTGAGAACCATTGGCTTAGAGATTACGTATCTAGGTATCAAGGCAAAGCGCTGTCTCTGGTCACTGCTTTATTGACTATGATTGTTACATCACTTCCCTTAGAGAACTAATGTTGCTATTTATGCGTGTTAGAATTCTTGTGTTTCTTTGCAGCGAAATGACCGAGATCTCTTATCAATAAATTTTTTCTGGTGCTGGAGCGAGACCCATACTAAGGCTGCAAGAGATATAGTTTTTATTTCATGCTTTGATCTCAACATCACCGCATTTGTGAATGTTCCTGATAAACGCGGAGTGGTTAAACTGTGGTCGAAAATGGCGAGTTAGTGTTGGAGCAGCTGCGACATGACTCAGCTTAGCCTTATTGCTTTCAAGTTCACGTTTCGAGTTCAACCTAGCTTGCCAACTACAATGAATAGACCGCACAAAGTTACTTAGCAATTTTCTAGACTCGAAATTCATCTGGAGTTAATGATATAAAAGTTTTGATTAATCTTTAATCAATAAATAAATGAATTTTCATTACGTCATCAAACAAAGCCTGCTTTCCTGCCATATCGTAACTTAATGCAACTACAAAAAGTAGATTTTGTTTTTGACCCCGAAATTGCAGAAGCATTCACATATTTTTGCCTTAAAAATGGGCAAATTCCGATATATAATAAAATGTACGTCAGCTGATATAACTACGCAAAGCTCTTATTTTGCGTGAGGGCAGTGCAGTTTGTGAAACCGCATCAAATACAACAATTACACCTGGCAAAAAATCTACGCATTTTTTGGTATACCTACTAGTCGTTTGGTATTAATTGTAGAGCAACCTTGCCAGAACCTTGGGTTGCCTTTTGCTAAAATATTTCTAAAGAAACAACTCTGGTATTTGTTGCAGATTTAACTAAAGCATGCAGAAGAAACAAAAATTTGCATGGTATTCTCAGAAAAGTTTTTGATTTCGTGGAAGATTTGAAACCTGCATTCAATCACCTGCTAGAAAAAATATTCCTGGAGTTGACTCAGTTTTTCCTTGCGACTGTAATTGACAAAGAATATCATTTGTTTAATTTCTATCATTTTTTTGGAGATCTTTCAAGTAGCGTCGATTTTGCTGATGTTGTTTCTCAAAATGGGTTTCCTGCTGATTGGTCGGTTATAATACTTGATCTATTTCTGGCTATTCATCCCTATCTGTGGAAGGATGATATTGAAACTCTGAATAATTTAGCCATTTATCTTCGAGAAGTTATTGTTGCTTGTTTTAGATATAGATTAGTCGGATTAAAGGCAGCAGCTTTTAATTCAAATCTTTTTGTTGGCTTACGATACGACTTGACCGAATACAACAGTCTAAAATCAATTGCTGAACCAACTATTGCAATCTTTACAAATCCGCTCTTCAATCATAATAAAGAATCACGTGTTTATATTGCATTTATTCGGATGTTTATTGTTGACCTCACCAACTCTGAAGAGTTGGCTTATAAAGCATCCGCTGATAGCTATGATCTAATTAAGTTGAATCAATTCAAGTGGGCGGGATTGGTCGTATCTTCATTTTTGATCGGTTTTTGGAACAAAACCAAGGAGCCACCTTTAGAAAACGTAAACCACTTTTCTACCAAACTGATCAATGCTTTCCGTACAGAACGATTTCGATATGCTTACTGGAACGAAACTGTTCAAAAATGGAGCAAAATTCTAAAATATATGGCAGCTTTAGAAGAATATTAATTTTGATTTTTTGACAAATCTTTTTTGTAGTGTTCGCCTCTTTTTGTCTATGATTGTACTTAATTGCAAATAAAAACTGCTTTTAACCCTTTTAAGGCTTGGTTTTTTTTGCTTTCTATGTCCGGAGGGGGGTAGTCGATTCGACCCGACACTTTGGCAGCTAATAACTTGTAAGCCGCTCACAATAGCAATTCCGTTTTTGCTAAGATAGATGCAAAAATTTATCTTTCAATCCAATTATATACTTTTTGGATTCTGATCAGATTAATAGCGTTCAAGTTATTGCAAATTAAATGCACAGCATTAGTTTTTAGATTTTTGACTGAATTTAAAATAAAGAAACAGCCGGCGAATTTTCTTTTTTCGTAGTGTTTACTCTTCGACGTTGTGGTTGTGCGATCGCCTAAGCGAAATTTATCATTGTCAGCTATCAGGTAAAAAGTTCAACAACTTATCATCAATTTGCCATTTTGCTTTTTACGGGAAAGTTACCAGCCGTGATGTTTAAATAACATTTCTTATGTTGGACTACTCGCCATATGCCATATCTCCAGCTAGATTTTTGTAACTTGAATTGACTGTTTGTAAATGTGAAACAGGGTGTGAAATATCATTTCAACAACAAAAATTTCTTAGCTTTATGAAATTATTACTCTTTTCATTTAGACAAAAAATGCAACCTATGCTTGTTCATCACGGATAAATATTTTTATTGATAAAAACATAAATCTCATTCAAATTAAGGAATGCTCACGAATCATATGACTCTTTTATTCTTTTCTTTCCTTTATGCGACGCAATACGACGTTTTTGCAAGCCCCTCCCATCCTTGTGTGCAGACTTGGACGATTAGAATTTTTTTTAGCATTTTCAAATTAAATTAAACTTAGAATTAGAGCATTAATGCTTTTCTTAAATTAGGGTAGAATAAAATGAGAGCTTTTCTGATTATCACAAATTAAGTGGAATCGGAATTAGAATTAGAGCTTTCCAGTTTTTCTGAAATTAGTTTGAAATTTTAATTACCAAGCAAATTTTGATGCCATCAGAACATCTTCGCAAAACACTTTGTATTTGCGACTATTCTAAGACTTTTTTTCATTTTTGCCACCAAATCATTGTGAAGACCTTTTTTATTTTTGGAGATCACCTAATTTCGAGTTTGATTTTCGGCCAAACTTTTCGCAAATAATAAAAAAGTTTTTGTCATTTTTCAGATTCGACTCTTCGGTCAGGAACTTTTCTAGAATTGGATCAGAATTGAAATTAGGGATTTTTTATATTACACTACAATAAGAGACTTAGTTTTTTTCAAATTAGAATTAGCGACTTTTTGCTGTAATTTACCGAATTAGCCAGCTAGAATTAATCAGTTGTCCAAGTCTGCGTATGTGACGAGTTGCATAAAAAAGTGCTCAAGCAAACTTAAGTTTTGGATTTGCTACAAAAATCTGTGACATCGAATAATTGTAAACTTTGACTCTTTTTATTAGCTAGTTTGTCCTACAACGATATGTCTATATAGCCTATCTTTTATCCCTCTCACCATGATAACACCAATACGGTAGTTTTGTTTTCCTCTGGAGGTGTTATATGATATTTATACGGTCCTTACAATTTTGTATTCCACCGGGATTAATTATAATGTCACCAATTTGAGCTTTATCATCGTAACTTGTGCTTTGAGGCGTTAGTGAATTTAGAGCTATTAATTAAAAAATCTCTTGCAATTAACAGAATACATTGCAAATGTGAAACAAAATAGGCTATTTCTGGATTAGCTAGTACACAATCGTGCTGTTTCTGCTTATAATTTATCGTTTACTATGAAAATATGGGAACACTACATTATATTTACGGGTAATATCAACAATACATAAGTGGTATCATTGTCAAAAGCAGCAATACGCTTGTATGCTTCAAAAACAACTACGGCAGTGCAATTTCATCCGTAAGTGTAAGCCTAACAACAGTTTAGTCTTGCAAGGAGAAATCTCAAATGCGAATAAGATGCTTATTGCACAAAGGCTTTGTGCATTTTTGGCACTGGCTCAATTGCTTAGAAATTTTGTTTTTCTTCTCTTTTGATTGTTTTCTTTTAGTCTTACTGATACATGCATCGTATCGCCTTCGTTTTTGACTTTGATTAGGAAAAAAGCCACTTGACGTTTTTACATTTTGGAGAATATTTTTTTCCCCAGTACTATCTCAATTTTGCAAACCACAAAAGACTTTATACCAATTAAACTTGGTTGTTCTATATGTCGGCGAATCAAAGACATAGCTAGTTTAAATCCGAAATCTACAGATTTTATGTTTTGAGGCTGCAGATCATTGTTCATTGCATATATCGTGCTGGCGTTCACTCGACATGTGTTAGAAACGTATCAAAATGCATTCATAATCCAGCGCTTTGATTTCGATGTACAGCTGTAGAACCCCATTTTTTGGTCAATGATGTCTGTTTCGCCTTTTGAAAAGTCGTATAGTTTGTAAATAGCGGGCTTGCTTTTGTTGTCATCTTTTGTAGTTGCAAGAAGCGCTGGCACTATTTACAGTAATAAAGCATTTCGCTTTCATGAACTTTTTGTTTTTACCACATACGAGTGCAGATTTAATATGCCGTTATTCTTTTCCCAATAAGTTTGTTTCTCGGTCTTTGATTTCTCTGATTTTGGCTGGAATTGCTTTTCTATTTGATTGTAAAGTTCCTACAGAAGTTTTTCCGCGTCAAGCAGCCACTGCGCCATTGGTATTGAAGTATACAGTCTGTCATATAATATGTTTCTTACCACTAAATTTGTGTGGCATTCCAAATTTTGAATTAGGTATTTTACTGTTTGTGACGTCCCAAGAGTGTGGTAAGATAATGGCTCTGCTTTTGGCTTATCAGAATACACAGCAGTTGAAAAGTTAAATGGATAGCGAAAAGCATTGATTGATTTATACAGCAATCTATACTTGGCTGGTTTGCTCGGATTAAATTGTTTGAAACTGATTTGCGTTCTCGTAGGATAAAGAGTATCATCCAGCAACAAATAATCATTAGGAACTAGAAATTTCCCACAGTTTTTGTTAAATTCTTCAAAAATTTTGGGAAAAGCTGTAAATCTATCGTATTGCTAAGAAGTAGGACTCGTTGTATGATCATCAAGCGATATGTGGGCAATCAAAAATTTAAATCTATTCCTTGACTTAGCTGCATTAAAAACTGGATTGCCAAATATTTGATGGAACATCGCATTAGTGCTTTGATGTGCTTGTCCTAGTAAGTCTCGCATGTAAATCATCCCAATCAGTGCCAATACTTTCGAAGGTGGTTCTGATCCCTAACATAAAAGATCTTTTTATTTTTCACATCCGACTCTTCGGTCAGGGGCTTTTTCGAAATGAGGTTAGAATTGGAATTTGGAATTTTTCAAATTAGATTAGAATTCGCGACTTTTGGCTGCAATTCACCAAATTAGCCAACTAGAATTACGCATACTTTGTTGTCCAAGTCTGCGTGTGTAAGTGACGAATCATATGAAAAAGGTCCTCCAGCAAACTTAAGTTTTGGATTTGCTACAAAAAGCCTGTTATATCAAACGATTGTAAACTTTACTTTGTTTTATTATCAAGTTTGTGCTACAACAATAGACCTACGTAGCCTATTTTTTATCCTCTCCCCCATAATAACACCAATACGGCAGTTTTGTTTCCCTCTGGAGGCGTCATGTGATATTTATACGGTTCTTACAATGTTTTCAATGTGGTCGTTTTTTTTCGTCAGATACTTCATGCAAAATTTTACTTAACACTTCTTCAGGTCATACATTGACATGTGCTATTTTTTACTACTTTTGAAGAAAATTATTCGTTAAATATCATATAATCATCGGTATCTTATACACCGGCAGAATATTTAAATTTTAGTGGAAACGAGCAATTTGAACATTTCAAACATAGAACTAAAATGTAGTGGCTGCATTCCCAATGTCATAAGAAACTTTTGATTTCTTAACTATTCCTGTATTGAAGTAAAACAATTAGAAATTTAACTTATCGTACGTAACATAAACGTAGTTTGGAGTAAGGGTGGGCAAACTACGAACCGCCAGAGCATTTTGTGCGGGCCTCCAAGCTTATACAAACTTCCTTGAATTTAATTCAATAAGAAAGGGTTGACCGCACTTGTACTGAAGAGCCAAAAACGATAGAAGCCATCATTGAAAGAGCCGCTACACAATTCTTAGTTTGAACTGACCCATTTTCCGTACAAATAAAGAGTCATGATCTTTGTTTTTGGACGCCATCATTATCAAAGCCCTGTAATATGTCTTTGCAAGAAGTTACTGCAAGATTTTAAGCTATTGCAAGCTCTTGCATTGCCTACAGCTATTACAAGATTTTACGCATTGACCCTCGGCGAATTCTTGAATGGTCGATGTGGCCCTCGGCTAACTTTTTGAATGGTCAATGCTACCCTCCGACTGAAAAGTTTGCCCATCTCTGGTTTAGAAAAATGGAAATGACAAGACGATATTTGAGTCAGCTTTCAATCTTATAATGTTGTGACAGTTGACGCAAGCTGTAGTTTGAACTTTAAACGTCAACTTCAATGTAAATACCTTTCTGCTCGGCCATGCAACAGGAAACTTAATGCTTTTACCAGAGGCGTTTTTATATAAGTGGATAAAAGAACACGGAAATAAAATTTTATTTGCTTTTGGAAGTGTGTAGATGTAAAATACAAACACATTGCTTTTGTCACGCGGTCAACAGAAAAAAATTTTGGTGTTGGTCACAAACTCAGGAGATGTTCCAAAGCTCCTTCTCCCCTTAAAAAAAATTTAATTTTGTGATTCACGATTGGCTTCTTGCGTTTTGGATTTGTATTTGCTGATAAAAATTCGGTATTCAATTAATTACTAACAGCTTACTCGTAAAGCAACGGAAATCAAGTTTTATAAAACTCCTAAATTAAATTTTGCTAACTGTCGCCCCTGCGTCCCTTAGTCTACCACTGCATATTTTCCATCCAATAAAAATTGCAAGTGCGCTTGTTGCTCTCCCACCAACCAATCCCAAATTTTAATTGGTATCAACATTACAAACCATTATGAAAAGCGCAAACTATATTATCACGCCGCCAAATTTATTTTCTGGTTTTGCGCTTTAAAACAATTCTTTTTTCTTTGTTGCATTTGTCAAGTAACAAAATTACGAAATTTTTCTTCATGGTCTTTCGTTATGGTCTAGCGTCCAGAAGGTATTATTTATTTAACTAAAAGTTACAAAACAGCCGTGTATCTGAAAACACTTTGATGTTTTTGGCTTGTCAAATTAAGAGTTGCTATTCACAGCGAAAAGGTTTTGAGAAGAAAGATTTCTGAGAAACCGTACAGCTTTACAGTCAATGCATCAGTTCAAACAAGTTCTGTGGTTTACGTAGCTCGTCACGGTTTTGCGAGTGCGCTCTTTCTCCTTTTTTTCTTTATTATACAAAAGCAATCGATGAAGAAATTTGCCCGAGTGGGTTTCGAAATTGCTATGTTTAAGTCAAAACTACAAAGAATATCTTTGTCAGTTTATAACCAACCAAAAGCCAGATAAATTTTAGGAAAAGTCAAAAAATTTCAAACATTTATCTCAAGCGGTCGCTAAGTTACAACAGTTTTAATTTGCTGTGGGTCGAATCGACCCCCCCCCCCCCCGGGCCAATTAGGGTTAACAATCCCCTGCATGTTAGGCAGCAGATCGGACTCTCAGAAAACTTTAGGTGAGCCAAAGTCTAAATCTGACTTAAATGGTGTAATGGAGGCCCGTCAAAAAGTTTTACTCTTTAGCAAGGTTATTGGCACAAAAATTATCGTGCGAGGCATTGTAAAAATGAAAAGACGCCCCAAAGGGTCGCGACACACTAAGGACCACTGAAAAACGCGATCCAACGTTCTTTTAGAAGATATTGATTGATAAGGTGCTTTCGATAAAAACAACTTTAGTACAATTATTGCTTATTTGACAATGCTACGAGCAATTCTTTATTTAAGAACTTTCACTCTTCTATACATTTTTTCCCTTGTACGCTTAAAGTGGCTCTATGATGTCATAAAATATCTCGTACGATTAACACAAATCTTCGCTACCACAGATCATAATATAAAGATGTTTTTAAAAATTGCATCCTTTTTGCAAAATTAGTTTACTAAAAAACTGATTTTTGCCTTAATTTCTCAACTGATTTTCAAACTTTTTCCAACAAATTAACGGTTATGTCAATGCAATTCCGATAATGTTCAATATGTACAATTAATATTAGTTTTTATACTGAAAAAAACTGAACTTTAAGACCTGTGGTGTAACTTTTTACCTCTTCCAAAAGTAGTGAGTTCAGTAAAAACAGGTAACTTTAATACAAAAACGTCAAAATAAAAAACTAACAATAACCGTCCTTTGAAAGTAAAACCTTAGAAAACTTCCTTTCCAGTAATATGTGACTCACAGTAACTTAGGGTTAAGGATTCGTTTATAATGGCTCATTAAAAACTGGTTGCCTTACGTGATGTTTCATTTTTGGTCGAACAATTATTTTACTTGACCTAACAAACTTGCGATTGTTAGACAAAGTTAGCTCTTTGGTACATTTTGACTACTTTTCTTCACAAACATGGTTCTTTTGCATTATCTGTCAACCTTTTCAAAAAGATCCATCAAAAACTGAAGTCGCTAAATGTTTATGAAATGTAGTCTATCGGTTAAAAACACACAAAATTTTAGTGCCTGCACTTCACAAAATTGCAATTTCTAGAAAAACTAAGTCCTTTGGTACTTTTTGTCTATTCTTTCTCAATAGCATGGATCTTTGGCATTATCAATCAAAATATTCAAAAAGATTCATCGAAAAATGAAGTCTACAAATTTTAATATGTAGCCTACTCCAAGCAAAACACTTGGTGATCACCCAAGTAAAGATGGTCCTTTCTTATCGTTTTCAACAAAATGTAAATGTCGAGCTACATATAATCTAAATGTTGAAGCAATTTTTTTTGCAATTGGGCGAGGCTGTCGCAGCAGCCGGCTGACTTGATGTTCCTAACCTCGACATCATTAATGGGGGCTACAGCGAGTGCTACAACTCAACTGTAAGTGCTTCATTTCGAATTAGTTTGCTGCTTGCATGGCGATGTTTATGCCACGACCAAGGAACATGCACGCAGTTAGAGACGTTAGTTCATATTAATTTGCTTACAGTAACGAAGAAGTGGTAGGTAGCGATCCTAATATTTAATGGCTTAAAACGCATTGCGAGGTCATAATGTTAAATGCCATCGCTATGCTTGCCACTACATAGTGAGAACAGTAGTAGGCAGCAAAATTATTTATACCAATTGGATAGCGGTAAAGCTTTAACATAAATGATAAAGCTTTACCGCTATCAAAATGGTATTTAACATAAGCTTTAACATAAATGGTAAAGCCCGTTACTGATATTTGTAATTGCAAGGCTATCGATACAAAACACTAATCTTCATTTGGAAGTAGGGAGGTCTGGATTAGGAGCAAAGTTAAATGTAATAAAGTCCCAAATTTGAGAAAAGATCACAATTAAACAATAATAGCATCAATCTGTAACACTGGATCAAGAGGGAATGTCTTTGTTTGAAAAGAGCTTAATGCATAGGTCAGTGGTTTTCAAACTTTGTGTTGCCGTGCCTCCCTTAAAAATACTCAATCATACGACGCCTCCCCTCATTTTATAAAATTATAAAAACACGAATTATGGAACATAAAAAGAATAACAACGTTTATTTTTGTCTTTCAATGAGATGGATGCGCATGTCTATTAGCGCAAAGGCTGTTAAATCTCGGTGTTATTGACGAGATGGCTACTCGTAGCTCTTTTTCTACAATCAAGCGAGCTCGATATTTCGATTTCATTGCAGCTAACGCAGAAAATCCTGTTTCGCATAAATATGATGTTGCGAATGGCAGCAGTATTTTTAAAGCTTTGCTTGACAAAGCATTATATTCCGAATTGAGATTCAACCAAAATTGAACCAGAGACACATTCTGAAATCTCTGTTTCAATGCAGTATCACAAGATAATTCAATCAATTGTTCTTTCTCAATAATTGTCAATCCGAATTCATCATCATCTTCTTCGTCGATAAATGGATTCTGTATCCACGCATCTTTCGTAAAATCAAGATCATCAAAGTAATTCGAAAAATGAAGTAACAAACCATTCAAGTGTTCGACAAACAGATTTTTGTTGGCTTCTACATTAACTCGGGTGCATGAATTTAGAAGTGGAAACATGTCAAGGTTGTTTTTTTGCAAATTTGCTTTCCACAGATTCAACTTTTTTACAAACGCTTTTACTTTGTCTTTTTGCATCAGCAAATGCATTTGTGGTTCTTGCATTGACTTATTAAAAACACTCAATTTTCCGAAAATTTCAACCAAACAAGTGAGTTTAACAATAAAATTATCATCCCTAAACATGTTCGAGTCCTCATTATGATTTTCATCGAGAAAAATTGCAATTTCGTCTTTGAGTTGAAGTACCCTTTGAATTACTTTTGCACGAGATAGCCAGCGCACTTCACAATAGTACAGAAGCGACGAGTAATTAGCTCCCATATCTTCACACAGCTTTGCAAACAGTCTAACTTTTAATGGACTGTTTTTTATGTAATTTATAACTTTCGTTACGTTTGTAAAAACGTTAAGTTCCTCGCATATATTTTTGGATACGAGAGCTGCTCTGTGGAGCATGCAGTGCGTCCAGAGAACGTTAGGCGTTTCCTTTTTAACAAGTGCTTGAAGACCAGCTTTGTGCCCCAACATTGACCGTGCACCGTCGGTACAAAGCCCAACGCAATTACTCCACATTATGTCGTTCTCATTAAAAAAAACGTCAATTATATTAAAAATCTCATTGGCTGTGGCTTTTTCAGGAATGGGTTTGCAAAATAATATATCTTCAATGACATCAGTCTCTTCAACATATCGAACATAGGCAATTAAATGTGCGTCTTTGGCTACATCAGTTGCTTCATCTACTTGTATCGCGAATTTCGAAGTACGCACTCTAGAAACTAACTGATCGCAAATATCTTCAGATATATCATTAATTTTTCTGCTAACTGTATTATCAGAAAGCGGGATTTGCCGTAGCTTTTTCGCATATGATTCTCCAAACATTACTTTGACCATATCAACAGCTGCTGGCAAGACTAAAGTTTCTGCTGCTGTGTGTGGTTTTTTACACTTCGCGATCCTGTAAGACACTAAGTACGATGCTAGTAATGCATTTGATGGAGAATGAACTACTTCTTTTAGCATCTGCTTTTGTTTAGTAAACTCATCCAATTTTCTTTGAAAAAATTCTTTAGGCTTATCAACGTAATCAGAATGCGTAGTTTCAAGGTGCCGCTTTAATTTTCTGGGTCTCATACTATCAGCAGCCAAAACTTTCGAGCAAAGCAAACACATTGGTTTTTCTACCTCAGCATTAATAACACTTATAAATCCGAAGGATAAATAGGATGGGTCGTATTTTCTTTTCTTGGCAGTGCTTCCTTTCTGTTGTTTGTTCCTTTTACTCTCGCTACTAGTGCCAACATCACTATTTTCATTACCGGTACTATTGGATTTTCTCTTATAACCAGTCAAAAATTTATCCATTTTTCTGAAACTAATATTCTTAATATATTGTTTTAAAAAAAATTAAATTTTAATTTTGATGCTATTTATTAAATTGCTTTTTGATTATTTCTCCATTACTTTTTGATTAAATAAGATAAATAACTGCAGTTTGTAGGGCAGCAGGTGGACTAATAGCAATTGCATTATCTACTATCGAGCAATCATTCGATAATACGAATCATATCGCATTAGGACGTCACAATGACCTAGCATGTTAGAAATGAGCAAAGCAAGACTTTGGATACTGGTTTAGATTTATTGCTTGCGAGCTAACAATTTTGAATAATAACCTCACTTGATTTTGCAACTAACACTTCGGTTAATTATGTAATTAAACGGGTTATGCTATAGGCTTATGTTGTGGCTAACACTCGCGCCTCCCCTAAGAATAGTTCGCGCCTCCCAGTTTGAAAACCAATGGCATAGGTTATATGACTTAATGGAAAGGCATGGCCACTTTTCATGCTATGGCCGAATTAAAGCAAATAGAGAAGGCAAAAATCCTAATGTCACAAATATTAACACGAAAAAGGGAATGTTACTAAATCATTTTGTTGTTGCTCTCATAAATGTTTGTACTGTGAAGCTGCATTAATTGATACCTTTTAAATCGGCACTGGTGATATTGTGCCCTACCGGGGTAAAATCGCACCATACTTAAGAGAAAAATGTTTCTGTTTTGCTTGGTAATACCTTGAATTACTACAGCTACGCTTTGCTTGATTCTTAGCTGACTCACAGTTACATTGCATTTGTATTGACTGTAAACACAACAAATTTTAATACGAAAGACCTTTCTGTTACTTGCACGAAAGTGGTTGAAGGCACATAGTTCAGTCTTCATGTCACTTCATGCTCCTTTTGAACAAAAAGAGGCCTACCTCAAATGTTTCTGGGCGTTTTGTTTGAAAATATCTCCGCCTGATGTGCACCTACTAAAACATGGTGAATGATTTTGGGAAAGCCATAGCTGCTTTTGTTGTTATGCCGGAAACAAGACAAATAGCGCAGCCAAAACAACTTAATACCACAAATGTAAACAGCCGGTCAAAATACTTAGGAAAGGAGCAGCACCACATCGCAAAATAGACTTACCACTAAATAGTTAATTCGTGTAATTGTGAAAGCAATCACCATTTCGCCGCTACCATCAGTTTTGATTGTGTTTCAGTCCCTTCTCCCTTAAGCATTAACCATAATTTTTGAAAAGATTCTTTGTGAGCATTAGCAGTCATGATTAAGATAATATGATGATCACGATTTCGTGTGCAAAAATTTTGAAAGTCCATAGAAATCATTTCACTTTTCGCGACTGCTCACACAAAAGCCCCATGCGTAAAGCCGGCGCAGCCGGTTGAACCGAAATACTAAACCCCATCATTACTAATGGAGGGCCTCTGCCGGACGACGTCGGAAGAGCCGGCTAGTTTTTAATAAAACAGAATTTATTGGTTGGAATAAAGGGATATCATTGCATTAAAGTCCCTTTCACTAAATCATTAAAATGAAGTTCTTTGTCGCAAGGACGTGTAATGTGCAGATGGCTGTAATAACGCAAAGTCGATCATTTCACAACCTACAAAACTCCGTTTATCTCAAGTTTGATTTACGTAAACACGCGAATCAGAAAATAGACAATATCGTTGTATTCGGTACCAAAACAAAACAATTTTATCAACTAGAAGAAACAAGATATTTCCAACACACTCGACCTCGTTTTTCTGGACTAGGTGGTGCAGAAACCAGTCTAGATAATGAAGAAGTTCGGATAACGAAAATGTATTTATGTAATGCAAATAGAATAAAGTAACCGTCCTAAACATTATGCACAATGTTGATTCTGTTTACCCATACGTTTTTGTGCAGAATTGTTTACTGATAACCGACTAAACACGGTGTTTACGAGCGTTGGCAGTCACCTATTTGGTATTACTGGCAGTACGCGTGGCGCGCGTTGTTTAAATTCATTTGTGAGTCGTCCGAACTCACTGTCCGGATAAACTAAAATCCGCAAAAACGAGGGTCCAGTGTACTGTTTTATAATCGAATTCACCTATTTTGTGTACTTGCTGATCTATCTACAGTATTTCTAAGAAGAAATAAGGCAAAGTTGTTTTAAACCATGGACTTTTACATAATAGAACTTGGTCAGGAAACAAGGTTTTGGCTGTGTCCAAAAACAAGGCCAAGAGCTCGAAGTCAGCGATTTTATTGCATCGATATTTAGCAGCTCGTTTCTTAAATTTTGCTCGACAATTATAGTTCAGCTCTCGTGGGTTTATTATATTTTTGTGTGCTATGTAGCTGCTAAGGAAATGGGTTTGATTCTCAGCTTGGTGTTACCCTAAAAAAGGAAAAGCTTACCCATAATCTTGAGAAAAAGATCCAATTTTAATGTAATTTAGGTAACTTTGATTGCACGATGAAAACCCAAACATAATTTGTTATGAACTTAACGGTAGTTTTGTAACTCCAAAAACAACAAGACATTCAATGCAATGACATAAATCATTATTAAACATCTCCACTGAGCAAAATTATTAAGTTTTGCACTATTATTACAGACTTTGGAGTTTTTTTTATTACATTAAGTTATCAAGGTTTGCACTATTACAACAAACCACAAACTTTGCAAGTTTTCTAGTTTCTTTCAATTAGAAAATGTAATTGTTGCTGATCAATCAGCAGGCCATGTAGCTGGAAAAAGCAGACAATATTTTTTACTTTCAGTTATTTCTTTCTTTGCCTCCAATATAAACTAGGACGAGTGGGGTGTTGATAGATCAAGCAACAATTTCATTTTCTAATTGACGTTGTTAAGATGATATGGTCATGTCTAATTACATCTGTTAATAGAATGTCCTCACTATTTGTACTGTATATATAGGAGCGTTTGGCAGCGAAAACAATAGACTTGTTGGCTTGACCAAGAAATGACGTTAAAAGAATTCGAAGAAGTTGAATTGAGAATACAAGAAAATAGAAATTTGTTGAACAGTGAAAATTCTTTTAAGTAATCCGTTTTTGGAGCTTATTGTAGTGTATCACGAATAAGTAAATTTGTGCTAAATAGAATAGTTTATATGTATAGATATTGTAATCTGTTGTGTTATTTTGCAGTGAACGTTTTAATTGTAAGTTAAATCGAATTTGTTTGTAGTCCTAATTTTGCTAAACTGTTTTCAAAAAAAAGACCTTTTTTTCTTTCGGATTTATAAATAGATTTGTAATTCACATTCCTTTTTGACGTCACAACGACTGTCTCCGTGACCTAGCTTTCTAGCGTATTCTAGTGATTCTTGTTTCTTCTCGAAGATTTCTTCTTTTTATATTTTTATTATTACCGATTACATAATTTATTAACGGTGTTTTTCTGTGTCATGTGATGTTCTAGCAATTTCTAGATTATTTTCAGTGGTATAGAGAAGGTGGAATATAAATCATAATGATTTTAGGAGAATCTCCACACAAGTGAAATTAATAAATGACGATTCCATTAAGAATATCAATAGACTGAAACTTTATAGAGTAAAGTTGTGACTGGAATCAGTCAATATTAGAACTCACACCTTATTTAACAAATCGATTTCACTAAATTAGCATCATCAGTGTTCTTATTCAAATAGGTGATTCTATTTGAATAAGAACACTGATGATGCTAATTTAGTGAAATCGATTTGTTAAATAAAGTGTGAGTTCTAATATTGACTGATTCCAGTCACAACTTTACTCTATAAAGTTTCAGTCTATAGAGAAGGTGGCAATATTTATTCATTCAGAGAGATTCAGAGAGTGTAGTTCAGAGAAAGATAGCAGAGCGTAGTAAAATGGGCGTTGTTCTGTGGTGATTGTTGTGACAGGAATTAAGGAAATATTTTGGTGGTTTTTAGTTTAGTAAGTCTCTGATACTTATTTACGAGTATTAAAGTGCTTTAGTTCTGTGTTTTGGCAAGCGAAGGAATTCGAAGTTGTAAAGTGATTTGTGAATATATTGTTCGTTCATGATCAAAAAGTGGGTGAATTAAAGTATCTTAGTGGAAGCCAATCTTTTCCTAGCTATTAAGTTGCAACCAAACTTAATTATTCTATCGATACTGCAAGTCGCGTCAATTTTCAAAAGTAAATTAAGATTGAGATAGATTCAAAACGCTATTGAAACGCAACATAGTGCCCGACTGAACATTCGCTTTCGAAATTTTACTAAAGCCTTCGGCACAAACGTGAATAGGCAAGGGCGAAGTTTTTATCGTAAAAATAAGATATTTATGTGACGAAAGTTTTGTTTTAATTAAATGTGAACACTGTATTCGCTAGAATGGAGTGAAACAAATAGATGCCTCTACTCAGTTGCTTGACTTTGTGGCAACCTTTTTGTAATCACGGGTCGCGAAGATCTCACAGTTGGGTCGCAAGCAGTTTTGAAAGTTGCCTAATGATTTGGTAGTTGTTCGAGAAAAACTAAAAATTGTGTTGTAAAATGTTTGATATTGGGTCGCAGAAAAAAAGCTGAAAAACACTTATAGCTGCTGCTCAGGCTATATGGTTTGGGATAGGGAAATTCACGACAAATAGCCGCAAACTCAGTCGCTAAATCAAGTGTCCACAAAGTGATGATGTTGAGATACGAAATTTTATTACAGCTCCGATATCCAAAATGACCACATGGTATATTTGATAGGGCGACAGGTTTTTGAACTATTTGAGGTCCCACGCAAATTATTAATTTTCAAGATTGTCGTCAGCAGCAAAACACTGTTATTTCCTCTGGTTCAAACTTTTTACAGAACCGAAGAACTACGCTCTTAGGCCTTATATACGGTAGCAACAGCCGATCAAAATTCACGATACAGGCCACGTGTAGTAAATTTTCTAGAATAATCAAGCCGGAATTTCTCAGATCTTGTTCTATAGATTCCAATTGTCACATTTCGCAAGTTAAACAGTAGGATCACAGTTTCGAAATTAAGTGGTGCGTAGAGCGAAAAGTAAAGACACGATTAGATTGTCTGGTGGCAGAACAAAGCATTCAATTGTTACGTATGTCCAAATTTGATGAAGGCAGTTACGGGGGTTCGTCTTTGTGCAAATAAATACTCCTAAAACAAAGCGAACAGACAAACGGCGAAATAGTTAATTAGCACATTCGGTTTTTCTTTATAGTTAAAAACAAATATCCAACAGCTGGCAGACAGTTTTGGACCACATAAACTAAAGGTCTCCAGCAGAGTGAAAATCAAGCATTGAATTCGAGCAAACAGCACATTTGCCAAAATAAAAATTTAAGAAGTGTTCGATCCGTGACACACTGCCCCCCTTAAGCCGATGAGGGGTCACAAGGCTTAACACAAAGGCGCAAAAATGTACACCAAAAATACAATTTAATTTACATAAGAATCATACACTATCACATTCAAGCAATGCGCACATCTTAGAAATTGGACGAACACACACAGAAAACTGGGTTTGTATTTTGGCGCTTCTAATCAGACCCTGTTTGTCTGGAAAGGTTTCGATTACTCGGCCCATGACCCAAGAGCTACGAGGTGAGTTATCCATTATAAGAACTATGTCCCCATTTGTGACATTGCGTGAAGTGTTGACCCACTTAGAGCGCTTTTGCAACAATGGCAAATATTCTCTAGTCCAACGTTTCCAAAATATATCTGCAAGATACTGCACTTGTCTCCAACGTCTCCTAGCAAAATTGTCCTTTTCTGAAAAGTTACCAGGAGGTAGGGAAACTTGTTCTTTTAAGAGGAGCAAATGATTAGCTGTTAATACATTTAAGTCTCGAGGGTCATCCGTTAAAGTGGTGAGAGGTCGACTGTTTATTATGCCTTCGACCTCGCACAAGAGGGTGAGTAAACTCTCGTCAGTTAAAATTTGTTCGTTGCATATGCCAGTCAAAATTTTTCGAGTAGAGCGAATGAGTCGCTCCCAAACACCACCATGGTGAGATGCTCTGGGCACATTAAACTTCCATTTGATGTTGCGTTGCAAAAGGAAATCATTTATCTGGGCTTGATTCCAATCATCAATGGCTTGGGTAAGTTCCCGTTGGGCCCCCACGAAATTAGTCCCGTTGTCAGACCAAAGTTCCGCGACCTGGCCTCTGCGTGCAACGAAACGTCTCAGGCTTTGAATGAACGAGCTGGTTTCCAGGCTATATGCCACTTCGATGTGTACTGCCCTGGTGGTGAAGCAGGTAAACAGTACTCCATACCTCTTTAGTTTAGATCGGCCCTGCCTCACCAAAAATGTTCCAAAAAAATCCACTCCAACACAGGAGAAGGGAGGTTTATCAGGAATAAGTCTTTCCTCGGGTAAATTAGCCATTTTTTGTGTAAGTGCCTGTCCTCGAATCTTGCGACACTTTACGCACTTGGACAGCACAGAGCGCGCCACAGAGTTAACACTTACTATCCAAAACCTTTCCCTTAGCTTAGCAATGACGTGTAGGCGTCCCGTGTGGCCTAGTCTTTCGTGTTGCTCTCTGATCATAAGCTCACTCTCATAACACTTAGGCAGAATGATCTGATGCTTGTTGTCATGTGGAAGACTTGACTTTTGTAGTCGCCCACCAACTCTTAGCATTCCATGTTCCAAGTACGGATCCAAATTGCGCAATGAGCTTGAAGATGAAATTTGTTCACCTCTTTGCAACTTCTCGATCTCTTTTCCATAGTATCGCCGCTGCAAGTGTCGGAAAATTAGGTACTCCGCCTCCTGAATCTCTTCAAGACTCAGAAGATCCTTCACATTTAAATGCGATCGACCAAGCCAAATGTTTTTGCAACGAATCACCTGAGCGCAAACTCGCTTTATTTTATGCCAGCTTGAGTAGTTCCTGCATAGTCCATCCAAAAGGCTGATGTCTGGTTGCACCTTTACGGCATAAATAAGGGTTTGGTCTCTTCTTACTTCCGGATCGCTTGTAAACTCTGGTGTGGTAGGATTTTGAGGAATTGTAGGCCAGTAATTAGGTGGCTGCCACAAAAAAGCTGGTCCAATTTTCCACCGATTACATTTTAAAAATTCGTCGATGGTCAGTCCACGTGTAAGTAGATCGGCTGGGTTATCTTTGGAGGGAACATAATGCCACTGTGAGGGGTCACACACGTTCTTGATTCTCTGAATTCGATTGGCCACGAAGGTGTGGAAGCACTTGCTTTCATTGTTTAGGTAGCATAGAACAGTCACGCTATCTGTCCAGAAAACGGATTGGACTTCCAACTCTGGCATTTGTAGTTCTCTGCGAATCATCAAGTCATTCTGGGAGGCCACCACTGCAGCGCATAGTTCCAATCTTGGAATGGTTAGTGGTTTCAGAGGGGCTAGTCGACCTTTTCCAAAAATGAGGGAGCAGTGGATTTCACCGTTTTTGTTGATCATCCTCAAGTAAGTGGCCGATCCATATGCTCCCTCTGATGCGTCTGCGAAGTGATGTAGTTGTGCGTGAACGATATTGCCAAATTTGGGAGGCTTGAAACATCTTGGCAATGTGAAGAGCTTCAATTTAGGGAGTTGCTCGAGCCAATTTAACCACTTCCCCTTTTCATTTGGGGGAATCGGGTCATCCCAGCCCAACTTGTCACGGCAAAGTTTTTGTAGCAATACTTTTATGGGTAAAACTGCCACTGCTCCAAAACCCAGTGGGTCAAACACAGAGTTTATCATTGACAGAATCCCTCTTCTAGTACATGGCCTGTCTCTTCTTTGAACCTTAAATGTCAATGAATCTTTTTCCACGTTCCATTGCAGGCCTAAAGCTCTTTCTGTGGGTAGCTCATCACTAGCTAAATCCAAATCTAAAGCTTCCTTAGACCACTCTGACTTAGGGATCGAACCCATGACCTCTCGACTACTGCTTATCCATTTGTTCAAGCAAAAACCTCCTTTATCCAACAGATCGCGAAGCTCATGTACCAGTTTAATGGCTGTTTCGACCGTGGGAGCTGAAGTTAAGCAGTCATCAACGTAGAAGTCGCGCTTCACTGTTTCCACAGTTCTCTTGTCAAATTCTTGCTTGTGATCGGAAGCTGCACGCTTCAAAGCAAAATTGGCACAGCTAGGTGAACTCACGGTTCCGAAAGGGTACACGGTCATTCTGTACTCTTCAATTTCTTCATCTATATTTCCATCTTTCCACCAGATAAAACGAAGCAGGTCTCTATCTTCAACCGGGATTCTTACCTGATGGAACATGGCCTTGATGTCAGCCTGAACTGCCACTAGCTCCCTTCTAAATCTCATCAAAACGCCCAGTAAGCTATTTGTGAGGTCCGGTCCCTGCAATAAGTTACCATTTAAACTAACCCCATTAAACTGAGCTGAGCAGTCGAAAACCACTCTGATCTTACCTGGCTTTTCAGGGTGGTAAACTCCGTGATGCGGTAAGAACCATGTTCTACCTTCGGGCCCTGGCTTCTCAACCCTCTCACAGTAACCTTGGTCTATCATGTCGCTAACGAACCTTTTGTAGTCATTGTAGAATCCATCATTCCTGCTGAATTTCTTCCTCAGATGACTCGCTCTCTGCAGTGCTTGAACTCGGTTGTTTTGTAGCTTGAGATTTGGATACTTGATCGGGAGTCCGATTTCGTAATGGTGATCCTCCAGTTGTTTGGTAGATTCATTGACGGCTTTCATGAATCGCTGTTGATCGACTGACATCTCTTCCTTTCCGTTTACCAAGGAATCCATGATATCGGTGCAGAGAGAGCACATAGGGTGGTTCTGACTGTCGAATGAGGACCTGACAAAAAGGCTAGTCACGTGATCCGAACGACCGCCTGCGCAATTCAATGTCCATCCCACAGGTGTACGAATCGCATAGCTGCCAAACGGTTCTCTTATGACCTCTTGCGGTTGCATCACCATTCGATTGTTATTGCCAATTAATAGACCAACTTTGCATTTCACTTCCGGGATGTAGACATCTTCAAATTCAGCGTACTGGTCTGCATGAGCTTGAGTTGGGATGTCCTTATGGTTAACTGGCAGTTTCTTGCAGGAGTAAAGTGAGCTCAGTGGAATGCAGCAGATTTCGTCCATGTCAGTCACTTCCAGATTAGACACAATCTTTGTTTTTTGATGTCCTTGATCTTTATTGAGCGTGATGGTGCGAATTCCGACCTCCTCACAGTCTTCTATCTTTAGCTTTTTTCTAAGATCTTCAGTGACAAAGGAGTGTGTGCTGCCAGTGTCCAACAAAGCCTTGGTGATAACTAACTCAGCAGACCCTTTTCTTCGTATCTTCACCGGTACTACGGGTAGCAGGCTTTGTTCCATCTGCGGCAGATTGATGAGTCCATTTTTAACCACTTGCTTAGGTGTCTTGGAACTCTCGTTCTCACCATCCTTTACGGGCTTGCTAGCAGGATTTGATTCATCTTCGTCTGGTGGATGCAGCAGTGTTGTGTGAAACTGCTTACAATCACGCTTTTTGCAAGCCTCATTTTTGCGGCGGCAGAACTTAGCAAAGTGGCCTTCCTTTAGGCAGGCTCTGCAGAGTTTGCGTTGACTGACAAACTCTATCCTCTCGTGGTAGTTAAGGTCTCGGAACCTTTTGCATTGGTTTAGGAAGTGCTCCTTTTCACACATGAGACACTTGGCTGCGTGTGTGTCTTTGCTGTTCTTTACTTGTGTGGAAAAGTTCTTCGTTTTTCGGCTGGTACTGTTTTCCTGACTACTGTACGACTTGGAGGAGGTGGGTATTTGAGAAAGATTGGTGCTCTCTCGAGTCTTCTGTCGCACAAAATCACCGAGATCATTGATACTAATATCTCGGTGTTGTTTGTGCAATATTTGGTCCACCTCGTGGTTCCAGGCAGGTATCCAGGGTTGCGGCAGGCGATTCATAATTTTTGTCACCATATCCATGTTGTCCATCCGATTCAAGCAATCCATTCCTTGCAGAGTTATCAGACAAGAGGTAAAATCCGCTGAAAACTTAATCAGGCTTCTATGGTCATTCTCGCTAAGCGCTGGTCCTTTAACAATAGGTCTAATGCACGCTTCAATGACCTTATGCCTCTGACCAAAATACGACTGCAACAACCCTCTTGCTTCCTGATAACCTCGTTCTGCTGTTTGCATATGTTGACACCCCTTAATCAGAGAGTGCGCTATATCCTTAGTGTAGTGCAACAAAAAGAACAGCTTTCTATTCGAGTCGGTCAGTTGCTGATCAATCAAGACGTCGAAGGCCTTAATGAAGCTAAAATAGTCAGCTGGGTTACCATTGAAAAACGGAGGTTCTACCTTAAGGGTAGGTAATTTAGTAAAATATGAGTTATGTTGGGAATCGTCGGAATGTGCCAAAACATTAGCTGGATTAATAGGATTAGCATTGTCGGACAAGGTAGGTGTCTGCATAGCGCTTTGTGTGGGCACGTAAACCCCTGGGTGTATTGACGCATCACAATTAAATTGAGACATTACTCTAGTATTCCCAGTACCATTAGAACCAAGCACGTTAGTATTAGAAGCTTTAGGGACATAAAATGTCTTAGTTTCAAACGGCTTACTATATGGGTTAAGGTTTGAGACCATTTTAGCACAATTTACGTTAGCATCGCCATTAACTTTAGGCGAAGTACAAGGCACTGCCACTGGTACGGAAACGGAACTCGACACGTCAACCACAGGTCTTAAAATTAAAGATTCGTTATCAGGCACGGTTTTCACGAGCGGCACTTCAAATTTAGGTTTCAAATCCATGGGCTTATTAATATCAGTGAGCATGCCACTACGAGCATTCCTAGTGAGGCCTGATTTAATTACGTCACTTTTCACACGATTATCATGCAAGTTGGTGATTGCCTTATTTGAGGCATTAGCAGTGCTAGGTATATTTATTGCGGCGTCCGCATTGTTTCCGACCATATCAACCACTGTAGATTTACTTTGTTCGGGGTGGTCATGGGGGACGTTATCGTTAGCAACAAATGTTAGCACATTAATATCACATTTACGTTTATCCGCACAACCAATATTAGAAAGTTCACTACTTAGCTCCGCATCGACCTGATCCAATTCGGCTTGTAAATGAGCATGTTCCAATTGTTGTTGGAAGATCATGTCTTGATGCTCTCTTTCTTTCATCAGTTGAAACTCTCTTTCCTCTTCATGACGTCTTTGGTCCTCTGCCCGGCGTTTTTGGGTAAGCTGTTTTTCTTCCAGGCGAAGGCGCTGCTGCATTTGTTGCTGCTTCAATTCGTCAATGTGTTTCTGCGACTTGATTCTGGCTTCCAATGCTGCCTTGCGAGCCCTTGCGCTGCTTGTAGATGATCTCGACCAATTGCTCCGGCTTGACGTTGAACGCCAGGAGGTACTTGAGTGGTGGGATGATGGTGCGACCGAAGGAAATGTCGAAGAGCCAGCCATCTTCTTTGATTTGGATCGAGTCAGGATTTCGCTTTTGGGCGCCTTTGACTTGTAAGCTGATTTGTTGGAACGCTCACTTCGTTCGTCATTTTTGTCGACTCGATCCTTGGTTGTTGAAGGCGTTGGTGCTGCAGGCGACATACTTTTCTTCGGTTCATCCTCTGGGGTTGATTGGGTTAGTGCAGTTTGGGCAAGATCTTCCTTTTGCATTGCAGAAGCCATTATATGACGTCGCAGATTCAAGAACAAGAGAACTGGGGGGGGGGGGGGGGGGGACAGCAACCAATTTTGTTCACGAAGAAGTATTCAATGTTCAAGATTAGCTTTCCAAAGAGTTCAAAAACTTACATATAGCTGCTGCTCAGGCTATATGGTTTGGGATAGGGAAATTCACGACAAATAGCCGCAAACTCAGTCGCTAAATCAAGTGTCCACAAAGTGATGATGTTGAGATACGAAATTTTATTACAGCTCCGATATCCAAAATGACCACATGGTATATTTGATAGGGCGACAGGTTTTTGAACTATTTGAGGTCCCACGCAAATTATTAATTTTCAAGATTGTCGTCAGCAGCAAAACACTGTTATTTCCTCTGGTTCAAACTTTTTACAGAACCGAAGAACTACGCTCTTAGGCCTTATATACGGTAGCAACAGCCGATCAAAATTCACGATACAGGCCACGTGTAGTAAATTTTCTAGAATAATCAAGCCGGAATTTCTCAGATCTTGTTCTATAGATTCCAATTGTCACATTTCGCAAGTTAAACAGTAGGATCACAGTTTCGAAATTAAGTGGTGCGTAGAGCGAAAAGTAAAGACACGATTAGATTGTCTGGTGGCAGAACAAAGCATTCAATTGTTACGTATGTCCAAATTTGATGAAGGCAGTTACGGGGGTTCGTCTTTGTGCAAATAAATACTCCTAAAACAAAGCGAACAGACAAACGGCGAAATAGTTAATTAGCACATTCGGTTTTTCTTTATAGTTAAAAACAAATATCCAACAGCTGGCAGACAGTTTTGGACCACATAAACTAAAGGTCTCCAGCAGAGTGAAAATCAAGCATTGAATTCGAGCAAACAGCACATTTGCCAAAATAAAAATTTAAGAAGTGTTCGATCCGTGACAACACTGCTTCGTAATGAAATCGCCCAACCTTTTTGGACTTTGTGGATATTAAGATTTTCAAGACTTAATGTAAGTCCATATATTTTAATCATGAGACTTAACTTACAAACAAGCAGCACTTTACCTCTTTTTGAAAACCGATTTATCTTGCGTAGCATTTCTTACCATAAATATGTTGATCCATAAGATATAACAGCAATTACGAAAGAAAAGATCACCTTAATATTGTTATATTAGTATCAAACAGGTTTGTTAACTAAAAATGGATTTGTGACTTTATTTCTTATTCGATTTTTATAAAATTTTCAAAAGATCACGTTTAATTCTCCACCCAACGGATGATGTAAAAATTGAGCCTGAATTTTTGAATTTTCTAATTTAAAAAGGGTTAAAGTATCAAAAGCCCAATTGCAGACAACAAAAATTGCAAAATTGTCAGCAACAGCCTACCTTGAACTCAATATAAGATTACTTGTTTACCAAGAAATCAAAGTTTTTATTATTAATACAGTCTGAAAACTATACTTTTGGAGCATCATTTGACAAAATTTCAAGCAAAAATAAAAAATATTTGTCTGTAAAAATTTTCGATTATGTTGCTAAATACCGGTATCTTTTGAAAGCTTAGGAAATTTTATTTCATGCAATATATAACTTTAAATAATTTAGGATAAGCAGTATATGATATTTACTGATTAAAAACGGGCAACGTACATCATGTCAGTTCAAAACCCCTAAAAATTTTTCGGCTTATCTTCACTAAATTAGACTTTATAAAAAAACTACATCCTTTAAGAAGATAAAATAAATTGCAAATATTTTATTAATAAAGTTATCGTTTTGTATCAAGTTTCCAAGGAGATAAAAGCTAAAATACTAGTTTAAAAGCTGGCAGAAGTTTGGCTTTTCCAAATCAAAGTTTGATATATCCCCCTTGTTTTTCAACAAATGGGAGAGTGCAAAAAGCTTCTGTTTCATTGTTAGCGACAACATTTTCTATTTAAACTTGATATTTTTTGAATCTTAAAAAAATTCTATTTTCAAAAATACATAATGTTACATGGTTTAGGGTAATCTCTAGCAGATGATGACTGATCATATTTTAGGTAAGTTTTGACTTATATACCTTGAAAGCTTATTTCCTGAGAGTCACCAAGAGACCATTTCTAAAAAATTGGTAGAAATTAAAATCTATAATTAAATCTATGATCTTTGAGATGAGGGTGCTATTTTAAATTTAAAGACAACTCAGCACTTATTGGGGGTGAGGTAATTTGCATAAAATTTGCTTATTAAAAAAAAATTTATATTTGAAATCTTTAAGAAATGGAGATTTCAATGATATATAACCCTTCGTGTTGAAGCAAACACATGAGTAATGATTTACAAACAAACTTGGGGTATATATTTATGATTGATTATGACAAATTATGACAGTTTTTTGCACTGCCACCTTACGGACATCATTTTCGCTATTCACGCGGTAGTGAGAGGTTGACACTAACCCGTTACTAACCGGTTTGCGAAACTCATAAAATTTTAAGAACGTCTTTGTACAAACCGATAAGAATTGGCTAAAAATCACCTTTGTAAAAGCCCACTTCAAAGTTTCAATCATGTATGAAGTAAATAGACTTTGGTCAGGCGGTTCTGTTGATATTGATTTTGCCAAGAAGGCTGAAAAAAATTGCAAAGATAGATGTTTTAAAATAGTTCAAAGCCATCCGGTTTGATACCCATTGCAAGAAAGAGTATTTAATTGCGGTAAGTTTCTTACAGTCTAATAAGCAATATCGGAAAAACCAGTGCAACGCATAAAACTATAACATCCCAGAATTATTGCTTTCTTGCTTTATGATCTTCCTCCTCGGAGTTCACACGCACCCATCACTCTCATTAGTATCTATTCAAAAACTATTACCTTTGCTATCACTCTTTTGCTTTTCTTTGAACTTTCACAAACTTATCGCTATGTTCTTCTTTCACAAAAACTCCAACCCTTTCAACTACGATTTCTACTTTTCTGTCATTACTTCAAGAACACCACATATTTTATCTCTTTCAATTGATATAAAAAAAAATTAAGTTTCTCCGCCACTTTGTCCCATTGTCTTTTGGTATAGACAGCATATATTCATGCTCAATGTTCACACACTTTTACTTCTCTGCTAAAAAACTTCCAATATTTCAGTCTAAATATCAACTACTGTCGATTTACTTTTATTTTCATTGAGCTCTTCGCACTCTGCGCATTTATAAGTGGCCTAAGACGGCATGCAATTGTTTAGTGGGCTTTTTTGTAAAGTGATTTTGCGCAGCAAAATTTTCAGCTAAGCGCATGTGTTTGCTTAGCCGGAATCTTAGTTTATTGGCAAAAATGGTATGCAAATCCCCAACCTCAGTTTTTAAACGTGGATTGGCATTCAAAAGTGGCCTCTTAACGACGTGGTGGATGAGCAGTCTCATTACTTCATCTCCATGAACCCAAGACATCTTAGATAAATATCTATTTACTATCATAGCCTGTATCAAACGAAAATTGTAGAAATATAACCAACTGCAATGACGTCGTCCAGCTGAAGGACCTTGTTTGTCTATGCAGCCTTAGTGAAGCACGCGCAAGCAGCAACAAGTGAGATCAAAATGTTAAGTGGGTATTAAGTTACACGAACACACTGAAAATCTATGAGGAAATAAATTGTTTAAATGTTAACGGGCACTATTGTGAGTTAATGAATTATATAGGAACAGCAATGCTTATAGTGGATTATGCACCATTGCTTGCGACTTCCTTATACTGTTCTCACATAGAATTTAGGTAAAGCGGTCCTTTTTCTCTACCAAATCGTGAAGATATTCAGGAGCCTCAATGCACAAAACATTTTTTGAACTTCTCTCAGAAGGGCCAAGTGAAGTACCTGCAGTATTCTCTTATGCAGATAGATGTGCCAATTATTGTGTTTTCTGAGGAGGGCCATGTGATAAGCCGAAAATCCTTGGAAATTAAATGAAAATGTTTAATGTATTGAGACTGCTATAATTTCATATACATTTTAAATGTCGGTAACAGGATGTGAGGAATTGAAGAGATGGAACGTCAATGCTGCTGTCAGCCAGATGGGTATTAGCCTACATCATGATAGTTTAGGAAATATCAAGCTTGTTGATATTCAAGGTTCTCCAGCAAACTTTTTCCAATTTCAAACCTAAATTCCAAAAAAATAAAATCTTCAAGCAGTTTATTCCAAATTTTAAGATGTTTTCTGAAATTAATTGTACCATGGGAAAGGAACCATGGTCTTGCTTTTGTTGGCAAATATGGCAATCGTTGTTGGGAAACATAACTCCATATTTTCCAACTTTGATCACTGATTGTGTCTTTGGGAAAGGCACTTAGCGGTAATTTTCCTGCTTTTTGTAAAAATTTCTTTAAAAAAAATCGGGAAATTCTAGAAACCTGCCTGAAATACAAAAATGTGCAAACATAACTGGCTATGACTTTTCTGAGATAGATAAATGAATATATGTATACAATTTCTACATCCAGTTAACCTATGTCCGGGGATTGTGAAAATGGGAGGGGGTAAATCATCCTCTAAACTATATTGTTAAAAAGGTAGACCAGATAACCCAACTCAACTTCTGCACAGCATTTCTTTGGATATCAATCTTAAATTTAATGATCTTCACATGCTTTCGCAAGTTGAAATCAAATTGATGTTGTGTTCTTGGAGATTAATTTAAAATTAGGCAGGTTACGCAATGCAATATACGAAACATTTTAATTTAACTTCTAGGCAGATTAATATTGGGCAATGTGTGCTACCCTCGTGCTGTACCGGACCCATTGACCGCTCTCGGAGCTCTTGCCCATTTTACACCAGACCGAACGATATTATTATAGACCAAGTTCGTAAAAATGATTTAATTCTACTTTACTGATTCCGCATGTACAAGAGCAAGTTTGAAAACATCTACGCCTACAGATAACATTTTGACCACGGGAGTTTGAATTTCTGCTTGCTAAGTTGCAACTTTTAGTAAAGTTTTAAGAACTTTTTGATCAATACAAAAACCTATGCTAGTGCTAGAATGAAAGGAAGGGGTTACTTCGAACCAGATCCCCACTGGACTGAAGAATGCGATTTCTTACAAAATATAAAATTCTTCAATGCTTCGCGAAAAAGAAACATTAGAGTTTGACTTCACATGGAAATTAAACTAATCACATACAATCAGTCATTAGAAGCTTGTTGCCTCAGTGTGGAATGCGATCCAACAGGCTAGTAAACTGGCTAATTACAAATTTCTAACTTTATTATGCAAATAGCGTTTTTGCTTCATGACATGAAGTACCTGACGCATTGTTGATGATTGCATCCGTACTTGCAGTTGCCAAAAGCTATTTTCTGTGTGAGGACGAAATTTAAAGTGTTGAAATTTGAGGTGTTTGTCAAAGACGAGTGATTGGTTTTAATTTGACTACCTTTATAGTTGATGGTATCTAAACGATGAGTAAGTTAGCAAATTTAAAAAATTGAGAGAGTTGAAATTGTAGTTGAAGATTTTTGGGGCTAGCTGCAAAGCGTTGGTTTTAACATAAACAATTTATCCTCAGCCCCTTCGATTTTGGTAATTTGATAAAATTGCAACAAAACTTATTTGATAAACTACGAAATGAGTTTACAATACTGCTTTATGATTTACACTCTGCAAAATTATTCTAAAAAAACCTATTGATTTAATAGGTTGCAAACGGTCGTGACTGATAGAATTAGTAAGATCAATCCCCTGCTTATCAGCAGGCTTAAAAAATTTTTAAATACCATGCGACTTTGCTCAAAAAATTAGACTTCGCAACGAAAAATACAATCTTAGTTTTTATTAGACCCCTCATCGTACAAAAGTCAACTTGAACGAAACTAAAGGAAACAAATTGAGAAAAATTTGTACTACTTATCAAAACACAAAAAAATGAAAAGTTTTGAGAACTGCAATATAACCTCAGTTTCTTCGAGAGTAAGCAGTCACCCATATATGTCATTGCAGCCAATGCAAGATATGGTTCAAACCTGAAACGGGAGTTTTGTGCAAACGCCGCCGTCTGGCTGCATCGCATGTAACATGGAGCTCTGAGTGCAGTCTTTGCGTGACCAGTTTGATGCTCAGTATATCGTCCGTGCTTTCGACGTTGTTGTCGATAATTGTGCCCGTGATTTTAACTATTCGTTGCTAGTTGTTTAATGTAGTGATAAATTCTTTGCTTCTATTCGCACAGCTTTGTTGTCACACGTTCAGCTAACAAAAGGAACAGAGATTCAAATACAGTGGCGTCGAAGGTGTTTACATTTTGCGTGTGATGCCAAATGCTTAGTTTGCTTACCTCGCGCAGAATGAAATCAAATTAACGCTTAATTTCTCATAATGAGCCACGTGCATGAGAGCTTGGACTTCTTCTAATGGTATTTATTGAATTAGCTAACTCAGAAGCGGGCAATGCTGGTAGAGAAGCAGCGACGCCACAGATAGTTCGTCAAAACCTGACTGGGATAAACGCCATTAGTAAAAAAACGTTATTTTAAAATAAGTATTGGAGTTGAAACACCCTTATTGAATTATTAGAGGGAAACAAAACAAGTAAATTAGACCTAAACGAAGGCAAACACCTTTTCTTAAAACCACAATTTTTTATAGAGAAAAAGTTTATATTTCAAACCAAACATTTCTTCATGCTTTCATTCCATAAGAAAATTTTAACAAATTTGGAAAGCATGGCTCCTGTGCTCCCCTCCACCCCAGGTATGCCTGTGACCGCCAGTACAAACTTACCTTAGTACAGTAGCTGTCTACTAAGCTGTTACTGCTATCACCTACTTAGCAGTAGGTTGGGTACACCGTACGATCCAGGACTAGCTTGGTCTGTAGTTAAAAAACTCAAAAATGTTATCTTAAGAAAACTTGAGCTGAGGCAACAACACGTAAGCTACGTAATGCACAGATAGGGATTGATCTACGAACTTTAATTCAACCGGGGTTGAACTGATTAGTTTAATTCTTTTATTTAGTTTTGCAAAGTACCTGCAAAGCTTTCCCTCTTGTTCAATTTAAATTAACTGCAAAAGTTTTAAAGGATTTATGTTAGTGTTACGTCTTAATTATACTCATCTCCGAGGTCTTTGGTAATTTTGTGTTGAATACTGGTTTAACTTCAATTTTATTACTGACAATGCCTCTTGAGCAATTCGTTGAAGCAGAATTGAGAATTCAAGAGAACAGGCAGATGTTAAACTCCTTCCAATTTCGTAAGTATAACTAGCAGTTTCTTTCCTATTGCATCTTCGTGACTTTTGCTTGGGGCAGTGGTTTTTAACCCTTTTACAAAGGAATCAAAATTTTCCAAAAATTGATTTTGTAAAATCTCATTTTTGTAAAATTGATATTTTTAGCTAAGATTTTCATGCTGAGTTGCACGTTATGACTTGGATTTATATAAAAAAATTATATCTGTACTAAAGAGCGCACTTTTTTCGAGGCGGGAGGGCAGTTCCCGGAATAGCTGGGGCCCTTATTTGTATCCATAATTCTCTAATGTTCACTTATCTTCCTCTTTCCGGTTCCCTAGACCGCACCCATTTTTCGGTCTGGCATTCTTTCTCGTGTTGCCACACACGCTAACGGCGACGCCATCATTTTCTTAAGGCAGGGCTTATCCTTCTCTAAACTTTCTACTTCCTCTCTTTCTTCACTTGATCTCCTACTGTTGATTATGTAGGGGTCCATGTAGGGGTCAACATCTCTCTAAACAGCTCCTCTTCCCTCTCATTTTTTGATATTTACGCTCTCCCTATTCGCTCTTTTTCGACGGATAGCAGAACCGACTCTTTTTCTCCCTCCATTCTTTTCTCCTTCTGAAATCTCTTCATTCTGGAGGACTTCAATTGCCATCACTCCCTCTGGGACTCGAGAGGTACTTCCGACCTTTGTGGGAAGGAAGTATTCGGTTGGGTCATCTCTTCTGACCTCCTCCCCCTCAATGACCCTGACATACCTACTCTTGTCCATTGCTCCTCCAGTAGTCGCTGCTCCCCTGACATCTCCTTTGCTCCCTCCTTTCTAGCTCTTTCCAGCCCCTGGGAGGTGCTTCAGAATCTGGGTTGTAATCACCTACCAAATTCTTCTATCTGTTCCTCTCTCTCTCCGATCTTTTGCTCCAACAAGCGTCCCCATCCTTCAATTTTCAGAAAGCTCCATGGAATGACTTCGTCTATAACTTTGACTCTTATTGTTCTTCTGCAGAAGAACACTAGTTTCTTTCCCTTTTCTCTGATGCTGTTATCTTTACTTCTCTGACACTAAATGCGGCGAAATGTTCCATTTTCTTCGGCCGCATCAAACGCCATTCTAAAGCCTGGTAAAGACTGAAGTGGAAGATGCGGTTAGTGAAAGACGCAAGGCTTTCGCTGCCGCCCACAGAAGTGATGAAGATCGCCAGGCTTACATCTCCGTTTTCTGATGTGTTTTGTCAGTCATCGCCAAGGCCATAGCTGAGGCAGAGCAGGCGACTTGCTCTTCTCTCTCGCCCAAGTCTAATCCTAAATCTGTATACAATCTCCTTCATTCTGTTGCTGGCTTTTCTTCCTCCTTTTCCTTCTCTCTTAACTTCACCAACTGTTCCTCTCCCAGGGAATCGGCTTCGGTCTTCGCCAACTACCTGATATACCACTTCTCTGTCTCCCAGCCAAAGGCCTTGCGTAGCAGAGCCAGAGGCTACCTATCTGAGCTCCGTCGAGCCACATCTTCTGAGGAGTACACTCGTCCTTCTGCTCTCCTTTCTCCCCCTCTGAATTTTTTGCGGCTGCCTCCAATCTCTCCTCGTCTACTGCCACTGGCCCAGACAAAGTTGCCTATCTCATGCTAAAGCACCTTCCTCATTCTGGCATGGATTTTCTCCTTCACATCTTTAATCTTTCCTGGACTTCGCATGTCTTTCCTTTCATCTAGAAAACATCTTGCATTATTTCTATCAACGAGATCGAAAAGCCTTTTGGCCTGTTTTCTTCCGGCCTATCTGTCCCACCTCCTGCATCTCAAAGTTTTTTGAACGCATCATTCTATCCCGTGTACTCTTTTTTCTGGAATCTAATTCCATTCTTTCTCTCCGCCAGGCCGGTTTCCACCCTAAACGGTCTACACCACATCAAATTCTGTTCCTTGCTCAGTCCATTTCGGATGGATTTAACAAACCCAGGCCGGGCTCTGGACGATCCTCTCTACTGTTGATTTTTCAAAGGACTTTGATTCTGCCTGTCATCCCGCCCTTTTCCATAAACTCATTTCGGCTGGCTTCCCTCCTTGCTTTGCTTGTTGAACTCGATCTTTCCTTTGTGATAGACGCGCTTGCGTGGTTTATCAAAATCACAAAAGTCGTTCCTTTCGAGTCCGTCGAGGTGTTTCGCAAGGTTCCGTTCTTAGCCCTGTACTTTTTTCTCTTATCATCAATGATCTCTTTGCTTCTCTGCATTCTTTGGTCAGCTGCTTTCTTTACGCTGACGATCAGACCATTTGGTCCTCCTCCCCCTTGGTCCCCACTGCGATGGAAGCCACAGAAGGAGTTGTGTTTCAACTGAATTGCTGGTCTGAATACTGGTGTCTTCTTCGCAATCCGTCTTCTCCGCAATTGCTGGTCTGAATACTACTTGCGCCGTCTGCAATTCTTTGTAATCTCTCTCGTCTTATCTCTCGTATCCACTCTTATTTTTTTTAGGAGTGAAGACGTACTGTCTCACCGAAATTCTTCGACCCAACCATGTTCCTTCGATTTCCACCGAGGAACTTGTGCTCCCTTGTCATGCTCGCTGTGCTGTCTCTGGTCTACGCTGCAACGGATACAGCCTGCTGTTAAGCTCTTATCTCTTTAGGATTGGCAGAATAGAGAACCCTTCCTGCAGCGCCTGCGGACACTCGTCCCAGGACACCTCCTCATCTCATTCTGCACTGTCCAGCTACGGACTCTTTGTGCCGCTTACTTTTTGGTGACTGTCTCTTTACGATCACTGGTCCAGGCCCTGGGGAGTTGCCAGGATTCTGGGGCTCCATGGTCTTCAGCTATGCCCTCATCCCTCGGAAGGGGTCGGATAGCAACAATAACAGCGCTTCTTTCTATCTGACCTTGTGTGCGGTTTAACTCTTCCGAAACTATTGGGCTAACAAACACACACTCAGCACGATTGATCATCTTGACGTGGTGAGTATCGAACAAAATTCGCGATCTCATCATGATGTCCTAATCAGGGATCATTTTATAAAATTTGGATTTTTTGGCGTAGGAAAACCATTTTTCTGCTCAAAATATTTTTCAAAAATTATTGACCATAAAAGCGCGAGTAAACGCTTTTTAAAGAGTTATGCACCAGTTGCTTTTAATAAAAAATTCTACAACGATACTGGCTGAATTGGCGATGTAACATCAGATTTTTTTAAGCATTTCAAGCGATTCTTTTTTTCTTAAACGTTTCAGACTAGTTCTATGATGTCATGGTACTGTCAGGCACCATTACAGTGAAAAAAAAACAGGCGACAGCTACACCTGAAGTTTTATTCATTGCTATTTCAAAAGCAAACAACTAATACGCTGTCTGTTAAAAATGGTAGATTATAATTATAGATCAACATAACGATTGTCCAAAACACATGTTTTTGGTAATGCTATGGCAAATTGCAGCACTTTTGTAAAGTCATGTCGCAACCATAATTGATCTCAACCAAGACATAAATATAAAATGTAGCGAAGTCGAGCAAATTTACAATTTTTCTTGCTAAACCTTACACAAGAATCGCAACAATTGTCGGCATCTTTAACCAGAAAAACCTGCTTTATACATGATATTCTTAAACTATTACCATAACCTATTGAAAAAACGTGACTGTAAGTGCTGGACTTCGAGTTAAATGATCAATTTGTCCTCCATGGACTGCGTTGATACCGGGAGCAAGTAACATACGCAAAGTCAGAAGCTTTAATGTTTATAACGTGGCAGGTCTGCAATTACACGAAAAAGATGTTAGAATTATGAAGCAAATTAAAACAAAACTGATATGATTTTTTTTATTTTCCATCCATAAACATGATAACCAACATATCAGGTTCATGCATTGAAAAAATTATTTCGCAAATTAATTTGGTTTCATTATCCAAGTAAAGCTCAATTTTTAAGAAAGATTCAGTTATCATTTGACGACACTCGATGGTCATAATCCATGAGAAAAAACAATTAAAAAACTACAGCAGAGAATAAAAACAAAACGTATTACTTGAACATAATGTACATTTAACCAGCTCGAACTTTTGTAGTAAGTCGCATTAATATAGAATACGTATGGAAAATAACAAGACACATTGTATACGGGCCTAGCAGTTATCTGACAGTCAGCTGTCCTCAATATCAACCTAATACAACCTAACAACCTAATACACTCCTCTGACTAGCAATGCTGACTTGCTGCTATTTTTCCTCATTGCGAGTATAGGCTAGGAACATAGATCCAGGATGAGACGACTTTTGTTTTAGTTTTAAGAGCCATCTGCATCCCCACTTTACTACCATCACATGCAGTAGTTCAGACAGTGAGTCGTGTTTTCATTGTTTGATATTGACAAAATTGTCCTTCTGGGTCATTAGCACTTTTTAAAGGAAATATGCATTCTACAACTTCTCATTAAATCAAACTAACCCTGAGGGGTAAACACAGCGAGTGTCTTTTTTTTTCTCGTTAACTCCAATGTCCCAATCACACGGCAGGAAAGTACGCTCTGGAATAGGAAACTTATGTTTAAATGTTTGAAACATTCTTACAGTACCAGCAGCCAATTACATTCTTGGTATTTATTTTTTCCACCATAAGAGCCCTTTTATGCAACAAGATGATTTGAGTGGATTTGAAATAAGTGTCCAAAGCCGAAATAATCTCATTCGACCCACTGCCCGCCATGACTTCTGACCACATATTCATCACAACTCCATTGCGATTATAAATTCCTAGGTTGTCGGTCCACATTTTCCTAGATTAAATGTAACACCAGTGTTTATGTGGGGAGTAAGAAGAGTTTGGTGAAAGTCAAGAACCATTGTCAAACAGTTATTGCAGCTTTCAGTTCTATCAAAATATCTTTTCAAGCGATCTAGGGCAGCCTCAACTTTCCTGAGATGGATTTCTTATTCCGCCAACAGTTGAGTTTGAGTCACCAGTAAATCTACTTCAAATTTGTCACACACATTCACACACTCGTACATGTATCCCGACTTGGCTGATCGAAATGATAGTTCCTTTCTTGTGTAAATATTTACTAAACATTCTAAAAAACAGGTTCTTCCGCTTTAGAAACTCAGTCTTGAACGTACGTATCATAGAGTTTTTATTCTTTTGGTGAGGGAGACAAACAATATCAATGACTATTTCGTCTTCTGGAGTAGTAGCTTCTGTATCGAGGTATATTATCGACAAATGTGAAAATGCTTCCACGCTTTTCAACCAGAATTTTGTTTGAGCGATTTTTGTGTTTCCCCGTCTATCCTTGCGAGGGGCGCCATAAGTCTTGATGACATCACGCACATGTAGTTATTTTGGCTATCTTTATGCCACGAATACTCCCCAATGCATTCTTACAAATGATACCGTATCAACTGTATGTGAAATCACAGCAACAGCGTATTCATACAAAGCTTTGCGTCGGCTTTAGAACCAGTATAATGACGAGCTGGCTTTTTCATGTTTATACAGGTTAACATGAAATATTTCTGTGCAATAAAATAAAGCGGACTGAAAATTATTTTAAGTAAGCCGTGGATTCTGCATCAAAGCTTTTAAAGCCTTTCTTTTTATAGTTACATGGATTGTCATCAAACGCACAGCTAACCTCAAAGATTGATAAATCAATCGCTTTTGGGATACAACATTACGTCTCTTATTTCGACAAATCTCATTTTCGTCGACGGCCTCTTTTCAGTGTTAAAGTCAACTTTAGGTCTTGATATCTAAATAAAAGGAAATGGAATGACTTAGGTTAGAAAAGACGTGAATCACTTCTGTGCGTAAGTGTGGAAGAGGATTAAAAATTGAATCATATATGCTAGGATAAATTTTATGAGTTGCATCACTAAATATTTTACCTTAATTCACTAGATCTATCCAGTTTATTGTCAATCGTTCCTTTTTTTAAACTCTTTCCTTTACCTTTTACCAAATAGAGTGTATTTGCACACTTTCAACTTTAATGTAACAAAAAACAATGTGTAATAGATTTTCCCCAACATAATATTGTAAACCAGTAAAAGGTAGTTTCTAGGACATTGGGGCCCATTGGACTGTAACTGGAAAACACATCAGTAGCACAAAGCTGACATGTCTATTGTGGCTCTAGCCAATCGAAGAACAGAATTTTGATGGAAGTATTTATGAAGTTGATCGAGCGTGTACAAAATGCCAAAAGCTAGCCATAGATATAGATGTACATCCAGTTGCATGTCAATGTAACTGTTTGCACTCTACATAAAGAAGGCCTAGTGCCTAAACTTAAGAGATTAGCAGTTGAAAGTGTGGCCATCTTGCAAATAAGTGGATGCGAATTTCACAAATCTTTTTCAGCTGTATTGGGGACTAGGACCAAAACTGATGGAACAGGCACTATATGGAATGTGGTTCTTCTGCCTTCATCACCATCTGATCTGTCATCACCTCCCGGTTCACAATGATAAGGAATGCAAGCATCAATACTGTCTGTGTATGACGACAATGATGACTCTTCGTCGTCAATCATTCAGTTACTGAAAAGAAAACAAATGTGATACTCTGCAAGCTAACATGATGTTAATGTACCACTTCTGATCTTTTAACAAAAAAATTTGTTTGATAAACTATGTAATTCAAAATAAACAGTATAGGTTAGGCTACTAGACTACTTTCAAATAGCCCCTTAACATCCTAGATTATAGTAACTAGATCAGATGAATAAATACGAGGTAAAATGTTAGTACATATCAATACGAAGAAAGAAAAAGGAAAAAATCATGAAATAAATTCTAAATAATTACCTTAAAACGCTGTCGAACAAGCAAGCTCGTGCACGACTCCTTTTTCATCCAAAGACAATACCAACATCATCTGACTTGCTAAATTAATGTGGCCAAATGCTATTGACGCAAATCCAAGATAAGAATTAGCTCAGCTTGACGAGCTTGTGAATACTAAATTTTTATCTGAACATCAAAAAAGTCAAAAGATGTATTGGTTTGAAATAAGTAAAAATGTGCCTTAAAATATCATAATCATTACCACCCATCATCAAGAATCAGTTTAAATGTGTCGTCACGTCCCTCAAATTCACAAAACTCACTGAGATGAAACCATAATACTCTCAATCCACCTGACCAACAGAGCAGTCTATCAAAAAATGATACTGATTCTGTGCTTCTCCTAGTCACATTCACATTGATCAATTCGCACATGGCGGTGTCTGACAACCTGACAAAAGATGTGCAAATAGGGTATGAGGCCATGTGCTTAAATATATGGGCCTTAATACTGGGAGTAGCTCCAAGAAATTTGAAAAGGACCATGATTCTTATTTCTTACCTCTGTTCCTGTTTATAGCCCTATCAGCAACAACTATACAGTTCAAAATGAGCTATGAAAAAGCTATTAATCTACCGAAAGAATAATCACTGTGGCCTACCCTAAAAAATTATGCTTTTTTACAAACTCGAACAACCCAATAATATTTCAAAGCAACCCAATTTCCGGTCATGATTTTTTCGTTAGAAACCATTGGTTTAAGGTATGAAATGAAAGTTTGACTGTGTTTTTAAAAATGCTTGCTGGAATCTTAAGGATATTATTTATTGATTTTTTTCAATCAAAAATCCAAATTTCAATGGCGTCAGCAATCTTTGATGTTTGGCAATTCCATAGATAGCATTGCAGCACTAATTACAAAAGACTTAAAACAGCAAGTTAAGAAAGCTGAATTACTGATGCTAGACTCAAATTAAATGAACCGTGCTTTGTAATATTCGCTGCTGTTTAGCTGGTTCTGTTATTACAGCAAGGGTTATTTTTAGATCGATGAAACTGATTTCTGACTTTTTGTGTTTTAAAGCCATCAGTGAAGATTTATTAACTTAACAAACATAAGCGTTAGATCAGGGCTTTTAAAGTTTTTACTGTTCAGGCCACAATTTACTGATGTAAAAAAATCTTTACAAGCCACAAAAGAGCTATTTTTTGGAGTTCAACAGATCTAGATTAGGGGTACCGCATTTGAAAACGAAAAATTAGCGTTTTAAACTCTAATTTGGTTGCATACAATTATTATAAGAGTAGTCGCGGGTAGTAAAAACTTCTTGCGCGTGCCACACTTCGTTCACCCCTGATTTAGGTAAACGAAAAGGTAGCCTTGTGTTGTGGTTTATATCAATTAACTGATTTACAGCTTGGAAATCAATACATTATTTTTCAAAGATAAAAACTATCAAAACACTTTTTCTTCCAACTCTATTTTTGAACGCCAATGACCTATGTAAGCAAACCAGTTCTTTGAGGTTAAGCAATCTAATCATAAGACGTACAATAAATATTCAGCCTATTGTATTCCTTGTGAATTGAAATGTACAGGTCGCTATAAAGAAGAGAATATAAAGAAAACAACACTGCAGGGATCAAAAAAACGCATGAAACACCAAGAAAACTTAGCTAAAAAGCGGGATGACAAAGGTAAGTCCATATTTTGCCCAAAATCTGTTCAAACGTATTAATTTAATCAATGTTTGAATTTTTCGTCACCACGAGTACTCGCATGAACATTATACTTTATTTCATGAGAACTTGACAACAAAGACCTTTGAAGAGTACTCAAAGGGGCCTTAAGATTTCAAGTTAGCAGTCACCCCTGCAGGTCTTTGCGGTTGAAGCAAGCCAAATTTAAAACAGAAAATTTAAGCTTGAAGGCAACTGGCGGTTGGCCTGATAATGCAGCATATAACGTGAACCGCTAAACTAATGGTAGAGTCGGACTTTAAAGTAAATAACTTTACACTGTATCAATTGAATTACGACGCCGATTAGCGCAAGTACAACTTTTATTTAAAACCAGAAGAGCATCACGATGAACATTTGGAAGAAAATCCGAATCCATCGCATCAGCATTTGGAATCTACCGAAGTCACAACACTTGAACAAATTAAGCAAAGTGAATTAATGAAAACGGATTACTTAGATTCTCTTAAGCCCGAAGTAATGAAATTGTTCTATGATGAAGAGCGAATAAATCGTCTAATCAAATCAGGAGAAATGTTTTCATTGGTACCGAAGGGCGCAAGAAAGTGCGCACCTTACAGAAGCGAAAGTAGAGAGGAAGGTAGAACTTAAATTTATTAAGATAAATTGTGGTAAAACTTCTGAAAATTTTCCCGCTTGTTAAAAGGTAAATTATTGCTCTATTTAATTTAAGTAACTTGCATTTCTTCAGGATATCTACAGAGTGCGCTTTCCTAGGTTTTTATCTTGAAATAATTATATCATTACATAGCAAATTAGTATGTGAGGTTGATTTACAATTAAGTTAAATTATCTATTTCGAAAGAACTACGTTTAGATAGACCTTGACGCATTTTTGATTTGCTTCATTTGATAATGTCAAAACCCAATTTGCGGGTTGTTTAATATTTAAAACCAACATTCTGCAGTCAAGTCAATTCGCAGCCATTTTCGTGTGGATTGCGGCTTAAGCAAATTGATCCGCTTTGTATCTGCCATTTTCACCTCACTGCCAAGCACAATGCATTTGGCATGCAAAACATTGCAATCTAATTAATCATAAATATGCTAATCAAAAAAAAACATCGTAACGTGTGTGTTTCCAATCGACCTATTTGTTATTTCATTACACTAGTTGGAAATATACAGTATATAATTTGTACTGTTCTACTAATTAGAAAGCTGAAAAATGAACTTTTTTACTTTGTGGAAAAACTAACAAAAAGGCTGTGCTAGCCACATAAGCCTTCAAACATGCATTTAACCCCTTGATATAACCGTTTTTCTATTGGACTAGCCAATCCACCTCGAATGATTTAAAATAAATGTTTAATGAGCTAATTTTATTGCTTATTTCAGAGGATGTGGATCAAATAGTTCGACCGATAAAATCAGGTACAGCTGTTGCACTGTCGTAAAAGTATAAAAACAATGTGATGATAAAATTATTAATCTTACTGTAATTGGAATGTTCAGGCACAAGTTGAAGCATAAATGTGTGCAATAAAACGCGATATTTTGAATGCAATCAAACGATCATGAATTCAGTGTTCGCTTAGATTGTTGCATCTTTGGAGAACCACTCGACGGACTGAATGACAGACGGACACTCAAAGCAATTTCTCCTGCTATAGGGTGTAGTGCACTCAACAAAAGCCGCTGCTCTCTGCGATACTGGCTCCTCTTAATACTGGTCTTTTAACACCAGAATGGTGTAATTATCATCAGTCTCTAACAGCAGAAACAGTTTTGGGTGTGTGTAGCAAACATAATGTTGAAGATGTCTGTAGTTGTGGAAGGATGCAAATTAAGTGGCATTATGAGAAGCCGGACATTGTAAACACTTTCAAAATGTTCTGTAAAATCCATTTGCTATGCCATACAAATCGTTTTTTTATAAATCTAACACCATGGTTGTCAAAATGTTTTACTGGCAGACTCTTGCTTTCTTGAAAAGGTCCCACACTAATCAGCTCACTAGCAAGTATTAGGATCAACACAATTGTAATAATTTTACATCATAGCTCTTCCACTGCGCCGAAAATTCTGTATCGGTATCACACTTCTGACAGAACTAAATTTTTTTTAATGGCAAAACCCCATTGATTATTGCTCTTCTATTGGTATAGACCATAGTTAAGGCTAGGTCAGCCATAGGTCGTCCTTTTACAGGATCTCATCTCTATTTGCTAGAAAAAATTATAGTCTTGTGACGACATCAAAAGACGTTCAAATGATAAAATGAAATGTTGTATTTACTTGGCCATCTAATAACAACAGCAGGAAAGAGCACTAAAAATGACTTAATGTAATTGCGACAATAGCCCATCGTCATTAAAAAATAGTGGTGGAAAAGAATTTTATAGATACGACAGCTTAGTCTTTTTTAAAGATCTTGACAAAAATTTTGCGTTCACGTAGTAATAATCTTTCTGATTATTGGATTCAAACAAAACGCCTTGTAAACTATGTCAAGAGCAGTACAAAGCAAAAAGTTTCTTCTATGCTTAAATATCTGTTTTGGCAGAAGCTCTTCCTTGCGCTGTTTTGCTCTGGCAGTGTGGCATTTGCTCAAATGAGATCGCAGCACTAAAGACAGCGTGAAGAAAAGCAATTGGCGAAACAGGTTTTTCAGAGCTCGAAGCAGCTATTTTGTGTAAATGTGTTACAACAACTAATCTTTTGTTGAGTAAATCCTTGTATTTTGTGTGAATGTAATTGTTGAAGATATATTCATACTGCAGCCTTAAATGTATTAAACATTTTTATTTGAATTCTATACGTTTTCTACACATCGTATGGCCCTCTTTAGAAAATACATATACCGGTGCACTGCTTAATCTAGAAATAAATCATTTGTTACCTTTTATGATTCTATGTATTTTATTCTATTCCTATTGATTAGAATTACCTTTAGTCTTGATACAAAATTTTTAGAAAGAAGAACCAAAGTCGAATTTGATAGCATTTCTAGGTCGTCCACGGTTGACTTGTTAATGCCAAGTGATGGTGGTAAGTATAAAGTTGATGCTTCATAAATCGGTACAATTCAAGCGAGTTGTGAGTATTCAACAAGATGTTGTGTATTGTGAAGACTAATTAAGAGCCCTATTTTTAGTGATGGTTACATTATTGCGCTCGAAAAAACGCGCTTACAAAAGCGGTAAGGTAGATGTACTCAAATTACTTTTCCAGCTCTGTGGATTTTTATCTTGCATTTTGTATAAAAATTTTTATCTCTTATAATATTGATGTAATGCTATGCGGTATATGTTATTAGCCAAATATCTGGTTTTGTTTGCAAAAGACTTATCAAAAGCTTTTACTCTTTTGCGGACAGCTCTGATACATACGTTGGGGATAATAGGCCTACCGTATGCTCGGACAACAAGGTATCCGGTAAAGCAGAGTGTGAACACCCAAACTGATGAAAATTTTCCTAGAAAATGCAAGAAAGAAATATTGTGAGAAGTGGGACAAAAGCGTATACAGCACATATCCATCTGTAATTATAACACTAAGAAGTTTTAAAAGCACTTAAGTTACTAAAGTTAATTCAGAGCAGTAGTTCTCAAACTGTGTGCCGCGGACTCTTATGGGTCCTTGAACATTTTTTTTTATGGTCTAAAGAATCGCTTTAGCTTTGATTTCATAAATTTCTCCTCAAGAAAGTTGATTCAAAGCAGTGGTTCTTAAACTAAAGCAGTGGTTTAAAAAAGCTTGCGAGACTTTGCGACGCACCAGACAGCATCCTACAGTTTAGTTTGCCGTACTGCGAGATAAATGCGACCCACATTCTATATAAATAACTGCCCCTATGCAGATGCTCCCGAGATTTTGGATTGGTCTGTCATCTTCAATCGCAAAATTACGCTCTTCTAAGTTTGTATCTCATCTTTCCTGTTTTCGTCCAACATACAACTGAATGCTTTATTCTTTATATATTTTCGCCAATTAAGTTAAACTTCTGCAATTTGATTCTTGAATAACAAGTCAACAAATACAACAGTGTATTAAAAACACTATTGTGAAAATGTCAGAAGAAAGTAAGAAAGGAATCTACGATCAGAGCTCTTTTGACGCAATAAAACCTAGACTTAATGGCACAAAACCAAATTATCCCGCGACGCCTTTGGAAAATTGAAACGACGCACAGTTTGAGAACCACTGGTCTATAGAATCACTTTAGCTTTCATTTCATAAATTTCTCCTCAAGAAAGTTGATACCACTTAAAAAAAGAAGCAACTAGGAACTAACCTCCAAAAATGAGGCATGATGGAAGTTGTTCATGAACTTAAACAAAATGGGTCACCAGTTTAGAAGTTTAAGAACCACTGATCTAAAAAGGTACTACAAAAAACCTAAGCAAAGGCCTGACTGCTTTATACTAAACTTATCGCCACTAGTGCTGTGTTTGTACGTAAAAATTTATAGTGATAAGAATTTATTGTTTATTTTGTATCAATCGGGCTTCACGGAGTTCTTATAATATTAATAATATATTGGTTGGATCAGTAAAATATAAATTGATTATTTTATTCTCTTAATCTGCCGGTAAGAACAACATTTCAGACGACCCTTTGTTTTTACTGATAAAAGAGAAATTAGTTGGGATTATACAGTGTCGAAATCTACTTTTAACCATAGCAATGCTAATCCTGATAAAAACGAACAATACCTACTTTCTTTAAGACAGCCTTTGATCTTGTAAAGTTATTTATAGATCCAAATTGAAAAAGATACATTTATTTGTCTGTTGATAATTATGCAATAGTTTTTTTTCGTAGAGGAAGAACCAACTGCGTCATCCAAACCCTCTACTTCATCGAAACAAACTCAAACTCCGACCAAAAAGAGAAGCGTAGCAAGTCCGTATTAATACATAAACCGGATTTTTTGTAGAAAGCCCCCACCACTTGCAATAGGCGCCTATTAAGTGAACACTTGAGAGGTTTTTCAGTAAGGCAAGCAATTCCTGATAGCTGCATCCCCAGTGTATACTGCAGTGTACACTCACATACCAGGCCTCCCCTTCTAGTGTACACTTTTAAGTGGCGGGGGCTTTCTACAAAAGATACCGTAAACCAAACTATAGTCGTTTTTTTAGGTACTGAGGCCATTTTTGGTCCATTGCACTCCTTTTTAATCATGACCGAGTAAACTCGTTTTCATAATTACTTTAATTATGTAAAGCATCCCATGCACGAGTCCGCACTTCTCCCGCCAGCCTTTTAATGAGGCCGGCAACCATTACGGACAGACTGCTTGACTCTAGCACCTGTCTATCATGTAAAGATGAAGGCATTCCGTTGAGTGCCTTGCCTAAGCACACAACAAACAAACTTGCCAGCTTGTGTTCGACACTATTTTTTTTGTGATGAGCACCAAGCAGGAGGCTGTGAATACTATTTTTGAAAGTTTTTTGGTGCTACTCAACGAGGGAAATGAACCCTAAGTCTAATGGCTGCGAAGCAGACCTTCTACCGACGACGCCATTTTTCTGGTGAGGTTTGGTGACTACTGACATTTTCAAAAAATAGTGTGCCAATTTTTGACAATATGATCAAGAATATCCTTTTGATGATTTTGGGAATAAATGCAACGAAATAGTATTCAATGTTGTCAGTTGCTGTTTTTAGGTCTGGTGTTTGGAAGTTCTCCTCGAAAGATCTTTAAAAGTAAGATTCATGCGTTTTTAATTGCTAAAAATCAATAGTTAGTTTTTTAAGAAACGTTTTGGCCATACAAAAGCAATATTTGCAATGCCCGATTCTTTTGACATTTTTATGTTACAGCCAAAAATGCTTTTGAAACGCGACGGATTTAACTTCTGAGATAAAAGATTTCATGTTTATCATCTCAACAGAAAAAGTGTGGTATAGTTCTAGCAATGAACAATGTGTTGGTATAAAGATTATGATCTCAACTAATTCTAAACCAAAAACCTGGCTGTGATTTTTTTTCATTATACAATAAGATTTTATGCTAATTTTGGCGCGGAAAGTTTAAACGTTTCTTTTCACCTGTATCAGTTGACTATTGAACCGAAAACCTAGATAAATAGGAATCGATAGAAAGCACGCCTTAAATAGGAATCGATAGAAAGCACGCCTTTTTAATTCTGTAGTGGAACGTTTTATTGAACCAAAGGTTTTTGTATCCAAAAAAAGCAAAGACAGGTCGAAGTGGAAGGTGGAGAGAGCACAAATTTTTAAGCATTTTATTGTAATTAAAGGTCCAATAAACGATTTAAAAATGATTACTTTGGGCACTTTCTATGAACATCAGTCAAAAAATTGAAGCCATTTCTCAGTAAAAACTTTCCAAACCTTTGATGGTAATTCTGTGAATAAAATTTGACGAGTTGATGTCGCCTGCTACCAAGTGTTGCTTTACATGCGACGACCATGAGTTGCAGATCCGGTTCCGAAGTTTCTTCATGGGCTTTTCTCCTAGTATTGAAAATCAGTTAGTGTATTTTTAAAAGTTGGTTTACCCTTCAAGTTTTAGATTAAAAACAGTACAAATAGCAGATGCACATAATAAGGTATTTATAGAAGCTGCCCAAACTTTTTTCTTGTTTGCTTCTGGAGATAGTAGTGTTTCCACAAAAGCTGTTTTTGCTAATCTAGCTTTTTCTGCCCCGGTCCAAAAAATGTTTCTTACTTGATGTTGAAGCACCTCTTAAATCTGGTGGTGGATTTCTGTGCAAGTTCGTTTTCGACCGATAATTTTGTCTCTACTTTTTTGAGTAATAGCTGCACCTGAGTTCTTATTTTGTCTCTACTTTTTTGAGTAATAGCTGCACCAGAGTTCTTAGTCATTTTACGCCAATGCACCATAAGTTGGTTGCTTGGCGACCTGCAGTTTTTGGAGCTTCTATCGCTTATCATTGTCGTAAATTAGTGCTCCTTTTCTTAACTGATGGTCCATACTATATCAGCTTAATTTTTTGCAAAAATATTATTTTAGCCGTTAAAAGAAATATATTTCCTCTTTTATCCCCAACAAACAGTTTTTTCAACCCCTATCTTACTTAATGTGACAGAATTAACAGTCTTTTATTGAGCTTCTGTAAACACCTGGTCTTGAACTCCCTTTTTATTTTCAACGTTTTGTCAGGACCGAGACAATTTTCCCAGTTCGTTTTGCTTTTTGGTCTCTGGTGGACATACCTCCATGGTCCATTCAAGCATTGCACGTAAGACCAGCTCAAGTTTTAAGAAAAAAATCATCAAACTGCATTCTATAACCAAGCTATCAAGGGCTATTTCATGATGTCAATTTTAAAAAATATTCACCAGATTATATCGTATACGCGAATGACAACCCTACGGAAGTTACTCTCACATGATGCATTTTAAATAAATAATTCTTTCTTATACACAAGTGGTTCTCAACCTTTTTAAAGTTGCGGATCGGCAGAATTTGAAACAACTTTTGCTAACAGCGATCTCTTAAAATCTGACCAAAATGTGATAAAAAGAATTTTGTTAAGGCATCAGTATGCACTTGGCATCATAACAATATCATTCAATGAGAAATTTGCTCTTGTCTTCTAGACACAGCTCGTGCTAAGTGCGGCTTTAAATCATTTTCTGCGTGGTCTTCACGAAAGGTGAAGCTTTTTTTGCATAGGCAAGCTGTAGAAAAAATCCTCAGCAACCTAATTGTGCATGACTGAGTTGTGCGTGTATTTGAGCGTAAGCGATTTGCAAAATTGTGATAACAGTACGTTTTTATGCCTGAACATCATTGAAGCTTTGCAGGAGCGTTCAATCAGGATTTCTTTTTCAGCAGCATTGAGATTGCATAAATTAATGTCCTCTGTAAAGAGAATAGTAATAATTAACTTTATTTCCACGACTTGCATTTTGGGAAAAATATTGGCCATTACTGAAGACTAGCTATTTTAAGCGTTGACTTGAAACAGCAAATAACTTTTTCATAAACAGAAACACTTCCCATGAACTTTTGTAAATAAGCAAACAACATCGATATTGCCATTCTGCAGTTGCCCATTCCAAAATACCAGCTCCTTTTATAAAAGCATCGTTTTTGTCGCGCAATGTAAATATGTTGGTACAATAACCTCGAAAGAAAGCAATCTGTAGGTTAACCCGTCCACATCTTATCAAATGTGAGCTCTTTTAATGGGTAACTTCCATAACGTAAAAACTGATTAGCTTCGTTTATTAACTCGAAAAGATTCAAAAAACACGTCCTCTAACAAACCATCTTATGTGTGAAATAAAATGCGGTGGTGTTGCCACCACACATTCTCACAGCGCTTCAAAGAGCTTGGAGTGCAGTGCTCGGCCACGAATACCATCGAAATATCTACTGAGCCTCTCATAACATCTTTTAATACAGAAGACAGTTTCTTCGCAGATAATTGTCTCTGGTAAATTGTGCAGTAAGTAGATAGCAAGATCTTAGTTAGCAACTTCTCTTTGTTTTCCAGTTACACTCGAATCACTACAAATTATGCTAGCAGCCTCGTCAGTTCGCATCCCAACACATTATCCCCATTCTAAGCTTTGCTCTTGCCAATAGTTATCGAGAGTAGTTTGAGATAACAAAGCAGTTCATCTTTAAATCTGTCATCATTCAATATCGAACATCTAGCACAGCCAAGAAGAGTTGACTCATCAAGCTGAAGAGCAATGGTCTCAAGCACGTTGTCTTTGTTGCTCTTGGTCCATTGCCATATCTATTATTTTCAATTGAGCAAAGTCATTTGAATTTAGTACACGTTCGAGTTTCTTAACTGCCCTTTAAAACTTAAAATCTCTCTTGCAACTGCTAAGAGCAAGGTTTCACTAATTCTTCAACGGTGGAAAATTTTCTGGTTGCTTATCTGTAGAGAAGTTTTGAGAAGGGTTTTATCGTTCGCTGTCGATTTTTAACGCTTTAATATTGAATAAAATCTCGGCGGACCGGCAGGAAAGTTAACGCTGATGGCAGCGGCCGAGTGGCACTGTTTCACACTGCGATTTGATGACATACTGAGAAGGCTTTGTATATCATCAACTCACGTCTCCTTAATTAGCTACGTTTATCAACCTTGTTTGAAAATTTATTGTTTTATAGAAAAATCATTGCATTCTGATGCTTCTCCTAAAAAAAAGATCATGAAAAAAGAATTAATTCCTGCCAAACAGCCAGTTAGTAGTCCAAAAGAAGGTAAGGATGACTAGGCATGCGTTATTGATAGAGCAACCATAACAACTTCGACTCTGCTTTCACGTTGCTAGTTGTCTCCTTAAATCTAATCGCATTTAAACATTTTTCACTTGCTTGTTCTTGATGGATGATCTTGTGATGGATGATATCTTACTTCCAATCCTTAGATATTTTCAAAGCTTTTCGCAATGCGCTGCGCCGTGCAATATTTTTACGTTTTAGAAACTTCTGAAACTAAGAAGAAGAAAGATACAACGAAAAAAATATTAATTGAAACACGTAAGCATTTAAGTTTGGCAATTTTACAATTTTTATAATTATCAAACAATTTTTTTGTTGCAGAGCCGTCTGCTACCAGTGTCATGATGAAGGGTTCAAGCCTACGCGGTTGGTTTTGCTATAAATATACTCGTTTCTGTAATGCCGATAGTTCTTTTAGACTGTTAATTGCTTTGGCAATTTAAATAAATTAAGATAAACTTGAAATTTAAAAAATTAATAAATGTCAAAACACATTTAAAATCAATGACTATTAATTACTTGTATTAATTTTAAATATAATTGCCAATTAACAGTCATCAATTTTAAATGTGTTTTGACATTTGTTAGTTCTAAATTTTAAATTTATTTTAATTTTACTGTTTGCTATGTTAAAACAATGTATCTGATTTTTTTAGATCCCAGAAAAATCGTAGGTAAACTTTTCGTTGGTCGCAACCAGTTATCTGAAGATTTGAAATGGCGTGGTAAGTCACAGTGCATGCAAAAATAAAAATTATTTACCAAAAGCAAACGTATGCACCAATTACTGCAATTATATTATTTTTATTGAAAGACAACGTGCTTGAGGCTTAAAAAGCGTTCTTAAAATTCAGTGTGTAATGAACGTTAAATTAGCCAACAAAGAAAGAGCACGTATAAATATGCCAAGTGTAGGTGTTCACGGGCAGGCTTCCGGAGTCAAATATGGGTTTAAAGTTGTAACGCTTTGTTTGTATGGAGGGGGATACATGGAATTTTTATATTTTTTATCAAGAGGATTGTGTACATCTTTTTATTCTGAGATCAAGTTTTCAAACTGAATTCTTTGCCATTTTTAATTTCAAAATAAATACTTTTTTTTGAGGTCAAAGTTCCAGTGGAACTTTTGCTGTACCTTTTGTCATATTTTTTGCCCATTTTTCAAGTTTTTAAATGCAAACTGGGGACCAAACAATTTTTGAGAAGTCAAAAAATCTAGAACCAGCCCCATATTCTTTTACGCCTGCGATATTACCGGTAAGAATACTGCTTTACATCTCCATGTCCTTTTCTGTTGCCCACAATCATCATGTCAACATTTCTTACTACAACTGCTTGGTACTGTAACTGAATTGTTTGCTTTTTATCAATTTTAACAATGAATCTTTGCAGACCCTCATTTCGTAGCCGACAAGGTCATTTATTGTTTGTACGAGACAGCACAAATTCATGAAGAAATTATGACTAAATGGTTGCAACTTCCAAAATCCAATTTTAATCAAAAACAATGGCAAAAAATTCACGAATGCTTCGTTGGTGAAGCCTTTTTGAGAGAAGCAGAATCTGGTTACGAATTTATTCTAACATGGATAGTTCGATGCATTAAAAAGGTCTACGAGCGAGTGGAAACTGTTTTAGGCACGTTAACAGTATTTCTTGACTGCTGTTACGTGTTTTGGAACTTTGCCATGGATTCCAAGATACGATATGCTATGGATCAAGATGCTGTAAATAAATTTCTTGACGCAGCTGCTAACTTTAAAATGCTGTTTAAAGAGGACCAAATAGGTGAATGGAATGCCAAAGTCTTAAGAGGATACGTCTACATTTCTGAAGCATTATTCTATGTACAAAACACACATTTTGACCTGTCTAAAAGCAAACTCGAAAAAATTGAAGTCAAACATCAAGAAGATATTCCAACCACTTTGTCGCATTTCATCTTGTACGTCACTGGCCTTATAAACTACAAATCTTGTGATCCAATTTTTCTATCGAGTTTGGAATTCAAAAACACTCCACAATTTCCAACTTATCTTCATCTAGCATTTCAAAAGATTTCAAACGATGAAATAAAGCGCACGCCATGGCAAATTCGTTATGTTTGTGATATCATCTATGGTGAGTTAACATATTTACTTGTATTCGAGATTTTAATTCTTTGAAATACGAAACCTGGTTGCTTGCAGGTTTCACCAATAGATTGTATTTGGTAGGTATTCTAACGGTTTCCAAACTTTTCATGGTATTTTGAAGACTTTGCTAATGCTGTGGACCCAACCAAATCAACACCAGACTTTTTGTTCAAAGATAAACTTCATTATTTTGAAGGTTTTCTTTCCGAAGACGATTGTTTAACTTTTTTGGGTTGTTTTTGCTAAATTTTGACAATCCTTGTTTTTGCCTTTGGTCAACATGGAAGACTTTTGAGGTAGAAATCAACTTCAACCTTTTTTTATGTGTGATGTCTTTTTATTAATTACCGAGATCTGCAGGTCTTTAACTCGTCAACACTACAAGGCAGCAGCTAAGCTCACAAAAATTTTTAGTAAACTCAAAAAATGAATTCTGAGAACAGGCACTCTGTAACCAATGATAAATAGTTGGTCGTGTAAACCAGAGGTATCAAACTCACCGCCCGCGAGACGATTGGCACTTCTCCGGGCAACGGTCTCTGTAATCTAGCCCGCAGAGAGTTCGATCTCAAAAAAAAGCTCGTCTCCTCTTCAGGCATCCAGAAATCGGTTTCTGATTAACAATGCCTGAAGAAGGGCGATGGTGTGGAGATGCTGGAGAGGAAATGACTTTTTTTTCGGAGATCGGCCTTGCTGCGGGCTACATTACAGAGACCGTTGCCCAGAGAAGTGGTGATCCCCAAATCGAAAAACATCATGCAGCCCTCGGCATGATTGCAACATGCAATGTGGCCCCCAGAAGCCTACGAGTTTGACATCCCTGGTGTAAACGGTATTGCTGTTGGTGATCATTTTACTCGATTAAAAAATTAAAAACCAATGTTGGGCGATTTAAAATGAAGAGGTATTAGTATCAATAATGCTTTATTTTTGTCAAAGTAGAAGTAAAAGGTAACGACAACAAACAGCAAACAAAAAAGTAGAAGACGGAAAAACAAATGCTAAAGCAGGCGTAATGGAATTAAATGAGACAATTGGACTGTGATTTTTCCATCAAAACCAGCAAAATCAAAACCCAAAACAGTTAAATATATAATCAGAAAACAGGATTTATAGTATTTGTGTAAAAAAGGCACATAAATAATGAAATGATTCGTTGGCACAACAACGTAACATTAATTAGGTGACTGTCAGACTGCACCTCGCTCAAAAGTGCAGTGGTTCTCAACCTTTTTCGTGCCGTGGCCCACTTCAAGGAGCTACAAATTTTTGTGGCCCACATCAGTTTATCAGAGAAAGGTGTGATTAATCTGTAAAAAAAAATAAACACAAAGGTCATTGCGCCTCTACTTCACAGGTGTTGGTTCGTACAGCTGTTCGTATGGACCAGTAATTCTCAACCTTATTGGGCATGCAAACCCATTTTTAATGTACACTGACGTCCGTGGCCACCCGACTTTCATGCTGTGGCCCATTGGTTGAGAACCATTGGCTTAGAGATTACGTATCTAGGTATCAAGGCAGAGCGCTGTCTCTGGTCACTGCTTCATTGACTATGATTGTTACATCACATCCCTTAGAGAACTAATGTTGCTCTTTATGCGTGTTAGAATTCTTGTGTTTCTTTGCAGCGAAAGGACCGAAAAGACGACTCTTGGGTACCCACCAGTGGCATTCCGCCTCGTTGGTGGAGGGGCTACTGGTGGGTACTGGTTCGAAATTGGCTGCCATCTTTCCCCTAGCCTAATTTCAATTAGATTGACGGCATGACCCTGAATTTCCGTTCGTGTTGTACCTCCATTCCGAGGAAGAGGAGGGGTAACCACAAACAAAGGACTGAGGTCTCTTATCATCAATAAATTTTTTCTCATGCTGGAGTGAGACCCATACTAAGGTTGCAAGAGATTTAGTTTTTATTTCATGCTTTGATCTCAACATCACCGCATTTGTGAATGCTCCTGATAAACGGAGTTGTTAAAAACTGTGGTCGAAAATGGCGAGTTAGTGTTGGAGCAGCTGCAACATGACTCAGCTTAGCCTTATTGCTTTCAAGTTCACGTTTCGAGTTCAACCTAGCTTGCCAACTACAATGAATAGACCGCACAAAGTTACTTAGCAATTTTCTAGACTCGAAATTCATCTGGAGTTTATGATATAAAAGTTTTAATTATTCTTTAATAAATAAAAAAGTGAATTTTCATTACGTCATCAAACAAAGCCTGCTTTCCTGCCATATCGTAATTTAATGTATACTACTAAAAACAGATTTTGTTTTTGACCCCGAAATTGCAGAAGCATTCACATATTTTTGCCTTAAAAATGGGCAAATTCCGATATATAATAAAATGTACGTCAGCTGGTGTAATTGCGCAAGGCTCTTATTTTGCGTGAGGGCAGTGCAGTTTGTGAAACCGCATCAAATCCACAATTACACCTGGCAAAAAATCTACGCATTTTTTGGTATACCTACTAGTCGTTTGGTATTAATTGTAGAGCAACCTTGCCAGAACCTTGGGTTGCCTTTTGCTAAAATATTTCTAAAGAAACAACTCTGGTATTTGTTGCAGATTTAACTAATGCATGCAGAAGAAACAAAAGTTTGCATGGTATTCTCAGAATAGTTTTTGATTTCGTGGAAGATTTGAAACCTGCATTCAATCATCTGCTAGAAATAATATTCCTGGAGTTGACTCAGTTTTTCCTTGCGACTGTAATTGACAAAGAATATCATTTGTTTAATTTCTATCATTTTTTTGGAGAGCTTCTAAGTAGCGTCGATTTTGCTAATGTTGTTTCTCAAAATGGGTTTCCTGCTGATTGGTCGGTTATAATACTTGATCTATTTCTGGCTATTCATCCCTATCTGTGGAAGGATGATATTGAAACTCTGAAAAATTTAGCCATTTATCTTCGAGAAGTTATTGTTGCTTGCTTTAGATGCAGATTAGTCGGATTAAAGGCAGTAGCTTTTAATTCAAATCTTTTTGTTGGCTTACGATACGACTTGACCGAATACAACAGTCTAAAATCAATTGCTGAACCAACTATTGCAACCTTTACAAATCCGCTCTTCCAACGAAAAATAGAATTACGTGTTTATATTGCATTTATTCGGATGTTTATTGTTGACCTCACCAACTCTGAAGAGTTGGCTTATAAAGCATCCGCTGATAGCGATGATTTAATAAACTGGAATCAATTCAAGTGGGCGGGATTGGTCGTATCTTCATTTTTGATCGGTTTTTGGAACAAAACCAAGGAGCCAGCTTTGGAAAACGTAAACCACTTTTCTACCAAACTGATCAATGCTTTCCGTACAGAACGATTTCGATATGCTTACTGGAACGAAACTGTTCAAAAATGGAGCAAAATTCTAAAATATATGGCAGCTTTAGAAAAATGTTAATTTTGATTTTTAGCAAAAAACCTTTTTGTAGTGTTCGCCTTTTTTGTGTATGATGGTACTTTATTGCAAATAAAAACTGCTTTTAACAATTACCTGCATGTTAGGCAGCAGATTGGACTCTCAGAGAGTTTTAGATGAGCCAAAGTCAAAATCTGACTTGAATGCTTTAGTGGGAGGCCTGTCAAAAAAATTTACTCCAAGCAAGAATTGTTACTGGCAAAAAATATCGTGCGATGCATTGTAAAAATGTAAAGACCCCCAAGGGGATCGTGACACACTTGAGGACCATTGAACTTTATGCAAATAATAACAGCATTTAGCTTTGTATGCATGGTCAACTTCTCGTCAGTGGAAAAACGACAAGAGTCAAGATAAAATTAACAAGTTAATCCACATGTATTTTTCATTTTTTATAAGCTTTCAGCTAATTAAAAAATGATTCATTTTCGTTAGCAAATGCGGTATGGATCCTAGCAAGACACAACAATGAACTAGATGCTCGATAGCCAGACGCCGGGGCGTTTCTATAATTTTGCTTCAAACAAAAATGATTAGCTTAAATGATGATAAGATAAATTTTGCTTTGCCGCTTTCAGAATAGTAAAACCAATTATCGAGCATGAAGCAAGAAGCAACTTTTATTTACAAATAGCAGCTGGGCGTTTAACTTGTTGGCGGACGAGCCTTTTAATTTTGTTTGGCATTTACTTTTATATATGACTGGCTCAAAATCGATGGCCAGACTTGATTTAGCAGCACAAGCCGGAACATCTTCGTTCCATTCCGTGCCAACAATTCAAAAAACACTTTGATAAACACAACTTCAAATACAAAACTTTCAGTTCAAACAGTTTTTATTTAAGCCCTATTTCATGTTGTTCCTTGCCCATACAATACATTTTTCGCAAAACAAACAACAGTAGTTACCTTGAAGTGCCTTTCCTGAGAGCGCAGCACGGTACTTTGCCGACGACATTGTATTTGCACAAAAGAGCAAGAGATTTGTTGCACAACAATGTGCCACCAACAATAATTTTTGAAGTCTCAGTAAAATCTTTGTTTTTCATGAAACCACATATTGCATAAGTTACGTAAATAACTTACAGTTAAAGTTTGTTATGTCACCCCGCGATAGCGGAGTCGAAGGAAAAATGAAATCAATTTTTTAAGAAGCAAACTGACAATAATAGTGTAAAATGGCCATTTGATAAAAAGTTAACTCAATGTCAAAATGACGGCATTCTCAGTGACGCTTCCCAACGTGATAAGGAGGGTAGGTTTGCCCCTGAATAACACTCCATTAAAAGGTGAAACTTTTTGAAAACATTTTTTTTTACAAAACATTTTTGAAAAAATTAGTCAAAACCAGCTGAAGACCCGTTTTTTAGAAAACATTTTTAAGTTTAAGTTTAAGTTACTTTTAATAGGCGAGAGTTTTGTAGTTGTTCTAACTGGCGCGATGACGTAGTGGTTAGAACGTCCACTTTTTAATTGGTAGACCTGGGGTACATATACATCCTCCTGCATGATGCTTATAACAAATAGCTCAGAAGTGGGGAACCTTTTACGCTTAGATGGCCGCATTAAATATTACCTTTAATCATATGGCCGCAAAATTCAGCGCCAGATAACTTTTTACGGTCGAAGAGCCATTTGGACCTCTTTTCCACGGCAATAAGAGCCACCATAAGTCTGCTGAACATAATTGAGTTCCAAAAAAAGGTCTCCAACTGCAACCGGTGGCAATAAACCGAGTATCAACACGTTCAATGAATGCCAAAAGAGCCATTTAATTTAAAACACAATGATAGAGCATTGATACATCATGCCTTACGTATGTAGAAGTTAAAACAATGTATTTATTTACGAAGCCACATATGGCCGCACATTTACTATAAAAAGGCCGCATGCGGCCATATGGCCGCCGGTTCCCCACCCCTGATAGCTCATACGACAAAGAAAAAGCTGTTTTGTTTTCTTGCTAGGTTATTTCAGGACTGCGGCTAAAATCAGAGTGACTTAACAAAGTTATATTTCGTTTACGAATGTTTCAGTGGAAAATACTGCATCTACATGTAGATAGCGCACGTACAAACTGAACTTTGCAGATATTCTGTTTTGCTGTAGAGTAAAGATCAAGGATGAGGAACCACTGAAGTATTGGTCACAAAGTGACCGACCATATGCATTTCAGTGAACCACATGATTTTCACTAAAAGTCAACAAATATTGTACTGACGAATAAAATACCAAATTTTTCCTTGGCGGCTCAGCCTGATTTTGCTTCGGTGTCATTGTTTTCACCCGAAAAAAAAAAAATTGTCAAAATTAGCAATCAAAAGTAATCGATTTACAAAAAAATATATTCACGTTGTTTTGGAGACTAGCGATCAATGTGAAGCAGAAATTGATCGCTGAAAAAAGATCTTTATGTTGTTTTCAAAAGCAAAGTGTGAAACATATTTATAGCGATAGCTGGAAATAAGATTGTCTCCGAAAAATAACGATTTTGTGTGTCATAAGTTTTTGTTGGCGTAGTCAATAGAGATGCGTCTTAAAATGTTTAAGAACTTTTATTATTTGCAAACGATTTGAAATTATTACATTCTAGCTCATTTTTGAGATGAAGCCAATTTTTAATTAATGTTGACGTAGGCTATTATCAAATCTATAAGGTACTTTTTGTTTTTCCTGGCTAGGTTCTCATGTTATAATCTATTCAATTAAAAAGATTCGCTACCCTGATATAGATAAATAAAATAATCGATTACATATAGGCGTTGGAAACATGCTACGTTTGGAGGAGGGTAAAACGATAATGCCACTTTTGATAAACCTAACCGCTAGATCGTAAATATCACTTATTTTTTGGAGAGAGAGTTTACTCGTTGTTGTTTTGATCCTTCTTTTAAAATTTGTTTTTACAAGATAACCTCATGAACTATCTAGAATTAAGCCTGAAACAAAAAGTAACCTTCTGTTTAAAATTGGATTTTGCTTCATACACTTTACATACTGATGTCACATAAAAGGTACCTGCAGCCCATATGTCCTACTAATTTTTAAAATCGTTTACCTTTGTAAGCAATTGATTTACTGTATTGAAACTCTATTTGACTGTTCGATAAGAGTGCAGTGATAACTATAAACCAACTTAATTTTAGTTACTTTGGTAAAACCGTTTTCAAATAATTTAAAAATAAAAAATATTTTTTGGTTTTATTATCATCATATGCAACAAATAATGCCCAATGTAGTATCGCATTAAAAAAAAGCATTTAAGTTCTAAAACTATTTCAAAATTACTATAAAGCATCACTAAAATCAATACTTAAAAGACATATTTGATAAGAATTTTTAAATTTTCTAGCAAGTTTTCATGATCCAAGAACAACTTTCACTTAAACGAGAATCTCTCTATTTTTCTGCATTTTTACTTGAATTTACTTGATTTTAAAAAAGGGAATAGCATGCGATTTTTACCCATGCTGTTTTTTTGACAAAATGACATTTTTTGTGTCCTAAAAAGGAAAATGTCATGAATAGTGCGTCTCAGTGGATGCTTTCCAAACCGTTTCTTTAGCACTAGAATTTGATCAAGAGCTGATTAATAGCTCAACCAAAATAATGAAATTAAACGCGGGCCTTATCACCATCACTAATCTTTAGCATTTTATCAATCGCAGACAAGACAACAAAACTTTTTTTAAAAAAGATGTTTAATTCTATGCAGCTTCTAACATTAAAATTCCTTTTTTACAATATTAAAAATGTTGATTAAGAAGAATAATGATTAAAAATTTATGGTTAAAAATATATCTAAACTACTAAAAAGCTCATTTTGCAAGAGGCATAAATTTTATCAGATTTTATCTTCCTTGATTGGGTAGATAACTTGGCATGATTGCATCAACATTATGTTTATGACAACAGGAATAGATAACAAACGGATTGGGGTGTAACTTTTATCCATTTAGGTGGTCCAACTCTTGGGCCTTATTTGCTGCATAAACCTTATATTTAGTGACAAATTTTATACATTTATTTGCGATGGAACAGAGCAAATGGCTAAGAACAATTTTAATTGGATTCTAACCCACAGCCTTCTGATAACCAATTAAATGCTCGGCACCTGCGTCGCAATTGCAGGTTCTTGTATAGGTTCATTAAATTTCTCACTATTAAATTACCGACGTGGTGGTGCAATGGTTCTAGAATCTGCTTTTGCAGTCGGTGGAAATATGCTCAATTCCCTATTATTGATAGATCTCATGCCTAGCGCTTGGCAAAAGAACTAATATGTAGGGTGTAATGTGAAGGTGAGTTTACTCGGTGAAGATTAAAAGAAGTGCTAACGCAAGAGCACATTGCTAAGGGAAATATATATTTTGAATATATTGAAACTGCTATGTATGTTAACTTACTACTAATTCTAGCAAATAAACTTATCTGCAACCATATTTTGTAAATTAAATTTATAGGTAATCTGTCCTCAGTAAGGTCTCTCCAAAAATTGTTTTGTGATTTCTCTTGATTTTAAATCTTTATTTATTCTTTCGTAACTTTTTCCTCATTTAATATCATGCTCCAGCAAGAATCTCTTTCTTCTTCTTGGACGTCTCCTTCCAACACTGCTCTTTACAAACATTCATGTCTGAGAACGAGTGCAGATCATCTTTTTTTCCTTCTTTTGATGTCGGTTAATAGTTTCCTTGTTTTACTCACAAGATTTACGACTACCACATTTGTCAACCTGTCTGTCCTCTTTACCCTTTCTATCTCTCCAAACTCATATGTCAAATGCTTCCAGTGTTGTTGCGTACACTTTCCTTAAACTCCACGTTTCTAATCCGTACACTGCCACCTTTCATTTTAAAGTCTTTACCCGCCGTTTTTTTAGTTTCTATTTCAATTGTCCAATCAGTACAGTGTGCATCTTAATGAAATTTGCTTTTGCCGTTACAAGTTGTGCACAGATATCTTGATCCAAACATTTATTTGTTGAAAACAGACTTCCTAAGCACTTCAATTCCTCGATTTGTTTCCGCAAAACACTTGTTCCACTTTAAAAGAATTTTTATATTTAACACAAAATTAACTCAATGCACTCGGCCCTCGTTTTTCCGGAACTCGTTAATTCGGATTTCCCTTTATCCGGACAGTGAGCCCAAACGGCCGACAAATAAATTGAAACAACGCGCGCCTCGCGTACTGCCAGAAATATCAGATAAACGGCTACCGATGCTCGCAAACATTGTGTTTTGTCGGTTATCAGTGAACAATTCTGCCGTTCTGTACAAAAACATGTGAGTAAACGGTAAGTCAACTTAGTGTAAGCGAATTAATGATCCTAACAGTGACTTAAAAGCTGGAATTAATAAGAAAATTAGAAAAAGTAGCTAGTGTTAATGAGTGTCTGTGAAGAGAAGAGTGTGGCCACGCAAACTTTGTTGGGTATTAGAAAGTGGACAGATAAGCTGGTAGGATATTCTGCTAAGCAGTGCGTGGATGCATCGGCAAGCAAAAATGGTAAAGGCGCCCCGAGAAAAATAGTAGAACAGGAAAAGATGCTGCATTAGATGTTGCGGTTATGAAGCGATAAGTATAGCATCGATCGCTGGAAATGAATTTCTGTGGCATAAAAATCTTTGCAGCAGGTAGAATGCTGGCATCGAAAATGGAAATAGAAAATTTTAGGTGGAGCGATAATTGGTTGTGGCGATTCCGCAATCTAATCGAACTTTTTAATGCGATTGTGCGGGGTAAAGCAAGTGATGCGGACACAGCCAGCATCGAATTATTTCGGATTAAGCGAAATAGATTGATTGAAGGTAAACATTCAAGCTACTTCCAAGTGTATAATGGTGATGGAACGGGCTTATTTTGGCTTTAAATGCCAAAGAATAGTCAAAAAAGGAAAGAGGACGAAACTTTTACTGGTAAAATCTACTAAGAAGCCCCTCTCAGTACTTGTCTGTACCAAATCTAGCAGTACCCATCGTCTCAAGCTTGTTGTCCTAAATAAATCTAAGGCACCTAGAGCCCTATGTGCCATAATGATGGATTTACCAGCGCACTACTTTCCCTCAGCAAAGGCAGGGTTTGCTTCTGGTATGTTCCTTGAGCGGTTCCAAAAATATTTTGCGCCAGCTTTGTGTGAGTACCAGATACGCAGTTTGAAAATTGCGCCAGAGAATATGAAAGCGTTCCTTATTTTAGATAAAGCCCCAGCCCATCCCAGTGAAAGTGTGTTTTTTAGTGGTGATGGTCGCACTCCTGTAATATTTTTGCCTCCTAACACGACACCAGTATTACCGCCAATAGATTAGGACATAATCTCAGCACTAAAAAGGCGTTACATTGGACGATACCTTGATGAGGTGTTAGTTGTCCTGCAATAAGACGAAGCTGAAGACACAGGGGCAAAAAGACTCACCAATATCAAGGCTTACAGCATTCGTTCTGCTCTCCACCTTTTTGCATTTAACTGGAACACAAGCAAGGTGTCAACGCTAGCCAGCTGTTGGAAAAAACTTCTGAGAGACAAAGATATTGAAGCGAAGTTTGCAGGTCTAAGGCTGAGGACACACACAGTCTGCTACAACGTGGTAGAGAGACGGGCCCTACTGTTGATGATGTCCGAGATTGGTTGGAAGAACAAGAAGATAACCCAGAGTTCTAAGTCACCAACTTATTCTTTTCAATTCACCGTCCTACGTCCCCAGCCTAAGACAACTCCAAATCCGGTGCCAGTGGTGACTTCGAGAGCTTTACTTCAGACACTAAGGCCATGGACCAAGAATAACAAGTTTTCTTAATCCTGTAGATAGTGTAAATGCATTGTACATAACGTTAGGGACGGCTATTTCATTTTGTTTGCATTACATTAATACATTTATGTTATTCAGATTTTTTCATCATCCGGACAGATTCCTGCACCATCTAGTCAAAAAAAGGAGGGTCAAATGTGTAGGAGTTAAATCCAAAAAGATTTAGTAAATTAATGTTTCCTTCTTTGCCAAAGCACATGCTTAAGCTGAAAAATCAAAGTTAAAATAAGCTTAACTGAGGCCTACCTTAGATTATCACGCTAAAACTATCAAAACTTATTCTTAGTTGCCGAAAAGTGGGGTCCCTATAGTGAACGGATCCTTGTGCTGAAGCACACATTAGCGCAGCATTAAATTTAAGACTGCTCCTAATACTATTTAATCATTTTACTTTGGTTGTATTTTAATGTGGGCTAGAGCTGTAAGCTAATTCGTAGGTCTCATTCGCAAGAAAAACGTTGCATCGCCTCTTAAAAATTACATAAAATATTTTCAGAAAAATTTTATCAGTAAATTTTGCAAAGCTTTGTTGCTATAGTTTACTTCGTTGCAACGTTTTTGTTATAGCATCATCTTCACTACGTCTATCTCAGGTTGTGATGATAAGACTTCCTTAATCAAACAATATTTTATGTTATCAGAAGGCATAAACACAAACTGCAGCCTTGTTGATAACGTCAACTTAAGCTTTTAAAAACTAAGTTGGCGTGTCATGGCAGAATTATGCCACAGGCTTACTGAATTTCAAAAAAAGATTAAGTCAGCGAAATGAAGTTTCATGAAGCAAACCGGAATTACTGCTCTACAACCTTCCACTATTTCATAATTTTAATAAATAAATTAAAAGTTTCCACTTGAAGTCCATATTAGAATCGAATCACAGTCTAATGATCAGTAATCGAACTTTTCCGATTTTGTTTACTTCTTCCATGATCTACGCAAACCAAAGAAAAGGCTGCTTATCACTTTGGAAGAATCATCCACTTCACGTGACGCAGCGTTTAAGTATTTAAAACTACGTTCTCAATACAAAGTTAGAACAAATTTATTTCTTAAAAAAGATTTTTTTTGCTTGCGAGGTTTGTTGTTATTACTGGTAAAGATTAGTTGATTTCACTACCTTGATTTGTAAGTTCCTATTGCATATTGGATAAATCAGCCAGTAAAATCAGTTTATCATCTAAAGACACAGGTATATCCTAGTTTTTTTAAGCATTGTCATATGCTTGCTCTTTCACGTTTGATTATGATTTTGATAAGATAGCCTACCTTATTTCTTCAAGAAAAAAAGCACGGTGTGAAACTGAGCTTATACTGTAGATCTAAATTTTTTTCTTTAAGATATAAGAAATGGACACAATATCTAACCAATAATAAACTAAAGACTAGTAGCCCCATTTTTCAATACAGCAAACTGATAATGGCAGGTGTCCAAAAGTAACCTTCCGCAGTAGGCTGAGCAGACAGCATCCAGATGATTCTAACGCTGTAAAGAGCCAGCATTGTCGAATGTCCTGGTTTGTGGTATTGGATTTCTCAAAATTGGGCAGTAGGCTTACCTTTTCATTTTTAAATCAATTATCATCCAGAATACAAGAGCTCTTTGTGGAATAAGTTGATATTGCGCTATTCCTCTTCCTAAATGCTATTTGATAAGCTATTAGGTTAAGCGCAATTCTGTCTGTCTGTGTGTCTGTTTTAACATTTCTGAAACTGCTACAGGTACAAGCATGAAACTTGGCACGATTGATCACCCCCCGTGGTGAGTGTCATAAGAATATTGGTGAGGTCATGATGACGTCATAATAAAAATAATTTTTTTACAATATGCATTACTTGACAAAGAACAACCGCTTTTTGCTCAAACGAAAACCACATTTCGACTTATCACATTTCAAAACTTTCATTTGTTTGGGGTTTAAAATGACGTCACAATCAACGCTTCATTGCACAATCTATTTTTTGTTTTTCTCAAAAAGTACTGATCGCACAAATGCGATTAAACGTTTTTTTAGAAGATATTGATTAGGTGCTTTTGATAAAAACAACTTTAGTACAATTAATGTTTATTTGACAATGCTACGAGGAATTCCTTATTTAAGAACTTTAAGCCTTCTATGCATTTTTTCTCTCTTTCCCGTGTACGCTAAACTGGCTCTTTGATGTCATAATATATCTCCTACGATTAACACAAATCTTCGCTGCCGTAGATCATATCAAGATGTTTTTAAAAATTGCATACTTTTTGCAAAATTAGTTTACTAAAAAACTGATTTGTGACCTCATTTCTCAACTGATTTTCAAACTTTTCCCAACAATTAAAGGTTATTTCAATGCAATTTCGTTAGTATACAATATGTACAATTAATATTAGTTTTTATACCAAAAAAATTGAACTTTACGACTTGAGGTGTAACTTTTTACCTCTTCCAAAAGTAGTGAGTCAGTAAAAAACAGGTAACTTTAATGTAAAAAGGTCATAATGAAGTCCTAACAATTACTGTCCTTTGAAAGTGAAAGTTTAGAAAACTTCCTTTCCATTAATATGTGACTCTAATTACTTAGGGTTAAGGATTAGTTTATAATGGCTGATCAAAACTTGGTTGCCATACATGATGTTTCATTTTTGGTCAAACAATTATCCTACTTGACCAAACAAACTTGCAATCGTTAGACCAAAGTCAGTTCTTTGGTACATTTTGACTACTTTTCCTCACAAGCGTGGTTTTTTTGCATTATCTGTCAATGTTTTCAAAAAGATCCATCAAAAACTGAAGTCGCTAAATGTTTATGAAATGTAGTCTATCGGTTAAAAACACACAAAATTTTAGTGCCTGCACTTCACAAAATTGCAATTTCTAGAAATACTAAGTCCTTTGGTACATTTTGTCTTTTCTTTCTGGATAGCATGGATCTTTGGCATTATTAATCAAAATATTCAAAAAGATTCATCGAAAAATGAAGTCTACAAATTTTAATATGTAGCCTACTCTAAGCAAAACACTTGGTGATCGCCCAAGAACAAAACGAGGGAGTAAAGATGGTCCTTTATTATCTATAACATTAATACTAAAAAGGGAATGTTACTAAATCATTTCGTTGTTGCTCTCATAAATATTTGTACTGTGAAGCTGCCGCAGCTGCATTAATTGATACCTTTTAAATCGGCACGGGTGATATTATGCCTTACCGGGGTAAAATCGCACCATACCTAGAAGAAAAATGTTTTCTATTTTGCTTGGTAATAGCTTTATAGAGCTACGTTTTGCTTGACTCTTAGCTGACTCACAGCTACATTGCATTTGCATTGTCTGTAAACCCAACAAATTTTAATACGAAAGACCTTTTTATTACTTGCACGAAAGTGATCGAAGGCACACAGTTCAGTCTTCATGTCACTTCATGCTCCTTTTGAACAAAAAGAGGCCTACCTCAAATATTTCTCAGCGTTTTGTTTGAAAATATCTCCGCTTGATGTGCGCCTACTAAAACATGGTGAATGACTTTGGGAAAGCCATAGCTGCTTTTGTTGTTATGCCGGAAACAAGACAAATAGCGCAGCCAAAACCACTTAATACCACAAATGTAAACAGCCGGTCAAAATACTTAGGAAAGGAGCAGCACCACATCGCAAAATAGACTTACCACTAAATAGTTAATTCGTGTAATTGTGAAAGCAATCACCATTTCGCCGCCACCATCAGTTTTGATTGTGTTTCAGTCCCTTCTCCCTTAAGCATTAACCATAATTTTTGAAAAGATTCTTTGTGAGCATTAGCAGTCATGATTAAGATAATATGATGATCACGATTTCGTGTGCAAAAATTTTGAAAGTCCATAGAAATCATTTCACTTTTCGCTACTGCTCACACAAAAGCCCCATGCGTAAAGCCGGCGCAGCCGGTTGAACCGAAATACTAAACTCTGTCATTACTGATGGAGGGCCCCCGTCGGGCGACGTCGGAAGAGCCGGCTAGTTTTTAATAAAACAGAATTTATTGGTTAAAATAAAGAGATATTTTTGCACTAAAGTCCCTTTCACTAAATCATTAAAATGAAATTCTTTGTCGCAAGGACGTGTAATGTGCAGATGGCCGAAATCATGCAAAGTCGATCATTTCACAACCTACAAAACTTTCCGTTTATCTCAAGTTTGATTTACGTAAACACGCGAATCAGAAAATAGACGATATTGTTATATTCGGTTTAAAACAAAAAAAATTATATCAACTAGAAGAAACAAGATTTTTCCAATACACTCGACCTCGTTTTTCTGGACTAGATGCTGCAGGAACCAGTCTAGAAAATGAAAAAGATAAATAAAAAAATAATGAAAAAATAAGCCATGGACTTTTACATAACAGAACTAGGTCAGGAAACAAGGTTTTAGCAGTGTTCAAAAACAAGGTCTAGAGCTCGAGGCAACGATTTTATTACAACAATATTTAGCAACTAGTTTCTTACATTTTCCTCGGCAATTATAGTTCAGCTCTCGTGGGTTTATTATATTTTTGTGTTATATAGCTGCTAAGGAAATAGGTTTGATTCTCAGCTTGGTGTTACCCTAAAAAAGGAAAAGCTTACACATAATCTTGAGAAAAAGATGCAATTTTAATGAAATTCAGGTAAATTTGATTGCACGATGAAAAGCCAAACATAATTTGTTATGAACTTAAACCATATTCTACTGAACGTCTATATATAGCTAAGTGATTTGATAAATTTTTTTCAGTAGTATTTTGGTAGGATATAATCATAATACTGTTAATTACTTTTTTTTAACCTTGTTTGTAAGATATTAGTGTTTTTCCGACAAAATGTTTGATGGACCGAACCGCCATGGCAGGTCCTTCAAGACGTCCATTACCACTGAAAGAGTGAGATTTTTGTAAAATTTTATATAAGCAAATAACTTTACTCATGCTCAATAATTTTTTCTTTTAACATAAAATGTCTATTAGATTCACTTTTTTTTGAGTCTAGTGCTTTCTGAAAATTTTATGACCCCTTTTCTGTATGCATCTATATATAGACGTTCAACAGCACAAAGGTTCATTTATTTAATTTATTTTCAGAATCCCTTTGGTTGACGTATTATCAATTTTGGAGAGGAGGATGAGCAAGTGGACCAAGTTTTTATCACTCCACACAATCCTGAGCTAGATGGAGATTCTGATGAGGACTCCGGTGATGAAGATGGAGGGAGTGTACAGACATTCTTGGAAGAAGTCTTCTCCGAGCTAATTCCATTGAAATTCTCTCAAATGGAAGAACAGTAGGAGAGGACGTAGCAGAAGGCAATGGGCACACGGAACTTTCCTAAATTACTACTTTCCAAAAGGATCGGCTACAGTACAAATGGACCAAGAAAGTTGTTTTCCTCGGAGGCCACATCGAGGAATGGTGGGAGCATGCACCCGTAGTTGACATGCGAGTTAAAAATTCTCCTGCTAAAGTGTTTGAATTTTATTTTGATGAAGCTCTGTACTCGTTAATAAAGAAGGAAATTATGTGCTACACCATGCACCAGGGATATACCAACTTCAGTGCTACTGTGGAGGAATTAAAAATAGTCGTAGGTATTTTACTGATTTCCGGCTACCATCGACTTTCAAGCAGGAACCACTAATGGAGCTTGAAAGCTGACCTCATAGTAGATCTAGTAGGCCGTGCTATGCCAAGACATCGATTTGATAAAGTTTTGCGGTTTCTCCATATTGCCAACAACAAACGGATGGATCCTAATGATCGCACGGGGAAATTGCGCCCAACGATGGACCACCTTCAAGATGCATTTTAGAAGACTTATATTCCTGAAAAACATTTATCCTTTGACGAATCAATGGTTGCTTATTATGGGAGGCATGGGTGCAAACAATTTATTAGAGGCAAACCGATAAGATTTGGTTTCAAAAATTTTTGCCTCTGTACACCTCTGGGATATCTCATTGCATTTGAAACGTATCAGGGCAAGGCTTACCGAGGAAAGGACTGTAACGAATTTGGAAAAGGAGAAGGATGTCTTCTAAATATTATTGACAGCCTGCAATATGGCTTGAACAAGTTGCTCACAGCATTTTATTGTGATAATTATTTTACAGGAATGCCCCTCATTACGGAGCTAAGTCGCCGTGGACAAGATTTAGTTGGGACCATTCGAGATAATCGAATCCCAAAGAACAAAATCTTGGCCACAGTAACTACAATAAAGAAAGTTTCATGTGGGGAATGTGCTTTGATGTACGACTCTGCCAATAAGATGGTTCTTTGCCGCTGAAAAGACAACGCCGTTGTCACGCTTGCATCTAATTTTGTGGCCGACAAACCAATACAGAAAACTAATCGTTGTCCGTCAAAAACAAAAAGAAAATCGCGACTACCCAAGCAATGATAGTGCGGATTTATAACTGTCATATGGGTGGAGTCAATTGGCTTGACCAAAACATATCTTGTTACCGCATTTCTCTGAGAAAGAAAAAAGTGGTGGCTTTCCTTGTTCACTTGGCTACTAGATGCCACAGTGGCTAACAGCTAATACGTCTTCAAACAAAATCACTCCGACATAAGTTTTCTCGATTTTCGCCGTGAAATCGTTTTATTCTACCTCCAAGGTTGCAAACCTATTTCTCCTTGCCCCGGTCCTTCTCGTAATCGAAGTGAGATTGTGAACAGGGTCACACAGGATGTTCGCTTTGATAAGAAAGACCATTTAATTGTTGTTGACAACCGCCAGCGAAAGTGCGGAAAATGCAATGCTCGACCAGTTACAGCATGCACCAAGTGCAACGTCCAACTCTGTGCAAAATGTTTCATGCCATTTCACTCGCGCTAACTATTCCTTATAGCTGCTGTCATAGCATATTTTGCAGTTTACTGTTTGCAAAAGCTAACATTGAACATTGCTCAGATTTGTTGTTTTCAATGTGTCATTGCTCAGATTTGTCATCCAACTGATGTCGGTACTAATTTGTTTTTTATGATTTCGACATTTTGTCTGACATACATAAAAAATAAATAATAGTCTTTGTTTCATTGTTCATAATTAAGTGCCTTATCAATTTCACGGGTAGCCTACCGCAAATTCGCAAACAACCAAAACCAGGTCTGCAGCCTGAAAATTGATGGTAACCACTTATAAATAATTTGTTCCTCAAAATATTTTAAATATTGCTTATACGAGCGTACAATATATTTTTGGTCATATTGCTTCTTTAAATCCTTTCTGGCTACTGCTTTTGGCAGCGACACTGACCACACAAGTTAGCGTTTTTTGAGCATATAGTCGTATTTGGTAAATTTTCATACGTTTTAACAAAAATTTTGGGAAAAATTTTGGAAAAGTAAGACAAAAAATGAAGAAAATTTAACATAAAAAATGAGATTTTCTGTACAATAAAATATATATTAAGCATTGAAACACTCTTATTATTTGTGCATTAATCATGAAAGAATATTTTCATACCACTTGCTTTCGTCGGAATGAAATAAAATTGGATGAAAAGTGACACCGCAGTCTACTGGACGTCTATATGTAGACTGCTCCGCATTTAAGTACGGCAACTTTGCATCAACAAAATCACATTTTTTTCGTCTGTCATCACCAGTTGACGCATTTAAACTATATAAACAACTTTCCAAACTAATTTTTCTATTCCAGTAGAATAAGGGTTAACGATACTTTTGTAATTCCAAAAACAACAAGACATTCAATGCAATGACATAAACCATTATTAAACATCTCAATGAGCAAAATTATTACGTTTTGCACTATTATTACAGACTTTGCAATTTTTTTATTAAATTAAGTTATCAAGGTTAGCACTATTACTACAAACCACAGACTTTGCAAGTTTTCTAGTTTCTTTCAATTAGAAAATGCAATTGTTGCTGATCAATCAGCAAGCCATGTAGCTGAAAAAAAGCAGACAATATTTTTTACTTTCAGTTATTTCTTTCTTTGCCTCCAATATAAACTAGGACGAGTAGGGTGCTGATAGATCAAGCAACAATTTCATTTTCCAGTTGATGTTGTTAAGATGATATGGTAATGTGTAATTACATCTGTTAATAGAATATCCTCACTATATACAGGGTGTCTCAAAAGTAAGTATACACTTTAAAATTTGAATAACAATCTAATGGCTTATTCAAATTTGTCAAAAGTTTACAAAAATATTCTATAAACTACTAGAAACAGATTACCGTCCTAATATCTCGTTGAATTTATTTATTGACAGAATGTTAGACCTCAACGTGGAAACCACCAATTTCGAGACATTTCAGCCACCGTTTGGCGCATTCTTGCCCGATACCCTGCAATAAATCTTGTGTAACTAGTCCACATGATGCTCTAATGTTTTGTTCCAACTCTAAAAGGTTTTGAGGCCGTGTGGAGTAAAGTTGACAAAAAATGCTTCGGTTGAAAAACTGTTACTTTCAGCAAGATGGAGCTCCTGCACATTACACCAGGAAAGTCAGAGATTACTTAAATCAGCTTTTTCTCGGTAGGTGGATCGGGTGCAGAGGTCCTCTAGAATGGGCCGCTCGTTCACCTGACTTAACCCCATGCGACTTTTTTCTTTGGGGTTTCCTTAAGAGCAAAGTTTACTCCACACGGTCTCAAAACCTTTTAGAGTTGGAACAAAACATTAGAGCATCATGTGGACTAGTTACACAAGATTTATTGCAAAGTGTCAAACAAGAATGCATCAAAAGGTGGCTGAAATCTCCCGAAATTTGTGGTTTCCACGTTGAGGTCTAACATTCTGTCAATAAATAAATTCAACGAGATATTAGGATGGTAATCTGTTTCTAGTAGTTTATAGAATATTTTTGTAAACTTTTGACAAATTTGAATAAGCCATTAGATTGTTATTCAAATTTTAAAGTGTATACTTACTTTTGAGACACCCTGTATACTGTATATATAAGAGCGCTTGGCAGCGAAAGAAATAGACTTGCTAGCTTGACCAAGAAATGACGTTTAAAGAATTTGAAGAAGCTGAATTAAGAATACAAGAAAATAGAAATTTGTTGAAAAATGAAAATTCTTGTAAGTAATTCTTTGTTGGAACTTATTGTAGTGCCCGACTGAACATTCGCTTTCGAAATTTTACTGAAGCTTTTGGCACAAACGTTAATAGGCAAGGGCGAAGTTTTTATCGTGAAAATAAGATATTTATGTAGCGAAAGTTTTGTTTTAATTGAATGTGAACACTGTATTCGCTAGAATGGAGTGAAACAAATAGATGCCTCTACTCAGTTGCTTGACTTTGTGGCAACCTTTTTGTAATCACGGGTTGCGAAGACCTCACAGTTGGGTCGCAAGCAGTTTTGAAAGTTACCTAATGATTTGGTCGTTGTTCGAGAAAAATTAAAAATTGTGTTGTAAAATGTTTGATATTGGGTCGCAGAAAAAAAGCTGAAAAATACTGCTTCATAATGAAATCGCCCAACCTTTTTGGACTTTGTGGATATGAAGATTTTTAAGACTTAATGTAAGTCCATATATTTTAATCATGAGTCTTAACTTACAAACAAGCAGCACTTTACCTCTTTTTGAAAACCGATTTATCTTGCATAGCATTTCTTACCATTAATATGTTGACCCATAAGATATAACAGCAATTACGAAAGAAACGATTACCTTGATATTGTTATACTGGTATCAAACAGGTTTGTTAACTCTTTCGCTACCAAGATTACCATACGATGATCTTGTGTTTTCAGTGTTTTCCGCAAATTTTTTTCGCGAAGTTACAAAATTAGTTTACTAAAAATAGATTTATGACTTTATTTCTTATCCAATTGTCAAAAATTTTCAAAAGATCACATTTAATTCTCCACGCAGCGGATGATGTAAAAATTGAGCCCGAATTTTTGAATTTTTAATTCAAAAAGGGTTAAAGTTTCAAGGGCCCAATTGCAGACAACAAAAATTGCAAAATTGTCAGCAACAGCCAGCTACCTTGAACTCAATATAAGATTACATGTTTACCAAGAAATCAAAGTTTTTATTATTAACATAGTCTGAAAACTATACTTTCGGAATATCATTTGACAAAATTTCACGCAAAGAAAAAAATTTGCCTATGAAAATTTTCAAATTTTTTAGGGGTCTCAAAAATTTTCCAAAAAGATGTATATGGTAAGTAAATAAAGTAAATTTGATGCGCAAAAAATATGATATGTTGCTAAATACTGGTCTCACTTGAAAGCTTAGGAAATTTGCTTTACAGCAATATATAACTTTAAATAATTTAGGGTAATGGGTAAATGATATTTACTGATTAAAAATAGGTACCGTACATCATGTCAGTTCAAAACCCCCAAAATTTTTTGCCTTCATTAAATTACAAGTTTTAGAAAAACTACACCCAATAAAACGACAAAATAAATTGAAAATATTTTATGACTAAAATTGTCGTTTTGTATTAACTTTCCAAAAGATAGAAACTGAAATACAAGTTCAAAAAGCTAACAGAAACTTGGCTTTTCTATATCAAAGTTTGTTGTATCCCCCTTGTTTTTCAACAAATGGGAGGGTGTAAAAAAGCTTCTGTTTCATTGTTAGCGACCACATATTCTATTTAAACTTAATATTTTCTGAATCTTGAAAAAATTCTCTTTTCAAAAATACATAATGTTACATGGTTTCGGCCGAACTCAGCAGATAGATTATATTTTAGGTACTATATTTAACTAACAAAATTTTGTACCGGTCAACAAAAAGCTCATGGGCCTAAAAAAGTTGCAAATTGTGGAAAACCTAGGTTTTTAGATAAGTTTTGACTAATATACCTTGAAAGCTTATTTCCTGAGAGTCATCTAGCGACCATTTCTAAAAAATTGGTAGAAATTGAAATCTATAGTGATCTTTGAGGTAAGGGTACTACTTTAATTTCAAAGGCAACTCAGCACCTATTAGAGGTGCGCTAATTTGCATAAAAATTAAATATTAAAAAAAAAATTTATATTTGAAATCTTCAAGAAATGGAGATTTCAATGATATATAACCCTTCGTGTTGAAGCAAACAAATGAGTAATGATTTACAAACAAACTTGGGGTATATATTTATGATTGATTATGACAAATTATCACAGTGTTTCGCACTGTCACCTTACGGACAGTTTTTTCGCTGTTCACGCGGTAGCGAGGAGCTGACACAAATCCGTTACTAACCGGTTTGGGAAACTCATAAAATTTTAAGAACGTCTTTGTACAAACCGATAAGAATTGGCTAAAAATCACCTTTGTAAAAGCCCACTTCAAAGTTTCAATCTTGTATGGCGTAAATAGACTTTGGTCAGGTGGTTCTGTTGATATTGATTTTGCCAAGAAGGCGGAAAAAAATTGCAAAGATAGATGTTTTAAAATAGTTCAAAGCCATCCGGTTTGATACCCATTGCAAGAAAGAGTATTTAATTGCGGTAAGTTTCTTACAGTCAAACAAGCAATATCGGAAAAACCAGTGCAACGCATAAAACTATAAGATTCCACAATTATTGCTTTTTGCAATCAGCTTACTTCGCTAGCTGAACCAAACAACTGATGATGACAGACAGGGAATATTTGATTGAACCAAATAAGCGGTAACCGATGGAAGTAAACCAGACGACACCAACAAACTCGCCAAACAATCTTTTTGTTTGATGAATTTAGTCAGGGCACGTTAATCACTACTTTGTATTTACATGCAGACCGCTATTACGAATCGAAACAGGAGACAATATTACGGCGCTTCCTACTCGGACCAAACCGAAAGAATATCCCCAAAGTAAAATTGTAATTTGTTGGTTGACCTAAATTTTATAATAGACGTGCTTGTACCTAGTATATCCTTTCATCTATTCCCGCTTCGTTCTTATCAATTTTTTTAAGATGTCTTGATCCGATTTAATCAGCAAATCGTTGAAAAAAGTTATTAAATATTACGGTAACAAAAAAAGACAATTCAAAACCTTTTCTTTCACTAGCAAATCTTCGATTGGTTTTAGTGCCTAAAATAAATTGTGATACTGTAATATTTAATAAAGTTTATTCTCTTGTTGCTGTTTTTCACCGTTTGAATTTTTGAAAGAAAAAGACTAGCAGTTGTCAGATTTGGTGCCCTGCGTTAACCGCCACTTATTCACGAGTGATGCGACTTCGCAGAGTACTGACAGACCATTGACTCCAGTGTACTTAGTATAGGTCCCGCAAGAGTGATGGTCTAAGCTATGCTTTATTTAAAGTCTCTAGTTTCTCGTCGGTCAACATCTACACAAAAGAGACCTGATAGGCTGAAACAGTGTCACTGTCTGCAGTTTGCTCAAGGTGCATCGCTGCCCTCTTGTATCACTTTAATAAGACTTTTCTTTTTGAAATATGATGCCTCATAAGTTTGTAAATTCTTTCATATGTGTTATTGTCATTGCTGATCAGCAAAACTTCTCGGTTTTGATAGAAAGTCAGTCTTAGCGTGGATAAATGACGCTCGAAGCAAAGTTGCCATTTTTGGAGAGACAATCCCAATATGTCATTTCAAAAATGGTAGCACCCTTCTATGCCATCACTCTCTAATCAAATTTAAGTAACTGTTTCAAAACTACATGAAAAGATGAAACTAATGTGCTGCTAATATTTCAGCAAGTTTATACACATTTAGCGATTTTTGAAAATTGTTTCGACTGTAAATTCAAATTAGGATTCCTTTGCTTCTTTTTCCTTGGTATACCCTGAAAAGCCTATCCAACCTAATGTCTTCATAATGATGCTTTATGATTCTATTAATTTCACAGTAGTTAAAATAATATTCTAGAGGAAGAGTACAGTTTAATTAAACCGTTTCGAAGACTATCAATTTTTACGCCACTGCAAACTCCTACACCTCCAAAGCAAAGTCCTATCGCTTCAGTGAAAGGGGAACTCGACGATAGTAAGTTCATAAGCTAACAAGCCGGCTCTTCCGGTTTTGCACGCAGGGCCCCCAATGGTATTGTCGAGGTTAATAATATCGGATCAACCGTCTCTGCTGGCTGAACTCAACGGATAGTTGGGAGAACAGTAACAACAAGTTGTTTTTTTTCGCACAGCCAAATTTTATTTCAAGAATCGAAATTGCTTTTGATTTATTAATTGAAATACTGGGTAAAAACATTATTAAAACTTGCCATAGCGATTTCGTCTTTCCCAAAGTTTTTGAAGTCTCTAGAAACGTCTTGTTTGTCCTGTTTCCAGCATAGGTGCACATTACAAATTGATCAGGTTCAAAAAATTGGGTGCGACGGCCCCTACGCCAATACCAAACGCATTATACTCGTATTTTGTTGGTGATAGTCAGTTAAACCATCTTTCAACTTACTGTTGATGTGTTTGATGGTCGAAAACAATAGTTGACACACGCAAAATCTGCGTTCTGCTTGCACAATATAAACTTGTTTATCATTTGCTGTTAAGATATTTTTCATAAGTCAACCCGTGATACATCTTCGGCATGAATTTCGACTCAAGAATTCACTTAAAATACTGTAAGACCAAACCTCAGCCTGACACTGCGAGATACTTTTGCACAATTTTTAAAAAATTATGATGACCGTAGAATTTGCCTTAACCGTGTGTTTCTTTCTATTCCGAAGTAAAGTCTTTTAGTTTTTGTATTGGCATTCGCTTTGCAAATTCAGTTTTTAAGCTCTCTTACGAGTTAATTCCTATTATGCAATGCAACATATAATAAAAAATTACTTAAAATTTTGTTGGTGGTACAGAATTTTAATATAGCTTTGAAAAAAGCTGTTTGAGCCATAAGCTTTTCGTGAGGTTCTCATCAGTGAGGCGAAACCTCATCAAAGTTCCCCTTGATGAAACCATCAAAATCTCTTCAGAAGCCCTTTATGACGCGTTTGATTTACAACCCGTCATTCCAAAAGACGTATTTGTTAAATTGATGAAGAGAACTACATCATTAATTGAGTTCAGCTTCACTAACACCATGTACAAGCAAATAGACAGAGTAGCTATGGGATCACCATTTGGCCTGGCTTTGGCTAACATCTTTGTTGAATATTATGAAAAAAGTTAGTTTCTGAAACGCAGAAGCCTCCACCATACTTAGATATGTTGACGACAAGTTTGCCATCAAATAAATATTTGAAGCAGATGAATTCCTGATTAAATGATATCTTGAACAAACTCAACTGCCTTCATCAATCCCTCAAAATCACCTTTGAAAAATAGAAAGGAAAATGTCTACCGTACGTTGAAAGAAGAGATATTGGCTTTGAAACCAGTATATACCGGAAACCCACTTATTTACATTGGGTGTCCTTTAGTTCTCTCAAAAGCAAAATAATTCTTAATATCTACATTGATGCATCAAGCCCTAATGATTTGCCCCAAGCGTAGACTCAATGGAAAAACAGAACTGATCTAGAAAATATTACTGGACAATGGCTATCCTAAAAGCGTTGTCAACGCTCAGATCGCCAAGAAAATCGCTCTGTTCTTCAACCTTAAGCGATTCGGCCCAGAAAAGTGTCCTATCTACTTGAAAATCCCTTAGATAGGTAAGCCCTCCACAAACTTCGTAAAAGAAGTCAAAACAGCCGTGAAAAGATGCTATGGTTTCAACAGCACCCGCTTGGTCTTTAGGTCAAAGCGCATGCTGCCAGTAGCCAGCAAAGATGTTCTACCTAACACTCAGAAAAGCTCAGTCACGTATGAATACAAGTGCCTCTTTGATAGTTGGTGCGTAGGGCAAACATTCAACGACTACAGGATCGCATCAAGTAACATGTTTCGCAATGGTTAAAACAACAATTGATCCGTCTACGCCGATCTCAACTATACAGATCGTGCAAACCAAACGACACCAAACCGGACTGTGACTGTGCCATTGGTCAGCATCTTTTAGAAAATGAACAATGTGCATTAAAATATGATAACAAGCGGTTTTCAATCCTCGCCACAGCACGCCGCTCTTTCCATTTCAATCTCTTAGAGGCTGCTTATATTAAGACTCAGCGCCTGGTGTTATGCAGACAGAAAGAGTTTGTTTACACTCTCAAACTCTTTCCATAATCGCGGCGTTCCTATTTGGCCTTTCGCTGCGCTCTCTCAATCATTTCGCTATTGCCAAATTTTTCTTTGGCGCGCTCTACAATACTAGCGCTATCATTGGCTTGTTTTGATTGTCTAACGTCAGATTAATCACATAAAACACTTACTCACTCTAGATCTTCCCTTTTGACGCGATATTGCCACTGATGAGAGCGTCACGAAAAGTTTATGGCTCAAAAAGCTTTTTTCAAAACTATAGTAAAAACATTACTTACCATTGACCGAAAGCATTTCTATACAGTTATTGTGTGAACTCAAAATCACACTTTGAAACTGCAGGCTAGATATGTTGGCAAACTGTAGTAAAATAAAGCATATGCCATTTCGAAAGAAAACAATTAGGTTTACTAGGACAAATAGATAACCTCGTTAACAAAGTCAATGACTCGGTTGAGAAATAATTCAAGCTTATCAGATAAAGAGAAAGTCAGACGCGGAAAATATACGAACTGCAATTTACTGAGGAGCCGCGTTCAGCACAATTTCGGTTGTGGTCTGGCATGCCGGTTGTAGGTTGCCGGCCCCTGCTCTACACTATCTTCAAGCGCACGCATTGGTACCCATCCGTGGTCTTTTACAACTCGCTAAGTAAAAAGTTTTAACAACTCTAACTCGGCAAGCAGGGGTTTGAGAATACTTTTCTGTTCACCTCCAAGAAGGGTTTCGAATTAAACCAAAGTTCGATTCTGCTTTGTGATGGTAATATAACAAAGTAATATAACAAAGTAAAAAATAACAATGGTAATATAACAAAGTAATATAACAAAGTAAAATAACAAAATAATCTAATTAGTCAAGGACTATACTGTAATTTAGAGATAAATCTTGGTTCTACACTTTTCATGTCTCCTTTTCTAACATGGTAATCTTTGCCAATGAACGTAACAAACAGAAATATCCTCAGTCTACCAGTAATACAGTTGACACGGTTAAGGTGGTTAAAGCGGTGGTTTCTGCTAGTTCTCGCAAGTGAACCTAGCAGGGCACTGGTCTAGTGGTTGACTAATATGGTATTAAGTTGGATTCGAATCCAAAGGCCGTGAACTTTTTTTTTTATCATGTAGGGAGTAGATAGCCCTAATATTACTTTTCTTTATGCGATGAAAACTGAAATCAGTACACTAATGTGTTGAATACAAGTAGGGAAACTTATTTTAAATGTGTGAAACCATTTTCGTTTTTCTGATAGCCTGTGATATTATAATGTAACACATATAACTGCAAAATAGCCATGCATATTAAAAAAATATTTTTAGACGTGACAAAAAAGCTTATATCTTGCTTCCATGCGAAAGAAAAGCTTGCAAACAAATTTATATCACAGTGATATTTGATTCCAAGTACTCATTTCCCAAAGAGTCGATGGTTGAAAATTCACGAGTGTATACATTTTTAAACGAAGCAAAGTCTGGATCTGAGAAAGTTTTTAAGAAAATGATATCATTGATTAAACTGGTACCCGAGCGAAAAGTAACTGTTCTTGGCACTATAAAAGTACTTCTAGATTGCTGTGTCATGTTTTGGAACTTTGCCGTGGATTTGAAGATACGCTATGCTATGAACAATAACAGTGTGAACAAATTTTTTGAGGCAACCAACGCATTTAATTTGTTTATTAAAGACAAAGAAATCGGTGAATGGAATGCTAAAATCTTGAGAGGATTTGTTTGCGTTGCTGAGGCTTTGTTCCATGCAAAAACTTTCAAGTCGAATCAGCTACAAAGAAAGTGCATGAAGCTAAAATTAAATATTACGAAAACATTTCACCAACTTTGTCAAGCTTTAGTTTGTATATCATTGGTTTTCTATACTGCCAATCACAACTTGAAACTTGGGAAAAGTGTTTACAACAGGCCAACAATCGCAGTTTTCGAGGAAGATTTCATGAAGCGCTTCTTAATATGTTTGGAGATGTTGACCAGAATCCAGGAAAATTCGCTATCTGTGCGATATAGTCTATGGTAAGTTAAGCGTCAATCTGTACTATAAAGCGCAATTCTTTCTCTCTTTCTTTCTTGTGTGTATGTGTTTGTCTGTCTGTGTGTATTAACTCCTCCGAAAATACTGGGCGTACAAATGTAAAACTTGGTAGGATTCATCACCCCCTTGAAGTGAGTGTTACAAGGGGTTTGTGACACAATTACAACGTCTTAATTAAAAATGATTTTTTTACTTGCATTTCTCAACCGAGAAAAACAGCTTTTTGCTCAAACGAAAGCCAGCCCCCAACCTATCAACTTGTCAGAATTTTTCCCGTTTAGGTTGTTGCATGACATCATAGTTCACGCTTGATTGCACGATTTCTTGCCTGTATTTTCTAAAAACTACTGACTATAGGAACACGATCAAACGTTTTCTGGATGTATTAACAAGGTGCTGTCTATGACATCAATTCTACAACTAATGAAGCTATATTGAAGATTAAATAAAATATTCTTTTTTGAGCTTTTAAGCATTCAAAGCATGCTTTTTCTTTTTGCTTGAACGCTTACTCCATGATGTCATTCAGTTGTCTGGCATGGTTAAAGTAAAAAGAGTGCAGCAGGTAGCAGCTGCGCTTGAGAGTGTCATTTCAAAAGCAAACAATATTGATATGCTGTCTGGTAAAAAGCAAAGATGCATAACAGTAATTACATACTCGTAAACCTAAACTCCAGCTTTTTTATGAATGCAATGGCAAGTTGAATACATTTGTACAATCGCGTCACAAGCCTGGCTAATTGTAGCCTTTTAGACAAACGCTTGTTAGTCAAGTGCGGCAAAGCTGAACAAATTGGCAATTTTTCACGTGAAATCTCAAAAATTATTTTGACAAAATTTAATTTCAATTTTCAAATTCAAAATTTTAAGTAATCACAAAAATTATTCCCATTTTCAGCACAAATACCTGAACGATGGATTATAGTCTTAAACCATCGCTTAACCTATTGTGATTACTTAAGTGCTTGACTTTGGCTTAGTTTTCACTTCCCCTAGCTGCCATTATGCCAGGACCAACCACCATACGCACAGCCACACGTTTTACGTCTTACAAATACGAATACAGTTACAAAAAGTCACCAGTAGTATGTCTAATATTTAATAGCTTATTTCTTCAATTACCCAACAATCACTTAATCGCCTCCTCACGACTGCATTTATGCTTCCGTGCAAGTGATGAAATGATCGGATGGATGTATGTAAAATTATTGGCTGCTTTAATTTTGTGCAAGTCTAATTCCAAAGTGCGCGTATGCTGGAAACAGGCCAAGCAACAAACAACTTTGGAAGAAATAAAACGACTATGCGCAGCTACCAGTAACGTTCTTCTGCTCAATTTCCATCACAAAATAACCAACTTTTGGTTTTTTAAGAACGATTGGCTATGTGAAGAAACATTGACTTTTTTATTACTGCTCCCACAACTACTGATTGTGTAAAGAAAGCGCAGCCAACTTAATCGATGTTCAAAACTTCGACATTATTGATGGGGCTCTGCTATTGTTATAATTTAAGTGCTAGACTTCGGGCTGGTTTGGTCTTTGGCTGATTGCACTCGTGCCAAAACCCACCAACGTACGCTCAAAAACAGGTTTTGGGTCATAAAAATGGTCCTATAGTTGCCAATAAGTCCTAAATTGCTTAGTTGTTAATGGCTGGTTCCTGAAAATACCTATCAACCACTTGGTGTCTTCATGCAAGTTTTTAAACGTTTGTGAAATCGCTGGCTGTATCAAATATAATCAAGTCCAATGTGTCAAAGTATGCTATACTGCACGCAGTTTAAGCCAGACGTTTTCAGAGACTCCATAAACTCGGAAAACAAATATCAGTTCCGCGCAACTCTCCATAATGATTTTTCCAAATCGATGTCTTTTCAAAAAGCGGCACTTTTGGTTTTGCAACAAGAATTAGCTGGGCCGAAAACACATTATCCGTTGGGTGAAAACGGTGCATCCTCCTAAACCGATATTCTTAACCCCGACATTGCTTACGGCGTTTTGGTATCTGTTTCTTTTGAAACAATTTCTAATCGAGCAACTGATTTACGTCAGTTGGTCAATAAGTTAAATATAATTTCGTAATTTTTTGCCTTTTCTTGTTTAAGCATTGTTGCACACATACACGCTTTCACGATGGCAAACCTTTTACCGAGCTTTTTCACAGCAGAATTCCAGTTTTTCAATACGAATGTCATTACTCCTAATGTGCAACTTTCAGCATAGCTACGCAACGAATAGAATAATTCCGCGGCTATAGACTGTTATTTTGCTTTTACTTCTGCAAAAGCAATAAATAAATGATGGCCATTTTCGTTTTGATTGTCAAGGTGGAATTTTTGACTACAAACTATAAAAAACCATGCGAAATGTTTGCATTTCGTTTTTTTTTGTCTAAATTGTTGACAACACGCCGCAAAATGTGATCACATGCCTCTGCATGGGGCTAGTTGTCACATAATTTTCGAAGGCTTAAAACCTTGACTATCTGATGCGGTGTTAGATAATAAAGACTCCGCTTGCCAGCAGGTAGCACACCAAAGGTGGAAAGTAATCATTTAATTGCGTTGTCTCAAAATGTTTAAGTTAGAAACACAAATTCATTTTATGTGACAACACTTTGCACTTCGCCCTTTGCTATTGTAGCAGATGTACAAGCATTGACCATGCAATGATTGAGCAATGTACTTTAATATTGGCCCGATTAACCCAAGGACTAAAAAAATTTTCAGGATTGATTAAATTCCAATTAAGGATTATCTTATGCCTAACTTGTGTTTTGGCCTCGTCTCTGAGGAAGAAAAACTGATTTATGGATAACATATAAATCCAATTTGGTATTAAATACTTGTTTTATTAAAAGGATATATGCAGGTTTTTTGTAAAGATAATTACACACGAAATTCGTCTGCAAATGCAATGAGCTTTATACACTTATCATCAAACTGTGAACTATATGGTCGGTAATTATGCATCAATAGCCCTATATATCAATTATAACTTAGTTGCATAAAACAAAGACATAAGTTTCGGCACATCCCTAATTTTTACAAAACGAATTTGTTAAAGAAGAGAAATTTGTGATAAAGCCAAAGGGTAATCAGCCTTCATTACACCATATCTTATATTGAAAAACGTCATGTTATGCCTTTAACTATTCCAACTATTCAAAAATGTCATGGTTTTAAAAGTTGAGACAATTGAGTTCAGACTATTCAATTAAACTTGCCAAAAAGTTTAAAATATCTAAATTTTCTTTGAAAGTTTGCGCTTGTGACTCTTTATATGAGAGCTATCTTTTATCATATCTCTTCTTCAAATATGTTAAACAATATTCATCCTATCATCTGGTGATCTAATACGTTTAGAAGAGGAATCGTTTTTTTCATCAATTCGTCTTCTTTGGTCACAGAAATTATTTTTTGATGTAGCCCTTCACTGTTTCTTGGGACTAATTTTTAAATGCGACTTTTTGCTAAATCTTGAGGTCAATGTTTTATTGTTTTTTTGCTACTGCAGGTTTCAAAAAAGCTTGCGCCGAAAATGAAGACTTCCACGACATGCTCGGAAATGTTTTATATTAGTTAAAGGACCTGGTGCAAAAGTTTGACCAATACCCAGAAAAATTATTATTGGAGTTGACTTTGATTCACATAGCTGCTGTGCAGGGTAAAGAGGAACATTCCCATTATTGTGAAAGGCTTTATAGAACTCTTGAGAGTGATTTCGAATTAACTGATTCGTTATCTGACAGTGGTTTATCTACTGATTGGGCGGTTACAATACTAGATCGTTTTCTTGCGGTTTATTCTCACCTATGGACAGGGTGGGATTTTTCACGTGCAATATGATATTCATTATCTACCTTTTAAGAAGGTTCGGTGCTATTCTAATTGGCCTGATGTAATCAACTAAATTTAGCGGTCTTCTTATTACTGATCAAGTTATGTATCTTGACCCAATACACTATCACCAACATATTTTTGATTTCTGCAACATAATAATGACTTTCAGTCAAAAATAAGACTGCGCACTATCACAAAATTTTTGCATTTACTTTAGCCTATTTTAGTAATAAATGTTTTAAATCTATTTAATGGCCTCATTTACATAAGCTGTTCAAATAATAACTGCAATTTTTTATCTCTTCAAAATTATTGCATATCTTTTAAAACACTGAGGACAAAAAAAAACAAAAAAACTAAGAATATCTAACTGTTTTGAAAAGCTGTGGAAAATTTTGTTATTGATAACATGTTTACATACTGTAGGTGTGAACAATAGATTTCCAGTAAAGACCAAAGTTTTCCTGTGAAGGCATTTTTGGTTTTAAGTCACTTAGAATCTTTCAACTATTGTCATTTGGTTGGTAAAATTAAAGTAAAAACCTTTTTGATGCCCCTCAAAAACAAAAATTAAAGATGATTGTTTGCTTTGCTGTTTAAGGCAAAGAGGGGGCTTCAGAGGAATGTTTCCTGCCCCGGATATATGCATTAGTAAGTAAGTTTAAGACTTCTTCCTTCTTTAAATTAGTGCGCACTTTTACAAAAGACAAACAAAGATATCATTTGTGCTATTGCAGTTTATGCTCTGTGTTGAGCTGTTCAGTTACCATCTTACAGACATTAACCCTATACAAACCAAATAATTTTTTTTTAACTAAAAATTATTTTTGTGAGTTTTGCGTTTGTAGCTTGATTTGAACCATGATTACGATTTAAATTTAAAAAAGTTTTTTAGATTTTTTAATGGATGAATTCGTTCGTTTGGGAAAGAAGCAGCCACTGTTAAATGCACGTATTTTAATGACCACAAGCAAACTAACAAAGTCATGCAAGAAAATCAAAACAAAACATTACAAAAACAATTACAAGCAAAAACTATCACAAATGATGTTACAAGTTGAATGTTTTAGTGTACAGAGAAACATGATATGCCGGTATCAGCCCTTGGAAATGATTGACAATTATATAAAAATTTTTGATTTATTTGGTATGAAAGTTTTTGAAACAATTGTTAATGCTATTCAAGCATAAGCTTATGTCACATTTTGAACAATATCTCGTACATTGGTTTTTCCACAGCAACCTGGATTTTTACACATTTTTCTGCTATCTTTAATTTCTGGCCAATGACAAACCATATGGCCTGATCTGGAAGAGTTTGACATGGTCTTCCTCTTTTAGATATGGCATCCTTCATTAGCGAAGATGGTCTTCCTCTTTTTGTTTCCGTAAAAGCGTTGTTTTCTTTCATTAAACAATTAGTCACTTTTAATTTAAACAAAGCTAAGGCTAGAATTTCAGATTTAGGCCATTTTAAACTGATTGCATTCCGTTTGTATAAAAGCCAACTGTTTACAATGACCATATCAATCATGTGGAAAATTAACCAAAAGTAGTAGCCTACTTCTTTATCCTGATGTTAATTCGGTAAAGTTCAATCAAACAGTCAGCCAAATCAACACCTCCCATAGATGTATTGTGAATTTTAATGATGTTGGGGCATTCAACATTAATTTTTTTTCGTTGTTTATAATCAAATCGTGATACTGTAGCAAGAGGTCTTGACTTAGCAAATGCCGAAACGATATTTACAATTTTGTTGTCACACCATTTTACACATGTAAGTTTAATTGGGTCTCCAGGTGATTTTATTTCTTCATAGGCAATATTCACCATTAGAAAATAACAATCACCATCAATAGCATCACGTTCAGGGATACAATTAGGATCCAGAAAAGAATCATCATCTGAATCAGAGTTGACATCACTATAAACAGAACCAGGAGAAATATCGCATATTTGTATATTTTGGGCTGGCTTTTGAATCTTTTTTTCATAAAAAGTAGATGCACCTAGACCTGTTTAAAAAATAAATTATCCTAAGATTATGATTAAATGTGTAAGTTTCCTAGTTCTAGCCTAACCACCTAAGCTTTTATTAAATTTTATATCAGAGATATTTTGCTTGTTGGGAAATGACCTACATCTGAGCAAGTGAAATTTAACGGCTGGCAGCAGCTTATGTCAAAATCTACCTCACTAAAATCTTTGATTAAAACAACTATCTAAAGTACTTTTTCCATACAAATCGGCCTATATATCAATACATTCCAGTAAGTTACTAAACACTAAACAATCTTTACAAAAATAAAGTTGATGCAGAGTTGAGTGGTAGTATGTTTCATTACAAACAGAAGTTCAAATTGCATTTATTCATTTTTTCAGTGTTCTCTTGCCCCATCGGACGAAAACGTCCATTAATTTCTTCCTATGATAACTTTTCACATAGGCAAAATATTTTGAGTTTCTATGCATGCAAGGATTTTGACATATTACTTTTGTCAGCTTGATTATTTCATATATATAACTTGCCGGTGTGTTGTCCACAGCTTTGTAAATGAGACAGAACTGCCTAATATTATTTGACCATGAAGCTGTTGGCTAAACTTGTCAACAAATTAACTAAAAATGGAGGGAAAAAACAACAGCATGGTTTTCTTGTAAGAGAAAAAAATTAGTGAAATGTGGTAATCGTCCTTTTGGGAATTCAAGGTTTAAAAATAGTTTTATAGTAAATTCAAAATTAGCGGACGAATTCGTCGGCTTGGGCAGCACAGGGTTAAATGAGATTGGCAGAGTCCAAATTACTGAACAATAAATATGAAAATGAAATAGCATCTTGTTTTTTGGCGCTCTTCACTAGCACTGCAACAGTAAAGAAAAATTAAAAATCATGAATCATTTTGGCTCCTTTTAACTGCGACAGTTTTTTGGCACCAGGACATATTTTAATGACAACAGGGTAGATTTTGAACAGTAAATGATGTCATTCTTCACATTACCTCAGCTGAGAGCGACAAGCAGGAGTCCCGAAAATACCATTAAAAAAACTTTATTTTGGCTTGATGAAGGAAATGAATTCGAAATTACTGCTACTCAGCAGACGTTTCAAGCACTACGTTTACTCCCGCGTGGGGGCAACTATTTTTAAAAGCTTATTAACGCATATTTTTTTAGAAAATGAAAGTTTGAAATAGCAGCAGTTTTATCACATTTTTAAATGCAATAGAAATAACGATATCCAATTGAACAATTTTTTCCTATTTCAAAATTTAGTTAAATATTGATTAGGCATACCTTACATTTGACTCTAAGCAAAAGCAAGCACTCGAAGTTTTGCTATTGTCACAAATCCCAATATGATAGGCAGCCAACAATTGCGATGATGAAGTTTTATAAATATACAGTATGCAGGTCCAATTCGAAGCGGTTACAGTAACAAAGTTGGAATGCTTTTTGAGCTTTTATTTTGATTTGGTAATGTCGCGTTTTGATATAATAATATTAATAATAGAACTTTCGGTTCTATCTTAATTTTAAATTTCATTTAAAAATTGAGGCGACGTTTGATAATCGCTCGGATAATTAGGTCTGACTGCAACTTAATAAAACTTGGAAAAGATTGGCTTCCACTAAAAACACCTTAAACCACTTTGATAACAGAATAATGTATTCACAGAAATAGTACTTCACGATTTCAAGCTTCTTCGCTTAACGATCTCAAAATTAACCACTTTACTACACAATCGGAAAATCACCAAAATTAATTTCACCAATAACTGCTTAATACTTGCCACGTCCACAGATCCACAATAAATTATCAAAAAACAATGGCCCTTCTTTATTTGTCAATCAATCTCTCTCTTTCCACTACAACTTTTTCTGCTCTTTAACCAACTAAAAATTCCCGTCGCTTATATATAAATCAAAAAACAATCCAGAAAACGCTAGAACGAAATCACGTGAAAAAAGAAAAAAGCATTTCAAGTTACGTAACCAGTCATCGAAATTCTTCGAAGAAACTAGAATCTCTAGACTCTAGAGCAATCTGGAATCTTACTGTCGTAATACGATTGTGACGTAATAAAGGCGTACTTACAGCAAAATCCAATTGCGAGAAAAAAAGGTCTTTTTTTTCCTCAATCAGTAGCCGAGCGAACAAATGACACAGCACTTTACACAAACAAATATGAAACAATTCTTACAAGGCAAATTTCCTTGTTCGTGACAGGTAACAAACTAAGTAAAATCAATCTTCTTTAGATCAAGTTGGGGATCGTCTTTTCTGAGTAACAAGCGCTTAACAGCAATTGTTTTCTCAAGTTTCCAGCCAAGGATTTTTTTGGTTGTTAACGTCTTAAAATCGATCTCGCTGCTCTTTGTTTAGTTGAATTTTTTTGATTTAGAGATCAACTGTAGAAAATCAAAATTTGAAACCTTTCGTTTTTTGTCAGGCATAGAAGCAGGTCCCTCAACTACCAGAAAATTTCTAGCCCAAGCCTATTAAAGCACCCTTAAACCCTTTTGTCAACTCTCCTGTGAGGATTTTCTACAACTGAATCAATCTAAAGCATTATTTGAAGGAAGTTTGTAAAACATTTTTCATACTGGGCAGAGACGTAGCAGCCGCCCCCCAAACCCCCAATTGGGGGGGGCCCAGGCCAACTTTGGGGGCCCAAGTTAGTCTGAAATTGCTTTTTGGCTACGTGACTATTTTCAGTTCAGCAGACTTGTTTACAACCGATTTAAACTGTAGGAAGAAATTGGCTTGTGACATCATAAGTGAATGCAACGTCATTTTATCTCACAGAATTTAGAATATTTCGATTGATTTTCTGGTAGAATCTTGAATATTCGATTGACGTAACAATGCCGTTGTTACGCAACAATCATAGAATGGTCTGGAATTCTGTTTGGCTATAAATACCGGGACAATATATATACACTGCAGAGTGCAGATAAAGTATTTTATTGACATTGTATAGAATGAAACGTTCAAAAAGTGGTGCTCAAAAGAGAAAAGAAGCAGCCACTGCTCGAGATGCTGTAGCGAAATTGCCCAAGATGACAGATTTTTTCAAGATTATTGAGCAGAGTAGACCTGGCACTAGTACCGAGAGGGATGAAGAAAACTATAGTGTACAAGAAAAAGAAGACTATGACGATCAGCATCAAAGTGATTGTGAATTTCCAGAAAATGTAAGTTGTGATTTACCTGCCAATACGCAACCTTCAATATCAAAAATAACTGAATCTCAATTTACCCCTATCCCTGATGACCCATGTAAATGGCCTGAAAGTATTTCTGATGCTCAACGATGTGATATAGTAAAGCGTGGACCACATCAACTAATAATGAATTTTCCATATAATAACACAACTCCAAGGCGACGTTTTTCCTCCAACCATTATAAACGTGTGTTACCTAATGGTGAAAGTGTTTCACGGTCGTGGCTAGTTTATTCTGGGGAATCAGATCAAGTTTTTTGCTTTTGTTGTAAGCTATTTGGAAAAACACTAAGCCCCTTTTGTAGTGGTATAAATACATGGGAGGGTTTTTCGAAAAAACTGAAAGACCATGAAAACGGCATTTCCCACCAAGAATGCTGCAGTCAATGGATGTTGCTAGCTGAAGGGATAAGAAATTCATCCACTATCGACAAACGCGAGATGAATATTTTTTTCAATGAAAGACGTTTTTGGAGAAATGTTTTAGAGAGACTTATCGACATTGCCTTGTTTCTATCGGAAAGGAATCTTGCTTTTAGAGGATCTGAAGAAGTCTTAGGATCTCCTCACAATGGAAATTTTCTGGGTATATTTGAGCTTTTGGCAAGAAGAGATCCGATCCTAGAAGAGCTTCAAGACAGAATCAAGAATAAAAACACTAAAGATCACTATTTGAGTCCTACCATACAAAATGAACTAATTGAATTGCTAGCGACAGAAGTTGAAAAAGAAAATTTACAGCAATTGAAATTGGCAAAATATTTTTGACAACGACAACGAGCTACTCCTGAACTGAAATTTAAAAGCAACTTTTTCTATCCATTAGTAGACCAGGCTATTATGTCAATAAAGGAGCGCTTTAATTTGTTACGTGAAGTTTCTTCCGCCTTTTCGTTTTTGTACACACGAGACAAACTTTTGCTTGTGCAACAAGAAAATGCTCTTCTTACTTGCTGTAAAGAGTTCCAAAAAAAGTTCGGTGACATTGATTCTGATGAAATGAGCGCTGAGCTACAGCGGTTTGTTTTAATTTTACAAAAAAAACGCAATCTCAAAACGGCTCAAGACTTTCTGAACTATCTTCTAAAGACTCATTTATTTGAATTGTATCCGAATGTGTACATCGCACTTCGAATCTTACTAACTTGCCCCGTGACTGTTGCCAGCGCTGAAAGAAGCTTCAGCAAATTGAAACTGATCAAAACTTTTAATAGAACGTCTATGACAGACAGTAGACTATCTTCATTAGCCATGTTGTCAATCGAAAATGACTGCGCCCGATCTCTTGATTATGACAATGTCATAACAGCATTTGCGAACAAAAAGGTTCGCTCCAGACTATTTAAATGATACTGTGTTTTTATAACTTTTTCATGTTTTTCAGTGTCATTGCTTTCGTTTCGCAGTGTCTGCATAAATGTCCTACTGAACTCTGGCATCGGTGCCGAATTTTTTATGACTTGCACCTTCGGTATCGGCATGCTTTATTCTGACATTAGCCTGTTTACTTATGTACAAATTGTGGTGTATTTTCTTAATGCAGCTTTTCAATTTTACACCTCTAAAGTGATATGACCTGTGCGCAGGGGCTCTTGCGCTTACTTTGGGGGGGGGCCCGAAGTTGGAGTGCTACGGGACTGATACTGGGCAGCCTACTTTTAAAAAAATGTTCACCTATTGTTACAGCTTGTTTGCCACACCGATGCCGGTAACTAGTTTTTTAGCCCGTCATTTTTACTCAGCATGCAGGCTACGTAGCAACAACCTTGGGAGGCTGTTGCAGCAGTGGCAAAGCTCTTGCAACTTGGTGCTAAAATTTGGTCGACTCAAGTAAAGAAATCACGACCACAGCTTCCAAGGCTTTAGTGTAATGTGTTCGTGTAAGTACGTTAATGTTAAAGTACGATCATCGAGGGTACGAAATTACTTTGAACGGTAACTAGATAAGTTTGAAAATCTTTGTGTTAACTTACGAGCTGAAGCCTCAACTGCTAGGTATTTTTTGGCTCGATGTATGAAGTCGAATTAACCTGTTGCCAATTTACCTGCGCCCTGCTGGGTTACCCACATTTGAAATCTACCATGAAGCGTGCACATCAAAGAAAGAAAGTCAATTTTCACGTCATTTTCCTGCGTTTCGCAGGCTTAGACGAGCTGATTCAATTTATGTCTACTACGCTCTCGCTTTCGAACCAGACTTTGTGCTGGAGCAACGTAGCACTTAAAACTCCGGATTTCCTTTATCATGATTACCAACGGTGCAATGCCACTAGTAGTGGCCCACTACACCACGGCGGCTTCATCAAAATTAATCAAAATAAAATAGAACAATATCATGTAGGTCTTATGATTATTGCATCATTTATTTTTGATAGATTTATGAATTCTTCCAATGTACTTTAACGACTGTGGAACGCATACGGGTATATGCTTGTGCCAACGAGATTATCGATCGGCTATTGTGAATTGGCTGGACGGAGCGAAAGACCGTCAGGGAAGACGGAAAAACAGAAAAAAAGGGTGTTGATTTTTTCAACGCAGAAGCTGATGCAGCAGATATTAAGCCTATTAAAAATTTTGACTGAAGAAACTGGTTTTATTTTGACGTTTGATTGTGTGCCAATGTTGAACGGCCTTTTCTTGTTCTTAGGTGAATTAAAATATTCATTATGTATTTCTACAGTATCAAGTATTGGATTGATCTTGCAACAAAATATTTCAATTCTATGTAGGCAGCCGTGTGTGGGAAAATCGACAATATAGGATTTGTCGTGGAACACACAAGAGTATGTTTCGGTTAGGTTGAAATAGACGAGCTTAAAGCTGGAGGTGTCTTTAGCATAAAATCATTGGTGAATAATAGTACGAGTTCGGTTCCAGGGCTGGCGGGAGACAATTCCAGGTGGCAGAGCTGGGTTAGAGCCACAAGTAGCCAAAATGTTGTTGATGCATGATCTGCGCCAGAACTGGTGAAGGTGGATGGTATTGCCAGATTTCGCATTCGAAGGTTGACCACTAATTCACAGATCTGGGCCAGATATTTTTGCCTGATTGGCACAAAATGAGCACACCCGGTCTGGCGTTAATTAGGATTACTGCTGCCAAACTTAAAAACCTTTGCGTAATCGATAACTCTTGTCAGTATTTTTCTTGATATTTTCAATTCGCTTGAAAGTACAGATATATTGTAAATTGAAGAGTTACTAAATCACAACAAATGCAATGATCAGGGCTGCCAAGAAGCCAATTGCCATGTGAGGTCATGGTCAAGGAGCAAAAAAGCAAATATTAAACAAACTCACAAATCAATATTATTAAATCACCAAAGCAATTTTATAGAATAAAGACTTGTTCCATAAAAAGTGGGCAATGCCGTCGAGCGAACAGTTTTTGTAATGATCGGTAACCAAGCGTTAAAAAATCATGAGTGTGTCATTTTTGAATTGTTTGTAAAATTGCATAACATGATTTTACTGTGACGCGGATTGTAAAAATTAGTAAATTTGCTGATGGTTATGCAGAGCAATTGAAGTAAAAGCTGTCAAATTCGGAAGCAATTCTGGACTGTAAGGATTAAAATCTAGAAAAAAAAGTGTTTTTGAATGCATTTGAGTTGTTTGATAAAACACTTCTTGCCTAAGCATTTTTACAGTTGATATTCCTGCCAAATTAAAACAGTATTAGAACATGAAATAATTTGGCGTGCACAAACATTTATCATGATGATAACTTCCAGGTTTTACGCACTCGTTCGCTCATCAAGTTATTAATGCCTGTTTTTTTCTAACTTTTTCTTTTCAGCAACCTCTACCCACTTGTGCTCTTTTATAAAGGCCACGATTGAAGCATTTAATAACAATATTCATAAAAACCTGGTCAACTTCACATTTTGCGAAGTGTGGTCCTAAATCATTGAAATAATTTTTTGTGAGAAATTAACCTCAAAAAAATTTCTCTATGCGGGGAAAGACTCATACTACTACGTCATCAATTTCACGTCAGCAAAAAAGAGTCGCGTATTGAAAAACGTTGGGAAGAATTTGTTGATAGCAAGCTGTAATCTTACTATTAATAAGTATGCAGTTTAGGTAACGTCAATTATTAAAGTAATTCAATAGATTTTGTTTTCACATATTTTCAAAAAAAAGGTTTACTCCTTAACTAAAATTTGATAAAAGAAGCAGTTTATTAATGATAGACTTTAGACATACTCGCATATTCTGTCAACTACATTTCAATAGTTAAAAAAAGAGAAAAAATATTCTGACATAACACCAATTTGTTTTTCTTTATTATATCTAAGTTGTAAAAAGATTTCTTGTCAGTTCAAGTCAGAACTGTGTGCTGCCATTCCAGTGGTTATTGCAACACCACTTAATTCTAATTCATGAGCATTCTGCTAACTTAAGTGTATCAGCAGTCAGAAGTCAACAATTCTTTTTTTTAGGCATCAGAGGATCATCGTGTGTTAAGGTAGTAGTTAGAGCGTTCGTTCTGCTTTCAGTGGACCTGGGTTCAATTTTCTTGCCGAGTCATTCCACGGACTAGTGTTCACAGCTTTCCTTCTTGACGCTCAGCGGCAACGAGGTGGCGTGAAGCAAGAAAGCAGGAAAGTTTTGCTTGGTGTCCTCTGGATAAAGTCATATTATTTATGTGACAAATAGGTGGATAACTAAAAATCTAACGTTGTAGCGCTCCAGTTAGAATTAAAACCACTAAACAGAGAATGAGTCCATACGCAAGAATGAATGAGTTTGTAGAAACAAGGTTGCATTCAAAAACATGATTATGAAAAAAGTCTTATGTTTGTAAAAGAAACAAATTTGGAAAATTTTTGTCACGCTAATAAACTGCTTTAAAGAGATGAAAACATTCTGAAAATATTGTAGCAATATCTCTACAAATATTTTGGTATTAACATACTTTGAAGTCAATGAAAAGTTGCAACCGTTCTACCAAAGTTGATTGACTCATTCAATTTTGTTGTCATTTCTTTTTGTAGCAGCCGTTAATATTAAAAATATACAAACAAAATTACTTTGTACGGCATACTTTGGTTGTTGAAATACATTTTTAACCTTGCGGCTTGAAGCTAAATAGTTCGCCAAGTTTTGACATCTAATTCGTTGTTAATAGAATGTCTTTATCTATACAAAAATCATAAAGAAAACAATATGCGTCTCAGCACCTCCAGCTTTTAGCATGAGACATTGGCACTTTACTGGTTTTTTATTATGTGTTTTTGCCAATTCTATTTACCTCATTTTTCTCCAGAAGTTTCAGTTGTCAGTATTTTTACAGATGTGTTTAATTATTGTTGAAAATACATATGTGCTGTAAATTTAAGAGTTAGGTTTACTAAATCACAACAAAGCAATAAGCAGGACTGCTAAGAAACCCATCGCTATGGGACGTGTTGGTGAGGAATAAAAAAAAACATTAACAAGTAACATATAAATCATTAATACTATATCGCCAAAAATTTTTATAGAGTAAAGACTGGTTTCGTGAAAATTCAGCAACGTCTATGTAAGATGATTTTTCTGTGAGTCGGATTCTGAAAGTTAGCAAATTTGTTGATGGTTATGCAGAGCAATTTAAGTAAAAGATCAGAAATTCGGAAACAATTTCGGACAGCAATGGTTAAAATCTGGAAAACCAATTGTTTATAATTCATTTATGTTGTTTAACAAAACAATTCTTGCGTCTTGTAGTGGCAGAAGCATTGTTATGGTTGATGTTTTTACGAATCTGTTCAACTATATTTTATTAAGTTCGATCTCAATCTGCTAACATTTAAAATATAGATTATTTTGGCGTATACGCACTATTTTCAGAATAATAACTTCCAGCATTTACATACTTGTTGGCTGTTCCAGTTACATGTGATGTTGATGTTTACTTTTTTCAAACTCAATCTTTTTAACAACCCCAGCAAATCCAATTTGTTTAATCTCAACTTTCATATAAAATTCAAGCGAACTTAAAGAGCTTTTAAAACGTTTTGCAAAAAGTCGCAATTTGTTACACAGTGAAATGTAAAAAGTTCTATGGGACATAGTTTTGTGGTTTGAACGGGAAAAATTTCTTTGTCAACTGTGCCTGTTAGCTACGTTTCAACTTAATTAAACTTTTACAGATTTTATCCACGGTATGTAGTAAAGTAATCGGTAATCCATTCCAACAAATCAATATCACTTTTATTGTCTCTAAAACTGGAATTATGTTGAAAGATATATTATTCCATTTAAAATGTAAATAAACCAATTTGAAAGAGTTGCAACCAATATGAATCTTTTAAAGATCTTTTTTAAGTGTGGTTCGCAATTTCCCCAACTAGCATATCACTGCTTGACTTTAAAATATATCAAGAGAAATATTTGAGCTGTTGCAACAACAATGAAATAACATCATAACAAACCTAATATGACTTGGTGACAAATATCGATGATTTATTGATTTCATTGATGCAAAAAGATTGAAAAATTTACATTTCGTTAAAACTGTATATTTATAGAAATTATTGTATACAAATTTGCATTAAACACGTGACTCCTCCGACATTAAATATTCTCAGTCACAACGAAGTTTCATGGTCGTTGCTTTCAAAGCTTCATTTGAGCCTTTCCATTGATACCAAATAATGTTATTCCAGGTTCCTTTAGACTCACCCCATGGCGCATTGAGAGAAGCACGAAAACAGCTGTTATACCACCAACCTCCTTCTTGATTGGCATAGGATGAAGCACAATTAGTGCTGCTGTATCTATAAATAAATAGTTCCCCAAATCACCAAACATCATCATCAACTCCACTGCAAGGAGCGACAGTAGTATAAGATGATTCATTTGGCGCGGTTTTAGGAGGAGGAATGACGTCATGAGTCTGGTGGAGATTTTTGTTGGTGAGATACTGGATGTGCTGTTGGTTGGGGAATGACAATTATTATGATCCCTGGGGTATGGTATTCTGTGAAGTATATGATCACCCATTTGGTCGCGATTGAGGGGGTGAGGATTCGCAGGGGAGAACACTAGAGGTCGATAAAGAGAGATGAATTGAGAATATTTATGTAAGACTTGATTTGTGGCGCCAGAGATCGATGATGAGTGGTTATATATGGTTTGTCCAGATTTTCCTGATATGCTGTTACACAATAATGTATTATTATTTTGCCAGAGGTAATCCAAAGTTTTTACGGTTCGGATTACATTTCACTAATGTGAAGTCTTGACAGACCGCACGGGTGCGGCAACACCAGCTCGCTAATTCCAGCGCCAAGCGTGCCGTGGTCGGTTAACACTAAACCAGTCGAGTTGGTTTGTAGTTCTAGTAATATTAGCTCCACGGAATCTTTCTGCTTCGTCAAGCAAAAACAGGAAACGATTGAAGTTCTCTTGCAATTTTATTTATTAATCTGTGCAGCTCCGCCAATCGTGCGCAGAACAAAAATTCATGGCAATAAAGCCTGCCAGGCAGCCTAAACAACAATCAAGCAGGGGAACCTACATGCAGTTCCTAACAGATATGCGAAGCATAAATCACGCCGAAACAACAATTCACTACTCTTTTCGCCACATTCGCGTTTTGACAAAGAAAAGGTCAAAATACACGTTGTCAGTATTTCACATACACATGTATATGAGCAGATGCAGCTGTCATATACATGGGTCAAACATGTGCTCTTATTTAACCACAGGGAAAAGAACACAGAAAGACAATAAAACAAAAGAAAGGCTTCAGAAGTAGTCCGGTGGAAGCTCGGCTGCAGCCGTCTACTACTTCTCAGGAGGAGCCACTTCTTTGCCTCGCTGTGGCGGTCTATATTTAAAGCTATATTTACCTAAACTACTAAAAATAAAACACGAGATCACTTAATTTTTTTATCACAATATCAATAAATTTTGTAGGGAGTTGCTCATAAAGTTATTGCGTCACATTCTCAAGCAACTATGTTTTATAAAGCTAAATTTTAAAAAACTGCATGGCAATTGGCGAAACACTCACTTTGCGCACCCCTGTTTTGTAAGTTTAACAATGACCGGTACATTTAGTTTGACGTTTTTACATCTACAAGTTTTCAAAAATGTTTAAGATTACAAGTTTAATGCACCGTGAGAGTAGTTGCATGATAATTCTTAACTAAGAGATGTAAGTAGATTGTAAGTTTATAAAATATTGTTACGAATCTCTGAAGAAATTCATTCGAGACTCAGAAACCCAAGACTTTTCCAGATGTCTTCAAAGTTTTGAAAGATGAGTCACCGACCTCAAATATTGTAAATGGTGACGATAGGTCTTGATGTAACCATTTACAATATCATAGACCTTTCTTCTAGATGCACTTTCTTCCAAAACTTTTGCTCAAAATGTTACCCTGCGTCTAATATGCGAATCGAGGCGTCCCCTCGGGTAATCTTCCAATCGATCAATAACCTCGCTTATAATCAGTATCTTTACATGCTTTGACACTTTGCAGTAAGAAAAGCCAGGTACCAGAAAATGTAGAATGTCCAAAAACTTCAATGATTTTTGTCCTGATGTATAGATTGGCATTGACTTTTCTAATTACTAAGTCAGTCTTGTCCAACAATTGTTGAATCAGTGTCGGCCTGATCAAATTCAATTCGTAAGAGACAGAATTGACGTAGGAGGCGTTTTCACTGGTTTCCATCGCTTGAAAAACATCAGCAAACTTTCTTTCTATTAGCTCGTAGGCACACTCGATGCATGTTTAAGGAAACCCAAAATTTTTGGACCAATTCATTTCCATCACTGTTTGTGACAAAGCATACTCTTTCTTCAAAGTTTGGAACATTGGTAGCAATGCCGACGTTGAATGGTGCATGGCGTGCTTCAAATGCTAGTTTAGGTTTATTCTCAAAAAAATTTTCTTGGGAAAAATAGGTCTCGACGTAACCATTTAAATATTTGAGGTCGGTGACTCATCTTACAAATCTTTGAACAGATCTGGAAAAGTCTTGATTTTACGGTCTGGAATGTAATTCTTCAGAAATCGTAAAAAAATTTTATATACTTACAATCTACTTACATCTCTTAGTTAAGAATCATCATGCAACTACTCTCACGGTGTATTGAGTTTGTAATCTTCAACATTGTTGAAAACTTGTAGGTATATAAACGTCAAACTAAATGTACTGGTCATTGTTAAACGTACAAAACAGGGATGCACAAAGTGCGATCTGTCAAGACTTCACATTAGTGAAATGTAATTCGAACCGTAAAAACTTTGGATTACCTCTGGCAAAATAATAATACATTATTGTGTAACAGCATATCAGGAAAATCTGGACAAACCATATATAACCACTCATCATCGATCTCTGGCGCCACAAATCAAGTCTTACATAAATATTCTCAATTCATCTCTCTTTATCGACCTCTAGTGTTCTCCCCTGCGAATCCTCACCCCCTCAATCGCGACCAAATGGGTGATCATATACTTCACAGAATACCATACCCCAGGGATCATAATAATTGTCATTCCCCAACCAACAGCACATCCAGTATCTCACCAACAAAAATCTCCACCAGACTCATGACGTCATTCCTCCTCCTAAAACCGCGCCAAATGAATCATCTTATACTACTAGCGACAAAAACAACATTTAATAAATAAAAAAAACAGAGACTTTTGAATTAATAATTAATCAATTTAGGTTTCCAAAGTACAAGGAAAGTAATTTTTAGACCGTTAAAATTTTCATTGGTTATAAAAACGAAATTAAAAGTAGAAGATAATTGGACCTGATATGCATGATAAACCTGTCCTGGCACTTAGCACGGTTTTCCAATCAAGAACTGGGCGAAAATCAAGATATTGAAACCGTTTCCAACAAAAAATGCCTGTAATTTTTGTTTCAGTTTTTGATACATTTTTTTAAAATATCCATTTTAAACTTTAAACTACCAACAATATGCTACTGTTTGTTTTTGTGAAAGGGTCATCCGCTGAACATCAGCTGTGCTATCCAAAAACAATAGTTTAATGACGGACCCCTTGCCCTATCTTAATCTCCGGTCCTGTCTTTTGTTATCAAGATCGATTCAAACAAATATGTTTGTTTTTGAGTACACAGTACAAGTTCAACGCCCAAGGATGCTAGCACATTCATTCTTATACCATCGGTCACGTCATTGAGCGCATAACAATTTCAACGATATTTACGAAAATCAAACAAATTTATTTATAGCTCACAGATCATTGTCTCTATCTTTTGTAGTAAACTGCATATTGTCATGGATTTCGATATGTCCAAGAAGACCATTACCAGCAGTGCTATCACTGTTGTAGCCATCCACATGCAATCGGTAGTTATCGGCTTCATTTTCCACAGCAAACACTCTGAGAACAATTAAATTAAGCATTAGTAACCTGTATTGTAAATGGAATAGAAATGAAGTGTTAGATTTTATTTGACATACAATTTGTATGTCGTTGTCTTGCCCTGTCCTTGAAAAGGAATACATAATTTGGCAAAATTTTTTCGAGTTTTGTACGTTTTTGTGCGTTTTTCCTAGTTTTGCTTTTTTGTTTCTGAAATCTAGGGCACGCAGACTTCTGTAATGTAATTAGGTCAGTTTGTTTTTTGTGCTTTGGTCAGTGTAGCATGCAAGATTGACTGAAAGGCAACGCTTACTTTGTGCTTTAATGCAGTTGAAAGTTTGGGAACTTTCCAAAAACTGCAGTTATGGAAAAAATGAAGTGAGTCTTTCAGCATACGAGTAAATGCGAAATTTTTTTATATTGACTTTGTAGAATAGTTCTACTTGCGTTATCTGATACATTAAAATAATATGTGGGTAAATTGTGAAATCTTTTGATTTTGCTTAGAAATCTGGCACTTTCAAATGTTGCGTAAGCGCACGCACCATCGGGCATATCGCATTGCTATTGCGTTGCGTAAACGCCCCATTGGGCATTCCTGTGCAAAAGAAAGCATGAGTTTCTCACAAATCCAGTGTATCAATAACTATTTTCTAATGTTTAATGTCAATCTTACTGTGCTGTCAAGAAAGTGTTCAATGTCATGGTATTGACGAAGAATTGCTCTCTATCATTAAGGAGTCTTAAGGTGCAACCTTAGCTGTCATGCATTTGTAATTGTCAGGCATTTAATGGATGTCTTTTACGTATTGATTTTATAAAACGTAGTATCACTTCATCATTTTTGTGAAACATTTCAGCCGACAACCACTGCACTTAAATCTATTCTTTATTGAAGTTGTAATATTGAAATTCTGCTAATAACTGATAAATTTACTATGAGTATTGTTTAGAAAATAACTATTTGGCACAATGATTAAAATTTCATCATCAATAATTTTGTTTATAGTAAGGAACAATGTAGTTTTACACTATAAAAGTGTAGCTGTGGGTTATAAAAGTCTTGTAGCTGCATAAAATGAAGCAGAGCCATAAATCTTAAAAAATTTTATTGATAGATAAATCCTATTGTGTCCAACTAAGTTGGTAAATGTCAGCAAGAAAAAGTGTAAAGGTTGATTGGCTGATACATAAGCTTGGTCTTAGACACGGAAATGCGATTGACGATTGGAGACTGTTTGTAGATACTCGTAAAGCAAGTTTAAGCATTGAGCTTGACCTTGTGGGTTTTTATCTCAAACCTGATCTAGCAGTTGTTGCAGCCAAGATCACGTTTAATTTACGTTAGTTAAATGCTGTGTGAAGTGGTAATGTTTATGCATATTTTATTCCTATTTTTTGTTCCACCTTTTTTCTACCTTATTGTTTTGTGATATCGTAATGCACATATGTTCCTTTTTATATATTGCCACAATTATTTGTATTAGTTTGAGTTAGTTCACAAGTCTCCCATCCATTTTGCCTAACAAAGTGAGCATTCGCTCATGAAAGCTTGCGAAAAGTAGTTAAGTCGACAACGATTGTCATTTTTGAGTTTTTGTCCGTGAATCATGATAAATTAGGAAACTATTGAAGACGTAATTAACTAATTAAGATGTGATAAACCTGCATTAAAAAATAAACTGATGCCAATAACCTAACCTACAAGTCTATCTGCGACCTTATAATAATTTACAATTTTAGCTCGACAAACAAAATATATTTTTTGCAGTATGCGGGCAGCATTTAAAAATTTTAAATAGCATTAAAGCATGACCATCTATGTGGAAATGAAATTTATGGCTGTTAGGAATTATTCATGTTTCTTAATTGATCACACAAAAAGCACGAAATCAAATTTAGTCCATTCGTCATATGAAGAGGTGTTTCACTTCAAGATATATACGCGTACAGTAAAACATCTTTCTAAATGTCCCTGGTTTCTCCCAAACTATTTCATAGGCTTAACGTTTTAAAAAGTCTACTTCCATATCAAAAAATAATAGGTGTCTGAAACTACTGACATCGTAAAATTGGCGATCAATTAAAACTAGCGACGTTTGATGCAGAGGTTTTTGAGTTTAGAGACCTGGTAGTTATTTCTCGGCAAAACAAAGGCTGCCGCTGATTTCGTAGACTTTACATACAAATACTAAACAGCGAACGAAGGCGTTTTTTTTTGTTACACAACTCCTATTTTGATTGTTTTCACCTGTATTCAGCAAAAGCTTGTTCATCATCGAAAGACCATAAATCAACACGAAGTCTGCATGCTTTCATTCTCGTCAACAAATGAATTTTTTCTAAACCTTTAAGAAAAATATCATCATTGCAAAACAAAAACAAAACAGTTCTTGCTACTACTGCTTTCTTGTTGCCGACCTTCATTCCCAAAAAAACTTCGATCTCAAAGATTTTAACAATAAGTTGCCTGATGATGAGTTGCTTGTTTTTGGTCTGAATTATTCGAGAAAAATTAGAAAATTCTTTGTAAATTGGAGAGTTGAATCAAAATAATAATCTTGAAAAGTTTATTAGACATTTGATAAAGCCCTGGCTTAAAAGTTTATCGAAAAACTATCAGCTAGCTTAGAACCAACATTTAATTGGTCTCCTTGAACTTTGAATAAAATTGAGCTAAGCTGATTTGAATTTATACTAACAATTTAAAGAACAACACCCTAAAAACTGCTCTATCGTATTTCAAAAATCTCGTATCTATTTTTAAGTTCGAAAAGGCTCTTTATATTTATAAATATGCATTTTAGTGATGAACTGAATTCAAAAGAACTTCAGGTTGTACAGTAGCTTACCCAGCCAAAACTCTCCACTGAAATTTCCGAATCCTGCTTTATAATCTTTCCAAGGTCGGTCAAAATTAACGCTCCCGTCAAATCGACGCTGGAACACCTAAAGTATTTAAATATTCATTGTAGAAAACTGTATTTGCTTTCTCAAAAAAATTGTCAGGGTTTTTTGCCTAAGGAATACTCTTCCTCTATTCGTCGGCTTGTAAACACATACTCACTGTCCATCCGTTGTCGCAGAATGCTTCTTCTCCAGAACGTAGTTCCTGTGCTCCGAACACCGAAGATGTTAAACATGAAGCAGGCCGAATTTGAATTTGTATTTCTATGAGTAATATAATTATGTTTTAATTCTGTTGTTTGATGTGCAAACAAAAGAGCGTATGTTTAGTTGAAAGCAACGTTGAAACATCAAATTCTGATCAAGATGTTAACAGCAATTTTAAAGTCATTGTTTTTATTGTCATTTTTGATCAAAATTTATCACAAATCAGTAATAATCGGCCGAAAGTGCTTGTAAATTCTTGAAAATATCTTTAATATTGATGCTGTCTCGCAAAAAACAAATAATATAAACTAAAATAAATAAAAAGTAGATTATACTGTGTGCATTAAAAACGTTTACAAATTTCAAACAACAACAACCAAGATTGGCTAAAAAATCTTTTAGCCAATTTACTCACGTACCATCAAGTTTTGCCATTAATATGCTCAAGGTAGCACTGCAGTTGCCAGGATCACCTTTATCACCCTTTACTGATTGACCAGGTAATCCTGGAGGTCCGGCTTTTCCTGCCATTCCTTGAGATCCTTTTGCTCCTTTAATACTAGTCACACTTTCCCCGGAAATCCTCATTTCATCACAAATAGGCACAAGTCGACATTCTTGGGCAGAGGAAATAAAAAGAAAAGAGCAGAACAAAATCGTCGACTTAAGAAGCATGTTTTGTTTACAAAAATAGTCAATCAGATGGTATTTTATTATTAACTTATATCAAATGCTATGAACGCTGCAAAAGCATCATGTTTTAAGTGTACAATATTCGATTAAAACTAGCTTTGGAAAAAGCAGTTGTGCCAAAAGCTATTTGTGGCATCATCATCATCATCATCAGTGGCAATATCGCGACCAAAGAAATACTCAGACCAAAAAAGTGTTTACATCACGAGAATTCAGACGGTAGATTATTTCTTTGACGCAATATCACCTGTGATGAGAACAGTCAAAAATTTTTCGGAAAACACCTTTATTCAAAGCTATGTTAAAGTTCTGTACCGCCAACTAAATATTAATGATCACTTTATGGAAACAGACTTTTTTGGAGCAGAAATAAATAAAAAATTGTCTAAACAACAAACTTGATCCTTCAAGAAACATTTTGAAAGTTGGTACTTTATAAACCGTGCCTTTGATTCAAACTACGACTAATTTTGTTTTAGCAACATTTGCTATATGAAAAATCAAGTAGCCTTTCTTTTTTACATATTTCTGATTACATAAGCTGGACAACCTAGCAGTAGCGTAAGACTTGTCGTGTCAAATTCAATCTCTACTAGACTTATTTTCTCTTTTGTTTACTTTTTTGTCTGTTGATTTGTAATTGCTAGGAATTTTTAGTCGCAGCAACAACCGACGCCACTTTTTCTTTCAGCAGTAATTTCGATTTTGAAAATGTGAATTTCTAAATATGATGATGCCTCACCAGCAATTTTAACTTATCTCAATCCACACCAGCATCTCATATGCCAGCCATCCACAGATCTCCCACACAAAATTAAATCAGCACTAGCATATTGTAGTCTAGTCCATCCACTGTATTTCCGGCATAAAATCCAAACATGCCCTTCTCGGCAATTTTAGATCACGACATCGATCCATCGCTGCATTACTGCAAAGACTTCATATAAGGGCAAGTTTTCGACCAATATCATACAGGCACTTCACATATGTCAACTGTATTACGCTAGAATCAACATGCAAGGATAGCATATGAGTGTAATGTCAGCATATTACAGTCAGTATTAACACAAAATAACAATACGAGATAACGTTGTTTCGGGGTACTGATCCTCATCAGCCCTATGTTTACTTTCTCCAATATCCTGTACAAAACACTCCCACTATTCCTTTTGGTTCAATTAACCCTACGTTAGTACCCTGGGGTGTTTCGGCACCCCACAAAAAACTTTCTTGTTATAATTTTGAGTTGGCAACAATGACATGGACTATCTTCCAAGTACCTTCCTAAATAAGTGAAAGGATAAATCACTGAGAATTTCATAATCCCATACCTTACACAGTAGGAGATTAGAGACATTTGTTGTGGTTTGGGGTTTGACGTCACCCCACGATACCAAGCAGGCCATTCATTAGTTTCCTGGATTTCGGCGTTAGTTTTCTCTCTTCTGCTTTTTGAGACAAATTCATATTTATTAATAATTGTTAATTAATATTACTTTTGTTGATATGAAGAAAATAAACATGCTTAATTTATAATTTTTATTTTTTTATTCTTGTAAAGGTATAATGCAAGTCAAAATTTAACTATTTTCTGTGGTTGACCTGATGTGATACAAAAGCATTCTTCAGTATCAGTAAATGAAAATTTTTTTACTTATTGGTAACTATAAAAACTTACTAAAGAAGCTGAATGAACATCATGCAATGATAAGCAAGAAGACATGAATTTTAAGAATGGGGTGTTCAAACACCCCAGGGTACTAACAGTGTTACAAACAGTGAGAGTACTAACGTAGGGTTAAGGAACAAAGTGCATATTTGTAAATCATGCAAGTTTTGCTGGTGAGGCATCACCATATTTAGAAATTTGAAGTTTTGGCATTGTATAAAATTGCACGAAAATGTGAATGTCGATCACTTCCTTGTTTGAATCACAGCTTGAATTCAATCGATATAAAATCTCAGATAACGACATCGTAGTACATTAAACTTCAGCCAAAAGTGAGATGTTAGTAATCCAATTGACGTCATAGCTGTAAAAACCAGTAGCACAATGTTGTGACGTTGGGCAGGGCACTTAACCGGACGCCTCCGCCTTTATGTGGCGGACAGGTGGCCTACCCGCACTTCACCGGATTACAATTGTGAAGTTGCTCAACCAGCATGTCGTAAAAGGCGACTCTTGGGTACCCATCAGCGGCAGTCCGCCTTGTTGGTGGTGGGGCTACCAGTCACTGAAGACTGGTTCCAAATGGGCTGCCATCTTTCCCCTTACCTAATTTCAATTAGGCTGACGGCATAAACCTGAATTGCCATTCGTGCCGTACCTCCATCTCGAGGAAGAGGAGGGGTAACCACAACAGCAACAAGAAGACCGCATGGAGCATTTGAATGATATTTTGCAGCTCGTATTACACTTTTAACTATTCATAATTTGTTAATTCAAGCTTTCTTCCTTATTCAGTGCGTAGGTGTTGGCAATCGATCACTAGCAAGACTATATTTCCACGGCTAGGCTGTTTAGTTTAATTTGTAAATAAAGGCTATAAGAGGAGTTTACTTTTAACAAACTTGATAATTTTTGTTGAATTTTCTCTTTTGGTTCACCAAAAATGAAATGTAGAACTTTTTCCAAAGCTATGTTTTTTAAGCGAGAAATAATTTTCAAAATCGCTCATAAGTGTATGCGATCAAAATGGTAACTAGGCCAAAAAACCAGTTCAAAATACTGCGTTTTAATGAATGTATTTTGCAGAACATCAGAGAGTCTAAACCTTCAACAAGCAAAATTATGTGCCTGCATTTTCGATTATTGCATTCTGAAATGCAAGATAAGCAACCTGGAACATCTCTGCGTAATTCTGCTGAAGTTCCAGTTGAAAATCAACGATGGTGGTTTTATTGTTACTGAATCGACTTAACACTTTGCCGCTCGCCTCAGTTTTTCAGTTTGGTACAAATAGCAAAGACGTCTACAGCCGTCCGAATTAATCCTCGCACAATAACCAATGGACGTGTTTAATTTCCACATGACGGGAATACACGTCGTGTGCAGTTCATACCACTTCAGGTTCCAAATGCAGCATAGTATCTATAGACGTCACTCCTCTTTTTACTGCCAATAGACTTGTTTGATACATATATGAAGTTACGTAAAATATTGCTTACCTTTCCTGACTATAAGTTAAGAATCATGAGAATGTGCATTTGTGCAAAACCAGCATGACGGGTATAGCCTTCGTCGAGCGTCATAGTGTTAACACTTCGACACTAACTTAAAAATAAATAAAAACCTGTAATTTGCCAATGCTAACCAATCCTACTTTTTATTTTTTATATACCTCTGTTTTTCATTTGCTTATTTGATATCTTGTGGTTTAGAAGTTGAAATGCGTTTCTTATGCTCTTGCCTACAAACGGGCTAGGTTTGCAAGCAATTAACTAAGCTCTCGCTCCAAATGCTGAATAAAAACTTTTCTAACCAATACATGCCTAGTGCAGGACGCTTATTTCAATGCGCATATAAACTTCTTGCGTCAATATTCCAAAACTTGTCAATCTGATACGAAATCTAGAGTAAATTTACGACAAGGTTTTGAATATTTTTGACGTGATTTTTATTTCACTGGCAGTTGCAGTGATTTGAACGTGACCGATTTGTTGACTGCACATTTTACTTAGGGTGCTTTTAATCCACGCGCTGTCACTGTTCGCTTAACGACATATATCATCATGGCTAAGCATTAATTACTATGCATCTAATCTTTGACAGGAAAAGTTTCCAACTGAAGAAATTTTACGCGCTGCGGTGACTTGGTTAGAAGGTTTGGTGTTCTGCTTACAGGACGCTAGGGTAAAAGAGTAGCAAAATATCAGAAAAAAGCGTTTGTTCATGTGATCGATTTGATCATTTTCAGATTTCGCTATGGCTATAAATGGTTTGGTAAAACGCCCAGCATGGTAACTTTAACACAAAAGTTCATCGCAAAAGTTGGTATTCGAGAGTCATATTAAAAGACTTCAAGATAGGGTATTCAAAGCTTCCCCGCTTGGCGTTCGGCATTTAAGGGAAGTTTGGAAAACAAGCCGGCAAATTCGCTTGTTGTGTTCTTGGGCAAGGGATTTCACGAGACGCCCCCCACCTTTATGTGAAAGACAGATGGCCCAGACACCTAATAAATGGCAACTCCCAAGAGCGAGTGCGCAAATCCCGTCTAAAAGACAGCAAAACAACTCGCGTTCTCGTGTATGGATGATAAATACGGGCAAAAAAATATATAAAAATCTTGTGAGCACTTTCTTTGGTATTGGTTTTTTGTATTCCAAGCGGGGTAATTGCTTGGTACCGGGGTTTTCCAAAAGGCCACCTTGGGTCGTTAATTGGAAAAAAAGACCAATTGGGAAAACAAGACGTGAACCAAATAACCGCTCTGGCTGTTATAGAGCAATTGGCTATTGCCTGTGTTTGAACCACTACACACAGTTTTGTAAGAGGACTAGGACATTTGAAAGTTGTTACGGTAATAATTAAATATTGAATAAGTTATAATCTACATTTATTTCAAAATTCTGGTCAAGACTATATAGTTGTAAGCAATCATAAAGTCAAACATGTAAAACACTGTACAATATTTCACTACTCCAATAAAAAAAGATAGTTTCTTTCTGTCATGAATTTTTCAGGTGCATATCGATATGATATAAAAAAACAACTTGGGGAAAATATCAGATTAGATAACGCCGTTTCTTTCAGGTCATAAATTTTGGACTGTTAAAACCTCTACTCAAGTAATGCCAAGTATCCTCTTTTCAAAGAGTATTCAAGTAGTATTCCACTTAATTTTTAGCACTATAAAACCACCCACCTAAAATAAGCGCCCATAAGCGAACTAAAGACTAGGCAGTCTTCCGGAAACCCCCCAAATAATAGCTCTCATGTAGGCGGTGCCATCTGTTTAAAAAATAGTGGAATTCCACGAACAAAATTTTAGTTGAAGAAATTATTGAAGGGTCTATGCTTTGATGGAAAAAAGGTAGAAGCAACGGTGAAGCAGTGACAACAGTAGCGAGCGTTATATTTTATGTAGAATAGCACTAGCGGAAGCTACACTAATTATTTTCAAAGGTAGTTGCCGCCAGCGCTAAATTCGTCTCTTGTTAAAATATCATCGTTTCAAAAGTGTAAAACGGTCCAACAACTATAAGCCACCAGCAATCACAAATTTGAAAGAGCGTTTTGGAGAAGTCATAGCAAAACAACAGTAGTGAGAAGGGTACGATACAACTTTTTGAAACAGTGACTTAAGTCCCAAACCAAAACAATTGCTTTGTAGCTCTCCAATGGGAAATACAACATCACCATTATTTCTAACGCAGCAGTGGAACGCCTGTTTTCACTGGAGAAGAATGTGCTGAAGCAAAAACGATCTAATCACAGCGTTTAGTGGTGGTTTTAGGGTGAGGCGAGTGAGGCATTTGCCTCAGGCCCTCATTTTTGAAAAGACTTACCCGGCTTTATGGTTCTACAAAATGTCTTTGACAGTCTTCAGAAAAAAACTGAATAACATAACTTTAGAAAAAAACGTCTTCAGAAAAAAGCATAACCTAACATCCTAATTATATTTAATATGATCCTAATACTTGCAAGCTTGATATTAAAGACCTAAACTTGAGACATAATTTTAGTAACAGCAAAATTAGCCCAAAATCAATGAAACTGAAAAGATTGAAAACAAAGCTGTATATTGGGATTTCCCTGGCGTCATAAAAGAGAATCTTCAGATATCGCCCAATATTAGCCAATGAAGTAGATGGCTGAATCCTTGGACGCTTAAGAAGCTCTTGTTAAAATTATGCCTTGGGCCCCTGAATTTCTAAATCTACCGCTGTCAGCTATAATGATTTTGAGTCGCACGTTTTTGTTCAATCAATATTTGTTTGTGTAGTGTCATTGCGACAGCTACTATAATGCTTGTATTTTCTCAGCTGCACCAAAAAAAAAAAACACATCTCATTATGTGGTAACACTTTGAGTGGGATTCGAGGACTCTTGGAAATTCTGTAAGTAAGGAAACCCTAAGTCATAATAACTTTTTGTTTCTGCATCAGAAATAATCTGTGGGTGAAGCCGGCTCAAGCAAATGAACCATTATGTTTATTCCAATACAACTGACTGGTGGCGCTGTCGGGTAACGCCTGCGGAGCCGCCTAGCTATTGATAGGTTTTGTGTGTGAATGTCGACACCCATAGCGGTACCATCTTAGGGTAAGCTAGTCAAATAAAACTAGCATCACTGATTCAGGAACAGCACAACCGCTCACCTACAATCAGTAATCACCTGTGGTCAACATCGAGTATTGGACGGTAAACCGGTGGTTAGAGCACCCGCTTCTTGCTCGGTAAGCTTGAGTTTATTTCTCTTGTCGAGTCATATCAAAGACTTAACAAATAGTATTCCCAGATCTCGTGTTAGCGCTCAGCAATAAGGGAAATGTGGAGCAGCAATTGAAGAGAAATGTCGAAAAGCAACGAAACATGAATCATGCAAATATGCATCAGTTGAAATTATATTAAACGGCGCCAAAACAACTGCAGTTAAAAAGGGGGGATAAACACAATGTAATTTTTCACATCAACACCGAGTTTCAACAGCGTCTCGAACCGAGGCACTACGTTTGTTCAACAGTAATGAATTGCTACGATTCGCATCTCATTGATTGTTAATTAGACTTTGCTGAGCAGGGCTAATAGTTTCTTCTGTAATGTAATGATCATGCTTATTGCAGGTAAGCACCATCTTTAAAAACATTAAAGCTGATACTTGTGATTAGACATCACTGATGTTTAGCTCATAGTTTTGGCGGTTTGTTAACTTGATCCTCTAACTATGTGAAGTGTTTCGTTTCCTTCAAAATTTTTAACGTCAATCACAAATCAATATCACAGCTTTAATTACTTGTGAAGCAACATTGGTTTACAACATAACGTCTATACTATAAAGTGCAATTTTCTCTGTCTGTCTGTGTGTCGTCTGTCGTGTGTCTGTCTGCTTTCGCTTCTCCAAAACTGCTACAGGTACAAACATCAAACCTGGTACAATTGATCACCACCTCCACGTGAGTGTCATAAAAGGGTTGGTGATGTCATTATGACGCCATAATCATTTTTAATTTTCATTACTAAACAAAGGACAACCAATTTTTGCTTAAACGAAAACCAGCTTCTGACTTATCACATTACAAAAACTTTCATTTGTTTGGGGTCTAAAATGACGTCACAATCAACGCTATATTGCACAATCTGTTTTTTGTGTTTTCCCAAAAAGTACTTATCGCAGAATAAAACGCTCTTTTAAATGCTATTAACAAGGTGCTTTCGATAAAAAAAAACTTTACAACAATTATTGCTTATTTGATAATGCTATGAGTAACTTTTTATTTAAGTCTATTTAAGCCCTTAAGTATTTTTCTTCTCTTTTTCGCTTGCGCGCTAAAACTGGCTCTTTGGTGTCATAATATGCCTTGTACGATTAACCCAAGTCTGTTGTTGTTGTGATTACCCATCCTCTTCCTCGGGATGGAGGTACGGCTCAAACGGCAATTCAAGTTTATGCCGTCAACCTAATTGAAATTAGGTAAAGGGAAAGATGGCAGCCCATTTGGAACCAGTCTTCAATGACTGGTAGCCCCACCACCAACAAGGCGGACTGCCACTGGTGGGTACCCAAGAGTCGTCTTTTACGACATGCTGGGTGAGCAACTTCACAATTGTAATCCGATGAAGTACGGGTAGGCCACCTATGCGCCACATAAAGGCGGAGGCGTCCAGTTGAGTGCCCTGCCGAACGTCACAACAAGCAAGCTTGCCGGCTTGTTTTCCACACTATTCCTTTTTTTATGCTGAGCGCCAAGCAAGGAAGCTGTGATTACCATATTTTAAAATGTTTTGGTATGACCCGACTTAGGAAATGAGCCCCAGGTCCACCGACTGAAACGCGGACGCTCTCACCACCACACCATTGCGCCATTTATTGACATAAGTCTCGCTACCGCAGATCATAAAAGAAAATTGTTTTCAAAAATTGCAACCTCTTTGCAAAATCAGTTTATCAAAAAATTGATTTGTTACCTTATTTCTCTATTGATTTTCAAACTTTATTCAGCAAATTTAAGATTATTTCAAGGCAATTCCAATGGTATATTATATATACAAATAATATTAGATTTTATACTGAAAAAACTAAATTTAATACCTGTAGCGTAACTTTTTACCCCTCCCAAAAAGTGGTAAACTGAGTAAAAGCAGATAACTTTAACACAAAATCGTTTTAATCTAGTACTAGCAATTACTCTCTTTTGAAAGCTTAGAAAATTTTTTTTCTATCAATATGCGACTCCAATTCTTTGAGGCTAAAAATTAGTTTATAATAGCTGATCAAAAATTGGTTGCCATACATGATGTTTCATTTTTAGTTTAACAATTATCCTACTTGATCTAACAAACTTGCTATTGTTGAACAAAGTTAATTCTTTGGTACATTTTGACTACTTTTCCTCAAAAGTATGATGGTTCTTTTGCATTATCTGTCGACGTTTTTAAAAACATTTATAAAAAACTGAAGCCTCTAAATCTTTATGAAATGTGGTCTACCGGTTGAAAACACATCAAATTTTGGGACCTGCACTTCACAAAATTGCAATTTCTAGAAAATATACTTCGATATATTTTGTCTATTCTTTCTCGATAGCATGGATCTTTAGCATTATTCATCAAATATTCAAAACGATTCGTTGACAAATAAAGTCTCTACAAATTATAATACGTAGCCAACTCCAAGCAAAACACTTGATAATCACCCAAGAAAAAGGCGATGGGGAAAAATGGTTCTTTCTTATCTTCGCACCAAAATATAAGTGTCGAGCTACATATGATCTAAATGTTGAAGCAATTTCTTTTGGAATTGGGTGAGGCTGGCGGAGTCAGCTGATTTGATATACTTAACTTGTCTGTTTGTGGTTACCCCTCCTCTTCCTCGGAATGGAGTTACGGCACGAACGGCAATTCCGGTTTATGCCGTCAACCTAATTGAAATTAGGTAAAGGGAAAGATGGCAGCCCATTTCAAACCAGTATTCAGTGACTGGTAGCCCCACCACCAACAAGGCGGACTGCCACTGGTGGGTACCCAAGAGTGCCTTTTTACGACATGCTGGGTTAGCAACTTCACAATTGTAATCCGGTGAAGTACGGGTTGTGACGTTGGGCAGGGCACTTAACGGTACACCTCCACCTTCTGAAGGCGGAGGCGTCCCGTTAAGTGCCCTGCCCAACGTCACAACAAGCAAGCTTGCCGGCTTGTTTTCCACACTATTTCTTTCTATGTTGAGCGCCAAGCAAGGAAGCTGTGAACACATTCTTTAAAGTCTTTTGGTATGACCCGACTCAGGGAATGAGCCCCAGATCCACCGACTGCGAAGCGGACGCTCTCACCACTACACCATTACGCCGGTTATTAACTTAACTTCGACATTGTTAATGGGGACCCTCCCTATTGCTATAACTAAAGTGTGAGTGGTTCATTTCGAGTTAATTTGATTTTTGCATGGCAGCGTTTATGCCAGGGCCAAGGAACATGCACGAGGTCGGAGACCTTAGTCATATTAATTCGCCTGCAGTAACGAAAAAGTAATAAGTAGCGATCCTAATACTTAATGGCTTAAAACGCACTGTGAGATCATAATGTTAAATGACATCACAATGTTTCCCACCATATAGTAAGAATAGCGGCAGGCCGAAAAAGTATCCACTGCCATTTTGATAGCAAGCATAAGTGGTACTGGTAAAGCTCATTACTTGTAATTTGTAGTTGGTATGATATTTGTATCGGTACTAATCTTCATTAAACATTACGGAGGTCTGGATTAGGGGCAATGTCAATTGAAATAAAATCCCAAATTTAAGAAAAGATCAAAATTAAACAATAATAGTATCAATTTGTAATACTGGATAATGAGGGAATGTTTTTGTTTGAAAAGAGCTTTATAGACATTTATTTACAATAGGTTATTTTGCTTAGCGGAAAAACATGGCCTTTTTTCATACTATAGCCGAATTAAAGCAAAAGCATAACATTATACAAACATCTCAATTAGAGATAGTTAAATTTATCCACAAGCATTTTAATAACATACCACCACATGTATTTAATAACTTCTTTCAGCACAACCATCGAAACTGCGATACTGGTAAGTCACGGACGAAAACTAAGGTATTTCCTATATTTTTCAGAATTAAACTAACCCGGCAATCATTTAAATACAAAGATCCTGGGCAATGGAATAAGCTTCCTTCAGCATTAAGAGAAATAAAATCTTTGAAATCGTTTATCAACTAGTCAAAGCAGTTCTTTATTACCTCATGAACATTTAATCCACTTGAAATTCACATTGAACAAATGTAACTGCTTGTGATATAGGTTTTTCCAGTACTTTGGTTTCTGAATTCTTTTTTCTGCTTTCAGATAGAACCTCTGAAGACTGTGACAGTAAAGTGAGAACAATTAGCCATGAACGATCAATTCATAGACAGCATTGAACCACTGAAACTTTATCGCTGCATACTAGTTAAGGATGATAAGTTATTTTCATCATTTGAGGTCACTCTGCATCAAATTTAGTATTGATTGAGTTGATTAAATTTTATGCGAACAATGCAACTGGCAACACCATATCGGTACTACCAACCAACAATAACTTCTTTTTTTTGTAATAGCGAAAATCCAGAATGCTTAACTTAGACCTAGATGTATGATTTAAAACCACAACTGGCGACAGGGTTTATATGCCTCGAGACGTAAAGGAGCTATCTCTTAGCTGTCGTTGCTCCCAGGTCACCTTGGGCAAGGTGTAGCACCTGATAGCCTCCCCTGTTAGGGCTACAACATGACAGTTCTTTTTCATCTTTAATGTATTTTGCGGCACATTGTACATAGTGTATATGCTTTTCTTCGTGTGTGCTTTTATTTATCTGCTACCTTACAGATGCCATGGTCATGCCACTATCTTCATATTTACACCAAATTTTTTTCATGTGCGTGTATTGACGTATATCGTTTAGACATCGTCTTTTTTTTTGTCCACTACTGCCAAATTTATTTTCTATGTATGCTGATTTGGGCAAAAATAAAATAATTGATTGATTGAAAACAACGTCACTGTGTGAAATCGCACCACACGAATGACATTTTTACTATTTTGCTTCAAAATAGCTTAATATCAGGAATGTGTTTCTACTTTTAAACTAAGGAAAACGCAAGGCTCCCTTGGTTTCGTTTCAGCAATAAAGAGAGAACATAAAACTAAGGCACAGCCAGGACCTTAAAATGACATATTCTATTGGGAAAAGGAGCACAAAAAGTCGTGAAAATCTTATGTGCAAAAAACACATAAACTTTTGGTAACTCTTCACACAAGAGCCTGATAGGTGAAGCCGGCTTTACCGACTGAACCGACACTCTCAATCCCGACGTTACTGATGGGGGCCCTGCGGGGAACCCCGTCGTATATACTATAAAGCAAGGATTTTTTCTTTTGCTGATATGCTGCCTGTTAAGGTATTTATGTCTATACTCTACGGCATTGTAATAAAATCCCAAGTTTAAGAAAAAATCAACTAAAAGTCAAAACCTTAACAACTTGTAAAACTGAATTTAGAGAGAACATTTGTTTGAAATAATTCGTTCTGATGGGCGCCTACTAAAATAAAGTGAATGGTTTTGGGGAAGCCATAGCCGCTTTTGTTTTTATGCCGAAAACAAGAAAAATAGCGCTGCCAAAAGAATTTAATATTACAAATATGAAGAGGAAAGGGGCAGGACATCATCAAAAAATGGGCTTTCCACTAAACAGTTTATTTTTGTAATTGTGAAAGCAACTATCTTTTTGCAGCTACCATGAATTTTGACTGTGTTTCAATCCCTCCTTTCTCACAAGTGTTAAGGATAATTTGCTGCAAGATTTTTTGTGAGCATTACCAGTCATGATTACGAGAATATGATCATCACGATTTCGTGTGCAGGAATTGTGAAAGTGCATAAAAATTCATTAACTTTTTGCTACTCTTCACACAAGAGCCCGATGGGTGAAGCCGGTTGAACCGAAATACTAAACCCTGAAATTACTGATTGAGGGCCCCTGCCGGGCGACTCCCGCTAGTTTTTAATAAATCATCAAATAGATATTTTAAAAATCAATCTACAAAAAATAATTGCTTCAAATGATATTTGTGTAAAAATTTAAAATAATAGTGACTATAACAGAGGTTGGCAAATTTCTTTTGCTGACCATATCCCATGGTTTAGTTGAAGCAATTTTTGAATTTCCCTATAATACTCTCCAAAATCTTTGCTGGTGCAAGCAAATCAAAAAAGTAAGCTTCGCATCTATTGAAACCTACTTTCGTACCTCATCTTGTTTGCAGTAGAAAATAATTTGAAATCCTCGGTTGTTTTCAAGATATTCTTACATGAGTAAAGAAATATTTCAAGATGTTGCTTAAATATTCGGCTAACTACTTTTGGTGCTACCCTATTATGAAATCGATGACATCATGCAAACATTCTCCTGTGATTGCTGTGGGACATTTGACCATAATTGATTTTGTGCTTCTTTGTCCCCTTGATTTTCCTTAGTTTCCTCCATAACTCTTACTTGTCAGTAATATTTGTGAATGTAATTTAATTAGTTTTGAAAATTCAGATACAAATATTGTAAAATTAAGAGTTATTAAATCACAACAAATACAAAAATCAGTGCTGCTAAGAAACCGATTGCTCTGTGAGGTCATGGCAAAGGAATAAAATTGAAATTTTAAAAATAAACTCATAAATCAACAATAACATATCACCAAAAAATTGTATACAGTAAAGACTTGTGCCGTAAAAAGTGAGCAATGCCGTCAAGCGAACAGTTTTTGTGGTGATCAATAACCAAGCATTGAAAAATGATGAGTGCGTCATTTTTGAATCGTTCGTAAAATTGTGTAACATGATTTTACTGTGACGCAGATTCTGCAGATTGGTAAATTCACTGATGATGGTTATGCAGAGCAATTGAAGCAAAAGATGAGAAGGTCGGAAGCAATTTTGGACTGAAACGATCGAAATCTCGAAAAACAAGTGATTTTGAATGTGTTTGAGTAGTTTGATGAAACACTTCTTGCTTAAGTACTTTTACAGTTGATATTCTTGTCAAATTAAAACAGTAATACAACATGGAATAATTTTGCGTGGACAAACAATTATCATGATGATAACTTCCAGATTTTGCACAGTCATTTGCTAATCACTTTATTTTTGATGTTTGATTTGTTTCTAGCTCAATCTTTTTATCAACCTCGACTCGCTAGTGCTCTTTTATAAAGGCCACAATCAAAGCATTAGATAACAAAGTTCATAAAAAACTGACCAACTTTGCATATTGCGAGGTCTGGTCCTAAATCATTGAACTGATTTTTTATGTGAAATCAATCTCAAAAACGTTTCTCTATACAGGGAAAGGTACAGATTAATCCGTCATCAATTCCACGTCAGCAAAAGTGGGCAACATACTGGAACAAGTTGGGAAGCACTGGTCGATAGCACACTGTAGGCCTACTGCTAATAAGCATGCAGTTCAGTTAACAGCCATTATTAAAGCAATTCAATTGATTTTGGTTTTACATTTTTTCCGTATAAAACATTTTACTGTAAGACGGCAGTCTTACATTTGGCCTATATTCTCCGTTGAAATTTTGTTTTTCCCCTCACAAAGAAAGCTCAAAAATTTGGTTTAAACATCAAATGCTTTATTTGTAATTATTTACATGTGCAGCGTAGCTGGTTAAACAATGTACACATTGCTATAACTCAGGTCATTGTTTAGGCTTTAGTGTGGCCCATTCACACTTGCATTGTTAACAAATGAGACAAACACAAAAAAAAACAGAACGCAAACATAGGGTGGCCATACGTCCCGCTTTTTAAAGGCCTGTCCCGGTTAAATTATCGAATGTCCCGTTTTTTCGCTCAGTCATGCAGCACAGCTTGACTTAGGGTACGCCAAAGTTAGCCGTGATAAACTAGGGAATGTTGGCCGCGAACCCTACCTGAATGATGATTCCGGCCGAAAAATGACAACAAACGGGCAGCAAAATAGGTGGTGACCTTTTTTTTTTTTTTTGGAGATCCACCCCACCGTAGGAGCGACCGCGGTCTTGAGCGTCTCTATTTTGATCTAGAATCTATAGTAAGCCCACCTCATGCAAAAACGGGACGCTTAAATGGAGGTCTGTCCCGCCTAAATCGAAACGAATGACCACCCTACCTAGTCATAATAGCAGTCTGCAATAGACGTCCCGGTTTTGCATTTCGAAAAAATGGCCAGCCTACGCAAACATAAAAACACAAATACAGTTGTGAGAACACAGTCCGAAGCGAAATTGGTCTGACCAATGAATCAAAATCAAAGTGTCGACATCAGGAAACAAACTCGCAAATCCTGAGCTCCACACCATCATCCGATATCAAACTGGCCCACAAAACCCACGAGTTTCAAATGTTCTCGTCAGAGACTACACTTGATAATCCCGCGTTCTGCACCATCACCTCACTATAAATACAACAAATTCCAATGATTCACATTGTAGACAAAACTTTTATAATTTTAGGATTTCAAATCATCATTCAACATCAGATACTAAACTTTTTAATTCTGAGTGTTCCTCACAAGGAATTAAATTTGTGATTTTCGAGTTCAACACCATCACTTGACATCAAATAAACAAGACGCAAATGCTAAGAGTTCCTGTCAGGAACAAAACTTGTGAATCCAAAGTCCCGCACCATCTGTCAACATCAAGTGCAGAACACGCAAAACACAAGTGTTCCGGAAATGGACTTCACCTGCGAACTCAGAGTCTCCAACCATCAGTCGACATCTAACGTAGAAGAGCAAATCCCATCAATTCCCTTCAGGCAGAAAATGCTTCGCAATCACAGGCTCACCACGTTTACCCTACACCATCTTCGATTACCCGTTAGTTAACTTTTTACGACTCGCTTGTTGGACGGCATCAACTATTGTAACCCGGATGAAGTACGAGGAATTAGATGCTTCACACAACCGCACAAATTATCAACGTGGCAGAAGTACTTTTGATCACTTTTTAATTCTGTGTCAGAGCAAAGATTTGTATTTTTATCATTTTGTCCAGCGTTATGCAACCTGCGGCATGCGATGTAATGTTTCGTGGCGTTGGATGGTGAGCATATTACTTTGACGTCGGAAAAACCGATCTCAAAAACAAAAGGTCTTTTCTAGCATTTAGGATGAACACCAACACCAGCCATTGGTTCGAAGCTTATTTTTGTTGCAGTCGTTCATATCAAAAATATACAAACAAAATCACTTTGTACGGCATATTTTGGTTGTTGGAATACATTTTCAACCTTGTGGCTTGAAGCTAAAAAGCACGCCAAGTTTTGAGATCTAAATTGTTTGTAAATAGAATATCTCTACCTACACTTACACTGGTCATTATTTTTCTAGGTGTGTTCAGTTAGTTTTGAACATACAGATGTGCTGTAAATTCAAGAGTTAGGTCTACTAAATCACAACAAATGCAATAAGCAGGACTGCCAAGAAACCCATCGCCATGGGACGTCATAGTTGAAGAATAAAAAATAATTAACATTAAAATGTGACATATAAATCATTAACAATAAATTGCAAAAGTTTTTGTGCAGTAAAAACTGGTTTCGTGAAATGTCAGCAACGCCATCGAGCGGACAGCTTTTATAATGATTAGTAACCAAGCGTTTAATAGTCATAAGTGCGGCATTTTTAAATCGCTGGTTAAAGTTCATGAGGTGATTTTTCTGTGAGTCGGATTCTGAAAGTTAGCAAATTTGCTGATGGTTATGCAAAGCAATTCAAGTAAAAGATGAGAAATTCGGAAACAATTTTGGACTGCAATGGTTTAAATCTGGAAAACCAATTGTTTATAAATCATTTATGTGGTTTAATAAAACGATTCTTGCGTCTTGTAATAGCGGAAGCATTTTTACTGTTGATGTTTTTGCAAATCTGTTTAACCTTATTTTATTTAAGTTCGTTTTCATGCTGCTAACATTTTAAAACACATATCATTTTGGCGTGTACGCACTATTTTCAGAATAATAACTTCCAGAATTTACATACTTGTTGGCTGTTCCAGTTACACGTGATGTTGATGTTCACTTTTTCAAACTCAATCTTTTTAACAACCCCAGCAAATCCAATTTGTTTAATCTTAACTTACATATAGAACTCAATTGAACTTAAGAGCTTTTAAAACGTTTTGTGAAAAGTCGCAATTTGTTGCACAGTGAAATGTAAAAAGTTCTATCCGACATAGTTTTGAGGTTTGAACGAAAAACTCATTTATTAACTGTGCCTGTTACTTACTTTTCAACTTAATTAAACTTTTACAGATTTTACATATTACACGCAGAAAAGTAATTGGTAATTCATTCCAACAAATCAATACTACTTTTATTGTTTATAAAATTAAAATTATTTTATACGGACATATCATTCCATTTAAAATGTGATTAAACCAATTGTAAAGATTCATTAGAAAATGATTCATTAAATTGCAACCTATATGATTGCAATCTATACAAATCATTAAAAGATGCTTTTTAATCTGGTACGCTATTTTTCTAACTAGCGTACTACTGGTTGACTTTGAATTGCATCAAGAGAAATATATGAGCTGCTGCAACAACAATGAAGTAATATCATAACAAACGTAATATGACTTGGTGACTAATATCGATGATTTATTGATTTCATTGATGCAAAAAGATTGAAAAATTTACATTTCGTTAAGACTGTATATTTATAGAAATTATTGCATACAAATTTGCATTAAACACGTGACTCCTTCGACGTTCAATGATCTCAGTCACAACGAAGTTTCATGGTCGTTGCTTTCAAAGCTTCATTTGAGCCTTTCCATTGATACCAAATAATGTTATTCCAGGTTCCTTTAGACTCACCCCATGGCGCATTGAGAGAAGCACGAAAACAGCTGTTATACCACCAACCTCCTTCTCGATTGACATAGGATGAAGCACAATTAGTGCTACTGCCAGTTCTATAAATAAATAGTTCCTCAAATCACCAGACATCACAATCAACAGAACTGCAAGAAGCGAGAGTTGTATAAGATGATCTATTTGGCACGATTTTCGGAGCAGGAATGACATCACGAGTTTGGTAGGTTTTTTTGTTGGCGAGATACTGGATGTGCTGTTGGTGAGGAGGTGATGATTATTAAGATCCCTGGGGTATGGTATTCTGTAAAGTACATGATGACCCATTCGGTCGCAATTGGGAGGTGAGGATTCGCAGGAGAGGATCCTAGAGGTTGGTAAAGAAAGGTAAATTGAGAGTATTTATGTAAGACTTGACTTCTGGCGCCAGAGGTCGGTAATGAGTGGTTATATAAGACTTGTCCAGATTTTCCTGATATGCTGTTACACAATAATGTATTATTATTTTACCAGGGGTGTCCTAAGTTTTTGCGGTTCGGATTACATTTCACTAATGTGAAGTTTTGACAGACCGCACTAGTGTGGCAACACCAGGTTTTAGCTCTTTGATTCCAGCGCCAAGCGTACCGTGGTTGGTTGGTACTGAACAAGTCGAGTTGGTTTGAAGTGCTAGCAATATTAGCGCAACGGATCCTTTCTGATTCGTCGAACAAAAACAGGAAACTGTTGGAGTTTTTTTGCAATTTTATTCATTAATTTGCAAATAGAACGAAAATTTGTGGCAATAAAGGTTGCCAGGCAGCCTTAACAACGATCAAGCAGGGGAACCAACACGCAGTTCCTAACAAAAATCCGAAGCATAATTAGGCTGAAACGACAATTCACTATTTGTTTCGCCATGTTCACGTTTTGACAAAAAAATAGTGAAAATACACGTGGTCAGTATATATGAGCAGTTACACCTGTCATATATATGAGTCAAACATGTGGCCTTATTTAACCACAGGGCAAAGAGCACAGAAAGATAACACAACAAAGAAAAGGCTTTAGAAGTAGTCCACACGAAGCCCGGTTATAACCGTCTACTACTTCTCAGTAGGGGCCAGCTCTTCGCTTCGCTGTTGCGGTCTAAATTTAAAGCTATATTTACTTAAACTTCGAAAAATACAACGCGAGATCACTTAATTTCTTTATCACCATATCAATAAATTTTGTAGGAAGTTGCGTATAAAATCTTTGCGTCACGTTCTCAAGCGACTACGTTTCATAAAGCTAAATTAAAAAAAACTGCATGGCAATTGGCGGAAAACGCATTTTGTGCACCTCTTGTTTTGTACGTTTAACAATGACCAGTACGTTTAGTTTGACGTTTTTATATATAAAAGTTTTCAAAAATGTTCAAGATTACAAGTTCAATACACCGTGAGAGTAAATGCATGATAATTTTTAACTAAGAGATGTAAGTAGATTGTAAGTTTATAAAATTTCGTTACGAATCTCTGAAAATATACATTCGAGATCCAGAAACCCAAGACTTTTCCAGATCTGTTAAAGTTTTGTAATGTGAGTTATAGGCCTATAATATTGTAAATGGTGACGATAGGTCTCGATGTAACAATTTACAATATCACAGGCCTTTCTTCTAGACGTACTTTCTTCCAAAATGTTTACTCAAAATACTACTCTGCGTGTTGTATGTGAAGTTAACGACGACCCCTCGCGTTATCTTCCTGTCGATTACTAACCTCGCTTATAATCAATACTTTTACATGCTTTAACACTTTGCAGTAGGAAAAGCCAGGTACCAGAAAATGTAGAATGTCCAAAAACCTCAATGTTTTTTGTCCTGATGTATAGATAGTTTATTGACTTTTCTAATTACTAAGTCAGTCTTGTCTAGCAATTGTTGAATCGGTGTCGGCCTGATCAAATTCAATTCGTAAGAGCCAGAATTGACGTAGGGGACGTTTTCATTGGTTTCCATCGCTTGAAAAACATCAGCAAACTTTCTTTCCATAGTTCATAGGCACCACTCGATACATGTTTCAAACAACCCAAAATTTTTGGACCAATTCATTTTCATCACTGTTTGTGACAAAGCATACTCCTTCTTCAAAGTTTGAAACATTGGTGACAATGCCAACGTTGAATGGTGTATGGCGTGCTTCAAATGCTAGTTTAGGTCCATTTTCAGAAAAATTTTCTGTGAAAAATTGATCTCGACGTAACCATTTACAATATTTGATGCCGGTAACTCATCTTACAAAACTTTGAACAGATCTGGAAAAGTCTTGGGTTTCAGGCTCTGGAATGTAAATCTTCAGAAATTCGTAACGAAATTTTGTAAATATTCCAAACATGGGTGCACCAGTGCGGTCTGTCAAAACTTCACATTAGTGAAATGTAATCCGAACCGCAAAAACTTAGGACACCCCTGGTAAAATAATAATACAATATTGTGTAACATCATATCAGGAAAATCTGGACAAGTCTTATATAACCACTCATTACCGACCTCTGGCGCCAGAAGTCAAGTCTTACATAAATACTCTCAATTTACCTTTCTTTACCAACCTCTAGGATCCTCTCCTGCGAATCCTCACCTCCCCAATTGCGACCAAATGGGTGATCATATACTTCACAGAATACCATAAGCCAGAAACCTTAATAATCATCACCTCCTCACCAACAGCACATCCAGTATCTCACCAACAAAAAAACCTACCAAACTCGTGATGTCATTCCTGCTCCGAAAATCGTGCCAAATAGATCATCTTATACTACTAGCGACAAAAACAACATGTAATTAATCAAGAAAAAAACAAAGACTTTTGAATTAATAATTAATCAATTTAGGTTTCCGAAATATAAGGAAAGTAATTTTTAAACCGTTAAAATTTTCATTGGTTATAAAAACGAAATTAAAAGTAGAAGATAATTGGACCTGATATGCATGATAAACCTGTCCTGGCACTTAGCACGGCTTTCCAATCAAGAACTGGGGAAAATCAAGATATTGAAACCGTTTCCAACAAAAACTGCCTGTAATTTTTGTTTCAGTTTTTGATACATTTTTTTAAAATATCCATTTTAAACTTTTTGAACTATCAACAATATGCCACTGTTTGTTTTTGTGAAAGGGTCATCCGCTGAACATCAGCTGTGCTATTCAAAAACAATAGTTTAATGACGGACCCCTTGCCCTATCTTAATCTCCGGTCCTGTCTTTTGTTATCAAGATCGATTCAAACAAATATGTGTGTTTTTGAGTACACAGTACAAGTTCAACGCCCAAGGATGCTAGCACATTCATTCTTACACCGTCGGTCACGCCATTGAGCGCATAACAATTTCAACGATATTTACGAAAATCAAACAAACTTATTTATAGCTCACAGATCATTGTCTCTATCTTTTGTAGTAAACTGCATATTGTCATGGATTTCGATATGTCCAAGAAGACCATTACCAGCAGTGCTATTACTATTGTAGCCATCCACATGCAGTCGGTAGTTATCGGCTTCATTTTCCACAGCAAACACTCTGAGAACAATTAAATTAAGAATTAGTAACGTGTATTGTAAATGGAATAGAAAGGAAGTGTTAGATTTTATTTGACATACAATTTGTATGTCGTTGTCTTGCCCTGTCCTTGAAAAGGAATATATAATTTGGCAAAATTTTTTCGAGTTTTGTACGTTTTTGTACGATTTTCCTAGTTTTGTTTTCTTTTGCTTTTGAATTCTAGGGCACGCGGACTTCTGTAATGTAATTAGATCAGATTGTTTTTGTGCTTTGGTCTAATTTACTTGCTCAGGTGTGTTGCTAGCTTATGAAGTTCAGGAAGCAAGTCAAAAATCGGCGAGAAAACCAAGCTAAAAAAAGCTATCAGAGATGTATTTCTGCGTTTGTTGTATTAGTGTGACTCTAATAGCTCCGTAGGCAAGTCAGGGATTATTTTACTTTTCATTTGTATGATGCAAGTTCAAATCGCTCTTCTGACACATTGTTTTAATACAATTAATAAAACAGATTTGGGAGTTGTTAAGTTGGATCCAATTTTTCGTTACCCAAATCGGCATTTTTATAACTTACAACGCGTAGCTTTAAATATATAACTAGTTATTGTTTTGCTAAAAGCATATTGTACCAAAACAAAAAAATGAAATTTTGTCAAAGTCTTATTACATTACGGTATTTCAATCTACAGTGAATAATGTATTCATTGCAGAGCGATGACATTGGACGAAAATTTGAAGATATATCGCCCAATGAAGAAGAAGGTGAAAACGAACTGTTGACGATAACATGCCAATAGCAAAAACTTTATAAGAAGTTACTGATACATGTCCTCCCCAGAAAATGGTGATGTTACTGACGAGAATTCATGGGATGAAACATATGTTTGACTGTCCAATCTTCCAGGCAAGCAGCTTTTGTCAGAAGCATTGATAAACTCATGCACTATAACTTCACCTGCACCATCCATCGTTCAAAAATCAAAATCTAGAGATTGTTGTAAGCAACAAGACTTGCCAGCAAGAGACAGACAAAAATAGTTAATATAAACCAACCAGCGCAGATTTTCCTCGAAATTCTGTGGAAATTTTTGATTTATTCTCAGACGATGATGCCATAAACCTGCTTACAAACGAGACCATAAATTATGCATGTTAAAAGGGCAAACCACCAGATTTCGCTTACTCCTGGAGAAACGAGAACATTTATTAGAATTATTTTTTTATCTAGATACTGTACCTTGCAAAGACATAGGCTGTACTGGGCTACCGAGTCAGACACATATAAAAAATAGTTGCAACAACAATGCGCTGACATAAATTCGAGGACATTATGAGGTTTTTGCATACTACAATTAATGCTAATATGCTGATAGAAGATAAGTTTGCTAAGGTACGGCCATTTTTGAACATTTTTGACCGAAACTTTCTCACATCCGGCCAGGCGTTTGGAACAACAGATGCATCGATAGATGAGAGTGTGATTCCACATTTTGGTAGGCACTCTACCAAATGATTCATTCGTAAAAAATCCAGACGTTGGGGATACAAGGGATGGGTGGCTGCTTCACCACTTGTTTATGCTTTTGCAATTGATTTTTATAAAGAAAAGTAGAGACCAGAAAATCGAACTGAGAACAGAAAGCAATATGGGATGGATGAGAAGCAATGCTAGACTTTTTGGACAACTTGGACACTCAATATGGAGGAAGAAAGTTTTTTTATAATTTGACAATTTCTTCGCCTCGGTCAAACTACTGTAGCATATACAAGAAAAAAGACATGGTGCAACTGGAAGAGTGTAATGCAATCGTCTAGAAAAGTTCCCCTTGACAAACGGCAAAGTACTTTCCAAACTACCACTACCACAAAACTACTATATTTTCAAAACTACCACTACCACCATCACAAGTAATTTTCAAAACTAACAAAATTGTAGTGAAGAACAATTTTTAGAAAAGAATGCAAAAATTTTCGTGATCAGGTGGAAAGACAATAGATGGGTGGGCGTGGCGTCAAATGAACATGGTCTACAACCCCTCAAAAAAATGGACCGCTAGTCTGCAACAGTAAATAAGAAAATAGTACTGTCTATGCCTAATGATATATCTATGTACAATCGTCATATGGGTGGAGTTGACCGACTTGATAAAAAAACGTTTCTCTTTACCGCATTGCAATTCGAGGAAAAAATGGTGCTTTCCTTTATTTTCCTATCTCTTGAATGTTTGTGTGAATAACACATGGCTATTCGCATGAGCAGGTGATTATGCCGAACATATGCTTGCTTTCACTCACTCTATAGTACAATACTGGCTAACAAAGTGTGTAATTCCTGCGAAAAATTCAGGCGAGCAAAAATTGACTGCTACCTTCCTCAACAGAGCTGCACCGTTTTACCAAAGAGGTCATTACAGCTTGAACAGAAAACGATGCAAGCTTTGTCGCAACCAAACTATATTTATGTGTAAGATATGTGACGTTGCCTTACAATAAAGATGCTCATCGGAATACCACACCACCCGCTACATTTTTAGTAGGCTTTAATTTGAAGATGTTTTCTCCTCACAGTATTCTCATTCAATGCATAAATAATATACGATATTTTCAAAATGTGGTCTTATTTATATTTAACAAGAAGTACACCCATTACTTCTACTTAAATCAAATTTGTTATAATTAATCGTGTTTGCACAAAAAAATGTTAGGTCACGTGCGTGTGTTTGCTGCATTTTCGCTATGGATCAGTGCTGGAAGTTTTTGCCCAATGATGCGTTTTCGCAAAGGCGACGGCCAGTGAAATGCCCAGTGGTGCGTTTTCGCAACAAAACACTTTTAAAATTTAGTGACAGATTCCATCTAGTGTCACCACAATACAAACAATATGTGAACTAAGCATATTTTCAAAACCACAGTTTTTTGGAGCATGAGTTGAGAACATCAATATAAACTACAAAATTTTCGAAAAAAATCTGCTGGCTGGATATTAGACTTCTTCAAGAATATCGTCCCAACAGCATTTCAGCGAGTACTCTTAATTAGAAATACTGCTACAATGACGTCACATGATTGCAAAACTGTAAATACAAGTAGAGATGCAAGCAAGAATTTAAGTTTATTAACACTGAACAACAAACGTTTTGCAACTGACCAATCGATAACACTTGTTGGGTAACTTCGGGGTTTTAAATCCAAATCTGCAATCAGTTTTCTTCTATTGCGTATAATTTTTGGAATATGCATGGTCATGTTGTATGAGTATGTATTATTCACGTGACAAATCTATAAACTGCTGTCAAAAAAGTGTTTAATATCATGGTATTGACAGAGAATTGTTTTCTATCATTCCCCCATTAAACGCCGAAGTCAAAAATTCATCATAACTTCAAATCCTTTTAAGTAGCTGATTTTTTATCTACTTCAAGTAATAAAACGAAAAGAAAATTTTTTTGTCAGGTACTTTTTTTGTTATTTAATGACAACTTAAGTTGCCAACGGCTATTAATGCTGTCAAAAATGGAATAACTTTGTGGAGTGGTTCATAACGCCACAAAATATGCTTCCAGGTAAAAATCAATCATTCGTTCGGGGCACATGTACAGGAACCTGTTTTTTCATGATTGCCGTCTATATTCATGGCTGTTTTGCGACGTATTTTTTGATAAAAGTGTTAAGTTATAGATATAAGTCACTTCAAATATAGACGCTAAATAAGATTTATTTTGCAAGCGTCCAAAAATTGTGAACAAAGATAGCGGAAACTTGTTGATAATGGATGTTTGTTTGCACACAAGCCTATGTAAAGCCAGAGATCGCTTTTAGTACAACCACTTAATGTAGTTAGTTTGCAAAAATAATGTTACAGAGTGCTGCTTTCACGAAATCGCTTAAAACAGGCTGAAGGATGCAGGGTCACTTTGCATTTTTTGGTACATAAACACTAAAAGACGTTTGCAAACTTTTTTGTTCTAACTGGTCTCTGATGACGACATCGCCAAACTTATCTGCACATAAGTTTTTCACTACTTGCTGTGTATACTGCAAGCTAGGCAACTTTTTTCGCCCGCATGAAGCAAGCATTGTGACGACTATTTTCCTCATAAAAGCAAGCATTAGAAAAATTTGCTCAAAAATGATCACCAGCATCATACGGTACCATAAAGCAATCTCTTACATCGTGTCAATAACCCGAGACCGGTTTTTTTGCACCCAATGGCAAATTTGTTTTTTTTTAGCATGTTTATTATTGAGTGTTTTTACACCCGCCTGATGAGACCCAACAAGGTCGAAACTGGTCGCGGGTTATTGACATGATGTATTAAATTACTTTATGGTACCGTATGATGCTGGTGATCATTTTTGAACAAATTTTTCTATTGTACTTTGATGCTGGAGGTAGATCCCTCTTGATAGGAGATTGCCTTGAAAATTGCTGGCTAGCTACTAGCAACTCATGTATAAAAGCAAGCATTAGGATATTTTTGCAGCAAATTCTCTTGTACAGCAACCAAGCATTGGCCATAGCAGCTTTGAGGCTGCATGAAAAAACGGTCACTATCACTTTTTTGAGCGAATGGTGGCAACAAATTGATCAAACCGATTCACTCCCCACATTTTTGTATTATACAACATCAGAGCATGTGCCATTAGCACATTGGTTTTCTTCTTTTCCGCTTTCGATCACCGTTTGATGAAGCTTTCTGGTGTAGCACCAAAGAGCACCATAATCTGAAGCGCATGTTACAATAGCAGTGTCATGCCAAAAAAGCAACTTCATTTACACGACAGTCGGTACTACAGACATAAGAACCTCTTCTCTGTTTTCTTCATTGTTTGTTTTGATGGAACTGCTGCATTTTCTAAACGATTTTGCCTAATAATAACCAGACCTCTGATGTTACATTTTGAAAGCTCATCAAGCAAAGGAAAAGAGGTAAAAAGTTTTTTAAAGGTAACAGAAAAACCACTCGACAAACCACTTTTTCTACAAGACCCAACACTACATCAGCACCTTGGCCGAAGCCTGTGTTTGACAGCTTAGTGTCAGGTCCACAGTATGGTTTAGCGTAAAATAAATATCTATCAGTTGAAGCAAGGCACCACAACTTTAAGCCAAAACGAATTGGCTTGCCGCATATTAACTGCTTGGTCCCATGTTTTCAAAAGCATGGTGTCACGATTGTATCGATGCTATGGTCACAAATACTGAATTGCTTTTTGAAGTTGCAATTCAGTATGTCAAATAAACAACGCATCTTATAGTATCGGTCAGCATTTATTTCAGCATTGTTAGCCAAATGAAAATTTGAAAATATACCTCTAAATCGCTTTCGGCTGATTGCGTTGGGCACTGCCGCATTGCGCATGTCTGGAGCAACTGCCCAGTAGAGTTCATGAAAAGGCACTTTGCAATGTCCACAAAGCAAAATGATTGCAATTACAGTATTAGTTTCTATTTCATCTACATTTAAGTTTTGCCATTTTGAACAAGACTGTTTCTCAGTCTTACACTAAATTAGTAATGAGCACAAACCCACAGTAAGCTTACTAGACCATAACAAAATAACACTAAAATAAAGAAATTTGCGGAAATTCATGTTGAATTACGCAATAACTGAATCACAGAATAAGAAAATTCATTGTTATACATGAAATAAGAACATTCATGTTATACATGAAATTACTGAAATACGGAAATTCATTTTATAAAAAGGAATTACTGACGGAGATATGGAAAAGCTACCAGTACCAACTAGAGAGGTAAGGAGATTGCAGAATATGGAAATTAATGGAAGTCAACATACATTAAAAGTATAACCACCCGATTGGGCAATAGTAAGTAATTGAAAAGAATTATACTAAGTATTTGCATGAATTTCCGTATTTCTGCGATTTCCGTCACTGAAGTGGTGTTTTCTCTGCATTTCAGGAAAAAATTCCGTATTTTTGTAAAATTCCATATTTTAGTGTGGTTCCTGTAACCGGGTAGTACAAATAACTATTGGCTACAAGAACTGAACAAAATCAAGATATAAAACAATAATGCAGTCACCCAGATCTTTGGCATAAGCAACACAAGGAAGTAAAATGGCTGTTTCAATTTCTTGATTGCATTTAGCATTTATTTAAATTTTGACCTCATTATAAGCTACTAGCAACTAAAGTTGCCAAGCTCACTCTATTTATTTGGTCATAAAAGACATCAATTCTATAAAAACAGATTCGGAAAAACAAGCAAGTATTTATCATTCATAATTCATTGCGATTTTCACCATTTTAAACCTGCTTTACATGTTTCTGTTTCTTATTAGTTACCCGATCAGACCACATACGCAATAGTTACTGTTTTTTTAAGTCGCCTGTTTTCATTCAGACATTTCCGATTATTTACTGAATAATAATAATTATTGTTAAAATACTGTGACATTTTCCGCAAAAAATAAGCTTTTTGTTGCTATGAACGCCTGTATAATATGACTAACAGCTGCAGAACAACTGAAGTTTTTCTGGGAGTGTCTTTTTTGGCAACCAAAGTTGACAGTGGCGTTTAATGGTTTAAAGAGTCTTAAAGTGCAACTTCTTAGCTGTCATTCATTTTTAATTGTCAGGCACTTAACAGATATCTTTCACGTATTGATTTCATGAGACGTAGTATCACTTCATCATTTTTTGTAAAACATTTCAGCAGACAACCACTGCACTTAGGTCTATTTTTTATTGAAGGTGTAATATTGAAATTCTGCTAATAACTGATAAATTTACTATGAGTATTGTTTAGAAAATAATTATTTTGTCACAATAATTAAAATTTCATCATCAATAATTTTGTTTATAGTAAGGAACAATGCAATTTTACACCATAAAGGTGTAGCGGTGGGTTATAAAAGTCTTGTAGCTGCACAAAATGCAGTAGGACTATAAACCTTAAAAAATTTTATTGATAGATAAATCCTATTGTGTCCAACTAAGTTTGTAAATGTCAGCAAGAAAAAGTGTAAAGGTTGATTGGCTGATATATGAGCTTGGTCTGATATATGAGCTTGGACGATTGGAGACTGTTTGTAGATACTCGTAAAGCAAGTTTAAGCATTGAGCTTGACCTTGTGGGTTTATATCTCAAACCTGATCTAGCAGTTGTTGCAGCCAAGATCACGTTTGATTTGCGTTAGTTAAATGCTGTATGAAGTGGTAATGTTTATGCACATTTTTATTTCTATTTTTTGTCCTTTCTTTTTCCTACCTTATTGTTCTGTGCTATCGTAGTGCATATATGTTCCTTTTTATATATTGCCACAATTATTTGTATTAGTTTGAGTTAGTTCACAAGTCTCCCATCCATTTTGCCTAACAAAGTGAGCATTCGCTCATGAAAGCTTGCGAAAAGTAGTTAAGTCGACAACGATTGTCATTTTTGAGTTTTTGTCCGTGAATCATGATAAATTAGGAAACTATTGAAGACGTAATTAACTAATTAAGATGGGATAAATCTGCATTAAAAAGTAAATTGGTGCTAATTAACTAACGAGAAGTTTAACTGGGACATTACCATAGTTTGCAATTTTAGCTCGACAAACGAAATATATTTTTTTACAATATGCGGGCAGCATTTAAAAATTTCAAATGGTTTTGATAGGAATCTTTAACAAAGTTACAGAAAAGATATTACGGCAATTAGTTCTGAAGCAGAGCAATTGCATCTCATTAAACTGTATCCGTTAGCACTGAATAGACTAGTAAACCTAAATAGATTTTCAAGCGATCATCTATGTGGAAATGAAATTTATGGCTGTTAGGATTTATTTATGTTTCTTAATTGATCACACAAAAAAGCACGAAATCAAGTTTAGTCCATTCGCCATACGGAGAAGTGTTTTACTTCGAGATATATACGCGTGCAGTAAAACATCTTTCTAAATATCCCTGGTTTCTCCCAAACTATTTTATAGGCTTAACGTTTTTAAAAATCTACTTCCTTATCATAAAATAATAAGTTTCTAAAACTACTGACACCATAAAATCGGCGGTCAATTAAAATTGCACCTAGCGACGTTTGACACGGAGGTTTTTGAGTTTAGACATCTAATAGTTACTTCTTGGCAAAACAAAGGCTGCCTCTGATTTCGTAGACTTTACATACAAATACTAAACAGCGAACGAAGGCGTTTTTTTGCTACACAACTCCTATTTTGATTGTTTTCACCTGTATTCAGCAAAAGCTTGTTCATCATCGAAAGACCATAAATCAACACGAAGTCTGCATGCTTTCATTCTCGTCAACAAATGAATTTTTTCTAAACCTTTAAGAAAACATCATCATTGCAAAACAAAAACAAAACAGTTCTTGCTACTACTGCTTTTTTTGCCGATCTTTATTTCAAACAACTTTGAACTCGAAGATTTTAACAATAAGTTGCCTAATGATGAGTTGCTTGTTTTTAGTCTGAGTTACTTGAGAAAATTAGAAAATGCTTTATCAATTGGACAGTTGAATCAAAATAATAATCTTGAAAAGTTTATTAGACATTTGATAAAGCCCTGGCTTAAAAGTTTATCGAAAAACTATCAGCTAGTTCAGAACCAACATTTATTTGGTCTCTTTGAACTTTGAATTAAATTGAGCTAAGCTGATTTGAATTTATACTAACAATTTAAAGAACAACACCCTAAAAACTACTCTATCGTATTTCAAAACTCTCGTATCTATTTTTAAGTTCGAAAAGGCTCTTTATATTTATAAATATACATTTTAGTGATGAACTAAATTCAAAAAAACTTCAGGTTGTACAGTAGCTTACCCAGCCAAAACTCTCCACTGAAATTTCCGAATCCAGTTTTATAATCTTTCCAAGGTCGGTCAAAATTAACGCTCCCGTCAAATCGACGCTGGAACACCTAAAGTATTTAAATATTCATTGTAGAAAACTGTATTTGCTTTCTCAAAAAAATTGTCAGGGCTTTTTGCCTGAAGAATACTCTTTCTCTATTTGTCGGCTTGTAAACACATACTCACTGTCCATCCGTTGTCGCAGAATGCTTCTTCTCCAGAACGTAGTTCCTGTGCTCCGAATACCGAAGATGTTAAACATGAAGCAGGCCGAATTTGAATTTGTATTTCTATGAGTAATATAATTACGTTTTAATTCCGTTGTTTGATGTGCAAACAAAAGAGCGTATGTTTAGTTGAAAGCAACGTTGAAACATCAAATTGTGATCGAGATGTCAACAGCAATTTTAAAGTTATTGTTTTTGATCAAAATTTATCACAAATCAATAATCGGCCGAAAGTTCTTGTAAATTCTTGAAAATATCTTTAATATTGATGCTGTCTCGCAAAAACCAAATAATATAAACTAAAATGAACAAAAAGTATATTATGCTGGGTTCATAAAAAACGTTTTCAAATTTTAAACAACAACAACCAAGATTGGCTAAAAAATCTTTTAGCCAATTTACTCACGCACCATCAAGTTTTGCCATTAATATGCTCAAGGTAGCACTGCAGCTGCCAGGATCACCTTTATCACCCTTTACTGATTGACCAGGTAATCCTGGAGGTCCGGCTTTTCCTGCCATTCCTTGAGATCCTTTTGCTCCTTTAATACTAGACACACTTTCCCCGGAAACCCTCATTTCATCACAAATAGGCACAAGTCGACATTCTTGGGCAGAGGAAATAAAAAGAAAAGAGCAGAACAAAATCGTCGATTTAAGAAGCATGTTTTGTTTACAAAAATAGTCAATCAGATGGTATTTTATTATTAGCTTATATCAAATGCTATGAACGCTGCAAAAGCATCATGTTTTAAGTGTACAATATTCGATTAAAACTAGCTTTGGAAAAAGCAGTTGTGCCAAAAGCTATTTGTGGCATCATCATCATCATCAGTGGCGATATCGAGACCAAAGAAATACTCAGACCAAAAAAGTGTTTACATCACGAGAATTCAGACGGTAGATTATTTCTTTGACGCAATATTACCAGTGATAAGAAGAGTCAAAAATTTTTCGGAAAACACCTTTATTCAAAGCTATGTTAAAGTTCTGTACCGCCAACTAAATATTAATGATCACTTTATGGAAACAGACTTTTTTGGAGCAGAAATAAATAAAAAATTGTCTAAACAACAAACTTGATCCTTCAACAAACATTTTGAAAGTTGATACTTTATAAACCGTGTCTTTGATTCAAACCACGACTAATTTTGTTTAAGCAACATTTGCTATATGAAAAATCAAGTAACCTTTCTTTTTTACATATTTCTGATTACATAAGCTGGACAACCTAGCAGTATCGTAAGACTTGTCGTGTCAAATTCAATCTCTACTAGACTTATTTTCTCTTTTGTTTACTTTTTTGTCTGTTGATTTGTAATTGCTAGGAATTTTTAGTCGCAGCAACAACCGACGCCACTTTTTCTTTCAGCAGTAATTTCGATTTTGAAAATGTGAATTTCTAAATATGATGATGCCTCACCAGCAATTTTAACTTATCTCAATCCACACCAGCATCTCATATGCCAGCCATCCACAGATCTCCCACACAAAATTAAATCAGCACTAGCATATTGTAGTCTAGTCCATCCACTGTATTTCCGGCATAAAATCCAAACATGCCCTTCTCGGCAATTTTAGATCACGACATCGATCCATCGCTGCATTACTGCAAAGACTTCATATAAGGGCAAGTTTTCGACCAATATCATACAGGCACTTCACATATGTCAACTGTATTACGCTAGAATCAACATGCAAGAATAGCATATGAGTATAATGTCAGCATATTACAGTCAGTATTAACACAAAATAACCATACGAGATAACGTTGTTTCGGGGTACTGATCCTCATCAGCCCTATGTTTACTTTCTCCAATATCCTGTACAAAACACTCCCACTATTCCTTTTGGTTCAATTAAGGAACAAAGTGCATATTTGTAAATCATGCAAGTTTTGCTGGTGAGGCATTACCATATTTAGAAATTTGAAGTTTTGGCATTGTATAAAATTGCACGAAAATGTGAATGTCGATCACTTCCTTGTTTGAATCACAGCTTGACTTCAATCGATATGAAATCTCAGATAACGACATCGTGGCACATTAAACTTCAGCCAAAAGTGAGATGTTAGTAATCCAAACGACGTCATAGCTGTAAAAACCAGTAGCACAATCCAGCCGTAATGCACGTCGATGTTTTACAAAACCACTAACTATTTAGTTTAAGTTACCGGTATAGTTCTTATAGGAATAGTAGCCTAAAATAGTGTAAATTAAGTCATATCCTCTTTGTTTTTTTCAAAGATTGTAGGTTTACCATGAGAGAAAGTAGAAGGAGACTCGTTGATATCCCGATAGGTCGCCAGAATAACTCAGCTATTGGGCAGAATTGGTCAATATAATCCGATGTATTTTCATTGTAGTCAAGTAGATGGGAGCGATTTTTGTGGTGACAATAATCGGGCGTTCAAACATCATGTTGGTCATGTGTGTGTGCACTTTAGTTTTTGCGGTCTATATTTGCACTGTTTTTGTTTAATGCTGCCACTTTGAAATGTGTTAAAATCTCAAAACAAGGTCTCAAATTACCAATAACTGCCAAGTTTTGAGTAAAAAATACCAGGTTTCTGAAATATTTTGGTAGGTCATATGCCACACAATTAATTTCCTAAAAATGTAGAAAATACTCTTCATTGTCATGTTGTTCTCGAAAAATAAAGAAAAAGCCTTCACTTTTTATTCAACGCAGAATCCTAACACTTTTCGTGGGATCGCTAAAACTCAAAATGAAACGTTTTCACTCAAATTTTTTTGAAATCCTAAAATTACGGGTTTCTACACCAAAATTAAATGGTTTCGACAAGTATTGGGACCAAAACAAACTCAAGTGTCTACCAAATTACCAAGTTTGCTTATAAATATCCCAAGGTTTTTCCAACACTTTTTTCCAACAAAATCCCGGGTGGCCTTGAAATTTCCCAAGATCTTGCAATAAATTCTCAAAATTGGCAACTATGTCTTGTGATAAACATTGTTAAATATTTTTGTTGTAACCTTGTGTTGAGTTTGTGGAATTTGTTATGCCTAATGGTTCATTTTTCTGACGCAGTAGTCAACGTGTAGTATCGGTAAAATCCTCGCTTTTTGTTGTCCAGTCAAATGCAAACGCGCCTGCATGCGAAGTAATCGAAAACGGCGCTAGAGTTTGTTCAGTTGAAGTATCAAATTGCTATTATTAAGTTTTGTGTCACATAACCAATTAGTCAACATATTAATCTTTGTATTGATCTTTGTAGAGTGAGACAACTGATAAGTAATTGAGATAAGTATATACAATTGAAAGGTGTTTTCTTGTTCAGAAATTCAAATGGTCATTTGTTCGATTCTTGTCTGGAAAATAGTTCTGGTACCTGACAGTTGTCTTTTGTAATTGTTTTGCAGTTAAGTGATTGTGTTTTTTTATTTTTAGAAACGGACGTTTAAGGACATTTAAGGACGTATAAGGACGTTTAAGGAAAAGCACAAAACCCCAAATTCATTTTTCAATCAATCGTTTTATAATTTGCGGAATTAAAGCGAATTATCAATTTTCCGTCATTAAATTTATTTCTCACGTTTTCGGAATTGTACAACTCCGTTGAAGTCTATCAGTACTAGACAAGGATTCTACATTTGTTGATAGGATTTGCCTAAGCTTTTTCTGAGGAGAGACTTGGCGGAAATTAATCAACTAATATCTACTCTGTCAACAGCATCGAATACTTCAAAGGAGATGTCATCACAATATTTTACGGCAGTGAGATTCAATCGCTTACACGAAGATCGCATGGAGCATTTGAATAATTTTTTGCAGCTTGTATTACACTTTTACCTATTCATAATTTGTCAATTCAAGCTTTCTTCATTATTAGTGCTTAGTGTTCGCAAAAGATTACGAGCAAGGCTATATTTCTACGGCGAGCCTGTTTAGTTTAATTCGTAAATTCGTAAATGAATTTAATTCGTGAATGAGTAAATAATTCGTAACTGATCTGAAAAAGTAGATTAAACGTCTATCAAAAGTCGCCCGGCTCCCACCTTGTGAATTGTCAACGCACTCGCCGCGAGCGTGATGGCATTGTAAAGACAGGGCGCTAGGCTATAGATGCAACGTTTAATCTGCTTTTTTAGATCAGTGTGTAAACTGATCTCCCAGTGGATATGCAGCCAAACCAACCAATTTGTCAACCGCCCTCTTAAGCAACGCAATACGTCGTCGGTTGAAGTCTCAGTGCTTCTGCATGTGCATAGTTGGATTTTTTTTTTGAGGATAACATTAATGAGTGGGTTACTTTTGCTTGTGACGGGACGGGCCCTGCTGATGAGTCCAAAAGGACGAAACGCGTCCAGGGATGGTCTCGTCTAATTGGTTGGGTGGTATACTCATTATTGTTTCCTTGCATATTTATTTTGATAAATTGTTATGTCCTTTTCGGCCGTATGCTGCTTTGCCAATTAGGTGCAAGGTTTACAATTTCCATCTTGGTCTATAATTTTCAAATTCATTGCATTCTGAAATGCAAATAATCAACCTGGAACATCTTCTTTGCGTAACTTTGCTAAAGTTCTATTGTAGTTGAAAATCAACGGTGGTGGTTATGCTGTTACTGAATCGATTTAAAAAAAACCTGTAATTTGCCGATGCTGAACCAATCCCAGACTTCTTATTTTTTCTTATACCTCTGTTTTTCATTTGCTTATTTGATATCTTGTGGTTTGGAAGTTGAAATGCGATTCTTGTGCTCTTGCCTCTAGACGGGCAAGGTTTGCAAGCAATTAGCTAAACTCTCGCTCCAAGTGCTAAATAAAAACTTTTTTAGCCAATGCATGCCAAGTGTAGGACCAGTGGAGTGCAGAGGTCTGGTGATACCCATGGCCAACTGCTTGATTGTATGCCCCCCTCCCAAAGTGTCAGGTACTCAAGAATGAGAAAAATACAGGCACTTGAAATACGTAAAAGCTAGTGTTGAGAAAAAAATTTTGAAAAATTAAACTAAAATATTTCAAAGAGTATATTTTGTTTTAATGTGTTAATTAAAGGCTAAGGCATACATTTATACGAAAAATTTATCTGATGAAGGGTATGCATTGAGGAACAAAACATTACGTTTATGCGTGCAAATAATTATTGAATAGGCTCACCAAAATGATCTATTACACAGCTCAACAAAATTTTTTTTTTCTTTTTGCGATGGATCTTTCAACGATTTTATAGTATATGAGGTATGCTGATTCCAAAAATGACTTTACTTTTGTTGAATTGGCTCTAATTTTTGAGATAATGCAGACACAATAACTGGCTATAAAAGCTCAGATAACGGCCATATAAACTACACGTAAGAGGCAACTGTGCTGGCAAGGAGATTTTGTTTTGCAATAAAGGACCAGTTGTCTCATTTTTAGAAAGGTTAACAACGCAGAAAAGTCAATAACTGACCATTAGCAATCTTGGAGTCTAAAAAAATTCTAATGAAAAGTTGAAATGCAGTAACTTTTACTATATTTAGGTTTTCATGTTTTCAGTTTTAGTTGCTTTATGTTGCCTGCTATGAGTTGTTCAAGAAGCAGAAGAAGTTGTTGTAATGAACCTGACAGTTTCTGTTACATATGTGGAGAATATATTCTTAAAGAGCATAAAAGGTCTATTACAGATTTTGTTCGCAAAGTATACCGTGCTTACTTTGGAGTTAAACTTGGTGACCAAGACAAGCCATGGGCTCCACATGTTATCTGCAAATCATGTGTTGAGCACTTACGAATGTGGACAAAAGGAAAAACAAAAAGCTTTAGATTTGGTGTGCCAATGGTGTGGCGAGAACAGATAAACCACTTTGATGATTGTTATTTTTGTATGGTAGATTTGAAGGGTTTTAATCGTCACAAGAAAAAATCATGGATTTACCCGGACATAGAATCTGCTAGGCGTCCTGTACCCCACTGTGAAGATATACCTGTGCCACAATTTAGTCATCTTCCAGAAAAACCATCAAAATGGGACTTTGTCCACCAAGCTTCAGAAAGCTCTAGTGAAAGTGATGTTTCAAGCATTTTTGAAGAAAGCTCGATCAGTCCGAAGCAGTTTAATCAGGAGGAACTGAGCGATCTCATAAGAGATCTTAATCTATCTAAAGAAGCTTCTGAAGTATTGGCATCCAGGCTTAAAGACAAGAAATGCCTTAATGTTGGTACGAAAGTAACCTTTTACCGCACAAGGGAGAGCGACTTACTTCCGTACTATCGTTCAGAAGAAGGGCTTGTTTTCTGCTCAGATGTTGAAGGACTTCTTTTAAAAATGGGAATACCTGAATATAAACCTCAAGATTGGCGTTTATTTATAGACAGTTCAAAAAGAAGTTTGAAGTGTGTATTGCTGCACAATGGAAACAAGTATGCCTCGATTCCCATTGGCCACTCTACATTGCCCAAAGAAGAATACAACAATATTAAACGAGTGCTAGAAAAATTGAACTACTGTGACCACCAATGGTTAATATGGGTTGATTTGAAAATGGTCAACTTTTTGCTTGGTCAACAGAGTGGTTATACTAAATATCCGTGCTTTATTTGTTTGTGGGACAGCCGTGCTCGCAGCGACCACTGGGTGAAGAAGGAATGGCCTGAAAGAATTACACTAACAGTTAATGAATGTAATGTCATCAATGAGCCCCTTGTCCCAAGAGAAAAAATCATTTTGCCACCTCTACACATCAAATTGGGTATAATGAAGCAGTTTGTGAAAGCTTTGCCAGTAGACGGAAATTGTTTTAATTACATTTGCAGAGTATTTCCAGGGATGAGCAATGAAAAACTAAAAGCAGGAATATTTGATGGTCCTCAAATTCGAAAGCTGATGAACGATCCAAACTTCACTGCATCTATGACTGAGAAGGAATTTGCTGCTTGGATTTCTTTTACTGTGGTTGTAAAAAACTTTTTGGGAAACAATAAAGCAAACAATTACATTCAGATAGTTGAAGATATGCTTTCAAAATTTCAAAGTTTGGGAGCAAAGATGAGCATCAAGATTCATTACCTCTTTAGTCATTTAGATAGATTTCCAGAAAATCTTGGGGAATTAAGTGAAGAGCAAGGAGAAAGATTCCATCAGGACATTAAAGTAATGGAAGAAAGGTATCAAGGACGATGGGACACCCACATGATGGCGGACTATTGTTGGAATCTTCAACGACATAAGCCATTTGCTCCTCACGCTAGAAAGTCCTACAAGAGGCGATTTGCTTCGTAGATTTGACAGAATGGTAGTTGTTAAAGCTCAGTATTTTCAAGCTTCGTTTTTTTAAATAAATAACGGCAACATACATTTATACGCTGTAATACTGAGTTTTAGCTCCAATACGTTTCTTGCAAACTAACGGTAAATATTGCCGTTGCATCCTTTTTTAGCATTGTAGTTTGCATGGATGCTTTGCATTTTTGTCTTACTGCGTTTACAAAAGAAGATCGAAGCGTACAGTATTGATTAAATAGCATTAAATGAACAACAATGCCATATAACACAGTCTAAGTAATATTTTTACAAAAAAAAGCAATTATCTCAAAAACTAGCAAAAATGAATGTCATTTTCGAAATCTACGCACCTGATATACTCTAAAATCGATATAATATCTGTGGCAAAAATTTGTGTGTTGACCAGTGTTATATATATATATATATATATATATATATGCCTCGATATACAGTATATATATAACTTCGTGAGGAATAACAGGAGACATAATCACACCATGCTTCCCAAGCAAGATTCTATCTGATTCATGCAGCATGTGTTAGTAGACTTAGATTCCCAAAAACATATGTTTTTAACAATTTAATAAAATCTAATTTTTGTAATTTCACTCTTTTGATGCCCCTCCCACTTTGGATGCCCAGGGCCGTTGCCCCGTTTGCCTTCCCCCTATGCACGCCACTGTGTAGGACGCTTATTTCAATGCGCATAAAAACTTCTTACATCAATATTCCAAAACTTGTCAATCTGATACGAAATCTAGAGTAAATTTAGGACAAGGTTTTGGATATTTTTGACGTAATTTTTATTTCACTGGCATTTGCAGTGAATTGAATTTGACCGATTTGTCGACTGCAGATTTTTCTTGGGATGCTTTGAATCCATGCGCTGTCACTGTTCGCTTAACAACATACATCATCATGGCTTAAGCCTTAATTGCTATGTATCTAATCTGTCATAGGAAAAGTTCCAACTGAAGCAATTTTACGCGCTGCAGTAACTTGGTTAGAAGGTTTGGTGTTCTGCTTATAGGACGCTAGGGTCAAAGAGTAGCAAAATATCAGAAAAAAGCGTTTTCTTACATCACACAGATGAGATGTAAGAAAACAACTTGGGGAAAATATCAGATTAGATAACACTGTTTCTTTCAGGTCATAAATTTTGGACTGTTAAAACCTCTACTCAAGTAATGTCAATTGTCCTATTTGCAAATAGTATTCAAGTAGTATTCCACTCAATTGTTAGCACCATAAAACGGCCCACCTAAAATATGCGCCCATAGGCGAACTAAAGACTGGGCGGCCTTCCGGAAACCCCCCAAATAATCGCTTTCATGTAGACGGTGCCATTTGTTAAAAGATAGAGGAATTCCACGAACAAAATTTTAGTTGAAGAAATTATTGAAGGGTCTATGCTTTGATGGAAAAAAGGTAGAGGCAGCGGTGAAGCAGTGACAACAGTAGCGAGCGTTATATTTTATGTAGAATAGCGCTAGCGGAAGCTGCACTAATTATTTTCAAAGGTAGTTGCCGCCAGCGCTAAATTCGTCTCTTGTTAAAATATCATCGTTTCAAAAGTGCAAAATGTTTCAACAATTATAAGCCACCAGCAATCACAAATTTGAAAGAGCGTTTTGGAGAAGTCATAGTAAGACAACAGTAGTGAGAAGGTATAATACAACTCTTTCACACAGTGACTTAAGTCCCAAACCAAAACAATTGCTTTGTAGCTCTCCAATGGGAAATACAACATCACCATTATTTCCAACGCAGCAGTGGAACGCCTTTTTTCACTGGAGAAGAATGTGCTGAAGCAAAAACGATCTAATCACAGCGATCAGTGGTGGTTTTAGGGTGAGGCGAGTGAGGCATTTGCCTCAGGCCCTCATTTTTGAAAAGACTTCCCCGGCTTTATGGTTCTACAAAATGTCACAACACTTTGACAGTCTTCAAAAAAAAATTGAATAACATAACTTTAGAAAAAAACGTCTTCAGAAAAAAGCATAACCTAACATCCTAATTATATTTAATATGATCCTAATACTTGCAAGCTTGATATTAAAGACCTAAACTCGAGACATAATTTTAGTAACAGCAAAATTAGCCCAAAATCAACGAAACTGAAAAGATTGAAAACAAAGCTGTATATTGGGATTTCCCTGGCGTCATAAAAGAGAATCTTCAGATATCGCCCAATATTAGCCAATGAAGTAGATGGCTGAATCCTTGGACGCTTAAGAAGCTCTTGTTAAAATTATGCCTTGGCCCCCTGAATTCCTAAGTCCACCGCCATCAGCTATAATGATTTTGAGTCGCACGTTTTTGTTCAATCAATATTTGTTTGTGTAGTGTCATTGCGACAGCTACTATAATGCTTGTATTTTCTCAGCTGCACCAAAAAAAAAACACATCTCATTATGTGGTAACACTTTGAGTGGGATTCGAGGACTCTTGGAAATTCTGTAAGTAAGGAAACCCTAAGTCATAATAACTTTTTGTTTCTGCATCAGAAATAATCTGTGGGTGAAGCCGGCTCAAGCAAATGAACCATTATGTTTATTCCAATACAACTGACTGGTGGCGCTGTCGGGCAACGCCTGCGGAGCCGCCTAGCTGTTGATTGGTTTTGTGTGTGAATGTCGACACCCATAGCGGTACCATCTTAGGGTAAGCTAGTCAAATAAAACTAGCATCATTGATTCAGGAACAGCACAACCGCTCACCTACAATCAGTAATCACCTGTGGTCAATATCGAGTATTGGACGGTAAACCGGTGGTTAGAGCACACGCTTCTTGCTCGGTAAGCTTGAGTTTATTTCTCTTGTCGAGTCATATCAAAGACTTAACAAATAGTATTCCCAGATCTCGTGTTAGCGCTCAGCAATAAGGGAAATGTGGAGAAGTAATCAAAGAGAAATGTCGAAAAGCAACGAAACATGAATCATGCAAATATGCATCAGTCGAAATTATATTAAACGGCGCCAAAACAACTGCAGTTAAAAAGGGGGGATAAACACAACGTAATTTTTCACATCAACACCGAGTTTCAACAGCGTCTCGAACCGAGGCACTACGTTTGTTCAACAGTGATGAATTGCTACGATTCGCATCTCATTGATTGTTAATTAGACTTTGCTGAGCAGGGCTAATAGTTTCTTCTGTAATGTAATGATCATGCTTATTGCAGGTAAGTGTCATGTTTGAAAGCATTAAAGCTGATACTTGTGATTAGAGATCACTGATGTTTAGCTCATAGTTTTGGCGGTTTGTTAACTTGATCCTCTAACTATGTGAAGTGTTTCGTTTCCTTCAAAATTTTTAACGTCAATCACAAATCAATATCACAGCTTTAATTACTTGTGAAACAACATTGGTTGGCAACATAACGTCTATACTATAAAGTGCAATTTTCTCTGTCTGTCTGTGTGTCGTCTGTCGTGTGTCTGTCTGTTTTCGCTTCTCTAAAACTGCTACAGGTACAAACATCAAACCTGGTACAATTGATCACCACCCCCACGTGAGTGTCATAAAAGGGTTGGTGATGTCATGATGATGTCATAATCATTTTTAATTTTCATTACTAAACAAAGGACAACCAATTTTTGCTTAAACGAAAACCAGCTTCTGACTTATCACATTACAAAAACTTTTATTTGTTTGGGGTCTAAAATGACATCACAATCAACGCTACATTGCACAATCTGTTTTTTGTGTTTTCCCAAAAAGTACGTAAAACGCTCTTTTAAATGCTATTAACAAGGTGCTTTCGATAAAAAAAAACTTTACAACAATTATTGCTTATTTGATAATGCAATGAGCAATTCTTTATTTAAGCACTTTAAGCCCCCTAAGTATTTTCCTTCTGTTTTTCGCTTTTATTATTGGCTCTTTGATGTCATAATAGTTTCGTGCGATTAACACAAGTCTCGCTATCTCAGATCATAATATCAAGATGGTTTCAAAAATTGCACCCTCTTTACAAAATCAGTTTATCAAAAAACTAATTTGTTACCTTATTTTTCAACTAATTTTCAAACTTTATTCAGCAAATAAAAGATTATTTCAAGGCGATTCCGATAGTATATAATATATACAAATAATATTAGATTTTGTACTAAAAAAACTAAATTTAATACGTGTGGTGTTACTCTTTACCCCTCCTGAAATGTGGTAAACTGAGTAAAAGCAGATAACTTTAACACAAAATCGTTATAATAAAGTATTAACAATTACTATCCTTTGAAAGCTTAGAAAATTTGTTTTCCATCAGTATGTGACTCCAATTCCTTGAGGCTAAAAATTAGTTTATAATGGCTGATCAAATATTGGTTGCCATACATGATGTTCCATTTTTAGTTAAACAATTATGCTACTTGATCTAACAAACTTGCTATTGTGGGTCAAAGTTAATTCTTTGGTACATTTTGACTACTTTTCCTCAAAGCATGGCTCTTTTGCATTATCTGTCGACGCTTTTAAAAGCATCTATAAAAACTGAAGTCTCCAAATGTTTATGAAATGTAGTCTACTGGTTGAAACACATTAATTTTGGTGTTTGCACTTCACAAAATTGCAATTTCTAGAAAAAATCCTTCGCTATACAGGGTGTTTCAAAAAATTTGACATCGTTTTGCAACAATAACTTTGGCAGTTCCTGTTTAAATGACTTTAAATTTACACAGCATGTGTAGAAACAGGCCAAAATTTTGTGTTTAATAGTTGATATGTTTATCTTTTCAGATGTAGAAGTTTTTAATTGATAAATTATTCGTACCGCGTTTAAACCTGTGTGTTTAAATGGCATTCACAAAGAGAGAAAAAGCGTTTTGTGAGTTGGAGTGTGCTCAAACAAACTCAAACTAGACTGTGCAGTGTGCGTTTGTGAGAAAGTTCTCTAAGAAGTCACCAACAGCAAAGCAGATTTGGAGCTGGAAAAAGAAATTTGAAGACAAAGGCTGCCTGTGCAAAGCAAAAGAGTTTGGACGACCAGCAACAGCAGAAGGGATGGTCGAACGGATTCGCCAAACGATCTTGCGAAGCCTCAAAAAGTCTATAAACAGAACAAGTATGGAAACCCTGATACTTCCAACGAGAGTTTGGCCGGTAATAAAGAAACGTTTGGCAATGAAACCTTACAAACTGCAGGTCGTTCAGGCCATGACTGCAGCTGACAAGCAAAAGCGCAAACAATTCTGTGTTGACATGCCAGAGAAACTTGAAGAAAATGAGTTCAATGAACGTCTTGTGTTCAGTGATAAGACCCTATTTCATACGAATGGCAAAGTCAATAGGCAGAATGTTCGCATTTGGGGCGAAGAAAATCTCCATGCTACTATTGAGCATAATGGGGACTCACCAAAAGTGAATGTGTTTTGTGCCATCTCGAAAAACCATGTTCATTGCCCATTTTTCTTTGAGAGAAATGTTACTGGCGATTTTTATCTGCAGATGCTTCAAAACTGGCTAATGGATGAGCTTATTGCAAATGAGCATGAAGATTTCATTTATCAACAGGATGGTGATCCACCTCACAGGAAGTTCACTGTGCGGGCTTATCTGAAGGACAATCTGCCAAGAAAATGGATCGGACGTGCTAGTGGTGAAGACAATGTGATGTTGAAATGGCTTCCACGTTCACCCGACCTGACCCCTTGCGATTTTTTTGGGGGGATATGTGATGACCTTGGTTTACATACCCCCCTCTTCCTGCATGTGTAAACGAGCTCAAACAAAGAATCATTACCGCACTGGAAGCAGTTACCCAAGACATGCTGCATCGTATTTGAGAGGAGCTAGATTACCGGTTTGTCGTATGCCGGGAAACAGACGGCGCGCACATTGAACATTTGTGAAATCTTTTATAGAATTCATGTGCCTTTGAATTTCTTATTCAAATTTACAGGGGTAAATCTTGTTTTGGTCAACACCAAAACCTGTTGAATTTCATTTGATTCGACTATTAAGTTTCTGTAATATTTACATGTCAAATGATGTCAAATTTGTTAAAACACCCTGTACATTATTTTGTATATTCTTTCTTGATAGCATGAATAGCATTATTTATCAAATATTCAAAGCGATTCATTGACAAATGATGCAGTGTGCCACTCAGAAAGTTTATAGAAAGCGAGATCAATTTAAAACCCTTACCTCTATGAACATAGCACGTGATCACCATAAACGTATCATACATCGATTTATTGAGCTACAAAGGCAATCTACGCGCTTTATATGCATGTTCACACGAATGACGTGGTTATTTCACAGAGTAATAGTATTGCAAATAATAAAATCCTCCCTCCCATAATTTGACGAGAACATCCCTGGACGCGTTTCGTCCTTTTGAACTCATCAGCAGGGCCCGCCCATAAGAAATTTCTTCCCACACATCACGCGCGTGGTGCATGCTGCCACTTTGGTACGGGGTAGGGGACGGGCCCTGCTGATGAGTCCAAAAGGACGAAACGCGTCCAGGGATGATCTTGTCAAATTATGGGAGGGAGGATTTTATTATTTCCAATACTATTACTCTGTGAAATAACCACGTCATTTGTGTGAACATGCATATAAAGCGCGTAGATTGCCTTTGTAACTCAATAAATCGATAGACAAATGATGTCTCTACAAATTATAATACGTAGCCAACTCCAAGCAAAACACTTGGTAATCATCCAAGAAAAAGGCGATGGGGAAAAATGGTTCTTTCTTATCTTCGCACCAAAATATAAGTGTCGAGCTACATATGATCTACGAGTTACATATGATCGTAAATGTTGAAGCAATTTCCTTTTCAATTGGGTGAAGCTGGCGCAGCCAGCTGATTTGATATACTTTATTTCGATATTATTAATGCGGGCCTCCGCTATTGCTATGACTTAACTGTGAGTGCTTCATTTCGAATTAGTTTGCTTTTTGCATGGCGGCGTTTATGCCAGGGCCAAGGAACATACACGCAGTCAGAGACTATAGTACATATTAATTCGCCTACAGTAACGAAAAAGTAATAAGTAGTGACCCTAACATTTAATGGATTAAACGCACTGTTTGATCATGATCTTAAATGACATCACAATGCTTCCCACTATATAATGAAAATAGCAGTAGGCAGAAAAATTATCCACTATCATTTTCATAGCGAACATAAATGGTAAATAATTTGTAATTGCAAGGATATTTGTATCAGTACAAAACACCAATCTTCATTTAACATCACAGTAGTAGTGCTATTGTTGCGAGTACAAATTCTTTGAAAAAGGGACAAAATTGTGGCACTGATGCTCCTTTTATCACTCTGCACACCATTATTTCTTTTGCAAGGAAGCCTCTTGGCTCATTTTATTATGACAGTTAACACATTAACGGATATGAAAATAAAAATCATTAAAAGATACCTACACTGCTAAAACAATTTTGCAATTTGAGCGAGCTGCAGTCAGCGACATTGTTTCGACTTATCAGGTCTCGTCGCAGTTGGTGACTGATATGGGGCGCCATTTGTTCACCGCTGATTACACATGTTTTAGGACAACATTTATGACTAAATCAAATGCATTTGTTTAAATGCACAAATACATTTAACATTTGTTTAAATGTTAACATTTGTTTAAATGTTTTTAACATTTGTTTAAATGTTAACATTTGTTTAAATGTTTTCAACATTTGTTTAAATGTACAAATACATATGTCACTCAACCGTATCATTTACATATGTCACTCAACCGTATCGTATCGTTCTTTAAAGGGAATGTACTGCGAATAACGCTTTTCCGATAGATTTGGTCATTGGACCATCACGTGATAGGTTTGCGACAGACTCGTTTGAAATGGGCGACAGGCGCGACATAGTTAAAATTCTTGAAACATGTGGTCTGCAGCAAATTAAACCACCAACCGCAAAAGTCCGAGTCTCTTACTACAAGATGTCTGCTGGATAGGATATAGGATGACTGCTGGAAGCAAAAGTGCAACATAGGCTGTATAGATTTATGCTGTTAGTCAATGAACTCAGTCTGCCAGTTTCTTGCAGAAAATAATGATACTTATGAAAGACTGTGTATGTATATATATACATCATAGGTAGGCTGGCCATTTCTCGAAATGCAAAACCGGGACGCTTATTGCAGACTGCTATTATGACTAGGTAGGGTGGCCATACGTTCCGATTTAGGCGGGACAGACCTCCAATTGAGCGTCCCGTTTTTGCATGAGCAAATAACGGGACAGTGGATGGCCGCCTTTCACGAAGCCAAATAGTTGGGCTTACTATAGACTCTAGATCAAAATCGGGACGCTCAAGACCGCGGTCGCGCCTACGGTGGGGTGGATCTCCAAAAAAAAAAGGTCACCACCTATTTCGATGCCCGTTTGTTGTCATTTTCGGCCGGAATCATCATTCAGGTAGGGTTTGCTGCCAACATGCCCTAGTTTATCACGGCTAACTTTGGCATACCCTAGGTCAAGCTGTGCTGCATGACTGAGCGAAAACACCAGACATTCCATAATTTAACTGGGACAGGCCTGAAAAAGCGGGACTGTCCCGCCTAAAACGGGACGTATGGCCACCCAAATCATAGGATAAAACATTAAAAAACCTTTTTAATTTTATATCCTATGATGTATATTTTCTTTATTATCTTGTTTAATCAATTTACTGTAAATGCCGACTCGTTTCGGCCATGCTACATGCAATGTAACTATAAGTGCTAAACTCGCAGTCTTTTTATGAATATAAGTTACAACATCTTTGAGCGATTTATCATTCACCAAACTTTTTCTCTGCTTTTCCTCGCCCATTTCAAGAATTTTAACTATGTCGCGCCTGTCGCCCATTTCAAACGAGTCTGTCGCAAACCTATCACGTGATGGTCCAATGACCAAATCTATCGGAAAAGCGTTATTCGCAGTACATTCCCTTTAAAGAACGATACGATACGGTTGAGTGACATATGTGAATGATACGGTTGAAAGACATATGTATTTGTACATTTAAACAAATGTTGAAAACATTTAAACAAATGTTAACATTTAAACAAATGTTAAAAACATTTAAACAAATGTTATAAACATTTAAACAAATGTTAAATGTATTTGTGCATTTAAACAAATGCATTTGATTTAGTCATAAATGTTGTCCTAAAACATGTGTAATCAGCGGTGAACAAATGGCGCCCCATAGACTGACAAGTAGTTAGAAGCTGTTTAAAATCAATAGCGAAGTCTGTAATTGAAAACTACTGATAAGCAACCTCAAGAAAACTAATTGTAAGAGCACTAAATTCTTAAAATGAGCTGCATCGTTTTCAAATAATCTAAGGTAAACTAATTAAAACCAAACATCTTATAGGTTTGTTAAGCACTCTACTGTAGCGGTCAAGCTTTCTGTTGGCTTTATTTATACATGACATCACGTCATTTAGGCAAGCAATGAATTAGGCTAAAAGGCTAGAGCTGAAGTTTGTTCCTAACTTATTGGATATCAATAAGCTTCGGTTTTTTTTACCACTGAGCTATTTTTCCTCCATAGAAACTGCCAAGTAATAGAAAGCTTTTCTTAACGAGAAAACTGCCAAAAAATGGCAACAAATGTGAATTTGAAAGACTTTAATTGTTGCCAATCTACATAGTATACACTAATAGTAATTTGTTTACGACTATGTAATCTGTCTTAAAGTGTTGCCAGCCCAACTAGCTAAGAAAAACAACAGCCTGTCAGTTGTTTTGTAAGTTGCAGCCCAGGTTACAGGTCAACCAAAGTTCCAAACCTAACTTTAGAAACCATCGTTTTTTACGCAATCTTGAAAACGGAGCAATCAACCACGCCAGTGATTTGCGCTAGTTGCAGCGCCTAAGGGCCGGGAATTGCCCCAGTAAGCTTACGCTAACCAACAAGTTCTCATAAAATTTGAGTTACTTCCCAATTCTGATCGCTGTTTCAAAATGTACAACTCCTGAGGATTAGTGCTGCCCAAAATAAATGTTAAATTAAAAATACAAAAAGTAACATTCAGGAATATAAATTACAACAATGTTAACAAATAACAAAGGAAAATGTTTTGCTTTGAAGTTTGCTTTTTTCATATCTCCAGTAGGCGCTGCCCCTCCGTAGCTACTACAGGCGAGCCGTCCATGCTTTTGATGAAAAAATAAAGCTTGACAAAGTTGCTTGATTACTGTGGTTTATAATATCTTTAAAGTCTTCATTTTAAGCTGCATTAAAATTTCTACGAAAATTAACGCTTCTGTACTAACAACAAACATTTTTGGGAGGTTTTTACTTCATTGACCAATTCTATTTTCTAGAAAAACAGTTGTTATTTAGTAGCTGCATCGAAAAAAATTTTCACGCTGCCCGTGCTCATGTCATACTGAGTATTTGAATCCAAATCAAAGCTCCAAAAATCCCTAACAGCAATCAAGTGACATTGTAGATCGTTGTTCTTCCAACATCTACAATAGATCACCATTTAAATGCTCTGCTTTTGCTGTCGAGATTGAAATCCTCTACATTTGTAAATTAGCCGGCTACAAGACCCCCATCAGTAAAGTCGAGGTTAACAATATCGGTTCAGCCGGATGCCTCAATACGTAGTTGTGAAAACGGCAACAAGAAAATAATGTTTTTCACATGGCCAAATATCGTGAAGAAACATAATTACCATTTTTGAATATAAATGAACTAAAAAACATTGTGGGGGCTTGTGCATAACCGTACATGCAACCCAAGTTTACCGAGTCACATTGAAAACTATTAATATGCACTGTTTTCACCATAGACGTCTTTAAAGTTAAAATACTTTTATCCGAAAAATTCAGCACGTGCTTGAAAGCGCATCAAAACCGTGGAAGGAGGAAGGCGCCAGGGTGATTGACGTGTATTTTCAGCGTTAGCTACTTAAGTACTATGTCCACTACTTACGACGTTTTCGTAACTGCAGGCAAGTTTGTATGAGCTTACGTCATCGGCTGCACGCATGTTGCTTCATCTTGGCATATTGATAATTGCAGAGCTTTATCATTAATGACGAGGTTCAAAATATCGGATGAGACCGCTGTACCGGCTTCATTCAATTGATGTTTGTGAGAACAGTCACAAAAAGTTTAATGATGTTGTTGGCATAGCCAATTCTCTTTCTAAAATCAAATTGATTAAAAAGCATTGTAGGAGGTTGCGGATAGCCACTACATCGCTCCCAAATTTTATCCAGTTTCTGGCTACGTCTTGCTTGCCCTGTGTCCTTTATGCTTTCGTTCATGAAGTGCAAGAAAGCATAATTTCAAAGTTGTGATAGGGTGTCAAACTGATTGATATGTAATTTTAGAAATAAGCCTTCAAATATTGGGACCGCTATTTACAAATTATCGTCATTGTATGCCAATTTGTACCACCTAAAGTCACTGGCTGTGCGCCTATTGCTTGGTCATGGCATAAACGTAGCCAGGAAAAGAGGACACTAATCCAAAGTAATGCGCTGACAGTTGAATTATTGCAATTGCACTTACCCTAGAGCAGGGGTTTTTAACCGGGGTATCTCTACCCCTTGGGGGTACAAAGCACCAAAGCAGGGGGTACGAGATGAGGCATCAGAATAATAGTTATTTTAAACTATTTGCTAAAAATTTATTTTCAATGTTATTTGAAATAGAAAAGATTTTCCAAAGCCTTTTTTAACATCTGCATTTCTGAATAATTTTTTGTCATTGAAAAGAGTTACTATCACGTAATAAATAGCTCCTTGTTTGTTCAGACAGAATTGGTTTTGCACTGAATTGGTTTTGTTGTGAACAATCTTATGGTTAATAAATACACACCGGTAACATGCTACATTGTGTTTTATTTCATTGCTAGATTGTATATTTACCGGTAATTTTGTAGGTGTTTTTGATAGGACTAGGGGTACAAAAACATTTCACAAAATTTTAAGGGGTACATGCGCCAAAAAGGTTAAGAAATACTGCTCTAGAGTAATATCGAGCTTAAGAATATACGTAGTTGAAAGAACAGAAATAAAAAGTTAACGTTTTTTTGACATCGCCAATTCTTGTTTCAAAATCAAAAGCACCGTGTTTTTAATGGAAATTGAGTAAAAAGCACTAGGAGCGGTAGCTCATAGCCGCTACATTTCTCGCAAAGTTTTTGAAGTTCCTCGCAACGTCATATTTGCCTGGTTTCCACAATGTACTTAGCAACTAGAGTTGCTAACAATTGAAACAGACATATCAATTCCACACGCTTTTATCCGTTTATGTCAGAATTAGCATGGAAGCATGAACTTGAATTGTGTTGGAAGCCCGGCGTCAAAGTGATAGCTGTGTAATTTCTAAAATAAACCATTACATATTTAGCATAATGCTAACAACTTTTTGTAATTATATGCCTATTCGCATGTCCAAACATCACAGGGTGCTCGTATAATTTCTAGATCCTGGCTTAACCGCAGTCAGGGATGTGAAAATTACCTCAAAGTCAAGTATTCACAGTTAAGTTGTTACAAAAAGTTGGATTATGGTGTACGATTATAATCTATCGAACACGTTCTTGTGGTAAAGATGCGGAGTTTTGTTGTGATTACTACAAGATTTACATTTTATCTGAATGTAAAACATTAGCATTCATAAAAAATCGACTATTTGTTGAACTTTGCTACTTTTAATTAATATGTGTTGAAGGTTAAAATCAGTCAAACTTGCAACGCGACTGCACAAAAGTATTATAACTTGCCATTGCATTACTAAAAAGAAGTGTTTCGGCCTACCGGTATGTTAATACTGTAATGCAGTGATTCTTTAACTTTTTTCGATGCTACGCATTTAAAAACGTTTGCGAGACTTTGGGACGCACCAGACAGCAATCTAAGGTTAATTTACCGTACTGCGAGATAAATATGACTCATAATCTACATAAATAACTGTCCTTATCTCCCGAGATTTTGTGTTTGGTCTGTAATCTTCAATCGTAAAACTACGCTCTTCTAAGTTTGTAACTCATTTTTCCTGTTTTCTTCCAACATACAACTGAATGCTTTATTCTATATATATTTTTTGCCATTAAGTTAAACTTCTGCAGTTTGATTCTTGAACAAGTCAACAATTACAACATTGCATTAAAAACACTATTGTGAAAATGCAATTGATTATGAATGTCAGAAGAAAATAAAAACAGGAATCTAGGATCAGAGTTCTTTTGACGCAATAAAATCTAGACTTATTGGCACAACCCCAAATTATCCCACAAAGCACTTGGAAATTGAAATGATGCAGCGGGGCATGTTGTTGTTGTTTACCCGACTCCTTCCGAGGGATGGAGGCATGGCGGAAGACCATGGAGCCCCAGAAGCCGAGAAACTCCCTTGGGTCTGGACCAGAGGTCGTAAAAAGATAGAGAGTCGCCAAAGAGTGAGCGTCGCAAAGAGTCTGTAGCTGAACAGTGCAGAATGAGATGAGAGGTGTCCTGGGACGAGTGTTCACAGGCGCTGCAGGAAGAATTCTCACCGGGGCATCGCAATGCATAGCCTGAGAACCACTCCTGTAATGTATTATTCTTTTTTAACAGAAACCACATGAGTTGTCTGCTTTCGAATTAACTGTGAATAAGCACTTTACGCAGAGCTGCTGCTCGCTACTTTTTTTCATTTTAGTGGTTACAGACAGCATTATGACATCACAAAGACAGCTTAAGCGTACGAGAAAAAAGCATGCTCAGATGCTTAGAAAAATATTTGTTGCTGCCTTGTCAATTCAGCTTAAATTTACGGCAGAAGTTTTATTATCAAAAGCATTTTATCAATGTCTCCCGAATCAAATTTTGATTGCTTTTCTACGATCAGTAGTTTTTGAGAAAATTTAGAGAATAAATTATGCCACCAAACGTTAGCTGTGACGTCATTTTAGACCTCGAATAGATAAAATTTTTTGAAGTTAATAAGTTGGGGGCTGGCTTTTGTTTGAACAAAAAGTTGATTTCGTTTGGGAAGAAATACAAATTTTAAAATATTTTCTATGATTATGATATCATTATGACATCACCATCCTCCTCAAGACACTAAACACAGGGCGGTCATCAATCGTGCTCAGTTTGATGTTTGTATGCCCAGTAGTTTTGGAGGAGGTAAAACACACATGCATTCACGCAGAAAGAATTGCACTTGGTAGTATAGATCGATAAGCCTAATATTAAAATTGTCATAACTCTTGCCTTCACTTTCATGCTACAGATCGCAAGCACTGCATTGACTGATCTAATTGCAAATTAAGATATTTTAATGAAAAAATGAGTATGTGTAGCCAAAACATATTTGAAAAATCTAACCTTATCTTTATTATTTGTGAAATTAAATAAATCTAGTAGTTGACCGACAACGTGGTAGTTACCGCAATTTTTCTTGCTTAATTGAAAGCTTGTGGTAGGAATCTACTGTGCAAGCAGTACTGGTAGCTGCGAAGCGGGTCTGAATTCAAAATGTTCTCTGCACGACCGCAAAAGCTTTTTGGCACCGAAAGTTATAAATAAACAACATAAATACGAACATAAGCAATTACTGAATCATCCAATCAAAAAATAAAACAAGTTATATAAAAGCGATTGTTTTACTTCAATATCACTTGACATTCCATCAAAAACATAATAATTTGATTGACCTCTAGATCTTACAACTTCCGATCTACTTAAACAAAATTAGCATCTTGGTTTGAACTCATCCACGTTTATAGCAATCAGTCGAGTAATGATCATCGGCTTATAGAAATAAAGCATCACATGGTAATTATTTGTATGCAGCAGCGGATTTGCAAACGCTATACTTAAAGCCTTGTAAGAACTCCAGCCCTTAGTAAGTATTTTAATATATTGTGACATTTGATTATGCTGCTGATTTGTATGCTAAAAACAATAAAAATCTTGTTGGTGGTAAAGAATTTTAATATAGCTTTGAAAAAAGCTGTTTAAGCCATAAGCTTTTCGTGACGCTCTCATCAGTGGCGGTATCGCGTCAAAAGGGAAGATCCAGAGTGAATAAGTCTTTTATGTGAATAATTTGGATGTTACGTAATCAAGACAAGCCAATGATAGCGTTTGTATTGCAAAGCGCGCGAAAGAAAGATTTCGCGATTGCGAAAGTTAGAGAAGGCGCAGCAGGAAGCCAAATGCCACGATTATCGAAAGAGTTTGAGAGTGTAAACAAACTCTTTCTGTCTGCATAACACCGGGCGTCGGGTCTTGATATAAGTAGCCTCTAAAAGATTGAGATGGAAAGAGCTGCGCGCTGCGACGAGGATTGAAAACCGCTTATCATCATAGTTTAATGCGCATCGATCATTATCTAAAAGATGCTGACCAATGGCGGAGTCACAATCCGGTTTGGTGTCGATTCGTTTGCACGATCTGTGTGGTTGAGATCGGCGTGGACGAGTCAATTGCTGTCTTAACCATTGCGGAGCATGTTGCTTGATGCGATCCTGTAGTCGTTGAGATGTTCGCCCTACGTACCGACTGTCACAGTGGCACTTGTATTCATATATGACAAAACTTTTCTGAATGGCAGGTAGAACATCCTTGCGGGCCACAGGCAGCATGCGCTTAGACGTAAAGACCAAGCGGGTGCTGACGGAATTATAGCAGCTTTCCTCGGCGGTTTTGACTTCTTTTTTTCAAGTTTGTGAATGGCTTACCTATCCAAGGGACCCCCAGGTACACAGGACACTTTTAAGGGCCAAATCGCTTAAGGGTGGAGAACTGAGCAATTTTCTTGGTGATCTGAGTGTTGATGATGTTTTTACTGGACAATGGCTATCCTAAAAACATCATCAACACTCAGATCACCAAAAAAATTGCTCAGTTCTCCACCCTTAAGCGATTTGGCCCTTAAAAGTGTCCTGTGTACCTGGGGGTCCCTTGGATAGGTAAGCCATTCACAAACTTGAAAAAAAGAAGTCAAAACCGCCGAGGAAAGCTGCTATAATTCCGTCAGCACCCGCTTGGTCTTTACGTCTAAGCGCATGCTGCCTGTGGCCCGCAAGGATGTTCTACCTGCCATTCAGAAAAGTTTTGTCATATATGAATACAAGTGCCACTGTGACAGTCGGTACGTAGGGCGAACATCTCAACGACTACAGGATCGCATCAAGCAACATGCTCCGCAATGGTTAAGACAGCAATTGACTCGTCCACGCCGATCTCAACCACACAGATCGTGCAAACGAATCGACACCAAACCGGATTGTGACTCCGCCATTGGTCAGCATCTTTTAGATAATGATCGATGCGCATTAAACTATGATGATAAGCGGTTTTCAATCCTCGTCGCAGCGCGCAGCTCTTTCCATCTCAATCTTTTAGAGGCTACTTATATCAAGACCCGACGCCCGGTGTTATGCAGACAGAAAGAGTTTGTTTACACTCTCAAACTCTTTCGATAATCGTGGCATTTGGCTTCCTGCTGCGCCTTCTCTAACTTTCGCAATCGCGAAATCTTTCTTTCGCGCGCTTTGCAATACAAACGCTGTCATTGGCTTGTCTTGATTACGTAACATCCAAATTATTCACATAAAAGACTTATTCACTCTGGATCTTCCCTTTTGACGCGATACCGCCACTGATGAGAGCGTCACGAAAAGCTTATGGCCTAAACAGCTTTTTTCAAAGCTGTATTAAAAAACAATAAACAATGAATGATGATAATCCTAATAGCAAAATGTCAATTCTTTAATTATTTAAAAATTGATTTCTAGCACACAATATTTTTTTCCGATTTAACATCTATGATAATGCAAAATGAAATATCAAGATGTTTGCTGGCGCTTTTACCGGTGTGGTCTTGTATTTGGAGCATCGGCTTTGCTGTCCGTAGACTTGGCTTCTATCACCTTTTTGAATCATACCATAGACTCCAAAAAATATATCAGCACTTTATAGCTCAGCAATCAGCACGAGAAGCATAGACTGGAGAAAAAAACCGGTAAGTTTGCTTGTTGAGTCCTTGGGAATGACGCCCTACAGAAATGCTCCATCTTTAAGTGATTGGCAGGTGGTAAATGCCGTGCAGTGTACAGGTAGCGGTGACCAAGTCTAATTAAAAATTTGCAAACAAAGCATAAGTCCACATGCATGAGTGAGTGAATCAAAGCTTTTTACTGCAGCAAGCGCCAGGACATTTTTTATGATGGATGAACAAACTCGACTTGATTATTTTTTTAATTTCTTATCACCGAACAGGAGATCTGTAAATTGAATTTTTGTAATTTTTTATTAGAGTCGATGAGAGAATTGTACCCTGGTGTAGCAATCATTACAAAAACAGCTGATAACATTTGCTGCGTTAGTTGTCTACCGAAAATATTCCCTTCGGACAAGTTGTGGCTCACTTTTTTATTCTTGACTAATTTGTGGTAATTACAGCTGAGTTGCAAGTAAATTTAAGGTTTTTGTTCTGCCTTCGGAAGTGCAAAACTTGAAAATTAAACAAATGAGAAGAAGTCGTGACCATTTAGTTGCAACAAAGATTTTAGAAACGGTCTAGGGAGGTTACTTGCTAGGTGTTTTGCTTAGCCGCAGCAACTTTAAAAATAAACTAATTGAGTTAACAGTCAAAACTTAAGATCGTAAGAGCAGTACCGAATTTTAAGGGCTGCTGCCCCGGAATCTCTACCTTTTATTTAAAATAACAGCGTGTTAAAAAGTTGTCGGTGTTTATGCAGAGAAAGAAATAATGCTGCAAAAAAGTTACATCTGTTTGGCTACTACTTAATTAGGAAATTTTTTGGCTCTTAAGAACAGTAATCTAACAAAAATTCAAAAACTTTTAAGTCCTGTAATAATGCAAAAACTTTCCTAAAACTGAATTTCGGATAAAATATTATTTTTGCGTATTAATTTTTTATCCGAGAAGTCCACTTGAAATTGAAGAAACTCAGAAAAGTTCTCCTAAAATGGAAATTTTTAAGTAAAAAAATTTAGCTCTATGAACTTTTTGGACCATCAAAAAAACAAAAAGGTTCTTGGCCAAAATTTTTAATGAATTCTGCGATATGCAATTAATCTTAAAATAATGTCTTTACTGTGGTTCCATTCTTGCAGTTTAAGGGGTGAATTTTGTAAAAAGCTAATGTACTCAACCCAATTTCCTCAAAATGATTTATATGAATTAAGAGCTGATTTTCTCCATCTTTAAAAAACCCCGAGATTCACTTAAATATTTGAAGTTGGTTTTCAAACATCCCCAATTTTTCCCCTAAGACCTATTTCGAAAAAAACTTCCTAGAAAATTCTAAGAAACATTGAAAATCTCCATTGGCAGCTATGTTTAGCATATAAAATCGACATCAAAAAATGAAAAGAAACGAAACTACTCAAAAGCACACTTAAGAAATATGTTACGAAATATTTAAGAAATTTGGTCACCTGGCATTATAGTGACGCTATTATCAATGTATTGTAAGCTGCAGAGTTAAAGGCAATTAAATTTATTTTTACCGTTTCAGCTTTTGTTGCTATCGTTTTCTAGTTTACTTGCGGAGTAAATATTAATTTGCAGCCAGGAAATGTAAGTTTTCTGTAGTGTGTACATAAATGTCTTCATTACTTGCTTTTTTCTAGAACGTCTTCAGTATTTACACTTCCAAACGTTAAAACCGGTTGACATCCATCATTCCAAATCAGAAAGTTCAAACCTGACTTTGCAAAGAATTGAACTTGTGATAGAATTCTATTTGCTATACTTTGTAGGCCATTGTCCTGTTATGAAGTGTTAGATATTCTTAGATCGTTGTTGTTACCACTTCTTATTATGAGTACATCGTTATATCAACTTGTCATCTTAACTGTTACACGTTTGAAAATTAGGCTTGAGAAATGTGTAGTTATCAACCAGTCCAAATTCTCGAGCGAATGCGACATAAGCATTTAAGTGATTTTAATTTCAAATTTGCTTTGGATTGGTCAATATTTTGGCGCGAGTCCCCAACAATGCTGAAACTATGTGGAAGTTGTCTTTATACTACACGGCTAAGCTGCACTGTTGTGAAGCTTTCAAACATCTATTTACTTTAGCCTGAACTTTTTTTATATAATATTTGTTGACAGTTAAAACAAAAAAAGCCAGAACAAGCTCACCTGCATACGTAATACTTATTCACAGTTGAAATAAAGAAAAAAAAGGCAGAAAACACTTCTGCATACATACGTAATATTTATTCACAGTTAAAACGAAGGAAAAAAGCAGAGAACACTTTCATATGCAAACGTCACCATGCAAAACATCAGTTGATTCATTTCATTAAAATTTCTCTATTTCTGATTATAGTTTACGGCTTGTTTTTTTTGAACTGTGATCAATAAGCAATTATTTATTGGTGTTGAAACTGCCTCCATGCGTTAAAGTTAACCAAAGGCTGGTTTGCAATGCCCTAAATAATTAACTAAATTTTTATTTTGTGTAGGTCTGAAGAACATTTCACCGAGATTGAGGGCAAACATGCTTTTGAAAATGCCCTTGAATTGTTCGACAAGGATATTAACAAGTTGGAACGCTATGCATATGGTGAGTTAACAGCGTCTTGACACAAGTTGATTTGGCGGTCAAATATTTGTGACGCCACTTGAAGTTTTTGATCAAAATAATTCTTTAAAACAAAGTTAAGGCCTCTTCCATTGCATGAAACTTAAGCAAAATAAATCGCATTTTTACTCTGAGCAGGCCACAAGTTAGTCTAAAATTATTTTTGGATAAATAAATTAAAAAAGTGTTCATTTTTTTACAGATTAAATATATTTAGTGATTATTGTGAGGAGGAAAAAGGGCGTTGCAGTTCCCAAGCTCCCTCAACCCCTTGTTTATGCCTATGCGCGTAAATCAGACCAATTAACTAAAAGTACTTTTCTGTATATTCAGTTTACTACAAAGATAAACAACACAAATGGAAAAATTTCCCGCTGCCTTCATTCAGGGATTATTGGAAGTATGTTTTTCCTTCAAAATCTTCAACCCCAACTTTAGCAACCATTGTGAAAGAGAGACGTAAGTCATGTGGTGCATGTCTGCCTGTTAATTTTATTTTTGTTGTAAAATATTTCGGGTGCAGTGGGGTGGGAACGCATACAAACGTTGTTCCCTCACTTTTTCAAACCTGAATACGCGTTTCTCGATTATTATGATAAGAAGTCTTTCCTAAAATGATTTGTAGTGAGGCCACACCATGCCAATAAAGTAATAGCGTATTTCATTTATACGCCACAGACAGTTGACTAAATGCATGTGGTACACAGACGTACAGCCGAGTGTGGCTGACAGGTATTTATACCATATATTTATAATCAACTAAAGATGATTTTGTGGTCTTATTTTTGCTTCTGAAAGATAATTGGAGAGCACTGTGTTGTGGTGTTGTTTTAATCCACTTAACTAAAGCATGTCAAGATGCCGGTAAGAATGTCAACGCTTGTACTTCGTAGAATAACAATGGACAGAATAGCAGAACCAAACATATTGAAAAATTTATTGCCAGTAAAATTACCACACTTTTATCACGAAAATCCAGAGACTGAATTGAAGGATCGAATTAAAACGCATTGAAAAAGTTAATGCCGGTAGTGTTCCCACACTTTTATGTTTTATCACTAAAACCCAGAATACAACGTAACAACCAATAAAACTGCTTAAGAAAGGCCATCTTTCAACCTATTTAAATGTTAAATTGTTTTAAAACGTATAATTATTTTATTAAATCAATGGAACAAATAGAGGAAGAGTTACTTTACCTAATTTTTCAGTTTATTACATTATTTCACAATACTGCAACAAAGAAAGTTTAATTCTTTTTCAAATAGAAGACAAACCACAACAGTTCTTTATTTTTAATCACATAATTTATTTTAAATCACAATCTGTAAAAATGTCAACGCAACCCTAGCAAACAAGAACAATCGAACAATGGTTTTGCGAAGAAATTTGGTTACCCTCTAAAGCAAAACAAAAGCAACAGGTTAAAAACTACTTGCGTGGAACAATGAGCATTTATATACCAAAATCGAGTCGCCTGCAAGTCAAGTTTTTAATTTTTTTAAACTTCATTACGAATATACTCCCAGATCTGGCAATAAGAAAATATACATCTGAAGCTTAAATAAGCTTGTCATCTTATACTTAATTTAATTCTCATAACTCATTAGATCTTCAGCAGCATCTCGTTATCGTATAGGTAACAATTCTCAGTCAGCCGTGCAATCTCAACGGCCGCTGTAAAACAGTAGCATGTAAACATATCAGAAGTTGGCATGGTATAGTCATCGTGCCTTTTGATAAACTTGGCAATTCTTAGATGCTTCTGATGAAGAAAGTTCCGAAATTGAGATTAAAGATTATCCTCCTACCGGGGAAATCAGTGATGAAGAGCCCGAACCTTTTACTGATAGCGGTAGGCTATAGCTCTAATCTGTTCAAAAACAATATTACATGAAGTTTTTGGTAAGTCCTCAGTACGTTAAATTGCTATAATGCAATCGTTATAAGTCTTAATGGTATTTTGTGTTCATTTGCTTTTGGAAAAGGCCTTTGTTCTCTGCTTTGTTTCAGCGATTACGGTTAAAATATATCACGCCAGGAGCACTAGAAATTTTATGCGCATCTATTCTAACCGTCAAAAGTATTTAATGACTGAAGGCAATCACCCTAATCTAAAAATTGCTCAAAAGCAAACTAAACTCTTATGCACTTAATGACACGATTATTTCTTATATTTGCATAAAACCTTTAAGATACTAGTCAAGATGTGAATTTTTGCAGAGAAAAGGAAATCGAGCATGTGTTGGGAAAACTGTACTTTAAAAAGAGGTAACGCAAAGCAGTAAACGTAGTTTGAATAAAAAGTTGACGTTAAATGAACTATATTTTTTGACTATACTGTATTCAATCTTTATAGGTTACTGCATTTAATTTCTCAGGGCCAAAATATTCGAAATAGGTAAACTACAGCAGTCTACTAAAATTACTAGACTGTTTGGTGGCTTCAGCTGGTAGCCTAACAAAGTAGTCGTAATGGTAACAATTGATACAAAAAAATGTCCAAAGAAAACTGACCAAGCCCGGTGCAGTGATCATTTTTTACTTCACCCCAACATTCTCAGCGTGTTCTTTCAGTTGTTGGTATGAAATCGCTGGTGAAAATCACTTCGTCTTCGGAAGACACAGAAATTAGTGACACACAACGTAACCCACCAGGTAAGAAGAAACTTTAAATTTAACGCATTGTAGTAAAATTTCCGCTTATTAAAAAGTTTGACTTCAAAACCTTGTCTGACTATTCATTATAGAATGTCTTTAATACCTTCGGTTTGGAGGCACTGGCGAACAACTTTTTGGGGGGTCAAGTTAGATAGAGCATTAACTGAGCTCGATTTTATTTTATGGAATTAGGCATTTATACATTTTGGAGACCAACATCCTTGCTTTGTGAGATACTACATTCGCCGCTGTTTTAAGATAATCTATTGATTTACGAGCTATTCGCATAGCTGTAAACAGAGGTCAAAAATCTAAAATTGTTCACTTTTATCCCCTGGCTCCATGGTGCTTTTATCCGCTTCACCCTTAGCAGCTCTACATGCAAAAAATAGTTTTGTTCAAACCCTTTGCGCTACTGATATTGCTTAAACACTGCATTTTTGTCGGAAACGTTTAGCTACAGCCTGATTTAAATTAAAGCCAAGAGTGGTTAGTTTTATTTTGATCAAGTTACGGCTGACTTCACTGAGTAAAGTAAAGTGTTTAGCCTCAATTGGCCTCCTTGCAGACCACGCTTAAAACGACAAAGTTTCCTATGATTGGTACTTTTTTTTTCAACACAATTAATGTGGACTTGATTGCAAAATTAAATTGATTGTATTGCCTACACGACGCTTTGATTGCCTTGCGCTACTTGTAGACCAGGGGTGCTGCTGTTCTCGTAAGCTTTAGGCTGTACCTTTTTGTTTTACAGTAAATTTATTGTGATTGCAGAATCTCGAAAGCGCTTAAAAGGACGCTCTGTTTCGGCAGAGTTGGCAGTACCCCCAAAGAAAATCGCCGAAACAAAGCAAAGTGGTGAGGAACAAACAACCTTAAAAAAAGGTAGCTGAGTGAGAAAAACTGCAGTGAGACTGTTAAATGAAATGACTTGTTTTAAGAGTAACTGCGATATTGATTCAATCCATTTTCTGCCTCTAGCGCTACAAACAAACAGGATAGTAGCCTAAGCGCCATTCCTATGGTCAATGCGCAACAACAAGATTAGCCATGCTGCAATGAAATCGCCGGGCGTCGATGGAAAGTGTGTGTGATCACATCACACCAGTCAAGGCCAGAGTTTCTGGCAATTTCAAACAAACATTTATGCCTTCTCCCATTAAAGAATTTTGCATATTTAAAAAGAATGCAAAAAGTACGTTGGAGTAAATTTGAGTAAATGCCAAAGAACGTGGAAAAAATACGGTAAATTTCAATTCTTAAAAGTTCCATCTACAAAAGAAAACTTTCTAAAATTTATCAATTTGAGTCAACCTTAGAGTCTTTTAACTATAAAGGTATAATGCAATTTTTCTGTTTTCAACATTAAACATCATTTAAACCTTCTATGAACCGGGTCATCTGTTTGTCGTTTCTTCCCAAAAAAGGCTCATAATTGTTACTACATACTGAATTGAATTGTTGCAACTGTTTTCATTCAAAAAATTTGTTTCAGAAAATATTGTCAAAGAGCCATCATCTTCTGACAAACCAACACTTGAACGTCTTCCAAGTCTGTCAGAAAAAGCTTGCTCCATTATTAGCAAAGGTTATGAAGCGCTGAAAAATTCCACGGCGAAGATCAAGTTCAAGTTAACTCGCGGTAAGGATTAGGCCACAACACAAGTCATTTTTCTCTAATATTTTTTTTCCAATAAAATAAATAATATATCCGCTGAAAAGCTATGTCAGTTTTCGAAGATTCAATTTGGGTGAAAACTAACCGTTTAAAGTTATGATCACGTCGCGGAGAAGTTTTGCGTCTTATTTGTGAATCATGCCAGCCATTAAAAGAATTTTTGCTTACTCAGAAGTGGCATGACATTAAATTTATTGAACTACAAGTTATAGTGAGACCCAAGGCAGAACGCTGACTATAAAAACAACAATTAAGGCCCATTGTCATTTGTTGCTGCAACACTCATCTGCGTCAGAGCTTTTGTTTTTATAAGGCAAAACAACACAATTGAGGGGTGGATATATTAGCTCTCATGCAATTTTCTCATTGCGCTTCTGACTTGTGTGTGTCGCTAAACGTGTGGCAATTTTTAAGGGCAAATACATGCATATATTTTTTTGTTTATTTAGTAAAATCAAGCGATTTATTTACGGACTTAAAAGTTTTCTGGTTTTCCGTAAAGCTTTGCCTTTCAAATTAAGAATTACCATGGTGGTGATATCTTAAGTGTCGATAGTGTGTGGTTTTAAATTTTGGAGAAGTTGACAATAATTATGTTTACTGTCGCATGGAAGAAATTGTAGCCAAAAAATGTAGTGAAATGCACAATATGCACTTATCCATACATAAGTCATTTACGCAAACATAAGCTACAAGTGTTTATATTATTTAGACGATGGGACCAGTTCGTCACTGTCGATGCAAACGTACACTGTAATTGATCTAACTCGCAGTGAACAACTCGACTACGGTGAGATACTTGAAAGTGAAGGAAAATGTGTAGAAGTTCAACTTGTCGTATAAGAGATTTTTTTCATTGGGTCACTCTTGACATACTAGGAATGTTGCGTATCTCAGAGTCCAATAAACTTTCAAATAACTTAACAAGCATAGGTGCAAGTAAGCACTCGCTAAGCGCGAGAAGTGAGCATATTCAGCAAATTAATCACAGCAAAAAGTTTACGATCCACATTTAGACCGACCAATTAATATTCGCTTAGTTGGAAATGCAGGCATTCAGTTGTGTAAAAATGGCGGATAAGTAAATAGGCTTCACAACTGAATAAAGCAAATTCTTTGTCTGCAGCTAAGTGAAGGGCCGACAACCTGCGGCTCTTAATTACATTTTTCTTTAAGGAACACCCTGTAAGAGCGTGTCTTGATATTCGGTTGTTTGTCAATATCACCCTTGTTTTCAGTAAACAATCTTGATTGGATAGATGTGTCTCGAAAATTTGCCCAAATAGGCTCTTTTTGCTGCTCTCATTGTTCTGGCCAAAATGGCTCTTCAGTCGTGAAAGGCTGCCTATCCTACTTGCAATTTACTTCATTCGTTCATAATATCTTTTTCGCACTGTCCATTTTTCGTTTGTTAAGCAATTATTGTGTGGTCTTTCAGACTCTGATTCTGAAATTACTGAATCGAGAAAGGTTGGAACTGCATCAATTGAACCAGAAAAAATAAAAGGTGCTTGCTTGTATTTAATTTTTGTATTATGGGGAAGCTAATTCTATTAACCTACCATTTTACCGATCCTGGTTTTAAAATTTTTTTGTTTTGTTTTGTTTTTAAATGATTTTGGTGGAGAATATTAAATCAAATAGAACAAACCAAAATATTTCTTGCTGTATGGGATTCTAAATTAGATTCTTGAACAGCTTTTTTAAGTGTTGACGAAAACTACAACTTCATGCTATAAATCAAAGAAACTACAACAATTATCTTCATCGTCTCGCAGTGGATAAAAATTTGATCACTAGGACTTCAGTGGTGTTCAAAAAAAACTAGCAAGGGTGACTGTTACGTGAGAAACTATGCATAGAGTTGTGCAAAATGACTCTGAAATGAAAGGTTATGAGGGGTTGGGTAGATCTCTAAGCCATAGCAATAAAAGTTATTGTTTTACAGAGGAAAGATATTCGTCTCCAGAAGATTACTGGCATTCCAGAAAAACTAGCAAAGGTAAATTTGTGGGCCATCAATCGCAGTATTTGTGAAAGGTATTCTCCAAATAAGAGACTTACGGTGTGGCGTAGCCAGTGGAAAGTAAAGGGAGAGCTTTAACTTCGCCTTGCAAAAGTGTCCAGATACTAAGTGATCGTGCGATAAACAAGTGCATTTTTTCTTAATTTTTGTAGATACGCGCCTAAGATCACAAAAAATGGACAATGCCTGAAGAACGCTAGAGAACCGTTCAACGTAGGCCTTTGTTGTCGTATCAGTCTAAACGATGGAGTTGATTGAGAAGTAAAAATAGCGAAAAAAAAGCAGTCGACAATGTGTTATAATAATCTACATAAACAGCCATATTTTACATGCATTTAAAATCTGGTTGTTTTTTGGGTAACTTAGCAAACCCAAACTCGCCGTTAACGCAGTTACAGTTGTAACACCTTGGTTTAACCTACAAGTATTTACAGAACGATGGTCTGAAAATTTGACATCTGCCGAAAATTTTCCTACAAGTTCGAAGCAAAATTTTCCTACAAGTTCAAAGCAAACAAGAGGTAGACGCATAATTTTCCCCACTGATAAAGACTCTTGATATGGTTTGAAAAAGCATAGCGTGCTATATGGTTAACTCATCTCTGTGACTAAACTACGTTCAGAATTTCTTAACTTTTTAATTTAAATATACAAAATGTATTTTTAAAGCATACACAACCATAAAACTTAAGGCTTTTTTTAAGGTTTTTACGGCCATATTAGTAATATGAAACTGCTTGGACTAATACTTTGTAAAATGTAATGTTTTTTTAACATTTTTAAATTAAGCAGTAATTTCTTGAAGATTCTTAAGGCCATACTAGTGATGTGGAATTGCTTGGATCACTACTTTATAAAACTAAATGCTTTTTTATAATTTTTAAGGCCGTACTATTGATGTGGAACTGCTTGGATCAAAGATGGAAAGAGGTATACATTGCTATAAAACTGTAGTAAGGTGTATTATGCTCACTTGTTAAAATTTGATTTGCAGAGCTGTCAGTCTCTCCAAGAAGCAAAAGTTCTGTCAGTTCAAAAGGTATAAAAATACAAGTTTTATAGACTGTTGCGCAATATTTGGTAAAGGTTGCGGAAAAAATTTGCATTTGCAGAAGCAAACGCTGCATCATCAAATTGCACCATATGTCATCTTAAAACCTTGGTTTTGAATACGATTTAACTATTGCTTAAAAACCAGAGTCCCGGGTATTCCCGGGAATCGGTGCCTTTTTGTGTTGTCAGTTTTCTGGTGTTCCCAATTTAACTTCCTGCGTTCCCAAGATAGTAAGTAATGATTGGTCATAACCACACCAAACAAATCTATTGCTTGAAATTTTGATTGTGCTTTTACATTAAGAAGGCCAAGAAACTTTGCACAGCTTCACTCTACGTTCCCGCAACCTTAGCAGCGCGGTTAAGCGATAAATATGTCAATACAAGTTTTTTGCAAATATGTCAGTAAAAACGAACAAATCAAGCTTTAGTGCAGTGCTTCTCAACCTTTTGATGTCATGGACCACTTTTCGCCGAGACTTTGTTTTGGGACCCGCTTCATGAAAAATTTCAGAACAATCATTTATTCCAGGAAAGAAGTTGTTACAAAACAAAAGAGCGTTAAGTTTCTAGTACATTTTTAGCTTTCATAAATCATAATTTTTCCAAAAAATCTTGAATTTATGGCAGAACGTTTCGCGTTCCACCTGAAGGATCTTCGAGGCCCATCAGTTGAGAAGCGCTACTTTAGTGATCTCTTTTGCTTAGTGTGTGCTATGATCGATTGCTCTATTCAGGGTTTGCGGGAATGCATCAGATTTCCCTGTTTCACAAATAAACGGAAATCAAAAATTTCAATTAAATATCTGACTGTAACTTAAAAAAAAGCTGCAAAAGTGTTGTAACAGTATGATTTGTTTCATCGTGCATGCACGTAATTTCTATTTTTAAAACAGAAGCATCTCCAGGACAGAAAAGCACCGGCGAAGGTATAGTAAGAAAGCTCTGAAAAAATTGCTATGCAGAACAACACGTTTTTGTTCATATTTTTACTATCCGAAAGTTTTCCTGCAAAACCTTATAATAATTCATGTTTTTTACTTCCCAAAAGTAGCAGGGAATTCCTAGCAACTTTACGATAGGGTTTGGAAAGTTCCCTAGCTCAGGATGTAAACTGGTATAACAAATTTTTGGAACCTACATTTGTAAAAATAGGTTATTTTTATTTAATGCATTTCACTTTTCCATGTTCATATTTTATTTTGAGACTAAAAAGTATTTTGCTTTTATCATAATGGAACTTTTCGTAATGCAAAGTAAGTGATATTATTACATGTATTGTGAAAGTGCTACATCATTACTGAACATCCACAATTTAATTTTAAAACGAGTCTCTCCAGGACAGAAAAGCACCGCCGAAGGTAACAGTAACGGGTAAAGTAACAGGAAAAGTAGCACGAGCTTGTAATAGTGAAAAGCTTATGAGTTTCTGTCGTAGACCACTTAATCTGTAAGTGGTATGAACCGTATTTTTGTGGGAATTATTTTTATGTGGTCATTTCAATTTGATTTATTTTTTACTTTCCCGTATAAAGGTATTGCACGATTTGCTTACTTTTGTCTGTGAAGGTAAGAACCCAAATATGTGATGGTAGCAAAGTTGTTGTTTTTCATGTTTTGAGAAGGAGTCCATATTGTGCTTTCAACAAAATTGGACCTGCTATTTGTATTGCGTTGTTAGTGATGTTAGTTTCATGCATTTTTAAAAGTGCAACATCAGCTTAGAAAGTTAATTACTACAAACTCCATTTACGCCGCTGATATTTTGGTACTCCCTAAGCTCACAATTTCTTCCACTAAAAAAGAATTCAATGTGGTTTAAAAAAGCATAGCGTGCTATATGGTTAACTGATCTCTGCGACTAATGCTAGCATTTTTGTTGCGCCTAGCCTTAAAATTTGCTGAATGCTTTTACGTCATTCCAGTGATTGTGGGTTCAATGCTTTGCTGTAGCGGATTCAGAATTTCTAGAATTTTTAATTTCAATAAACAAAATATAATGTATTTTTTAACATTTTTAAGGCCATATCAGTGATGTAGATCTGCTTGGATCAAAGATGAAAAGAGGTAAACGTTGTGCTATAAAATAGTAAATAATGAGTATGTCACTTGTTAAAATTTGCTTTGCAGAGCTGTCAGTCTCTCCAAGAAGCAAAGGTTCTGTCAGTTCAAAAGGTAATGCAAGTTTTATCGACAGCTTGTAAATAAAGTTTTTGACTATTTGTTTACTCCGGCCTTTTATAAGAACTGCATTTACTGCAGTACTCCGGCCTTATAAGAACAGCATTTACAAGAAATCTATTTTTCCAGCTATGAATTTGTTTAACCAGTAAACTAACGTAGTAAATGAGAATAATAATTTTAAAGTTGCATTTATTTGTAACGAAAAGTTCAGTAAAAAGTTTGCATTTTATTTCCAAGCAAATCAAAATATGTATTTGGCAAGACTTTTACTTATAACATTTGATTTTATGTGAAAGTTTTTGTATCACTTACAGAAGTGCACTACCGCTAGATCGCTGTCGTACGATATTTGGCAAAGGTTGCAGAAAAAATTTGCATTTGCAGAAGCAAAAGCTGCATTATCAAATTCCATCACATGGCACAAAACACCTTAATAAATTTGGTTTTAATACTATTAACTATAGCTTAAAAACCAGGGTCCCAGTTGCGGGTGTTCCCGGGAATCGGTGCCTTTTTGTATTTCCAGTTTGATGGTATTCTCAAACTCCCTGCGTTCCCAAGACAAAAGTAATCACTACATCACCAAACAAAACTATTGCTTGAAATTTTGTTTGTGCTTTACATTGAGAAAGCCAAGAAACTTTGCACAGCTTTACTCTTACGTTCCAGCAACCTTAGCAGCAGCAAAAGAACATGCTCTGCAACTTACTTGCTGACCATCAAAAATCGTTCGGGGTTAGGTGATAAATTTTCAATGCAATTTTTGTAAGCGAAAAAAATCAAGCTTTAGTGAATTCTTTTGCTTAGTGTGTGCTATGATTGTTTTTTCCAGGGTTTGCGGGAATGCATCAGATTTTTCCCGGTTTTCCGATTTTTACAAATAAACGGAAATCAAAAATTCTATTAAATATCTGACTGTAACTGAAAAAAGTTGCGAAAGTGTTGTAACAGTATTTGTTTCATCGTGCATGCACGTAATTTCCATTTTTAAAACAGAAGCATCTCCAGGACAGAAAAGCACCGGCGAAGGTATAGTAAGAAAGCTCTGAAAAAATTGCTATGTAGAACAACATGTTTTTGTTCATATTCTTTTTAAGGTCCGATTTTTGAAATTGTAATTCATGTTTTTTAGAGGGAGTTCCATAAACAAATTTTTGGAACCTACATTTGTAAAATTAGGTTATTTTTAATTAATGCATTTCACTTTTTCCATGTTCACGTTTCTTTATGAGACTACATAAAGTATTTTGCTTTTATCATGATGATACTTACTTTTTGTATTGCGAAGTAAGTGATATTATTACATGTATTGTGAAAGTGCTACATCATCATTTGACATGCCGCTGCATTACTAGAAACTCATAATTTTCATTTTTAAAACAGAAATATCTCCGGGACAGAAAAGCACCGCCGAAGGTATAGCAAAAAATCTGACACATTTGTCATATAGGCCTACATTCTTTGTTCATGTTCTTTTACACTGTCTACAAGTAACAGGAAAAGTAGCACGAGCTTGTAATAGTGAAAAGCTTGTGAGTTTCTGTCGTAGACCACTTAATCTGTAAGTGGTATGAACCGTATTTTTGTGGGAATTATTTTTATGTGGTCATTTCAATTTGATTCATTTTACTTTCCCGTATAAAGGTATTGCACGATTTGCTTACTTTTGTCTGTGAAGGTAAGAACCCAAATATGTGATGGTAGCAAAGTTGTTGTTTTTCATGTTTTGAGAAGGAGTCCATATTGTGCTTTCAACAAAATTGGACCTGCTATTTGTATTGCGTTGTTAGTGATGTTAGTTTCATGTATTTTTATAGGTGCAACATCAGCTTAGAAAAGTTTTGGCACTCCCTGAGCCTGGTTAGAAAGTGATTTTTTTTTGTAATTCTGTTGAGGCGAAACTTGTCAAAGACGTTTCTCTCTCTCTCTCTCTCCTTCTACATCCTAAAATATGAGCTTTCTTGAACAGAGGCTTCTGCAAGTGCACCCGATTTGACATCAGCAATCTAGCGATTTTTCTGCTCCAGCCAGCTCTTGCTTCTTTGCGCAGCATAGAAATAAACACAGTTATTATGGTCATTTTGCCGTTACAAGTACAAATCTTCGCTCTGTTAAGAAGAGACTTGTTAAAGAATACGTTTTAACAGCTGATAACCAATAGAAATTAATTTTGCGTTTTTAACAGTGTCGTTTTCAAGACGCAAAAGCTCATTCAGTGGAAAAGGTAAGCGCAACAAATAAGTATTTAGCCTATTTGTTTTATTTCGCTCTGAGCAGTTTGATTTGTCCTCGTATCTGTTCCGTCATGATATCCTCGCTTGCCTGCTGACCTTTCATTTTTCAATATTGTAAACTTCAATGTTACCAAGTAATTGTATATTTTTAGAATTGCGAAGAAGACTTTCGAGGAAATACAGCGCATGTAAGTTTGCCAACTATTTTTTTTCATTATGACTTTCGTAAGATTACAACCCGGAAGGGGAAACAAGAACTACAGTGATGCAACATTTTGTCAAACATGAGTGCTCGTAGTTCACGCATCAACCTGCTGCTACTGTCTATTGTATTAAATACTGTTTCACAGCAGCATCTTTTAAAAAAAAGATTGTGAGTACGTAAAATTTAAAGGACAGTTCAACAAACAAGTGGGAAAGAAATAAAACACACAACTCTTATATTAGCTTGGTTTCATTTGAACCTACAAAAAACCAATATTTTTTGTTTTGTCCTGATTCTTTCTCAGGGGAAAGAAAGATATCTCCATAACTCCGCTGAAGAATCCACTTACTTTTTTTTAGAAGGCGAGAAAAAAGAAGCATGCTTATAGAAGGCTTAAAATAATAAAAGTAATGGTCGATCGTGCTAAGTTTCATACTCTTACATACAGTAGTTTCAGAAGAGTAGAAACCATAGACAGTCATACGTAAACACAGAATTTGCTCTCATCAGTATTCTCGGGAATTCAAATAGAAGAAGAGCAATGTTTTTTCAAAACAACCATTTAATCATAAAGATTATTAAAAAGTTTTTTTAGAAAGCAGCCCCGTTTTACAAGTCTGAATTTTTGCACTGTTGTTGTTGTTGTGATTACCCCTCTCCCTCCTCTTTCCCATGGATGAAGGTACGGTAACGGATTAGGCTAAGGGAAAGATGGCAGCCCATTAACCCGGTGAAGTAAGGGTAGGCCACCTGAAGGCGGAGGCGTCCCGTAAGTGCCTTGCCCAAAGACAAAACAAGCAAGCTTGCCGGTTTTTTTGCATTCGCTTTTTAGTTTTAAAATAGCAACCTCACAACTACATAGGGTTATTTAAGCTTGCCGGATTTGCTTTTATGCCTGCACTCTGGCTTCGCTTTTTAAGGATGCATTTAAGAAAACTTTTTTCAAAACCGTATATATAAGGGGGACTGCGGTCCTCTTGGCCCACTTGTAAACGCCACTGACAATAGCTAATTAAATTTATTGACAAATCAAATTGCCTTATTTTTCAGTTCAATTCAAGATGAAACGTAAGTATAATGAAAGTATAGATTATGAAACGTTGTGCTAAAAAAAAATTGTGGAGTCATAAATTATTTTTTGTAAAGTCTTGTTGCAATGTGGTGGTAATAACAAAAACATTCCATTTTGGAAAAGCTGTTTTCCGTTAAGTTATCTTAAACGTTTTTGTTAAGTCAAAAAAGGCAGTAATGGGATCATTACGAGAAGAATAGCGACCGTGCTTACACTTCGTAATGCTTTTGTCTTTTATTTCCTTTATAATACCTTTGTCAAACAACAGTCATTTTAAGATTAATAACTTTTGCCCCAGTCATCTTCACTGATATCCTTAACACCGACGTCACAAGTGCACTGCCGGAAAAGAAAAACCACTGGTGATCATGGAGCATAAACTGATGCATAACTAATCCACGGTATATCAAAATTTGAAATAAATGCGATTTAGCTATGTGCAACTAGTTTGTGAAATGTAGGTGCAAATTACATTTTTAACATGATTTAAACCCGTTAGAGCAATATCATAATCTTTTTATAGTAATCGTTGGTAACCCCCAACAAATATTTACACACAGATCAACATCCCAAATCGTTGGCAAAACTTTTGATCCGTTTGATAAAGAAAGAAGAAGATGAAAATGTTTTTACAAAGTTTTATTTCCTTCCTGATGGATATTTTGACGAAGAAACCTGGTTAGAGTTTTACAAATGTATAACTCTTGCTGCGTTTCAACGTATTGCTGAAACGGGCTCTGCAAAAGTTCTGGAATGGCTTCAAAAGTGTTTAGTCGACATTAGCTTTCGATTAACCAACGACGAATTTTTGTTCTGTATTCTTGCAGACTGCGCTATTTGCTATTATAGCCTAACAATGGATTTGCGTCAACGTTATGCCTATACGTTGGATACATTCATTAGTATTGAGAAATCATTTAGCGAATTCAGAAACACAATTTTTGAAGCAAAAGTTCAAGAATATGAAAGGAAAACTTTAGTCCGTCTTCTCAATATTATCACCGCCGCTCTTAATGTTGCAAATGGAAACTATATGAAGGCTTACAAGTGTATTGAATCATTTCTTGACGATTACGGCGAAATAGCATATGATTTCGTGCAGCCCATATGCAAAGTGGTGCCTGATTTCCTTTGTGGATGTTATTTCCATTTAGCGGGTCTGATTGCGTGCCATATTAAATTTGCACCTGCAGAAAAATTGTTTGCCGTTGGATTTTGTTTTTTTTCTTTGGTAGCCTCGCGTCACCCAGCAACGTCGCGATTCTTACTTGATTTGGTCTGTGGTGAGTGACTAGCAACATGTAGTAAATTTATCCTTTATTTGCTTTTACAAGGCAGCGGTAGACTGGAGGATAGAGCATTCGCTTTAGTCAATAGACCTGAATTCAATTCCTTTGTCGATTGCTTAAGCGCTTAACATGGGAAAAAAATTAAAGATGTAAGCATTTTTTCCAAACTTGTTCTCCAGTCTTCACAAAAGCCGTGCAAACAGATCATGAGCTGATAGCCCATTTGCAGAGTTCCCATTTGCAAGAGTTTCATTGTTAAAAAAATGTAATCTTTTTTTTGCCAGCTGCAGCTAAGACTTTGCCTGGATTATTAAGATAACCTTGTGTTTGTCAACCTTTTTTTAGTGGTAAACTTTTTTCAATAAAGCTTTAGTTGTCGACCATTTCATTGTACTCTTTTGCAAAGAATAAGTGAAAACTCTAACGTTTTCGTCTAGCTCTCATCAGAAGTTATCGCTAGAATGAAGCCTGGTGTTAATGGCGAGGTATTTATAGCTATTATAGCTTTATTGAAATTTTGTACCTAAAGCTTTATTGAAATTTTGTACCACTTCTCATCTTTTTAAAACTTTTTTCCGAAAAATTTGCCATCCTATCATAACATTTTCACATAACACTAGCGATTGCTCCCGCTCATACATTCTTCCAACTGTTACACTACAGTACATTGGTACCCCCCTTTCCCCGGGTTTACAAGTCACTTGGTTGACAAATACCGCAATAGAATTTTAAATATTTAATCTCTTTCGGAACTAGAACCGATATCGAGAGCGGTAAAGATCGCAATAATTCCGGAAAACGCATCCTTAGAGCAAATACTTCATTGTATTGGAAAAAATTATTATTTTTTAGATTTTTCTGCACTGTACGAATCGACTAGACAAGGCACTGAAGATATTACTTATATGCATGCAAGTCTGAAGTATTTATACACTCAAAGGAAGACTCACAACAAAGTTTACAATCTTTTCATCGAGATGGGGTTGACTCGTGTTTGTTATCTACTAAATAAGCGTGATGAGGCGTTGCAGTTTTGTAATTTTTCTTTGGTACAAAAAGCAAGTGAAATGCATAAATTACCTGGAATGCCAGCCGATTTCGGTTTTACCATGGTCAATTTGTTCGGTGGAGCTTATCCTTGGTTGATAAAATATGAAAACCAAAAAGCTGCAATCATAGCCGCCAGATTATTAAAAAATTATTTTCTGATGTTAAAGGGCGTGAAACTTGCTTCATTTTTGTCTAAACTTCTTGCCAGCATACAATACGACTGCAACAAAATAGAGCAAATTCAAACAATTGGCATGTGCTTAATTTCAAAATTTTCTAAAGGAAAGTACTTGAGAGATTATGAAGTGCGACTTTATATTCTGTACGCTCGAATGTATATGGCGTATGGATTCGATCGTTTTTCAATGACTGAAGAGCGAAATTTAATGATTGCTGAAGCGCATTTTCTTACTGTGCGTGCAAATTGGCCAAATAATCTTTTTCTTCTTGCGTATTTTGCCAACACAATGGCTGGTTTGCTGCAAGATGATGCAGCTACTGCACTAGAGTTTTTTGCACGTGCGTCTCCAACGCATCGGTTTAATGTTGCTCTTGTGTCAAATAACTTTCAACGTCGAATCCGTGAAAACAAGTTAATTAGGCATTTCCGCAATTATTTTCAAGCTTTTGTCTTAAAATGGCAGTAGCCACAGGTATAGTGCTCCATCTTTTGTGCGGCTATAAATAGCTAATAGTCTATGCTGTCCTGTTTATTCGTATGATTTTTGTTACTTGCAAACCAATTTCGACAAAAAGTTTTTCTTGGGCCATTTAAATATTGCGTAACTAAATGATTTTGTTTTGCTTAATATATTTGTTTGCATGATGACTTGTTGTTCAGTTATGATCGAGATACAATAGTAATCAAACCAGGAAATAAAAATTGCTGGTTTCCTTGCCATGATTGAAGGATAAAAACTGCTTATTATCGCAGTGTACCAAAAGAGATCTATTTAAAACCCTAACTCTATGAACCTAGCACGTGATGAGATATATAGGCAATCTACGCGCTTTATATGCATGTTCACACGAATGACGAGGTTGTGTATTGCTAATATTGCCCACCCATAGTTTTTATCCCTAAACGCGTTTCGTTCTTTTGGATTCGTCAGCAGGGTCTGTCTAGTCGTCACCAAAAACCAAAATCTCATATTTGCAATGAGATGAAAATTCCTTCGCACACATCACGCGCGTGGCACATGCTATCACTTTGGCACTGGGATCCCATCCGCTGAGGAGTCCACAAGGACGAAACGCGTCCAGGGATGGTCTCGTCAAATTATGAGAGGGGGATTTTATTATATGAAATACTATTACTTCGTGAAATAACCACGTCATTCGTGTGAACATGCATATAAAGCGCAAATAAATCGATGTATGATACGTTTATGGTGATCACGTGCTATGTTCATAGAGGTAAGGGTTTTAAATAGATCTCGATTACTATAAACTTTTTTGAGTAGTGCATTGCATCTTCGATACGGATGGGATCGCCGTACCAAAGTGATAGCATGCACCACGCGCGTGATGTGTGGGAAGGAATTCATAATAGAAAGAAACTACATTTTTCATCTTATATTGCAAATATGGGATTTTGGTTTTTGGTGAAGACGAGATTGACTCTACTGATGATTCCAACAAAAGAACGAAACTCGTCCAGGGATGGTCTCTTCAAATTATGGGAGGGGGATTTTATTATTTGCAATTCTATTACTTAGTGAAATATTCACGTCATTTGTGTGAACATGCATATAAAGCGCGTAGATTGACTATATAACTCAAGTCGATGCTTATCTGATTTCGCAAAACTACGTACTGATTTACAAATAATGCAAGTAAGGCAAACAAAGAAATGGTATTCCTACACCCGCGCAATGTATGGATAATGAAAGGATAGACTATCAAATGTAGGTTTTAGCTTTTAATATGTTAAAAATGCGCTTGATTTCCAAAAAAGCGAATTACAACAATGCTTTTAACAATAGATTTCTTGTAAAATGGCTGCAGGCAAACAGAAAAGGTAAGCCATTGATTTTATTAACGGCTTTGCCAAAAAATATTGTTCTAGAATCGCTGTGTTAATAGCTCTGATATGTCGTAATGACTACATGCCAATCAAGATAAAAATGCTCTATTGTTTCATATCTTACGATTAGTTACGTCAGCCTCCGAGCTAAGATTGCCGAATTGGTTGAAGCGCGGACTCCGTTTAAGTAAGGGTTCCCTTACTGGGGTGCATGAACCCTCAGGGGGTGCGTGAGTCCATCTCAGGGGGTTCGCGAGATTTTTCCGAAAATCAAAAAATATATGTTTAAAATCAGTTCAAGCCTATCAGTGATAGATGATTGATGGGTGATAGAATTCGCGTTTTTGAAGTTTCCGCGGTTTCCGAGTGATGGATTGTTCAGCTTTATTTTTTCATTTCAATATTACACTATGCTTTTATGAAACACTGGTATGCGTTTTATTGTGTAATTTGGGCTCAGATCCTATCTTGAAAACTTGGGGGTTCGTGGAGACCTCTGACATCCACAGGGGGTCAGTGGGGGTATAAAGTTAGGGAACCACTGGTTTAAGTCCTGCGTTATGCCTGTAAGCCATGACCACTGTTCCAAGTTTGGCGTTTACGGGGGTTCGAATTTCACTCCCAGCAGTTTTTAAAATGATGAAAGTTGTAAAATCTAACCAATTATTTATGTTCTTGGTACATTAAAGTGATTTACCAAGATAAGTAAAAGTTATATATATGAAAGACAGTGGCTGCAAAAATATTTGAGAGAAGCCAAAACAATCCAAAAAGTTTTGATATTTTGAAAGAAAGTTTAGCCAAAATTGTATTCTAGTTTACAGTTTTCGAAATTTTTAATCAGATTTTTTTACATATAAGACGTATGAAATTACTTTTTGTCTGCAAATTAAATTGATTTGATAAAAATTAATTAACCTCTACAGCCTTTTGTCAACGTACGTTGACATAACATATGTGTTATTTACAACAATACTATAATATGTATGTTGCTTTTTACTATACAGATTTTGATATTGTTGAATGAAAGATCATAGAAAATCTTTTAAAAAAATTGTAAGTGCTTTGGCTTGTGCGTTTGAACTAGCTGAAGTTGGAACTTCACCATGGCTACGGGAAGAGGGAGGCCGCCTAGATTTGGGAAATGTAGAAGAGGTATGTTAGTTTTTTTTTTCTGTAATTATTTCACATTGGATGGCTAAAATGATGAAGTAAATGATACTGATTGTAAAATTGAGCAACTGTATGTCTGTAATTCCTTACTTGGGACATCTTCTACACTGTCAACACTTGTTGACATTGGGAATATATGGTAAAAAAACACAAGTTCCCAATGTCAACAGATGTTGACATTGAGTATATATTACGATGAAAAATTAAAATGAAACTAAATGTTTTCGTCATTTGTTTTTTTTCAGGATTGACGGATGAAGAAATCATTGCTGCACTTGAAGAAAGTGATGAGGAAGGATTTGATGATGAGGTTGATGACCCGACCTTTCAAATTTCTTCTGATAAGGAAGCTCCTGTTGAATCATCAGGGGAAGAAGAGGATGGTGAAGAAGGGGATGAACAAAGAGATGTAGAAGTAGCTGAAAACGTTGATGAGCCCATGCCGGGAACGTCTCATGGCACTAGAAGGCCCAGAAGAACAGCAAAGCCAATGACAAAGTGGAAAGCCAATGACGACTGCGTACTGGATTTTGCCTTGAAAGCAACTGAGGAAACAACGGACAGTAGTCTGTCTCCCCTGCAGCATGTTGCCAAGTTCTAGCCTGAAGAATTGTTTGAGATTTTGGCCATGGAAACGAACATTCGCTTCATGACGGAAACCGGAGAAAAGCTGAAATGTACGGCACCCGAAATCAAAAGGTTTCTTGGCATTTCGATTCTCATGGGGACTATCAAGTACCCAAGAATCAAGAAATATTGGCAGCAAGGCACTATTGGATTACTTGTTGGAGAAACGCATTGCTGCAACTGGCACTGTCATTCGAACCCGCATTCCACGACATATTTATTTCAAGGAGGATTCAGTGATGAAGAACGAAAGCCGTGGAGCTTCTCAAACGTACGAGAGAAAAGATAAAAAGATGTCCTGCACCAAATGGCTGGATAACAAACCAGTTTTTCACCTATCCACCATCCACAGTGCCAAGCCAGGGGATGTAGTCCAAAGGTGGAGCAAAAAAGACCACAATCACATCAATGTGAATCGCCCAACAGTGATTAAACATTACAATGAATCAATGGGAGGAGTAGACTTGGCCGACAGGATGGTGTCCTTGTACAGAATGGGATCCCGGACAAACAAATGGCCTGTAAGGGTTATACAACACTTTCTGGACTGCGCACTGTCAAATGCGTGGATCATCTACCGAGAAAATGCCCGGAAAACTTGTACCCCAAACAAGGATATCATGGATTTTCAGGATTTTCGGCACAGAATTGGCGAATGTATCCGAGAAATTCAAGAACCAGAGGACATACCAGATGATGGGGATGAAGACGACCAACCTGCTACAAAAAGAAGAAAGGTTGTTCAACATCCTTCCAATGAAGTCAGAAAAGACAAGGCTGCTCATCTGGCTGAATTTGTGAGCTCCTCACAAAGCAACAGGTGCCGTCACAAGGGCTGCAAAGGTCACACCAGGATACGATGCACTGAATGCAAGTTGTTTCTTTGCGTGGCAGGGAATAGAAATTGCTTCCTGGAGTACCATAAGGAGTAACATTGTTCAGGTTGATCGAAATAAAATGTTGCAGAATCCGAAAATCGTTGTTTTTTTTCTGATTTTTCCAATATCAATGTCTTTTGGCAAAAGGATGCATTGTATGTAGATAGACAAATGTCTACAAAGTCTGAAAAACTTCTTTTTATTTATTATTTTTCCAATATCAAGGTGTTTTGACAAAAGAAAACATTATATGTCAACACATGTTGACATTGGCAATAAACATATAAGGGACCAATGTCAACAAGAGTTGACATGCGAAATAACGCATCCTATTGGTCACTTTGAAAAAAAAAACTCCTCCTCCTCTTTTTCATCCAATAAGGAGGTTTTTTACTAATATATTAAGATACTTGTCAACGTACGTTGACTATGGGTCTGTAGAGGTTAAGCAACAGCGTTCTTTGGCTGATCACAACTTGACAAAAAAAAGCACATTATATATCTTTTAGTTCTGCAATATCTTCTTTATCAAGCCTGGTGATATACTGTATAAAATCATGGAATAGTGGAGCGCTTCAGGTAGTTGATAAACAGGGCAAATAGCATTAATGTAAGAGGTATTGACTCTGAAGTTAGCAAAGCATTTAAGGTGGCCGAACGAACATGCTGCAATAAGAATAACGTATCAAACTATGTCGCGTTTTGATATAATAGAACTTTTCGGTTCTATCTCAATCTTAAATTTCTTTTAAAATTGAGGCGACGTATAATAATTGCTCGGATAATTAGGTCTGACTGCAACTTAATAAAACTTGGAAAAGATTGGCTTCCACTAAAAACACTTTAAACCACGTTAAGAACAGAATAATGTATTTGCAGAAATAATACTTCAGGTCTTCAAGCTTCTTCGCTCAACGATCTCAGAATTAATCACTTTACTACATAATCAGGAAAGTGCCAAAATTAATTTTACCAATAACTGCTTAATACTCACCACGTCCACAGAATCCACAATAAATTATCACAAAAAAACAATAGCCTTTCTTTACTCTGTCAATCAAGCTCTCTCTCCCCACCGCACACTTTTCTACTACACTAAGTGACTAAAAAAATTCCGTCGACTAATATATAAATCGAAAAAACAATCCAGAAAACGCTAGCACGAAATCACGTTAAAAAAGAAAAAAAAGCTTCATTGGTTATGTAATCGCTCAACGAAATTCTTCGAAGAAGCTAGAATCACTAGATCAATCTGGAATTTTATTATATCATAAACGATTGTGACGTAATAAAGGCGTACTTACAGCAAATCCAATTGCGAGGAAAAAAGTTTTTTTTTTGCAATCAGTAACCGAGCGAACAAATAAGACAAATTTTCTTATTCGGGACAAACTGCAAACCAAAGAAAAACTTTGGTTTGACTGATAGTTTGAGTGATAGGACGTCTGACTGATATGACTACTCATTTTTAACTCCCAAGCGAGTCCGGACATCCCGTTCAAAAATGTAGCAATACAATTTGCTTTCTCGTGAATGGAGGATAAATAAGGCAAAATAAAAAAAAAACATTTGCCTAAAGTTGAGCCTGGTTGATTGGCCTGAGACAATCGACCATAATTTGCTGTATTTAAGGCTGAATCAGAAAAAAAATCCAAACCTCAATATCTATACCTCAAGAATAATCAAAATTGCACCATAGTTGACTGGAAGCAAGAGCAAAAAATTCATTATCTATACTACAAAACGCAATTCTTTTGGTCTGTATGTGTGTGTGTGTCTGCCGGTCTTTCTATGACCTAGCAAACAATAAAGACCGCAAAGATCTTGATAGTATCATCGTTTTCATTAGCAACAGCATGTTGTACGAGCTGCACAATGCAATAATATGAGTTCTTAATAAAATAGTTGAGTGGCACAATCTTTGTTTTTTCAACTTTGCTCTATCCATGCAGTTAAAAGTATGCATGTATTTCCATGTGTACTTTCTCTGCTCTTAAACAAAATGACAGCCACGTCCAAAAGAATATTTCAAACACCAAACAAAAAAAACAGCACGGCAAAGTCTCGTGCCAGAACACGTATCACTATGACCTTAAAAATGATTGTTGTAGCATCAGTATCACGCTTATAAAAAATTGGCTTTTTTGCTAGACCAACTGTGACCAGCTCTAGTACTGGCAACCTGTTACAAATACTAGCTTTTGGGTACAGCCAATGCTTTTAAAGTAAGTTCTTTTTGTTCTATAACCGAAACGCATTGCTGACTATTGTGCGGCTGGTCTTTCAGCACTAGCCACTACAAGACTAGCTCTAACAAAAAAGGATCTGTAACAACCCATGCATTTCCCAATAATCCTGTGGTTACCAATCTTTTTTGACTTCTGTTTCCCTGCAAAATTTTGTTCCGACCTCTCACCCCTACAATTTACACTTTCTTCAAGAATAAAGGCTGTGAATTGATATTGCAATGCTATCAAAAGAAGATATCCATTTCACTTTCTCACATGAACTGTAAACAAATCTCAGATATGTAGAAAAGAAACTTCAAAAATTAAAGTTAACTGCGTGGTAGTTATTCTGTCACAAAAACAATGCCAATGTCTAGTCTAGTTCTTTAGAGCCAAAACTACTACTAGCGCGTAAATAACTAAGAAAACAATTACGTAACAATCGATGTTATGAGGAAGCAAAAATTTAGATGCTATTTTCAGTCGACTGCTTTGTATTTTTACGATGAAATCAGAAAAAGGACACTATGGCAAAGACAAGGAGCTTCTAGCAATTACAAAACAATACGCAATGTCACATAACTAATAATTATTGAGTCTCAAAAACGCTTGATTTTAGTTAAAAGCCAATGCTTCCTCTCTGGCCCAAAAAATAGATTGTAGGTAATGTTTAGGTGAATTAATAATATTGTGTCGTACAGATCTGAACGAGCCTCACATTTTTGTCTATAATCCGTTGCAAAGAAAACAAAAGAGCCGCAGGAGAGTAATTGATAGATTAATTTCCTCTGATTGAGACGGACGCTTCTAGTACCTCCCGAATGATGTTTGGCTTTCCCAGGGAGTTTGAGCACCCCTGGTCGGGAACCACGGCTATAATCCCATAAACGTTTAGTGTTGCGCAAGTTGTCCATATTACAAATTTTCCAGATATTGACACTCTAAAAAAAACTATCGAATTGTTGAAGATTTCAATGAAATATCAGCAGAGTGGCGCAATGAACCAATGTGTGAAATAAGTCATTATTAGGCTGCAATTGAGCGCGCTGCGCTAAGGGCAATGGTGTGCAACCTGCGGCTCGCAACGTAAAATTCTATCGGAGAAAGCGAGGTGGAAAAATTTGATAGTATGCCCATCGGCTAGTTAAAAGAAAAGACGACCAGACATTCTACTTTACAGAGCGAAAATTAGACAGGTTACATCTGAGCATCGGTTTGTTTACTTTTCACGTTTACGAGACTCTATGCCAGCATTATAAAGGAATAGTATGGGAAACTTTTAAAATTGTTCTAATACGCCACTGCCCAATATTTGTTGACGGCTAATTAATCAAATAGATCGTTTAAAAGTGAAAATTTATCAAAAATGGCACTTACTTAAGCTCAGATCAACGCGCAGTATTAGATACTTAGCGCATTAAAATCATCAAGTAGAAACTACGTGTGTAAAAAGTAGCTTAGGGATTTCTATAGTTTATAATTCTTGCACTTTGCCATGTATGGACTAATAAAACGTTTAATATTACTCTTTGATTATTAGAATTTACGTAAATAAGCAAACTAAAAGAGAAAAGGAACACATTTTTATAATCATTCACTTTTATTTAAAAAGGTTGTTGAAAAGTTCAATAGTTTTCGACCGAACTACCGCCATTTTTTTACGCAAGTGTGCAGTCGGCGATGAAAACATTGAATTACGTTTTGACACATATCGGTGGTGATTTTATGTCCTTCTTCAGTGATGAAGTTCATTAAGTCATCGATTGCCGCAGGTTTCCTTTCGTAAACGGCATTTTTCAAATGACCCCAAGCAAAAAAATCAAGGGGTGTGAGGTCCGGAGACCTTGCTGCCCAGACAAGAGGACCACTGCAAACTGTACCAAAAATGTTAACAATCTAAATAAAAAACTTCAAATTTGCAAAAATCATTCTTGAGTTAGATCTGCGTAATGCCTTCATTTTTGCTGATCCAACTCAATCCAATGTCTCACTGCAAAAAGCTCCTCTAAAAAATCTCAATTTCTAATCAAAAGTGCAGTTGTTATCGTAGAACAAGTTGAAATGTTATATCTCACCACTAAAAAGTTGTCTGTTAAAAGAGTTTAAAGACGTGTTCCCCCAAAAAATATGTTAAATTTTGAAAATAGGTTTAAGATGCTTCTGCTGCAAAAATTAGAGCTGAACCAAAGCCTTTTCAATGAACGAGACACTCAAAAAACTGCGAGTGACATTTGAAGCAGCTCTCCGCTCCAGCTGTCTGAGGGCAAGCAAGTCTGTTATCTGACTAATGCAGATCAATCATAAGTAAGCGAAGCCAGCGGCTACAAACTCAAGCTCTTCAAGGCAAATCACTAAGATACAGGGCTTTTATGTAACAATATCATAATGGTGCTTAGGTCGACCTGCAGCTGCAGCGCCCGAGACTGCAATTTTTCCAAAGTGATTAAATTGCTTCATAAAATCTTAAAGTTTTGGATTCTGTGTGACGGAGCAAAATTTCTTGCCGCTGCAAGTATTGTCAACATAATTGACCCAAATTTTTTTGTACAGCTGAATATCTCCAACTTTTGAACACTATTCTTTTAGCTGCAAAAGATAAAAATCTAGTAAACATCCTCCACTTTTGGGGAGCTTCATAAGGCTGTTGTAACAGCTTGTAAAATTGTCACACAGTCCTTGTAAAATTGCCACACACTTGGTTTTAATGAGTGAAAGTATGAAGAATTTGAAGGAGAAGTTTTTAAAAATGGAAAGAAGCGTTTGAAAGCAAGGGGCTGAAGGTGAACCTCAAGAAAACCAAAGTAATTTTGAGCGGTTTGAAAGGTGAGGTACTCAAGAGTAAAGTTGATCCATGTGCCAAGTGCGGCAAGGGTGTGATGGCAAATTTGGCGATGTGTACAAAGTGTGGTAAATGGTTACATGGTAGATGCGCGAAAATGAAGAGGGTGACTTCAACTCTGGCGAATGGTTTGGTTTGTGAACTATGTGTTTATACAAAGGAAGGAATTATGGATCCAGGTGAAGAATTATCATTTTTTGACCAGGTTTACTTTGTGAAGAGCTTTTGCTATTTGGGGGACAGGTTGAACGCCAGTGGTGGAAGTAAGCAGCGGTAACAGCAAGAACGAGAATTGAATGGATAAAATTTAGAGAATATGGGGAGTCACTTTATGGGAGAAAGTTTTTGCAAAAAATGAAAGGAAGGATTTATCAGAGTTGCGTTAGATCAGTTATTCTGTATGGTAGCGAGACGTGGTGTCTAAGGGAGAATGAAATGGCGATTTTGAAAAAAACTGAAAAAGCCATGATGAGAGCAATATGTGGAGTTAAGATCATTGAGAAAAGAAGGAGCCAAGAACTCATAAATTTGCTGGGTTTTAAAGATACTTTGAATGGACTAGACAGAGCGAGTGGAGTGCGATGGTATGGGCATGTTTTGAGAAGGGATAATGATGATGTTTTGAGAAGAGCGTTGGATTTTAAAGTGGCGGGAAGAAGAGGGCGTGGGCGGCCCAATATGACGTGGAAGAGACAAGTGGAGGAGCATATCAATCAGATTGGAATGAAAAGGAAGGATGCCATTGATAGAGTAAAGTGGCGTAATGGTGTTTACAAACTGTCGAGAAGCACAAGGTGCATCTGGCCACCTGCGTTAACCCGGACAAAACCGGATTTAAAAAATTGGATCTCTCTCTCTTCGGAATGCCGCAGAAAGTCATCAGAAAAAATATTAAAAGGATTTTTATTGCTTCGCTGTTTGTATGGACAAAGGCAAATATTGTGAACAACTGAACAAAAAGTTTTCTGACAATTTTGAATGCGCTGTCCACATAACATGATTTCAAATTTTGAAGCAGCTTAAACGCTGGTTTCCATTAGGCATAGATTGTAGGCGTGGCGTGAAAAATGTTTTGCTTCTCTATTTAGTTTTATTTAAGCAGCGAAAGCGCTGCGCCCATAAAACTAAGTAGAGAAACAAAGAATTTTTCACCCCACACCAGCAATCTACGCCTAATAAAAACCAGTCTTTAGTTGATGTTTTGTAGCAAATATTATAGGTCGTTGATCATTTATGTGAAAATCTTCTAGAAAAGAAGTCATTTGGCCAGTGTTTGATGTGCAAATCAAAATCTTGTGTTTTTCCTGTAGTAATTTGCATTTTTTACCATGTAGGTGGTCGACGATAATGCATCTGTGATTTCTTCATTCATTGCTTCTTCAAATAGTTGTGCAGCCGAATCAAAATGCCTGGATAGCGCTTTTGTTTTAGAGTTCTTCGCAACTACGGGAACTTCTTTGGCACCAACTTTACTCAAGTGCTGATGTTGAATTGCATTTCGTTCAAAGCTTAAATTATCGGTTTGCTTTACTGTGGTTAAACATGTCATTTTCCTGTTCCTGATTGCACAAGCCTACATTATACTATTTTTTGTCTTTTTCTTAAAAGTGTACAAATATCCTTTACTGTCATAAAGTTTATCTTTTCCTTTTGTAGATGCCGCTTTGACAACAGAAAATGATAATGTGTATTATTGTGCACAATATGATCTGTTTCAGTTAAGATCAGACATCTATGACTTTTGAAGCATCTCAGCAACGGGAGAAATGTCAAAAATTGATGAATTCAAAGAAGAGGTGCTGTAAAATTGTTTGGTTTCAGGATGAGTCATTTGCGATTGATCAGATTAATATAATTGTGCAAAGGACCCTTGAAATAGATTTGTATCATTGCAGGCTCAAAAAACTGATTTAAAACACTGAGACTGCGCAAGGAATCTATAAATATGCTGTAAATATTGTTACAATATTTGGCAACATTTAATGCTTTAAATCTAGTTTTTGCGTAGCCAATCTGTGATTCGAACCCGCGTTGTGTGGCTGTTATGTTTGTTTCTCTTGAGTTATCGTCTCTTATTGATTAGTCGATGGATTGGCGAGGTTGACCCTCGAGCGACGCAGTAATAACTGCCTTGTTAACACACCTTTACATTATTCTCAAGTAGACACGTTGCAAGAAGGATTACGTTGTTTGTAAAACCTGCACGTTTGGGTAGAAGTCAAAGGACTATCAAAGAAGCTTGTAGATGCCAACGTAGACAAAGTTGGTTGAGCTGTTTCTTTGTTGATTGATACTGTGTTGGAGCTGTAGTAAAGAAGAAAGTACTTGGGGGTCAAAATAGTTTGAAACCGCTACGCCGCCACGCCGCTACGCCGCTACAACGCTAACTACGCTAAACTGCTACACAACTAACAACGCCAACGTCGCCGAAGCCAATCCATCTGTTTTTTCATATCTGCTTATCATTTTCATTATTTCCATTTTCAGTTTTGCGTATTACCAATAAAAATTTATCATAGAATTTATTCAAGAAAGTCAGACAATAACAGCGTGACGAGAGGAAAAGCGCGTTTCATCTATTTACAACTTCAGCTTCACTGCAATCTGTCTCGGGTTCGGAGACTACCCCAAGGGTCTCTGCTCCACGAACCCGTTACATATGCTGCAGGCCCAACAACTTTCATTTTTTGATTTTACGAAAAAGAAATTGTCCACATTTTTGGCTTCCTGTTCGTGCTTCCGAGAACAAAATAAAGAATATATCGACCACCATATTTCATCTCAAAGCCAAACCCTTGATTAGTATTTTTAAAACGAAGCATTCTCAATACCACTTCCATCCCGAACCGAACTTCAAATCATCAAAGACAGCATGACAAACTATTAAATAATTTCATAGACAAGTGTGTCAGTTGTTTGCAACACTAAAGATTTTCGCCGAGAAAGTGACAGCACTTGACTTTTTGCAAACTGCAACCATGACGTAGGGTATATAGATAAGATTTTAGTTAGCAAAGGGAGGGCTACGATATCCTGTGGGCCATCGTACGTTTAGTAGAATCTTTTTGAAAAAATTTAGCTATTTTCCAATTTGAGGAATGTGTTTCAAAAAGTCTATAAGATTTCAAGCGCTAAATTTTTCCTATCTTAAAACCGTGTTTATACCGACTGATATTGAGGCTAGGCTAGAAAATTTTGCTTGGAGGCGACATATCCCTTACTTTTCCTACACCCATACTTTGTTAGAGTCGCAACGGCGTTTGCGAAAATTTTATTTGCAAGTCGGTGCGATCAATTACTGATCTTCGATGATCAGGTTGTGGGCTCAAATCTAGCTTGCTTTCGCACTTTTGCCTCTACGAAAAGGACGCTGCAATTTTTAATGCTTGGCTGCAAATTCATCAAACGTTATTATTTTAAAAGACATTCGCACCTCAGAAATAACACTAATAGATTCTTCTTCACGAGTAATTTGGTGGTCAAAAGTTTTACTTTCATCACAAGGAGTCTTCAGCCGAATTCGATTGATGGAATCCCGTAATTAAGAGCGGTACATAAGGTTAAATCATGAATGCATACATTCAGACATACATACAGCGACATTTTGGCCTAAATCTCCATTCCGGTTTGCAGCTCACTATCAATCTCTTAGCGTAGCTCGGCAGCTTTGTCCGTAGTTATGGCAGGTTAACAAATTCAAGAACATTTGTGAAAGTAATGCAATGGTTTAGCTTAACCCCTGTGACCAAAATTATAATCATCCTTGTCTAAAATCAAGACCAGCCAACACAAACAGTCTATCATTTCACTAGCATTTGTTTGTTTTTTCCACAAGTACAAATTTAAGTACGTAAACTCCTCATTCTGTTTTTAGTAAATACTACTACTGTGAGCTGGAAAATCTCAGTTTACTAGTTCATTTCTAAAGTGTAAACCTTTTTATTACCAGGCCAGTCGCCCACAACCTTCTGTCACTTTCATTGTTTTGTAAATTAAGAGTAGACTTGTGGAGTCGGTTGCTAAAAAATGAATTCTAGAGGTTGCTAGTAGCTAAGTAGCAATTTTCACGGCGATCTTTTATTAAGAGGGATCTGCCTTTAGCATCACACCAAGTTAAAATAGAAAATTTTGCTCAAAAATGATCACCAACATCATACCGCACCATACAGCAATCTATTGCATCATGTCATTAACCCGCGACCGATTTCGACTTTATTGGGTCTCATGTTATTTTATTTTCGACCAAGACAAGTTATTTTCGACCAAAACAGCAGAAAAAATGCTTTTCATAAAGTGCAGTTTCACTCAAGGATGTTGTTTTCTTATAATTTTCCTTTAAACTTCTAACTACGTGTGCCTAGTTCCTGCTTAGGCGTAACAGAAACGTTAAAAGGTACATAACTTTGATCCCAAATTTTTACCTTTGATCCCGGTAACTCTATGAATGTAACATTAAGCAGGTGCGACGGCTTTATCGTCCAAAATTTTGTGAGGAAAGTGAAGGAGAGTTGTAGTAAGTGGCATTATTCCTTCTTTTCGAAAAGAGGGGGCGGGAACAAAGTCAAAAGTAATGATTGCGCCAACACAGATTTTTTCCCAATTATAGAAGTATATTATTTGGTAGTAGGCCTGTTGCATGACATGGTGCGTGCCATTTTGTATTTATATTTGTGATATTATCTCATTTGCCAGCGCTATATGCTTTGGTTTTGACATTGCCAGAAAAGTGGCCGTACCTTTTCAAAAAGACCACACAATGTATCTCAGTACGCCCATTGAGCTATTTTCTGACAAAAATATTTCCTCTAGATCCAATACTACAAAATGATAAGCATATCATTTTATTTTAATTTTTCCCTAAACTTTCGATTGTACTGCATTTAAAATAACTGCTTCCTTAACAGGGATGCTAGAATATAGGATAAACAATTTGATTTAACTGCTGATAACAAAAAGTCTATTGGAAAAATCCGTTTTCAAAGCTAAAATGACTACTGTACTTGAAGTTTATTTTAATCCTTCTTCTTAATAGACAACTAATTATTTCCACTTTCACGTGCAGTGGTGCAATCTATAATTTTTGTTTTAAAATGAGTAAGCATTATAGCTTGAATTTGAATCCGAATATCTCAGGTACGTTAGGATCTGTAAACCTACCATCTTTGAACGATTTTCACTACAGATATCTAGCTCCTACAGTTTTTTTTTTTTTAAAGTAACTTTTTTAGTCGGTAAGATAAAATTTGTTACATCTGGAAATACAGCAGCAAGGTAGCAGAAAACATTTAGGAGAGGAGAGGGGAATTCCCACAAGTTTCTTGAAATTAAAAGAATTTTAACTATACTGTATCTTAAAACACATGTTTTGGTTTTTGTGTTTATTTTGCATCTCAAGTTGCATGTAATAGCGTTGACTCCAACTTGCAATTTATTTTGTTACAGTACAGAAACTTGTTTTGTGATAATAACAAATATAATATAAAAACTTAAGTTTGATTGAGAATATCCCAGTGTGTAATCAACAAAGGCGCAAAAAATATTCATTATTTCACAAGAAAAAAGCTAAACATTAAAATTGGATTCAAGAATTTTTTGAAGGAGGGGGAAGCATGATCTTTTCTTCGTTTGCCCCATGTTAGTCTATGGAAACCAGATTGATTCTAAACTCTAATTACTCTAAATATTACTCTTAGATTTATCACAATTACTCTAAATATACAAATAGCTTTGTGGCAATAGCAGGCTACCGTACGCTGGATTACGTTTTAAACTTGTACAAGCAAATATATACGGTACCGTAATACTTTACCATAAAATACCGCAATACTCTACCAGTATTCAGGCTCAAACGCGTTTACCCCTCATCAGCAATCGCTAATTCAGTGTAAATGTATAGTCAACATCAGTCTGCTCAATTTCCAAGGCCAAACTTAACAAACCGTTAGCCCATGTTTTATTTTTAATACACAATAATTGCAATTTTTATATTGACATTTTATGGTGGTTACTTCATATCGGCACAAAAAAAGAATAAACAATCAAGCACAATAATAAAATGTCCGAGTTTTCGCGATTGTTTATTTGTTTGAAGATTTTCTACAGCAACTTTGAGGAATAATTGCATCAGCATCTCACCCTTCAAAGTTATTGGGAGGAGGTACCAATCCCAAGATTTATAACCCTGCATACTCAAGAATTATTAATTATAAAACATATCATTTTGATTTTGGTAGCAACGTGTGAAAAAATAACAGGAAATAAAGCAGGCCGCCAGATACCAAATCAATAAATATTTTACATTCACAACTAATATTACAAAATTTTTAAATCGCATATTCAGCGTTTCTTCTAAGGTTTTAGTAAGTGCAAATCGGCCGACGGAAGTGCGAAATCCCAGCCAATTCTAGGAAAACCGCCGATCAAAAGTAAACAAAATCCGTCAAAAATGACCGCATTTGTGCTTGGAAATTTTCATTCGCGTAGATGCTTTTATGGTGTCGTTCAAACAACAACACATGGTGTAAGACATATAGATATCTAAGCGGATGAAATTCCCTCATAAAAATGCTTAAAGGCAAAAGCATGTACTGTTGGAGCCACCTCATTGCGTTAGCGCATGATAATCTGCGCTGTGACCAATAATTAAATTTCTGTATACGCCACTAAGTGTGACGTCAATAGCTCGTCCAGGTGGGGGTTTACCCGAAAAGCCCCGTGATTACGCCACTGATCCCGTCCCGACATTAAAAATATAAACAATTTTATTCAAAAATTAACTCCAGCCGAAGGCAATTTTTCTTCTTCCTCTGGGAATGCTATGCTATTTCATTGTGCAGATGGTTAGATTGATATGATTGGAGAAAAATCAAATAGCTATTAGTGGTAACTAATTAAAGCGATCACAGTTCAACGAGAAGAAAGAGAAAACAAGAAAAGTATTTGACGTTTATCCGTATCATATCTTCGAAAACTATAAATGAAATTGGCAGTGGCAGAGAAAAGTTCAGAGTGAACACTTAATTAATCATAAGCTTAAATGTTTGCAATAAATACCATATTACACACCTTTTAGTTAAAAACATTGTGGCTAATGTCAATTTACTCCCACCTAATGGTTTGCGTTGGTCCACGGTGCCTTATTATGAAAAACGGCAGCACTGTACCAGCGAGGTAACTTAGCCCCTTAACTGCGCCAGTCACCATTTGGTGATTTCTTCCTATTGCGTTAATCGCCAATTGGTGATATCAAATTTTTCCTGAGTATTTCGTTGCATTAATCGCCTTATGGTGATGATTTTCTATTGGCTAACAATAATGATATCGCAAAAAAACTCCACGATAGCTTGTCCACTTCCGAAAAATAAATTCCGTAGCGAAGGGGTTTTTAGTGTTCTCATGCTTTCATAAACTCCGCAAACTAATGATTTAAAGTGGGCTATTATAATGAATCGATATCAATACCGTGATCCTTTAAACCCATGTAGTAAAGGCTTTTTACATGTGAGAGACTACTGTGAGTGGAAAGCTAAAAATTGTCCTTTTTGAGCAAAGCTGGCATGTTAAGAAGTAAGAAAATAGGTTGTTACAATTTTTAAATCCCTTCACCAATGAGTGCCATTGATTTTCTTAAACAGGCGGCATCACAAACGCAAATTTTGGGACATTTTTCTCATCGCAGGCCTAATTCAATTTAATTTAGCACTGGGTTCAAGCGAGGGCAAAGTGAAAATCTCGTATAGGAATAAAATTTCTTGTGGTAAAAACTAGAAGAAAAATGAGCTTTTAATAAAATTTCCTCTTCCAGCGCACCACAAGCATTGCTAAATCACTTATTGGCACTTGAAAGTAGCCAGGTTTAATATCAAAATTTTCGATAATTTAACCACAAACTACTTAAATCTCTCGCCTTGCAAAAGTGCTTAATGTGATATAATAAAAAATTGTCGCAGTATAGTACCCCCTACAGTACTTGCAGCAAGAAGATTAAAAATTTCAGAAGGCAAGGATGAAAAATTTTTATTCTACCCCAGATAATAATATGCTCTCACTTTGAAGTGTTGAGTTATAAATTATAAATGAGCGTGTTTTTCCCTATTACGTGCTGACAACATCTACTACCCCTAGTTACATAAATAGACTTTACGCACGTCCTTAAAAATATTTAGCATATGTACTTACATAATTATATTCGTACATAACTAATTTCCCTACTACGTACGCAACTAAAAACGTCAGGCCTACGTCTATTCGCTATGCGTTGTAACACGGCCTTAGAGAATGCAGAGTTATTGAAAGCTAGCATAATTTTTCATTGCGAATTTGCGTTTTGTCCTTTTCTTTATTCGGCACAATCTCAAACAAGGGACTTATAAAGATTTTAGGTAGGCTATAACAATCAATTTCGTTGCAGTAGGCTATAACAATGAAATATCTACGTTTAACGTTGACTTTGATATGGTTTAAAAATTAAAACAAATGAGAAGCGCAAATGGAATTCTAAAGCTACATGTTTAAAAATAGGCGTCTGGAAATGCTTAATGAATGCAAAAAATGTTCTCTTGCGCTTCATTCATTAATATAATATTTAGCTCATAGCATATTGGGTAATTCTCTAATGAAATCAAATGCAACTTGCTCAGGGTTTATTCTGTCATTTCATCATACTCAAAAAATATTACCGCTCTTTGTTTTTAAGGAGGTTCACTAAAGAAAACCCTCTTTTTGCTCCAGCACTAGACGCCGTAAAAACTCGAACAACATTTTTTAGTATAGCAAAGACGTGGTTGCTTAAGTTCATGAGGGTTATGCAAACTTAAATATAGAACAAAATTTTAGATTTGGACTAGTGTTTTTGATATAACGTTTATTATATAGCTAGACAGATAAAAATCTACATTGCCTTATGGATAATCCTGCACATTGAAACCAAGTCTGAGTTCGAACATTAAAACCTGCCTTTTTTACCGTTTTCATGTTGAAGTGGCCGAGATTATGAATTTCGTGCTTTACATATCTCCATTTGCCAATCAAATCTTTGGCAGGTGAAGATACGCAAAGTAGTTATTGGTATCTACAAAAAAATGTTACATGGCATTAATATAAAAATTGCTTCAATTACGTGTAAAAAAATTTTACATTCATACACACAGGTAGTCAGGCTCAAGTCAAATGTTTTTCTTTTGGAAAAGACATTTGGTGGTAACAACACAATACAGGGTGGGCCATAAGTTTCCATACATAGGCAAAATAAACATTTTATGTTGAAAAACCATTTTTATTTATATAATGTGCTCTATATGATTCCCATTGTTTTCAAAGCACATATTAACCCGTGTTTCCCACTGTTGATGAACACGCATCAGCACATTTGAAGGTATGCTTCTAATGGCGTCGGTGATTCGCTCTTTTAGGTGATTTATGTCTTGTATCTTTACCTGATACACCATAAACTTCAAATGCCCCCAAAGATAGAAATCAAGAGGGGAGAGATCTGGAGATCTTGGAGGCCACTCTACAGGACCACGCCGACCAATCCAAGCATCCGGAAACTGCTGATCCAAAAACCGACGCACTTGAATACCATAATGAGGTGGAGCTCCATCTTGCTGGAAGTAAACTGGGTAGTCACCTTCCTCGTTTAGCAGGGAAGGGAGAATTTCTTCTTGCAACATATTAAGATACTTTCCTGCATTAAGATTTTCACTGACAAAAAGTGGTCCAATAATTCTGTCTCCCCATATCCCGGCCCACACCATCAATTTGCCGGCACCTTGCATCTTCGTCGGACTCAGCCATTTAGGATTCTCATTACTCCAATAACGTAGATTTTGCCGATTAACCTCTCCATTGACGTAAAAATTTGCGTCATCTGTAAACAAAATCTTAGTAGAAAAGTTTGGATCCTCGTTCACATTACTTAATGCCCATTCACAGAACTCCATGCGTCTATCCGGGTCATCTTCACTCAAATGGTGTGCCATATGCAATTTGTATGGATGCCATTTGCTTGCTTTTAAAATGCGCCTGATACTCGATCTGCTGACACCACTTTCTGCAGACAACCGTCGCGTGCTTTTTCTGGGACTCTGTACAAGCGCTGTAAGTATCGTAGCTGTTGTGTTTTCATCGGTGGCCGTACGTCTTGGACCACTTCTTGGTTGATCTGCAACATTTCCAGTTTTCTTTAACTTGCTAATAAGTTTAGCCACAGTGTCATGTGTGATGTTCGTTCCATGTTTTCTGTTGAAGTTCAGTGCAACCATGCGACTGCTTCCCGACCCAGCAATCAGTATAATTTCAATTTGTTGCTCTTTCGTCTTCTAGGGTATGTGGAAAACAAAAAAAAAATACACTATGTATGTATTATAACAAAAACAAATACACTATATATCTGGAAAACAAAAAAATACAATATGTATGGAAACTTATGGCCCACCCTGTAGAACTGAGTGCGGTTAAAAAGTCAACGACTAATATTGAAGCTTGCTTTAATCTAAAGCGTTATCTGTGACTTTTTAAATAAAGTTTGCAAAGTCAAGGGGGAAAGTAAGGTAAGCATATTCAAAATTTTTGATTGGTCGGACCAATCAAAAAATAGGAAAATGCAGTCAGCTTTCTTTTAAAAATATCTAGGTGCAAGACAGATTTTAGTTAGAAAATACCCAGGTGCATGGAAAAGTTTCATTTTCGATCTACGTAGATGCAAACCATGCAATTAGGCAATGAGTAGCCAGCCAAGTTTCATTTAAAATGTATTTCATAGATGCTAGTTGGATTTCGTTCCAGAATAGTGGAGGTGCAATACATATTGACGTTAGAAAATTTTCTCATGCATCAATGCCGAAGATGTATATGAATTTTATGTAGAAAGTACGAAAATGCATGCATGAACTTTTTATTTAGGAAATACGGAAATGCGATTCTCGATTCTTATGTGGGTTGGTCGCACAATGAATGCCACAGGTTGGATTATATGTGGCATGGAGCTTTGGACTTGGAACAATGGTCATAGGGCAAACGCAATGGGATAATGGTCATGACGCAATGCTTATGAGGCAATGAACATTATCAAAATGCCATGAGGAAATGGTCATTAGGAAAAAGTGATTACCCAATTGTCATGGGCCATAATCGATATGGGAATGCTGTAGCATAGGCCTAATGAGCATTAAGCATAAAGGACATGGGGCAGAATGAGCGTGGAGCCTAATGGTCATGGGGCATAATGAGAGTGAGGCGTTATGGGTATGAGGCATACCAGGCCGGAAATAAATGGACATGCGACACAATGGTAATAAAGCATGATGGGCATGGAGTACAATAACCATGAGGCATAATGGGCACAAGACACAGCAGGTACCGCAAGGAGCATAATGGTCATTGGGCATAATAGGCATGGGGGATGATAAGTACGGGGCATATAGGAGTCGGAGATAATGGGTATAGGTTGTAATGAGCATGTGGCATAAGAGGCAAGGGATATAATAATTAAGAGGCATATTGGGCATGTCGAAAAATGGGCATTAGGCATATTGGGATTAGGATGTAATGGGTATGGACAATGGAGGCGTGGGGCAAAGTGGCCATAAGGTAACTCATACTGGTACAAAATGTTCAAAGTAAAGTTGGAAATGATGCAACATGACCATGGGGAATTGATAAAAATGAGGTAATGGCATGGGGTAATGTAGGCTTACAGCAACATGATCATAATGCTATATGTGCACATATGGCATTAATGGAGTAATATCACGGGGCATAATTGGCTTGAGGCAATTGATGTGGGGCAAGTTTTAAGCATCAATTGTGGGAGTGAATTAATACACATGAAGCAATAGGCATGGGTCAAAAAACAATTAGCTCTGTGGGAAACATGTGTGTGGGAGCAGAAAGTGTGCTGTATAGATTTCACTTAGGAAATGCTTATAGGCATGTAGGAAATACGGAGGTGCATGTAAATTTCAGTTAGAAAAGACAAAGATGCATGAAATTTATAATTAGAAAATGCGGAATTCAATGGCATATACAGGGGCGAACCCAGGATTTCTTCAAGGGGGAGGCCAAAATTTTGTGAACAACACAGCCCAGATGCTGTGGTAAAACCTTTAGGATCTAGTCACAATAGGAATATCGAGGTTTTCTCCCCAGAAAATGAGAGGTGTGTGCGGTTTTTGAATTGAAAGAAAAGAAATTTAATGCAATTGCACACACAAAAAAGTTTTGCCCTTCCACAATTTCACCCAAAGTATTTACTAATACAAACTGATTGGTGATGGTAATCGGCGAACCAAAAAAATTTACTGGAGCTGAATGTAAAAATTTCACTTAATTGAAATTTAGCCTTCGATTTTTACGTGATAATTCATCAATCACATGTTTAAAATTTATGTTGAAGTCACGGTAAACAAATAACAACAGAGCACTTAATGAACGTTCATTTGTTGCTGTAGTAACCGGACTAGTTGCCAATATTTGAAGAACTTCCAAAAATGGATTCGAATTATTGATTTATAAAGGCAATCTACGCGCTTTTTATGCATGCTCACACGAATGACGTGGTTATTTCACAAAGTAATAGTATCGCAAATATTAAAAAAACCCTCCCACAATTTAACGAGACCATACCTGGACGCGTTTCGTCCTTTTGTTTCAATCATCAGCAGGGCCTGTCCCGTCATCATCTAAAACCAAAATCCCATATTTGCTATAATATGAAAAATGTAGTATTATTCTATCACCAATTCCTTCGCACACATCATGCGCATGGTGCATGCTATCGTTTTGGTACGGGGATCCCATCCGTATCAAAGATGCAGTGTACCACTCAAAGAGTTTATAGTAAGCGAGATCTATTTAAAACCCTTACCTCTATGAACATAGCAGGTGATCACCATAATCGTATCATACATCGATTTATTGAGTTACAAAGGCAATCTACGCGCTTCATATGCATGTTTACACAAATGACGTGGTTATTTTACAAAGTAATAGTATTGCAAATATTAAAAAAACTTTTTTAAATATTAAAAATGATTGCATGCATCATGCGCGTGATGTGTGCGAAGCAATTGGTGATAGAATGATACTACATTTTTCATAATATTGCAAATATGGGTTTTGGTTTTAGATGATGACGGGACAGGCCCTGCTGATAAGTTTAAAAGGACAAAACGCGTCCAGGTATGGTCTCGTCAAATTATGGGAGGGTTTTTTTAATATTTGCAATACTATTACTTTGTGAAGTAAACATGCATATAAAGCGCGTAGATTGCCTTTGTAACTCAATTAATCGATGTATGATATAGCTATGGTGATCACCTGCTATGTTCATAGCAGTAAGGGTTTTAAATAGATTTCGCTTACATAAACTCTTTGAGTGGTACACTGCATCTTCCAGAGACGGATACGAATGTATTTCTTTAGCAGAAAGCAACACGCTTAAAGTGTTGAACGCTAAAGAATCACCTTCGTGGCGCAGCCAATATAAACGCCATCGCATAAATTCAACCTCCACAGCGTCAATGCTGTCATCCACAAAGGGAAGATAGAAGTTCACAGCATTTCTGATCAAAGCAAATGTCACGCTATACACTGACAGATGGTATCAAAAATTGGAGTTTTATGCAATCAACAAGATCAGAGTAAATATTTCGCTGAGTTTGTCAAGCAAAGTGTCAATAAAAGGCAAAAAGACAGAACGCCTGAAAAACTGTAATGGTAAAACAGCTAGTGAATTCGCTTAATCGGCTTGCCGATTCACAATTCTAGGCATGGGTATGGATTCCCCGTAGACATTATTGGCATGTTTAAAGAGTCCAACAAATATTTCTTCATTGTCCCTCAAAACCTGGATAACATCTTTGCAACTGGTAATACTCGTAGAATCTAATGCAGTCAAAATAATTTCTTGATGCTCTGTAGCTTCTTTGCAACTGTTTTGGCAAGTTTCAGTTTAGCATTGATAACTTCTAGGCTGACCAAAAATCTAGGTGTTGTTGTCGCTTTCAAATAAGGCGAGCCCTTTCAAGAACTTCTCCATGTCTTGATTCTGACGGTTGATCAACAGAACCAACCACTGCCGGATAAAACTCCTTCAAAACAAAGACAACATCATAGTTCTCAATCCACTTTGTGGAGCAATTAGGCTTCAAAGGCAAATGCGAAGAATCAGGACATATGACGTAACTTAAGCACGCAGTAGCAAAAGACGTTTTTCAGAATTAGAAAAAATACCGATATATCTTTCATGGTGCTTATGCATGCTTAAATTTCGCGTTCGTTGTAAGCCAGAAAATGTTACCGTAACTTGTGCTATCTCTGATTGTAGCGTCTCTGCTACTTTCGTCCACTCATTAAACTTTTTATTGCGGTCTTTATAGTCTTCTAAAAAACAATTCAGAGAAATGTTGAATTTTTAATTAGCAATTTGATAGTTTTGTTTCCTCCACAGTCTATAGTCCAAAGCATTTTGACTAAAATTAGAAAATTTAAATCGTCAACTATGAATTCAGAATCGTCGAGATGATTTGGTAAATAACTTGCTGAAAATTAGAGACATGCACTAATCTTTGCAACATTTCTGAAACTTTTCCAGAAAGCACAAAATTTGCTTTTACTCGTGGGAAAGCAACTTGTTTTTGTGCAATATTGCTATTAATGTTCTACAGTACTCTTGCGCACCTCTTCAGGCGCCAATAGGTTATTGCTGCATGATTCTTGCGCAAAAAAACTTGCTCGTTTGATTTCGGTATTATATCAAGAAAACTATAGGAAGTTTGAAGCTCATGTGTTAACCTCAGGCATGAAGGCCACGCTACAAGCAAATTTTGGAGCCATTGTTTGTTTTGTGCATAATTTTATTTGGGAACAAAGGGGAGGCCATGGCATCGTGCCCCCCTCACTCCTGGGTATATATTGTTTTCTTCATAAGTGGAAAAGTAATCCTTAGTCTTCAAACAATTGTTTCAACAAGACAATCTTTAGTACATTTCCTGATTTTTTCTAATCATTCGATTGAGCTCTCAACAACATTTTTGATCAACAGTCAATCAACACATACACCAGACTGTATATCCTGTTTCTTTTCGATCTTTTTTAGAACCCATTTCCCGCTCATCTGACTATCTTCCTTCAATCCGACACCAAACAGATCTTCAGTTCTTGAATGAATTCCCCATTTTTTCTCTCACCAATGCAGATCGATAGGCTATGCTTGACAAACTTATATATGTTTTTCTGACCGACTAATTTCGCAACAACTCATTAACAAAAAAAGAGATGCATAATAAACTCAATTTAACTTTGTATTTTGATTCATTTGAATTTTTATATTGTGTTTTCATCATCTTCCGTTATTTTTCCTGTCTCTGCAAGTGATTTACACGATAGAGATGCACAGCGTAACTCAATTTAATTATCAAATTTTATTTGCTTGGATGTTTATATTTTATTTGCTTGGATGTTTATATTTTATTTTTATCATCTTCTGTAAGTTTCCGTATTCCTGAGTTTTCCATAATTTAGTAGGTATTTTTTGTCTTATGTCTATAATTCAGTAATTCCGTATTTTAGTGTGAATTTCGGCATATCTGTATTTCGGCACTTCCATAATTTAGTGGAGCCCGACATTGTGCTCGTGACAGTAATAAACTGATAACCTGTGTTACAGTGACAAAATCAGTTTAAATGTCTTAGGCCGTGAAAGGCAATATTTGTTTCATGTTGTTCGTAATTTTGTTTAATAAATCCCTCAGCTTTTGCTGAAAAAAAAACCGACGCCATGGCATAGTGGTTTGAGCGTCTGCTTCGCAGTCAGTAGACTTGGGGTTCATTACTTGGCTTACCATATGTTTGTGATTAAAAAACGGGAGGCTTGAGGACAACACGACTGACTACGGGTGACGAGGCAAAGTCCGGACCCACTTAGCGGCGGCAATACAAGTGTTGATCTTTTTTTTTTCTTTGCAGCACACTTCCGTTTCGGGTGCAATTTACTTTAGTTCCACCCAAAGTGGGTGAGTCCTCCAAAAATACAGTAGAATTTGTCTAATTTGTCTTCGTTTAATTCGTCAGTTTGCTTAATCCGTCACATTTTCGTCAGTCCCAGCAGAATTCTTATCTTTTACGTGCATTCCAGTTCGTCTAATTCGTCACTTCGCTGAATTCGTCACCTATTTATATCCCCGAAAAACCTTTTGTTCGTCTTATTCGTCATTTGCAGATTCGATTCAATGTTTAAGCAGTATTCACAGCTTTGTTGGTTACTGCAGGATAGATGAATTTAAGCGGTCTCAGTAGTTATTTCAACACGCGTGAGGTCTCAAACAGTCCTTATCGGATTAGATCTCAGTAAAGAAAAGCGTCCCTATTGGTTTAATACAGTAGTCTACGGGAAAATCTCGCTGCAGCAACACAAAGGCTGATGTGCTACTATGCAACGTGTCCAAAATGCGGCAAGACATATTGGCAAGGAAAGCCTTTAATAGAGGAAAGCAAACCAAAATCACACATTTTTTGCAAGTTAGCAATTTCGGTTGCACTGACTTTGTGTATTATTTTCTATGTAGCCTACTGCATGATTTGTGTTCCGTGTAAGTGCATTGTATTCAATAATAAACCTAACAAACTTCGTTAATAACAAAACAAGCCCATGGTATACAAGCCAATTATAGAGTTTTTACCTGTTTGCATAATTAGTCAGTTCGCCTAATTCGTCACTTTTTTCTAATCCCCTTGAGGTGACGAATTAGGCAAATTCTATTGTAAAAAAAGGTCATCACCTGCTTTGCTTTTTTTTGAGTCATTTCCGGCCCAAATCGTCATCGAGCTACAGTTTGTTGTCATAATGCCTTTACTTACCAGGACAAACGTTTAAATGCCGTAGTTCTAGCTGTGCTGGCTGACTGAATGAACAAACGGGACTTTCGATCGATTGACCGGGACAAGGCCTGAAAAAACGGGACTTTCGATTGACTGACCGGGACAAGGCCTGAAAAAACGGGACGTATGGTAAGCTTATTCATTACCCTTGTCGAGTCATATCAAAAGACTTTAAAAAATAATATTAATAGCTTCCTTGTTTGGCGCTCGGCATTTTTTGTAGGTTGTGGAGAACAATCCAGCAAGTTCGCTTGTTGTGTCTTTGGGCAAGGAACTTCACTAGACGCCCCACTTTTACGTGGAAGACAGGTGACCCAGACGCTTCGGAAATAGCAACTCCCAAGCGAGTGCGGATATACCGTCGAAAACATAGCAATACAATTCGCTTTCTCAGTTTCTCGTGGATGGGGGATAAATATGGCAAATAAAAAAAGTTTACTCGACTTTGCCTAAGTGACTGTTAGCCGGTTAGCGTACTCATCAGTATGAGATACTAGGTGAGGTAACGTGGTAAAAATACAGGATTGAGCAGTATGAATTGCAAGTTGGATCTTTGAGGTTATAAAATTTAATTGATATGCTTTTTGAAAATTTTGTGGAGCAGCTGCAGTGTATCTGTTTTACGTATAAAAACGCAAGTAGTTAATTTCCAAGACTTTGAAGGTGACAAAGGTCAACAAATTTCAAACAAAAAATGACCTTGAAAATGGTTTCAGAAAGCATAAAGTTGCGTGTATATGAGTGAAACCTTGCAAAATTTTTCTGAAAGGCATGCCCCCAGACCACCCATGGTATTGCTTGTGGCACTCACCGTGAAATATGCCAAAAGGGCAGTTTTCCACTCCTTGCTAATTTTTTTTTCCTGCTCCCCTGCTAACAAGTCTGGTATTGTGTCATAGTCTTGCAAATCATTTTCATTATTGTACTGCAAGCTTTAAGGTCTTTGTTGCATGAGATTTTGCATCTACCACGTTGTACACCAGTATGTAGGCTCACAAGTGCATTTTTAAGTTTTTGAAATTGATTTTAACTACAAATTTGTAACCTGGACAAAGTGAGCAAACCAGTGAAGTATTTCTTCTGATACTAGTACAGTATTAAAAGAGAGCTTGAAACTGTCAAGGTCAAGCTTAGCTTAGGAGCCAGAAATTGCAATTTACTCTTACAATGTTAAAAAAATCATTTACAATTATTCAAAAATTATAGAAAATAGTCACTGGCAATGAGTGTTGGAAAGACTATAGTCCAATCATGGTAAAAAAAAGGCAGTGGCTATTTTGCCGTCAACAGCAAATTACCCTCAGAGACTATTTTGCCGTGAGTTATTTGTGATTGGTCAATCTAAATGACGTACTAAACATGTGACTTTTGGTCGTTTCTGATTTGTCAATTTTAAAAACCAATTAAAAAAATTTTGCACCCCTAGGTCTCTATCCCCCACCTTGTACACTCCCTTTCAGTGTACACTGCCCCGTACGTTTACATACCGGGCCTGCCCCTACGGTGTACACTGCCTTTCTTTTAATGCTCTGCCAGCTGAGATTCAAACCTGCAACCATAGTATCTGGAGACCAGCGCACTATCCACTACACCACAGTGTCACTGGTGTAGTAATAGCAAATACAGCTATATAAACACACGTCAATGACTATGGCAAAATAGATTCCAAGGGCAAATTGCCGTCGACGGCGAAATAGCCACTGCCTAAAAAAAGCTCAACTTAATTTGAGTCATTTGGATGATATGAATCAACTTGACATCAATGACTTGTGACTAAACGTGTGACCCACTTCCAACACTCTTAAACAATAAAAGTGTAGCAAATGACTTGATTTTTCTTGAAATTGTTATTTTGTGAAGCTCAGCCACCATAATGTTAAGTGTTTTTGACTGGCGGCTATCTTTTATAATTTTAAAGACTTTATTTTTTGATAAATCTTTTGGAAATTTTTATAGTTAATGCTAAAGAATCATGCTTGCTAGGAAAAATAGTTTCTAACTTTTTCTAAGTATTGTAAGTTTCTTAGGTCTACTAGGAAAATTGTTCAACTAAAAATAATAAAGGGCAATCAATTTTTGATCAGCCATTATAAACTAATTATTAGTCTTAACTAGTTAGACATGTTGCTAAAAAGCTAATTTCTTCAGCTTTCAAATGAAACTGATTGTTAGTATCTTATGATCTTATCAGAACCTTTATCAGTTTATATGTTAAAAGTTACCGGTTTTTACTCAGTTCACCACTTTTTTTGAGGAAGAGAAAAAGTTGCAATACAAATTTTAAAGTTCAATTCTTTTAGTATAAAAATAATGGTTAAAGTACAAATTTGAAAACAGCATATAGCAATTAATTCATCCTGAAGTTTTTTGTCTGACGATTATTGAGGGTATATACATCAGAATGAGAAAGGCAGGAAGAGAGAAGTGTGGGTGGTTTTTATAGCATAAACACAAACAATGATTGGCATGAACACAGAAAATGCACTGGCACTGATTGGGTAGATGTGTTCAAGGTGAGCAAGTGACTAGTGTGACAGTTTGCAGCTATAGACAAATTCACTTTGTTTGCATAGGTCTGGTTTATATGTATGTGGCTTCAAGAAAAGAAAGGTGGAAGGCTGTGCATCTCTTTGGAAGTATTTTTTTTCATTGCTTCCTGCATGCATGATGGGTTTTGCAAAAGATGTTCAATTGCTTAGAACAAGGTTTCAGGTGGGCTCCTATTGGATTGCATTGAGCAAAAAGGATATTCGAAAACATGTAGAGTGTGTCTTTGCAAGGTAGATTTGGGAACACCTTGTTTATTCCTTTGTTGCAACTCTTGGGAAGTACAACCTATCTACTACCTATCACAGTAATACAGGAATTGGTAGGCAATGTTGCTATCATAAAAAGCACAAAGTAAATCCTTATTGTTTGCTGACATGACTTGTCTAGTGGTGTAGATGATGCAAGGTTTGACTGCAAAGTTTGACTAATTTTCCAAAAACATCTGCAGTTGTTTCTTTTTTCTTGGTAACTTTCTCAGTGTTAAAACTCATCAGCAGACTTAAAGCTCTTTCAGGTATTACTACTTTGTTCATTCTGTCATCCTTCGTGGTTATTTTAGCTTCCTTTAGCAGTTCTGTTGACTTTGGTTTTGCTTGCTCACTCTCTAGCTTGTTTTATCATCTTCTACTCCAATGGTGGGATTGTTTTTTATGATTTTAAAGCTTCCATCTATCCAGAATCTTGTAAAATTGCATTTGTTGATGCTGCAGCAAGTTTGTGCCTTTTACCTGGAATCCAAGCAAGTAATTACAAGCTTCAACAAATTGCTCTCAGCCGTTTATTTTTTTGCTTGAATTCTTTTTTGTGCTTTTTTGACCTTGATGTTGATTGCATAAACTCAGTATCACATGAATAAGTAATTGATTGTTTTGTTTCTGTCCCAGTCTTTTCCACTATGTTTCTAAATCTTGTGAAGTGTTATGTGCATGAGTTGATAACTGTTTGACCTTCCTTGCACAAATGCATGCTCTCCAAGAAAATTAAGACCTCAATGGTTTGTAGACTGGCTCTTTTGAATACTGTTCTGTTATTTATGTCAACATTGAAGATGATAACGTGATCATGTGATAGCCATGCTGAGATTAATTATGTAGTGCTTTTTGCTTATTAAGCCCACCTCATGGCCAGACAATTTTGATCTCATTTAATCAGTGGGTTTATTAACCAGGGGACAAATTTTTGCCACCTTCATGCACATATATGAGTTTAGCCGACTGCGTTATGGCTAAAACTCGCTAAATCTATTAACATTGTACACAACAGTTACAGATAATGGTCACTTTAACAGTGATCAAACAATCCTAAAATCTCAAGTTGCTCCGGCAAGGCTACATCTTTAGATTTCTGCCATTTTGAAAGAAGCCTAAAATCTACTGAGCACCAATTTTCTTGCTAATCCATTATGGCACTAGTAAACAATTAGTGACAAAACAGTTGAATTAAGAACTAGATTAGCAGTGTATTAAAGTGTGAAAACGTCAAAAGCAAGACAAAGAAGTGTGAGTTGGAACGCTTTTTTACCCAATTTCAAGCAAATGTGTTTGAAAATTGGGCTTAAGAAGTGGGACATTGAGCTTGTAAAGCAATTTTTTTATTATTGGAATTAATGAGGCAGTTCTTGAGCAGACAATTTTTGAGCTTATTAACTGTAACCGTAATAAGTGAAAACTACCGTATTTAGCAACTTTTGTTTAACCCTAAATTTTAGAATATAATCCTGCACTGCTGGAACTATGCCATTCATATTATTGTCTGTGGAGTTTCATGGCCTGATTAGTTGGTGCTGACAACCGCAACCAACCTTGTAACAAATGCAGTGCTCTCAAAATTAAGTATTGTACCAACCCCATCAGACTTTATTTTTACTTCCAGCAAGAATCAACATTTCATTTGCCAATAAGTATACATTCGGAAACTACCTAATTGTTGGATGACTAACTATAATGACTGTAATCCAGCAAACCGTCAATTTCTTTTCTAAGTCAAAAGTTTAAACGGTTACTGCCAACAAAAAATTATATTAGAAACTTCAATTTTTCTTAGTTATGTAACATTATTGAAATAATGGTGCAGTGGCTGATGATGTAATGTGTAGACTTAATGTCACTCAGATATAGTTTGAGGTCAATCAAATCACCTAAATACAATAATTTCTCAAATATCTTATACACGACAGTAGATAGTTTTATACAATGTATTAAATGCATGCAGGAAAATCAATTTTCAGATTCATTTATGCAGGGTGTTTCAAAAGTCACGCCCGATTTTTAAAATGAAAAAAGATGCTTAAAGAACGAATATATATTTCTGATAAGTAGTATAACTACATAACAATGAAAAATGGAATTACAGAAAATTATAATGATAAGAATAAATCAGAAAATAAAATAAAGTTAATTGTACACATTTTATTCATAATGTTCAAACACTTCTCCTTCTACCTGAATGCATTTCCGCATCCTCGCAATGACACTTTGACAGGCTTTTTCACATTATTCAATGTCAATACATAAACATTTTTGTCTTATAATGTCTTTCAATTCAGGAATAGTGCGAGGGTTTTATTCTATGTTAGAAATGATTAGAGAAAGCATAGATATAGAAAATATCCATTGACTTTTTAACTGTATAAAATTGGGCATGACTTTTGAAACACCCTGTATAAGAAATTAAATCTCTGGCAGGCATGCAACCAGGATTTTTGTAAGGGAGGGGCTGACTAAATACGTGTTATTATGATTACTAATCAGCAATTTTGCTGTTATAGATTTTAATTAGCTCACAAGTTGATGCAATCTACTTCAATAGGTAATGAGCCTACAAATAATATGTTTAACTGCTCGTATTTTTTTGCTCAATTAATGTCTGGTTTTATATGCTTCAGCCTAAGCCCATGGCAACCAGACATGATAAAAACTGCATAAACCTCAACATCATGTCTTAAACTAAATACTAACTTTGCAGGATAGCTTCTTGCTCTACTTTTTATTAGCCAAGGTGATTAAGATCACTGTTTGGTGATAATTAGTTACTCGACACAAATATATGATTATCGGCATTGACTATAGTTTACACCAACAGAAAAGTAGCCAAAGTTAGGTATCAAAAGGCCTTAAAATACTTCTACTAGTTTTCAAAAGTGGGTATAGTTTCATAGGTTTCTGATTATGACAGGTTGAAGGGGACAATTTCCCCCAGGCTTTTTAGTTGCAACACAAAGTATCACTAAAACTACAGAATGCAATCATATTTTCCATTAGAACTTGTTGCATATTCATTTAAAACATTGCCTGTGTCAATTGGTCGTTTCTGGTAAATTGAAAGCAAAGCAAGAATGGTCAACTGTTGTTCTCCCATTGAGGATCTTAGATATGTCTTTAGATGCTGCATGGTGCTAAAGCTATGTTCACTTACAATGCAGACCTTTTCCCAAATGTTCAAAAATTTCTTACTATTTTGGTAATGTTACCTGTATCAACTATTTGAAAAGGTTTGCATTGCAAGCTTTCAAAGCATCGGTAGCGTTTGTTGGAAAAGTGGCAATATCCTGTTTCACTTTTCTTTCCAGTGAATAATGTCTGGAACAGTTAGATTGTTATCAACGTCTTGTTGATATAATTCCAACCAGTTTTCTGTCTCTGAAGAAGATATCAGTGCCACAGTGTGTTTGGGTATCAAATTCCAAAGACTTTGGCATTTCATCCTTTGGTTATTAAATCTTTCAGACATTTGCGCCAACAATTGCCCTGTATATGGTACATAAATGAATTGGCAGAAATATCTTTCTACATCATTAACTGGATAGTTTTCTCAGTGATTTTGACGATTAGCCATTGGCTCTTTTCGACATCATTAGTGGAATCTCATACTTTTGATATAGATTTTTGACTTTTGTAAAAATTTGTTTGAAAGAATCCTCATAATTCTTTCTATTATTGTAAAGAGCTGATTGCGCACTTTTGATTAATTCATTGGTAAAAAATATGTGTAGTTTTTTTGCAACATTTTTCATAGTGGCAAAATTAACCAAGCAATTTTTTTCAATTACACAGCTAGCAATTGCTTTTTTCAATACTGTTCAGAATAGTGATTGCTTTGGCAGAAAGTTGAGGGATTCTTATCCTGAAGGTCTTAAAGTGTTTTTACAGTAGTGGGAAAGAGCTCTAGAAAAATGATGATTGAGTCATACCGCTCAAACCATTGAGTTGGGCACAACAGCTTGCGTTTGGAATTTCTGTTTCAATGTTGCCTTGCAAAGCTTGATCTCAATGCGCAAAGCATGATAGAAAAGTGCACACCTGACCAATTGTACTGCTTATTATTAAGTTTAAAACGTGACTTAGTAAATGCTTAGCAGATTGCCAAGTTTGCATGTATGCTAAACTTCAAGTGCCTTGATTTTTCCCGGTTCAGCTATGATTTAGTAGAAGTGATAAATGTTGTGTTGGGCTAGGGCGTACATTCAATTGTTTATGATTTTGTAAATTGCATTGTTGTTAGAAATGTACATTTGCTGCTGCCGTATTAGCTGAAAACTGAGAGGTTGGAGGAAGTTTTTTGTAAACTAGGAGGTAGATTTCACAAGTTTTTTGTCAATCAAGTATTGCTAGGCAGACCATCTTGTGCACTAAAGGTGAGCCAAAATTCTTTTTTATCCTTTGATTTCCTTTTATAAATCACTCGTTAAATCTGATGTAATACAGCCTATGTACATGTTAATTATAAGACAGTCAATACCATGTCTAAAAACCAATGATTATTTTTATTTTACTCCAGTTTTTTTGTATGTGTCATGGTATTGGAGGGCATTGGGGGACTAAGGCTTTTGCCCCATTTGCTTGGAGATACATAGTGTAAGTTCAAGTTATGGTTTTTAATTTATGATAAATAAAAGTGGCATGGCTATCAGGAGGCTTTAGTTATTTTAGCCCTCATTGTTGCGCCCTTTATCTCTGCCATTGTTAATTAGTGAATATTCAGCTGCAGCGTATTGCTGAATAGGAGCTAATGATGTAATAAGTTGTGAGAGGACTTAGTGAAGTAAGGTTTTTCAAGGAATCAGTTGCAGGGTATTGCTGAATTGGAGCTAATGATGTAGTAAGTTTTCAGATGACCTAATGAGGTTATAGCACCATAAAGAAGTGCATTGCTTGCATATGAAATTACTAACAATCTTCAAAACAAAAAGTAAGGCTCACTCATTTTTAATGTGACTGATGAAATAAAGAATCAAAGAGCATTTCACTTGCGCTCAAAGCGTTTGCCTCTTCTGACATCATCTTGTTAATGCTTACGTGATAACCTTATCGTGCAGTTTTTGGGTGCTTGTAAGAACAAGTCATATTGCTCGAAATAACTCAAATCTAACCCTAACTGATTAACAATTCGGTGGAATTTGTGCATTTTAATAGCAATACTTTTGTAGGCTATCGTTTTGCCATGCTACTGTTTGATTCCACATATAAAGGAAGGCGTCTGGTTGTTCTTTTCCGCCATTTTTATGTGTGATGTAGTGGAGTAGTCTTATCTGTTTCAGTAGCTCAGTCTAACAAAAAACTAGCAAAATAATGAATTCATTCGCATGAATATACTGAGCCTAGTGGTTAATTTTTTAGCAGACCCACAGAAACAGGAATAAGCTAATACTTTCTCAAGAGGGAGTTGCTGGTAAAGATTAGAGGCAATATTACGATACAGAGTTTTTAAGTTTAACCCTGAAATATGGCATCGGACCAAACTTTATATCAAAGTATAGAATCATGAAAACACAGATATAGAGTTACAGAAAAACTGCTTACTCAATAGTATGGATACGTGGAAGTAACCAAATTAATAGAGTCTAAACAACTAAAATAAACTCTTTAATTGGGTAACATTAAATAAGTGAATTGAGTTAAATACACATCTCAATATTTAATAACTAAATCAGTTTAAAGATTGTTTATTTGATATCCTCAAACTTCCATGTTTATGCGGTTTATATCAATCAGTTTGTAATTTTTTTTCTAAATCAGGGGTCAGCAACCTACGGCCCGCTCAACAAAATCATCCAGCCCGCAGTCCTTTTACAAACTTTAGTAATGATACTGCCTGCCTAGTAGTATTGTATTTTATTTTATTAATATGCCCTTCTTGCAATTACCTGGCACTGTATACTTATGAGAAACTATCTTGACAGAAATCGAACTTTATGGGCTGACGTAAAGCTTTGATTCACTATAAGTGTTTTCCAACCATATTAGGTCGAGCAAACCGTATTGTAATCGTGAATGCAAGTCAATCTGTTTTGAGATAAAGCTTTTTTAAGCCCAAGTCGCATTCAACTACTTTCTTGTGTACTAGTACTTAAGTCTTAACCCCTTATGACGCTTAAGTAAACCAAGCGTCTCTTATTCGATGACGTACCGCTTGCGTAACTGATAACTGACGGCAATTTGCGTTCAACCTTTCTTTCAAATGTGATGGTATATTTCATTTGTAGTAGTATAGCTGCGCCCAAGGAGAGAATTGAGTGAAAGTCATAGAAAGGGTTGCATAGGGTGCTTGGCAGTTTCAGCTTTGTAATTGAAATGTACGATTTAACCTCATTTCTAGTTGTAACTTTATTTAATATTTACCGTAATTACAGAAGTTTAGCTAGTAATAGTCATTAGGCATACATTTATCAATTTTTAGCAATCTGGCAATGTTGACAAAACGTAGAAAAGTTGATGCTGAGTGCCGAGCTTTTAATGAAAAATCGGAGAACAAATACTTTTTTGAGCTAACTGCTCAAGGCACATTGCTTGCCTGTTGTATTACTTTCAGTACTTTTTTATTAACAACTTTGGTGAACCCACGTGTTTGATTTGCAACGTTTTTGTTGCTGTAAATAAGAAATTTAACATAAAGCGCCTTTATGATACAAAGCATACTAATTTTTCCAAGTTGACGGGTCAAACAAGAAAAACAAACTTAGTCAACTTAGAACCACCTTAAAACAGCAAAGTTCTGTAATTCAAAGGCAAACCACTGAATCGGAAAATAATACTCTTGCTAGCTACTAGGTAGCACAATTAATAGCAAAAGACTAGAGATCGTTTACTTGTGGCGACTTTGTGAAAAAATGTATAATGGCGGTTGTTGAAACCGTATGTTCGGAGATAATATAACTGTTTTCAGATATCAATTTTTCAGCAAGAGCCATTATCCGATGAATAAAAGAGATTTCTGAGAACGTGAAAAAGATTGATTTGAAGATCTACAGTTCTTCTCAATAGCGATAGATGAGAGCACAGACACGACAGATGCAGCTGAGCTGGCTGTGTTTGTGAGTGGATTAAACGGAGATTTTCATGTTGTTGAGAATGTTGTTCAACTGCTTCCTATGATGGGTACTACTACAGGAGCCGATATTCTGAAATCATTACTTCAATGCATTGAAGCCATAAATTGCAATCTCTTAAAACCGCTTTCACCAACGACTGATAGAGCCCCATCAATGGTTGGAAAAATATACGTGTTGGGTCTTTGCTTCAAAAACACATGAAAGACCATAGAATTAATAACGACATTATAAACTTAGAGTGTCTCATTTATCAGGAAGCATTGTGCGCAAAGGTATCAACCTTAAAGAGCGTCATAGACATAGTGGTAAAGGCTGTGAACTTTATTTTGTTCAGAGGGTTGAACCATCGTCAATTTCTCCAACTACTTTTACAAACAGTGGTTTGTATAAAGATTTGCTTTATTTCTGCAATGTACGTTGGCTTGGTCGAGGTGAAATGCTACGAAAAGTGTACATATTGAGAGAAAAAATAGCAATCTTTTTTGAAAAAACACAAATGCCACCGAATTTCGCAATTAAGAATGGGTTTTTAATTTGGAATTTTTGGTCGATTTAACATCGCATTTGAACAACCTGAATTTGCAGCTTCATGAAAAGCTCCAATTGATACATGAGATGTGGAGTTATGTACGCACATTCGAGACAAAACTACGAATTTGGGAAATTCAGTCGGGAAAAGCAAATTATGCTCACTTTACTATACTGCAAGAAAACAAAAGTATGAGCACTACTTTATTTGTATCTGTGATAAGACATTTTAGAACTGAATTTTCATCTCGCTTTAGTGACATTCGTTCTCGCGAAAATGATGTCAGACTGTTTAGTTCTCCATTTGATATGCAGGTCGACGCTGCATCAGAAAAAAAAATCAAATGAAGCTAATTGAGCTGCAGTGTAGCAACGAGATAAAATCAAAGTTTCATTGTGAGCATGTATCAGTGCTTGACTTCTATAAAAAATATCTTGAATCAAAACGATATTCCAACTTGGTTAAACATGCTAAAAAGATGGGATCCATCTTTTGCAGCACTTATGCGTGTGAACAATTATTTTTGACAACAAAACTAACCAAGGCAAAGTTGAAAGCACCACCTTCTGGTGAACATTAGCAAGATGTTATGTTTTTTTCCTCATCGAACTTATCACCTGAACTTCTAAAACTTTCAAATAAAACACAACATGAAATATCACATTCAGGTTTTCCCGCCGGTATCAATAGATTGATGTTGTATTTTATACTGCCGTTATAAACTGTTAAAATCAGCAGTTATTGTGATTAAAATTTCATAAAAATTCGCAAGTTTTAACAACAACGCTGTTAATGGCAAAGTTATACGGCCCGCTGAGACCTTGCAGATTTTAGTTTTGGCCCGCAGCTAGTGAAAGGTTGCCGACCCCTGTTCTAAATCCATATGTTAGTGTTGCCCACAAGAATCATCACTTTTGAAATCCTATATGCATGGAAAACATTGCTTCAAGGTATTCTACGATTACATTAGGTTTTTTAAAATCTTTAATCTGATGTTTTTGTCCGTTTTACATTGTATGTAATCTCAAAGGTGAGCAGCGACTTCCATCTACAAGAAGTCTTGCAGAAAACTTATTCATTCCTCTGTTGTTGTAAGAATGGAACTGCGTTAGGTCAGTCGAATAAACTTGTTCACACAGTGATGAAAATGCCTGTTAGCAATCACTTCTACCGAAGCAATAAGTACCACAAAAGACTTATTTAATTACATCTCTGATGGTGAAACAATAGAAACACATATTTTGATGTACATGTTAGGATTAGGTTTTCACTGAACTAATGTATATTATATATGTTTTAAAGCTCGATATTATTAGGATTTAGGTATAATAAGTGGTGTACTGAAAAAGCATAATGTCAATTCAGAGATCTTATCTACCATTATGGAAAAAATATGACATTATTGTTCAGTTCAACACTAGAAATAATACAAATGTAGCAAAACTGGCAAGGGAACTCAAGATTCCAAGAACAACTTTGACTTCAATTTTAAAAAATAAAGATACGATAATTTCTGACTTCGAAGCAGGGCGTCGCATCGAATCAAAACGGAAACGCAAACATAACTTTGATGATGTCGATGAGCCTTTGTTAAAATGGTTCAGATATGCACAAGAGAAGAATATCCCAGTCAGTGGAGAAATGCTGGTGGTGAAAGCACAAGAGTTTGCACAAGTTAGTGGTTGTGAAGATATCGAGAAATTAGACATAAACTGGATAAATAGATGGAAGGCAAGAGAACATATTGTTCGTAAAAAATTGCATCGTGATACTTCTGAAACAAATCACAACCAATCTGGCCTGGATGAATGGCAAAAATATCGTCTTCCTGCTCTTTTGAAGCAGTTTAAGGCAAAAGACATTTTTAATGCTGGTGAAGCCGAACTTCATTATCAGTGCTTACCTGACAGAATTCATGTTTTTGAAAATGAGAAATGCACTGGTGGTAAATTGTTTAAGGAAAGACTATCAGTATTTGTTGCAGTCAGCATGATTGGGGAAAAATTGCCACCTGTTGTTATTGGTAAATTAGCTAGCCCAGATTGCTTCAGACACGTTGAGAAGCTGCCATTGCCTTATGAATCCAACAAAGAAGGTCGGATGAATGCGACCATTTTTGCAAAATGGGTAAAAACACTAGATTTACAAATGAGGAAGAGAAGCAGAACGATAGCACTGGTTCTTGACAACAGCACAGCCCATTCAGATACTAATTGCCTGACTAACATTAAACTTGTCTTTTTTCCTCCCGACGCTAACGCAACAATTCAACCCATCAATGCTGGGATCGTTTGCAGCTTAAAATTGCATTATCGACACAACCTAGAAAAATTGCGTTTATTAGCTTTTGAAGAAAAAATAGACTTCAACATCAATGTTTTAGAAAGAATGAGGCTTCTTAGTCAAGCTTGGGATTCTGTCTCGGAAGCGAAAATAAAAACCTGTTTCAAAAAAGCAAACTTTACTCGATGTATTGACAGTGCGGAAGAACAAGAAAACGATGCTGAAGAAGATGTTTGGGAGAGACTTAAAGCCTTAGGCTTAATTCCAGCGACTGGTGATGTCACTAAACATTTTAAAAGTGACAAAGAACTTTTAAAACGTGAAACAATTACAGAAAAGAGCTCAATTAGTAACCTTCAAGCTACTAATATTGAAGAAGAGGAGGATGACATCTCTGAAGAAGATGTTCAACCTGCAGTTCTATCTCCAATGCAAGCCCTGACTGCTTTTCGGCAACTAGATCGATACCTCAGAAACAGCGGCGTTAATCAGAAACTATTACATTCACTAACAGAACTTCATCAATACCTGCTAGATAAAGCTGTCTCAATATGAAAACACAAAAAACCTGACCTGTTTTATGTTTTCGCCGTGAATGAAATATTGTATCTATCGATGCAATGACACCACATATCAATTGCATCTGTATGGCGTTTTTTATTCAACTGCGAATATTTTTTGCGATCTTATTCTCTTTATTTGCCCAGCAACATGCTTTAGATGTGTATTTCGTATTACCATACAAGGCTGTAACTAACAAGAAATGCTTTTGATGGAAAATGTAATAGTTTGTTGTTTTTCTGCTGTTTGTGATTACCTTGCGTGGAATATCTGTTTTATTCTTTTAATCTCATAATTTTTTTTCTCTTAAAGCCACAGTAAACCTATATTCTACATAAAATGTATCTATAAATAAACTAAAGCAAAAGCTTCGCAACAATTTTAGTGATTTGAGTATATCAATATTTTTTCAATCTTTCGGTGAATGTATGGTGTTATAAATTTGTACCAGTTCAAAATAAACTCCAGAGAAAAAGTATTTACATTCATTTTTCTATATTATCTGTGATGTGAAAAACCCATAAAAAATCTTTGCTTTGCGTGAAACATAAACGCAGAAAATGAAACAATTGCTTTGCTTTTGGTATATTAAGATTTTGAATGTTCTGAACATCTGTAGTTGTTCAGTTCAGTTTTTATCCGGTGTTTTCCCTTTAGCAGAGATGGCCGGATTTACCCCATTCCTTCTGCAATTTCTCGCACTCCGTCCCTCCACTTATCTCGTCTCAGAGCATCCTCCTTCTTCAAACCAACTTTCTCTGTCTCCTCTTCCACTTGCTTCTTCCAGGTCTTCTTCGGTCGTCCTCGCTTTCTCTTGCCAGTCACTTCAAGATTCAGAGCAACCCTCAAAACACTATCGTCATCCCTCCTCAGTACATGTCCATACCATCTAACTCCATTTGCTGTTGCTAACTGGTCTATCGTTTCCTTCAACCCTAACATATCCATCTGTTCTTCAGTCGTCTTTCTGTCTACAATTTTCTGACCGCACATGGCTCTCACCATAGCTCTGTAGAGATAGTAAATTATATCGACGTTATTGAAGTGATATTAGGTACAAATCATCTCAAACAACTCCAAGCCAACTGTCTTTGGATTCAACAAAAGATGTATTATTCAGTAAGCTATACCAGAGCAATAAAAAAACCAAAAAACTTACAATACTCAACAGTGAGTTGTATTTTGTGCGATACACGTCTGACAAAACTATTTTTTATGATTGAAAAGTTCATTGATGTTAAGTTGTGGTTTTGAGGTGGATTTATTTTTTTGTTTATTTGCAAACTTTTACACCGGTACGTTTGTAGCCTTTCTATTCGTAAATCAGCTAACAATTACATCTTGTTTCATCGGGGAAAATATCTTCGTTGATATGACATTTTCCCTAATAGAGTTCTCTTTGAACTACAGGACTATGTAATCATTACGGCTTTAAATTAATACTGTTTGTGCGATTTTTGTTTTGATTTGATTTTGGGTTATCTGCGGATTGCTTTGCTCACATTCACTGAGCTCGAGTCCCTGCTGCAAAAGACGTACAGTGCAGTAACGAAATAATAAAAAAGAAAACTCGCAAGCAAGCATTTTAAATTGCGGGCCAAATATTTTTCAAAAGTTGACCAATGGGTTATGCGCGAAAACTCAATGTCATAGCACTAATCGAGAACATGATGCAAAAACGAGATAAAATGAATCAAGTTTATTCTTTTTTCAATGTGAATGATACAATTGGGTAGTTTTTCTGTACCTATTCATCGTGATTTGATTTCGATGACGATGAGGAGGCAATTTTCAAAATAGATTTGAGATGTTTATCAGCTACTGGGATTTGTATCAGCTTTGCTGATGCTATCACATTAAATGTCTGCTTACATATGTGCGTGGAATCCAGTGTTGCCAACTTCATAAGACAAGAATCCGCTATGTTAGACTTCAAAATCCGCTAGAATTCGCTAAATGCATGGTGGAAATCCGCTAAAAAATCCGCTAAATTTCAAATTTCTTTTGTTGGTCACAAAATTCTTGAAATCAAGAAAGAACAAAGACATTTTAAATGTTAAAAGCATAAACTAACAAGCAGTAGACCTATTCCTGTATTATCGATACGTATTAGACCTACATACCTGTAGAAACAAAAAAGCAATAAAAGAACAGCCACTATAATCATGAACACAACAATTTCCAAGAATGCAGCAATACGAATAGCAATAAAAGCCAACATAATTCTCCATGGGTTTGCTGATAACATGGTAGCTAATTTTATTATAAATAATTTAATCTTCTTCAAACAATGTGCTAATGCAATTGCTTGTGCTAAGCTCTAGCTCAGATTCTTCTTCAGATCTATATACTTGCATAGTACCGATTTGACTCACCACTTCCTTTGGTAACTCAAATGTATCACAAGACTTTCCCACTCTCTTCATGCCACATCTAATAGCTAAAACAGCATTAACTGAAGCAATATTTATTCGATTTCGAAGCTTTGATTTAACTAAGTTCAATTGACTGAATAGTCTCTCAACTTCAGCATTAGAATGGGGCAGTGACAGAATACTGATGGCCAGTTGACAAAGATCAAGATATGGGTTAATCCCAGCTGCATCTTTATAATGACAAACTTCATTCCAAAACTTTACAGTTGATGCAGTTTCTTGCCATTGAACAATGGTTAACTGACGCCACTGAATATCAATTCGTTCGATTGACTCTGCACTATACCCAAAAGATAAATCCACTATTGGTTCTTTCACAACTCGCAAACACTCAGCCACACTAAATAAGGACATTTTTTCCAAGGTTTCAAAATTGTTTGGAAGTCTGCTTCGTAGTTCAGTGCAAAGTTTTACTACAAAAGCTGAACAGCGATACCGCAACATACATTGAGACTCTTCTGGCAAGTTTGACATGGAACAATTTGTTTCAAACTGATATCCGAGATATGCGCGCGTGTCAACATATTCCGAAATATCTTGAGTCAACGAGTCAATTTTCGCAGATGGTGTGAGTACTCTTTTACTTGTAGCTAAAATCAGATGAGTTAAATCTGCTAGTAACTTTGTAGGATCAACATTTTCACCTTGAAAGACTTTCACAGTTTGCTGTACATCTTGCAAAATTGAACGAAGAAATATAAGATACAACTTGTTAACTTTGTCACTATACATGTTAAATAACATTTCAGCAGTGTAGCATTTCTCGGAAGACCTAACAACTTCAAAGTGAAGTTTGAGCTCTTTCCATTGGTTCAATATACGAACCACGGCAGGTTCCATAGAAACCCAACGAGTATCACACACTCTTGTTAACTTAAGAGGTTGCTTGCCATTATTCAAAGTTTCATACAAGGCTTTGTAAGTGGCTTGACGCTTGGTTGAATGGCTGAACCAGTTGTATGTTTCCTTGATCATAAAATCAACATTTCTGGGCAAGCTTTCTTCTGCAGCATGAGATATTGCCAGCTGGATCGAATGACAAACACATCGTACCATCACTAAACATGGGAGATGGAATTCTCTTTTAGCTAGCTGATATACACCATTGTTCAATCCAGTATTGACACTTGCATTATCAACTCCTATGCCAAGCAATTTATTGGTGTTTAGTTTCATACTGTGCAATAACTGCTTAATAGCATTTACAATTGATTGTGCACATCCGTCTTCCAGATTAACAAGACCTAAGTGAGTGGAAACAATTCTTTCCAAACTTTTGCTAAAATATCTCATAACTACACCCAGCAGTTTCGTCACAGTAATGTCAGTTGATTCATCAATCAATATGCTATAATGAGAATCACCAACATCTTCTCTTAGAATTTTCCTAAAGTGTGGGGCAAGAACATTGACAATGATATTTCTACACTTAGTTCTAATATAGCTTTGAAAAAAGCTGTTTTAGCCATAAGCTTTTATCAGTGGCGGTATCGCGTCAAAAGGGAAGATCTAGAGTGAATGAGTAGTTATGGCTAAAACAGCTTTTTTCAAAGCTATATTAAAATTTTGTACCACCAACAAGATTTTTGTACACTTAGTTCTATGAAGTTTCAGGTTTTTTGTAGCAATACTATCATAAAAAGCTTTCTTGCATGCTTCAGATAAATGATCAATAGTCAAAAATGATGTGTGTTCTGCCACTACTAATGCTAATCGTCCTTCTGCTTGACTTGTTGTTTCTTGTGCAGTTGTGGTGCAGCCTGCACTCCACTTACTCAATGTTTGTTGCCTCACATCAATGAAAGGACTGGCAGCTTTTTTATGCTTTTCAGATTTAGCATGGCGTCTTAAGTCGGTTAGTTTTGCAATAAGATCACATTTGCAATAAACACAGTAAGCTTTGTTTTCTTCTCTCTGAGAAGGCTTTAACCACCCTTTCAACTCTGGCAATGTCAGCCATGCCTTTCGAAATGACTGGTTGTAAGTAGGCCTAGATGGTGGCATCATGTATTTACCTGTTATAATAGAATTAAGTTAGCACAACTATTTAGTTTCAACTTAAGTTAATAGCCTTGGCCTACTTACTGGTATGCCTATTTTTAACTGTTTTTGTGACCAATTGACAACTACTACCGTACCGACTACTGCAATGCCACTCAGCATTATAATACTGCAATGGCATTTTACATGGGGTTCGGGGACCGTTGCTCGGATATATAATCTCAATGCAATTGTAAAATACCATTTCGGAGAAATAGAGGCTTCCAATATTATTTATTTCATTGCTACATTTTTTCACGAATCCGCGATTTTGCAAACGGACCACCAACACTTTCGTAGAAATCCGCTAAAAAATCCGCTGTCCGCCAAATGCAAAAATTTTCCGCTAAGCAGGCGCAAAATCCGCTAAATCTAGCGGATTTTCCGCTAAGTTGGCAACACTGGTGGAATCAAACAATGCAAGCATTCTTTGCGTCATCCTTCGCAATTTTGAAAGTTTGGTTTCAAGGAATGAAGCATAAAATTTGTTTTCTTATATAAAAAGGAGGCGGCGCTGAAGATCAATCAATCAGCTTTGATTGCAACATCTTGCGAGCTCTTTGTAAGCCTTGTGTTAGGTGACTTTAGACCATCTCCAATAAATCCTAATTTTTTCAAAATTTGAAAACTGACGCCGGAATTCTGTATGCCAAACGTCAAATAGTTAGCTGTTTCTTTCTATTTAGATGTTGAGGAACCTCTTTCATTGAAGTCGGAAAAGTTGTTTTGTCTTGAAAATATATTTAACTTAGACATGAACGCTTTTTCTCGCTTGTTTGTATTTCGAGCACATTACGCTCTTGCGCACGTTTCCATATAGTCAATAGAAAGATCTGAAAATGAAAAGGCAAAACTAAGTTTTTTAAAATCATTGGGCAGGCCGTATTAAACTGTAAAATCTAGCGGTTAAGTTGAAGTTTGCCCACCCCCGAATTAAACGATGATGACTGTCCCCGACAGAGACTATGGCCTGCAGTTCATTAAACACTAACAAAATACTTTTGGGTAACAAAATTAAGGGTGCCGTTATAGACGAATACAGTACATGTACATGCAAAAAGATAGGAATTTGGTCGGGACCGAGCAAAATGCGACTTTGTAAGCAAAATAGCGTTAACCAAAACCACTGAAGGCGAATTCTAATATATATCATCAGTCTGTTCAAAATGCTGAATTATGAATAAAGTTTTATTCAAAATTCTGAGCAGCTGTTTTAACAATGTTCAAGAATTTTTTGGGGAAAAAAAGTTAAAATAATATGGAGGCACATTTTTCTGGGCTCCAAAAAGCTTAAAATTACAGTAGAATTTGCCTAATTCGTCACCTCAACGAAATTAGAAAAAAGTGACGAATTAGGCGAACTGACTAATGCAAACAGGTAAAAGCTCTAATGGCTTGTATACAAGGGGCTTGTTTTGTTATTAACGAAGTTTGTTAGGTTTATTATTGAACACAATGCACTTACACGGAACACAAATCATGCAGTACAAAGAAAATACAGTAATACACAAAGTCAGTGTAACCAAAATGGCTAACCCCAAAAAAATGTGTGATTTTGGTTTGCTTTGCTCTATTAAAGGCTTCCCTTGCCAATATGTCTTGCCGCATTTTGGACACGTTGCATAGTAGCACATCGCTGTTGCCTTGCGATCTAACGCCTTCAATGCTTCTAATGCAGAAAAAGGAGTGGGTTCAGGCTCATCTAGAAAGTTGTCTTCATCATTGTCATCTTCTTGATCATCTGCAGTATGTTCGCTAGCTCTAAGATCGTCTATTATGCTGCTTTTTGTAATAGTCTCAAGTGTAATCAGGTCTGAATCACCTTCCACGTATTCGTTAAAATTGAAGCCCTCCGGAACTAAGCCGGCAACTTGCAATCTTTCCCAAATTCCTTCTGCGTTATTGTCGGACTCATTGGCGATTTCCAAGTTTTCTTCTAATGTTGAAGAAGAAAAACTGACTTTCCTGAAGCAGTTTTGAATCGTCGTGTCAGATACAGAGTTCCAAAGCTTTATAGCTTCCAGAACATCGACTTTAAATTCTTTCTTCCCCTCAAAAGCAAGAAGGCACATCTCAGCTAGATTCTTTCTGTTCTGTGCTTTTAAACAACGGATTACCCCAGCATCCATCGGTTGAGTTTTGGCGGTAGTGTTAAGAGGCAAGAATACCAGCTTAACATTTGTCAAGCCACGCATGACAGGATGGGCTGTACAGTTGTCAACAACAAGCGCAATTTTTCTGTTACTGTTCTTCATGTTTATGTCGAGTTTCCTAACCCAGGTTTCGAAAATGGTTGTGGTCATCCAGGCCTTCGAGTTGGATTGGTACGAAAATGGAAGTTTTTTTTAAAGCATCTTAGTTGTGCTGCCTTGCCAATGACGAGAAGGGGTAACTTCTCTCCCGCCATACTGGCCGCCACTAGCACACTTAATCTCTCTTTTGACATTTTACCACCAGCGCACGTTTCGTTCTTAAAAACGTGGGTCCGGTTAGGCAAGCATTTGTAAAAAAGCCCACTTTCATCAGTATTAAAAATCTGTTCTTTTTTGAACTCTTTCAAAAGAATAGGGAGACGATTTTTGTGCCAATCGTCCACACATGCTTCATCAACAGACGCCGCTTCACCATGTAATTTCTTGCTTGCAACTTCTTTCGATTTCCACCGGTTTATCCAGTTTATATCTAGCTTATCAACCTTGTCATGGCCACAGATGCTGGCGAATTGTTGAGCCTTTAGGAGAAGCATTTCTCCGCTAATGGGTATCTTTTGATCTCTTGCACTGCGAAACCACTTAACTAGAGGCTCATCTACATCATTAAATCCATGCTACCGCTTTCTTTTCATTTCGGCATTACGCCCCGCTTCAAATTCGGAGATTATTTTCTCCTTTTGTTTGCTTAAGGTATTCAGTGTAATTCTTGTAATATTGAGGTCCTTTGCTAACCTTGACACGTTAACATTTTCTTGGCTTAACTTGCATGCAATTTCGTATTTTATTTTAGGCGATAAGCTTACGTACTTAGATCTTTTATTTGACATTGATTTTCTGTAACTTCGCTCTGACAATACATGTAATCCTGAAATGAAACGGGCAATTAAACGGCCATTGTCTTCTAGACAATGAGCAGTTAAAATGCGCTTTGTCCTTTGTGTTGCTGCAGCGAGATTTTCCCGTAGACTACTGTATTAAACCAATAGGGACGCTTTTCTTTACTGAGATCTAATCCGATAAGGACTGTTTGAGACCTCACGCGTGTTGAAATAACTACTGAGACCGCTTAAATTCATCTATCCTGCAGTAACCAACAAAGCTGTGAATACCGCTTAAACATTGAATCGAATCTGCAAATGACGAATAAAACGAACAAAAGGTTTTTCGGGGATGTAAATAGGTGACGAATTCAGCGAAGTGACGAATTAGACGATGGCGAATTAGGCGAACTGGAATGCACGTAAAAGATAAGAATTCCGCCGGGACTGACGAAAATGTGACGAATTAAACGAAGACGAATTGGACAAATTCTACTGTATTAGATAAACTAGACATTTTTTTTATTGCTTAAAACGAATTTATTGTTTTGCAGGTAGTTGGCTTTAGTATCTTTGATGCTTGTATAATTTTTGGTTTAACAGTATTGATTGCTAAGTACTACATTGATGCTTTGATCTGATAAGGTTATTTATTTGAAACTTGCCTAATGACCGACGGACTCTTCTTGATTGTGTTGATTTAAGCTTTTATGCAAAAATGTGTTCAAAGGGCGCAATTCTTTGTTACTCTTGTGCATGCTGTAGGTCTAGAAATTCATCAGCCGCTTTTGAAGGTGTTAGTTTCGGTATGGTAATTGTAACCTTTGTTTTATCGTTGATATGGGTTTATTGTTGGTGTGTGCTTAATAACAGTAGTGCTGATATAAACGAGTTTTTATTTCATGAACTGAAGCTTTGGTTTCATTGGTATATTTTAATTCTCGTTTTAAGCATTTGTTCAGCACTTCATGTTTTCATTGTGCTGTGTTGTGGATGTGTAGTCGTGCTCACTCGAAATCCTGTCAATACCCCAAATCGCTTTTATCTGGCAATAGCACACAAGATATCTATTTTTCTATATTTTTGTTTTTATGTTGGAGGAATATGCATGCTTAGCTTTTTCTGGCCAGATAATGAAGTATGGAGCTCAGTTTCGGTTTCATTTGAACTAACTGCTCCACTCTTACAATTATTCACTTTAATATTTTTGGTATATTTTTTAATATATGTGTACATGGTAATCAATTCTCTTTATAATTCGCTTTTAAAAGCTGTCATCTTTTTCATTTACTTTGCCGCTATTATTTTTGTACTTACAATTCCTTATTGGCTTTATTCGCCATGCATACGTAAAGATCTTAAAACGATGGCCAAACCAAATGTGATTGGACATCGAGGAGCTCCAAATGTAGCCCCAGAAAACACTATGCTTTCATTTTATAAAGCTGCAGAATGTGGAGTTTATGCATTCGAGTCTGATGTTCGCATTTCCTCAGATGGTATTCCATTTCTAATGCATGACACTTCGTTGTATCGTACCACTAATGTTGCCAAGGTGTTTCCAACAAGAAAATATGATAAAGCTGAAACATTTTCATGGTCAGAGCTGAGTCAGCTTAATGCTGGGCAATGGTTTCTGGACCTTGATCCATTTTTATACAAAATAAAATGTAACGCGTCTTGTAAGCAGGAAATTACATCTCAAAAAATTCCTTTGTTTGAAGAATGGGTGTCATTTGCAGCCGCTACTAATAAGACTATTATGTTTGATTTGTTCAAGCCACCTGCTGGCCATTTAAACAGAAGCAATTATAAAGAAGGAATTATTGAAGTAATTTTAAGAACTGGAATTTCTCAAGGAAATGTTATTTGGCCGTTGTCATTTTTACCAGATCATACCTTCATCAAAAGTGTTGCTCCAGGTTTTCGTCTTATGGCATATGAAGTTGTTCCCAATGCCAGCGCTTATGATGTTAGCATTTTTAATTTGCCATACATGGATGCTACCAAAAATATTCTTGCTCTGAACTATTCTGTTATTGAATACGTTGTCGATACACCCTTAACTTATTCAAGAGCCTGGTGCCAGGGAACTTGGTCAGTGACAACCAACCAATGTCAGTTGCTCTCACGAATGAAAATGCCATCTTGGTCCGTGAAGCCATCAACGTACTATACCATCTGGATATTAGCTGAAATAGCGTCAATAGTTGCAATATTAATGCTGTGTTTTCATTTTTCGAAAGAATGCCTTAAGTATAAAAGGGTGCCTGTTGTTGGTCCATATGATGAGGATGAATGACAAATTTAACAATTTATCGCGTCATACAGTGTTCTTTTTGTATGATAAAATACTTCGCCAATTTTTAATTTTGCGTCCGGCAACTTCTCAAAATTTTTTTTGAACTTTATCGATAATGATGCAGGTACCACGCAATTTTTTTAAATTTTGCCGTAGACCGGCACTGGTAGCTGGGTAAGTAGAGGTTTTGAAACGAATTTAATCTAGTACGTCAGGGTGAACGACTTATTTCTCGTTTTGTTTGTTCATGTTTGATGAGTTATATAAGTGCTCATTATTTCAACGTGGAATGTTTGATTACCGTGCGAGGTTTTGAGTAATTTGAGCGTGTTTTAAATTAATTTTTTGCATGTCATTTCGAAAGATTCTTTTTGCCTAAAAGTATGTGGATCCGCCAAGGCTATTCTTCAGAGCAATTCATTATTTTTGGTTTGCCAGTACCTAATTTACTCAAGTTTTCTTTGGTTGGTTTAGAAAGAAGCAGTTTTGTTATTGGTAGCTCAAATAGTAGTAACAATCTAATCTACTTGTACTCGTGTATCAACAATTATTGCTGACCCACGAGACACTCATTCAATCCACTTATGACATCAGGTTTTGCTCGGTGCCGGAAAAATTTTTATCTTTTTGCATATGTACATTGTAGTTCGCTATAGTGGCACCGTTGTTTGTTTTGCTGCTAATTTAGTTCCTTATTAACGGTAGGCCTACTCTACGCCTAATTTATACCACAAATGATCATTATGTCCTGCTTGCGAGTTTTCTTTCCTATTGTTTTGCTATTGTAGGCTACTGTACGTCCTTCGCAGCAGGAACTCTACTTCATTAGTCGCGCGTCAAAATAACACATATGTGTCCTAAAAACAGAAGTGTACAAAACATATTTGCTGGAAGCTCCAGTGGTTACTGAATACATTACGGTAATTGAAAGAGATCTTTGACGTAAAACCCCTAAAAAAAAGCATATTTTCGTTTTGAAGAAATATGCAGTTATTCACCTACTCAACAATGGTAAATGCTGCCAAGCATGGCTGCCTATGAACGTATCAAAACAGCTGAAGATTGATGACTTTTCGGCTAATAAATGATGAAGTAAGAGATGTTTCAAAAAAATTGACATCATTTTGCAATCTAATAACTGCCAGTTCCTGTTCAAATGACTTTATTTTTGCACAGCTTGTGTAGAAACAGCCAAAAATATCAAAGTTTGATATGCTGATCGGTTCAGGTGTAGAAATTTTTGACTGAAATTATTTATACTGTGTTCAAACCTGTGTGTTTAAAATGGTATTTACCAGCAGAAAAAAGGCGTTTTGTGTGTTGAAGTATGCTAAAACAAACTCGAACAAGTTTGCATCGTGCATTCGTGAGTAAGTTCTATAAAAAGTCACCAACAGCAAAGCAAATTTGGAGCTGGCATAAAAAACTCGCACTGGAGACGATTACGCAAGATATGATGCTGGGTGTTTGGGAGGAGCTAGGCTACCGACTTGATGTGCGCCGTGTAATAGGCGGCGCGCATATTAAACATTTGTAAAATCTTTCATGGAATTCACGTGCAACTTATTCAAATTTACAGGAATAAATCTTATTTTGGTCAACATTAAACCTATTTATAATAGAAAGTTCACACCATTATCAATCATAAAACTTTACAAGACTATCGCAAAAGTTACAATTACAATCCCAAAATTTTTAAAATATGACGATACGATCCCTAGACCCGTTTCTTCCTTTTGGATTCTTCATCAGGGCCTGTGTCGTCAACCAAAAAGCAAAGACTGCCAAAGCTTTGTCCGATAGCAACTATACTACGCTTTGTATGGGACTGGTGGTTGAGGGCATGTGCGTGTAAAATCAAAATAAGATCTTACTTTTGTTGGAGTTGCACGCTCACCATTTCCAGTTTCAAACATAAGTGGGGACCTTTTTTGGGGATCACTCACTACCTTATCTTTTAATAAGGCAACGAGTGTTTTGCCCATTGTTGAAATTTCTGTAGATGGCGGCTACAGCTCTAATTTTACGCCTATTATATATTTGACGTCATTCGCTTTGGCTTATGGATTTACGTTTTGCCATTTTTTGAACTACATTTTATTTTTGCGTTGCAGTAACTTAACATAGTATTAACGGCTTTTTTGTGGTGTTTTTTGTTAAATGCAACAATTTGTGGTCAAACCTGTCGTTCAGTATTGTTGATCCTAAAGTTAATGTTACGCCATTCCCTAATTTAACGTATTTTGTTTTACTCTCACCATTTTTCGCCTTCCTAACTGCTTTGATTCATTCTTTCCTGAATGCTTGTTTGAGCAATGATAACCTATGTAAGTCGATTGTTTCATGGAATGTCTCTTTTTGTGTGATTGCATTTAACTGTTCATATTTTCAAGATCGCTCTATAAGTAATAAAAATGATTCGAGCCAAAATTTGCGATAAATCTCTTATTATGTGTTAGACTAAAGAGAGAGAGACGCCTCGTGTAATTCAAAGATTCACTTGAAAATAGCTTGCCGGCGTCGCGTGCGCGGCACCCCATCAGTAATGTGATTAGGAATATTGGTTCAGCCAGCTTCACTGAATAAATAGCAGTGAAAACACTAAAAGAAGTCCATGTTTTTCGGCACAGCCAAATCTCGTTCCGAATTAAAACTACCATTTTTTGAAAGGGAATCAATTAAAAAAGCATTATGGAGTCTTGCGTATAGCTGTATGTGTCTTCCGATATTTATCGAGTCCCTGGAAACAGAAATCTCATTTGCACTGCTTTTAACATAGGCATTCTTAAACTCAACAAACTTTCATTCGCTAAATTCAGCAAGTGCTTGAAAGCATATCAAAGTTCTGGAAGAGCGCGCAGGTAATAGGTACATGTTTACAGATGTTAAGCTATTTTAATGTTATGCCCACTACTTACGACTGTTTCATAACTGTAGGCGAATTTGTATGACTTTATGCATCTGGCTGCTTCATCTTGGTATGAACGCAGCTAGGGAGGAGGATACGCTATCAATCCGAAGTAATACATTCACACTTCAGTTAATTATTGCAATTGCAGGGCCCCCATCAAAAATAACGAGATAAAACATATTTGCAGAGACTGTTGCGTCGGCTCTATTCAATTGATATTTGTTAGAACAGTAATACAAGTTAATGTTTTTTGACATAGCCGGTTCTGGTTTCAAAATCGAATCGATTAAAGAATACAATATAGCGGTTGCGCATAACCGCTATATTTCTCTCCAAGTTTCTGGAGTTTGTGGCTGCGTCTTACTTGCCCTGTTTCTAGCATAGGAATACTCAGAAACTGGATTTGCTCACAATGGAGACAGCCAAAGTCTACACAAACGTTAATGCGTTAATTTGATGAAGTGCATGGAAACATAATTTCAAGATTGTGGAAGGACGAGCCAATGCTCATTTCAAAATCAAAAGTACCGACGCACATTCATAGCAAACTGGAGACCTGAGGGTATACTTGAAACGGAGACATTACCTGTGATTGTAGAACAGCAAAATCACAGAAAATAACCAAACATCTGGATGCTCGATCTATGGCTACGGTTAACCAAAAGGCAAAGCGATACGTGGAGCAATTTTAAAACTTTTTTTTTGTATTTGTTCATATTTATCCTCCATTCACGAGAAAGCGAATTGTATCGCTATATTTTGGACGGGAAGTCCGCACTCGCTTGGGAGTTGCCATTTTTTGAGGTGTCTGGACCTTTTTGTGACAACCCTCGCTTTCTGGACAGATATCAATTTGCACTATTCATAGCATTATAAAAATATTCTTCCAAATGATAGTTTTTCGCATTACGCAAACGATTGTTTGCTTACAATAGTCGCATGTAAAATATTGCACTAAGTTTATACAATATTTGGCAAAGAAACGCGAAACGCCAATTAAATTCAAGCACAAAAAAGATGTTTTATTCTCTTCGTATGAGCTAGATTCTTTGTTTTCGGCACATCTATATGAGCTATTGATGCCGTTTGCTAGTCCTTTGTTTGAATGGGCACCACAATTGGTGGACTGCTTGGCCCCACCATCTGTCTGCTACTGTAAATATGGAAGCATCAGATGTAACGTTTAAAGGCTTTCCCGAGCAATACCTTGTCAAAGTTGCGAGCTTGTTTTCCACAATACCTTTGTCGTAATGAGCGCCAGGCAAGAAAACTGTGAATACCATTTTTCAAGTCTCCTCTGGAGAAATGAATTCAGGCCTGTGAAGAAGATAGTCTCGAAACCACGCATAGCCCCAAAATATCATATTTATGTAATAATATAAGCTATCATGCTGGTTATAACATTGAAACGGATTGTGGTATGAGCTTTTCCTAAGATCTGAGGCAAGCCATTTAAATGCTTCTATTTTAATCGCGCAACCAAGCAGTCTACTCTTCGTTAAGGTGGTCCAGCAGCATAACAAGACTGACAAACACAGCACAAGCTTATAAATTTAATTGTCACCATCAAAAAATTATTTGAAACTGAGGCAATAAGAATGATTAGCCTATATAGCAATACATACCTTGTGAAGCATCTTTGCAATGAACAAGAAGCTTTGTTCCGACACTTCTCGAAGCAGTCCTGATGCCTCTATACTCGTTTCTACTTTATGTGCTCTTGAAGTGCCCATTTCTTGGAGAAGCGATGTTGTAGGTGAAAAGAATTGAGAACAGGTGTTACTGTAGCCAGATGACCAGTCCACCTGAGCTATAGCATGCGTTTCAACTTTTCATCATTAGAGTAAAGTGGAACGGTAGGCTTGCGAAAAAAAATTGTAGACTACCATAATCGTGCAAAAAATCATTAATTGCTTGTTCAACCGACATTACGTGCACCACTACAAGGGGCAATTGATGGTTCAAGCAGTGCACATAAGAAATCTTTCCGTTTTCTCGTTCCTGCAATAGGTGTTGAACAAATGCGCCATCATAGACTTGACTAAGTATCTTTAAGAAGTCAGTTCTGCTCTAGAAAGTTCGACCAAAATCACGTCAGTGATTGATTTCGCATCACCCAAATCGGTGCTTGATAAAACCAAAAAACGTTCCACTACTTTCAAAGGATGCTCGTTAAAAAAACAAATAATTATAAAAATGTTTTCTACACCAATTGGGTCTTTGATGCCACAAATTTTGATTGTATAGCAAGAATTTCCAATTTCTTGCTTAATACCCTCGGTTTCTACTAAGCTCATACCAGCAATAAGTTCGTTTTACGTGTCTGGCTGGTATACGTTACTTTTGGTGAGATAGTTTTAATGATTGCACGTAAACGGTGGTCTTTTCAACAGTGTAATTAAGCAGGCTAAAAAAGAGTCCATTTCCCCCTCCGTCTTTGCTTTCAAATGCCTCAATTTTTCCTCTAAATGCCAGTAGATAAGTAGCCAAAAAAGCTACTTCTTTAATTAAGGTAGAAAAATAGTAGCGACTTCTTTCAATTGCTTCGATCTGTATTGATTAATGAGGTAACTTTTTTACCCATTTCAGACCGTTTGATTTTTTTCTTTCCAAGTACTGTAGCATGCTAAATGTTCTTTGGAGGCAGTGGGCTTAGAAAAACCTTTATTTATTTCAGTAGCATGCTTCTAATTGCAATAGTTATTGGTTGTAAAAGTTGATTCACAACGCATTCCTCGAAAATCTTCTCCGGCTGTAGATTTAAAATTGCAGAAAGGAAAGCAAAAAGCTGCATCAAACTTGACAGAATATTCCAACCAATCACACCTCTGATACCAGGCGGAATTAGAGCATTTTTTTGGCCCCAAACATGCTAAAAGCTAAGCACGCAGCCTAACTTGCTTCGGATCGTCAACTGCCAAATCATTGGCACCAGCAGATTTTCGTTTGCTCATAGGCCACTGGCAGCAGTTGTTGCAGGCGCACTGCAGATAGCAGACGAGCTGAGACCTTGCAAACTTTCAAAACTTTCACTCGAATTAAAACTTTGCAACCAAGTTTTCACACTTATTTTGCGCTTTTTACACCCTCAATGAATAAGAAAAATGAAAATATCGGCTGTAACTGTTGATAAAACGGTTTATGGCATCACCATTATTGTGTTATAACAATTGATTGCGCCGCAACTGTGCAGAGAATAGACAGGTCAAGCGAGAAAAACCTAAGTTTCTTAATGCCTTGGTCGTTGTTACGCAGTGCTCCAAACAGAACAACGAATTTAGAGTGGCCCAAAATAAGGGGGCACAAGCAGCCGTCAAGGGGGCATGCCCCGTAGCGACGGCACTGCCATACGTTCCGATTTAGCTGGGGCAGTCCCGATTTTAATGCCTTGTCCCAGTGTCCTACCCAGTAACAATTTTGTATGTAATTTTCGATTTGAAAGTTGCTTTTGCTTTATTCACGTTTAATGCACAAATTCTTACGTCGTAGAACAGTGGTTCCCAAAGGCCCACACCCCTAAAATATCTCAATATGTTCTCGCACCCCTAAAATATTTTAACATGTCCCGGGCTGGGGCGATTTTAAAGGCTAGGCTGAATTTGCGTGTGTTGACCTTTTTTTTGGAGATGAGCATCGTTTTGGGTTGAATTGAAGGCCGCGCACAGCTTATTGGCCAAAGTCGGGACGCTCAGTGTTAAATCGCGCCCTGTCGGTGGGGTGGATCTCCAAAAAAAAAAAAAGAAAAAAAAAGGTCACCAACATTTTCTTGTCGTTGTCGGCTGGTTTCTTTTCTTTTCTTTTTTTGGAGATCCACTCCACCGTCAGGGAGCGATCTAAAGCTGAGCGTCCCGACTTTGGCCAAAAAGCTGTTTTGGGAAATAAACCAATATTAAACCATGTATTGCACTTGTCTTTACTTTATCCTTACTTTATGTGAATGATCATCTCGCACCTCCTAAGATGCTGCCTCGCACCCCTGGTTGGGAACCCCTGTCAGAGAAGCTTAAAACATTCAAATTGATTGTTTCAGTTTAGGTTGTCAATCGCTTTTTAAGTGAGGTGCTCTCTTTGAATTGTTGTTAACAGTGAAAGACAGAGAGGGAAAAACTTTTAATGATCAAAGATTAAAGAGTTTTTAATTTAATCACTAACAATTTGAAGCAACTCCCGGTATTGAAAGGCGGTTTAATCTAGATATTTTAAATAGAAATTTAAGTTAATATTAGAGTAGCTGAACTATTTTTTAGTTTTTTACCATTATGTCCAAAAGAAAATGGAAGTTTTCAGATGAAATTGAAGCAAGAATTTCCATATTTGAAAGACACTGGGAATGGTAAACTGCTTTGCAATCGTAGTGGACTGTGTTTTCAATCATCCATGGTAGTCGTACAGATATTAATACCCATTTAGGTAGAAAAAAAACACAAAGCCGCTGTGGAAGCAGCTGCATTTTCATCTCGAGTGATATCTTTTATCAATGAAATTGGCTCCAGTGCTACGCTTGCTTCAACTGCTAAAGAGGCAACTCTTGCTTATCACACTACTACTCACCGGCAAAGTTTTAAAAGTCTGATTGCACTTCGAAGTTGGTGTCAAGACTGTTTGAACCTAAATTCTCGTCAGGGAGAACAAAGTGCGAAGCTATAGCTGTTGACGTTATTTTCCCGACGTGTACTGACGAGCTTCGCCTGGAGTTGAATCGAGGTAAGTTTGTCACTGTTATAATTGACGCTTCAAGCATGAAAGAAGTAAAACTTGTTTCGACTGTGATTGGTTACTTTTGGCGTTGGCGTTAAGGTAAAGCTATTGGAATTTAAATCGGTTTTCCAAAAAAACGCTGAAATATTAAGTAGATTTCTGCTTTCGGTTCTTGACCGAGCAATACTCTAGAAAAATTTGATTGAATTTTGGAGGAAGAATCGCAACCCTAACTTTAGCGGTGTTAAAAGAAGAGAACAAAATAATGTTTTTATTTAAGTTATAGGATAACGTTAAACGGGATCTTGCAGGCATTGATAAACAGTTTACATCGTTCACAACTGCCTTTAGCAAAGAATGGATACTTTGCCAATATGCGCGGAAAGCCTTGTTGTAAAGATTTATAAATTCTTTCACATTTATACTGTTCGAGTTTTGTGATTTTGCTGATGTTGAGTACGAGCAACTTTTGCAGCACGGCAATACCAGATTTTTATTGTTGCTTCCTTCTTTGGAACGGATTCTTGAGATGTTTAAAGCATGAAAAAGCTACTTTAACTTGCAAGAACGTTGCTCAACAACCATTCGACAATGTTTTGAAAACCCAGCCCAAGAAATCTATCTCATTGACAGTTCAAGTACTTTAATGAAACTATGCTAAAGTAGAAGAGGCTAAGGACGAGTGCTGTAGCCTAAATGTGGCGATTGTCCTCACAGAATTGAAGGTGAACCTACACGAAAAGAAAGATGGAGAAATGGATGCAAGGGTATTTATCAACGAAATTAGCTATTTTTACAAAAAATGTCAATCATATCTGGATGCTTATTGTGATGCTGCCAAGATGTGACATCTTATCTCTGAATGAACTCGAGTGAATACTTATCCTGGCCACTTGTATGTGGGTCTGCGGAAGAGATTACCCGCATGTTTACAAAGAAAATAATCGAGACCGACTCACTATTCGTTGAACAGATTCTGGTGAAAAACTGAGAGTCTGAGAGCGAGAGGAGAAAGAGGTAGAACGATATCTCTTAAACAAAAATGGACCCAAATGTTCCAAATTTTATTGACAAAAGCATAGCCTTTCTGAACTTTCAAAAACTTGTGGAGTTAGTATTTTGTTTGCCTGGAGCATCAGTACCAGTTGAACGAATTTTTTAATAATGAAAAATATGTGGTATGATGACAGAAGCGTTATGCTAGAACAAAATGTCAAAGCTCTCTTCATAGGCAAAACTAATATTGATTTGACACGTAATGAATTTCATGAGATGATAAAATCAAACACCGTGTTTTTGAAAAAGGTGCTTGGCACAGATCAATATCACTGATTTGTTGATAAACGTAATTCGGTTGCCGGTGCTGTAATTGGTGATTTCCAATCAACAAAATACCTAATATTATGGCATGTGTGGTACAGCCCTACACAATGTGGTTGAGCTATAAATAGAACATAGAATAGATTTAGTAGCAGCAGTTGGCAATATGCTTCCCGGTTTTGCATTTTGAAAAAAAGCAAGCCTACATAAATATATAGTTGTGGGAGAGGGGGTACCAAAGAAATTATTGTGTAATTTCAAAAATATGCCATTAAATTTTTGGCATAGTAAAAACGAATTTTTGCAGTTGTATACCTATTTGTATGACCTTACCTTTATGGCTGCGCGTTTATCGCTAGGCCTAGGTCGTAGTATAATTGCTCCCAGGGACTGTGCTAATTAACCCAAAGTTCTTCTTTGTCATATGAGCTTTTTGTTGTGAGCATTATGCAGGAAGATGTATATATATATAGGTTACACTGCGTCAGCGCTCACGCTCGGTTTGCAAGTCTTCAGTTAGACAGGGGCGACCACGACGGGTAGACTGCTTGGCCCCACCAGCTGTCTGCCACATAAAGATATAGGCATCCCGTTAAGTGTCTTGCCCAAGGATACAACAAGCAAGCTTGCCGGCTTGTTCTCCACACTATCCCTATTTTGCTAAGCGCTAAGTAGGGAAGCTATGAATACTATTTTTAAAGACTTTTGGTTTGACTCGACTTGGAGAATGAATCCCAGGTCTACCGACTGCAAAGCGGACGCTCTAACCATTACGTCATCGCGCCGGTCACGCACTTACAGTCAAGCTATTCGAATAGGTTAGCTTATGGTTTAAGCCAGGGGTGTCAAAGCTAACCTATTGCATGGTGCCACAAAATTCTTACGCGGGCCTAAATTATAAATAAGTTAGCTTATGGTTAAAGCCAGGGGTGACAAAGCTAACCTATTGCGTAGTACTACAAAATTCTTACGCGGGACCAAATTATAAATAGTGTCGAGTGCAACAGAAATTTGTTAATTCTATTTCAACTTTAATTCACTTCTTGAAACTGAGTCGACTTGTAGTATCGCTCGAATAATTAAGTCTGGTTGCAACTTTATGGCGAGGAAAAGATTGGCTTCTACTAAGATACTTCAACTGACGCACTTCTCGATCAAGAACAGAACAAATATATTCACAAACCACTTTAAGACTTTGAATTCCTTCTCTCGTCGAACACCAAAAAAACAATGCGCTTTAATATAACAATCAGACCCAACCCCAAGACTAAATCCACTAATTAACCGCTTGTCACACCAATAGAAATCCACAATAAATCACCACAGATCAACACACTTCTTTCTCTACTGCTGTGCCACTCTCTACTCTGCCATTCTAAATGCCACTCTCTCTAAAATCGTAAAAATCTTGCCGCCTTATATATACTGAAACGAGTCTTCCAGAAAATGCTAGAACATCACGTGACACAAAAAAACACCGTTAATAAATCACATTCATAATTAATAAATCGGCAAAACAAAAGAAAAAAGAAATCTTTGAGAAGAACCAAGATTCACTAGAATACTCTGGAACTTAGTCACCGAGTCAACCATTGTGACGTGAGAAGAGGCGTGTGAATTACAAATCTAAATGCGAAACAAAAAAAGGTCTTTTTCGAAAACAGCCAAGACATAAAAGCAAGTTTGGGCTTACAAATTCAGATTTACAATTAAAACAATTACGGCAGAACAAAACGACAAATTACACAAACTATATATAAAAACTATTTCTACAACACAAATTTATTTATTCGTGGCAAATAGGTTAGCTTATGGTGTCAAACTGACGGCCCTTGCCACAAAAAAACGTACCGGTAATATTTTGTGGCCCGCGTAAGAATTTGTAGCACAGTGCGAATGCCTGGCCTCCGAATTTGGTCTTCGAAAAATTGTTCTCCAAAAAAAAAATCTTTTAAGTTGAAATTACCTGAAAATAGTGACCATCGCCATGATGAGAAAATCTATTTTCAAAAAAAGGTTCAAGTAGCTATTGAGTGAAAATGCGAGAAAATCCCATTTGAAAGCATTAATCTCCAAACAAGAAATATAGGCTATACAGCAATGCTTCTCAAACTGTGTGCCGCGGAAGATTTGCAGGTGTGCCGCAAGTGTTTTTTAAGTGCTTTATTCTGACACAAATTTTCTTCCAAAATTGAGAAAATGCTACCATAAAGTACTGGTCGACAACTACTATAAGTCGCAGGCGGTATTACTGGTTACGGCGAGAGAGGTAATGACTTCTTTTTTTAATCAGCACCATTTTGCGGTTACATCACACGATTTTCGGAAATCGTTGCCTGGAAAAGTGGTGATTTCCAAATAATGCCACTCGCCATCAATAGGAATAAATTTGCTTGGCTGATGTGCCGCGAAATTTGACCAACTGGTTTCCTATGAAGGCAAATAAAAAAGTTTGGGCGACTGACATACAGTCTTGTTTACTTTAATTTTTTTTCAACAGAGTCTGGCCTGTATAAAATCCAGTTATGTAAATGAGGCCCACAGCACTCAATGAGTTTGACACCCCCGGTTTAAGCTACCGGAATTTGATCCATGGACCAGGTTTTTGCGATAAAGATGCAAAGAATTGATGAATTCTAGTGCGATTTCAGGAGAAAAAGTGTCAATTTGTTCTAAATTAGATCAATGTCGTATTGTGCAAATCTATTGCTTAAAAATATATTTTGACTATCAACATTAACTTTTGGTTAGATAGCATTTGTTCAACCGCATTTTCTATATGTTCCTCAATTTTTTCTACAGTAGTTTGTGTGATCGAGCAGTTGTCATTTTGTCATTACATTTCATCAAATACATGTAGGAGCTCCTGTATTTTCAAAATGTTGACTTCATCAAGAACATTTTGGTAATTTTACCGGTCCGGTTTATGCAATTTATTTGCACTATACTGTTGATCTTAAAGTTAGAGATCAGTCAGGCTTGCGACAGGACTATGCAAAAGTCTTGTAACCTGCCATTACGTAACTAAAACACACGTTATTTTGCCCTACCGCTATGTTAGTACTGTAATCTATTTTTCTCCACTCAAAAGCAACATATTAGTTGCTTGATTTTGAAATAACAGTGAATAAGCTTTACGCGTACCGTAACTGCTGCCAGCTGCTATTTTCAGTTTAATCGTAGCAGACGCATTATGACATCATAGAGCAAGTTGTGAGGCGTTCAAGAAAAAGGCATGCTTGGAATGGTTAAAAACAGAATCTGTTATTGTGTCGTTAATTCAACATTATACGTCCGTAGCCGGGCGTCGTCCAGTAGAGCTCCCATCAGTAACGTCGAGATTAACAATTTCGGTTCAGCCAGCTTTACGCAATGGATAGCTGTAAAAACAGTAATAATAAGCTTGTGTTTTTTTTACCTAGCCAAATCTCGTTCCGAAACAAAACTATCGTTTTTTGAAAGGCAGTTGATAAAAAAAAAACATTTATGGGAGGGTAACGCATCGCCAGTACATGTTTCCTAAATTTATCGTGTGCTGGCAACGTCGTCTTAGTTGCCTTGTTTTCACCATAGGCATCCTTAAATTTAACAAATTTTTATCCGCTAAACTGAATAAGTGCTTCAAAGCGTATCAAAGGTATGAAAAGGCGCCAAAGTAATTGATATATCTTTTCCGGATTAAGCAAATTTATTAAATATTAAACCCTGTACTTACGACTTTTTCTTCTGGCTGGGCGCATGTGGTTTGGTCCGGGCATAATCGCAGCCAGGCAAAGAGCAAACTGATCCGAAATCAAACAGCAGCGCCCCCATCCGTAATGTCGAGTTTGAGAATATCGGTTCTGCCGACTTCACCCAATTGCTATTTGATGTGTCGTTGACATAGCCAATTGGCGTTGCAAATTTCAAAGTACCGTTTTTGCAAAGGAAATCGATTAAATCTTAAAAATCAATATAGCGTGTTGCGCATAGCCGCCATTTCTTTCCAAAAGTTTCTGGAGTTCCTGGCTATATCTTACCAAAGTCCACACAACTTTGTACAAGTTAAGCCAGCCATTGGTTTCTTTGTTTAGCGACAATGGAGAGCAAAATGTGACCAAAAAACAGATTTTTTTCTGTGTTAAACTGTGTAAAATTGTCGATTATTTTTACAAAAACCGACACAACTTTTTTGTTATTGTCGACATCTTAAAAAAATTTAAATTGGATGACAAAGCAATAGATTTGCTCTTTTGAATGTATGTTGATAAGTGTAATTACGAATTTAGGGAGCACCGCAAGTTGTATTTATTTCAGGAGTGTTTTGCACGCTGATACATTACCTCAGAAATACTGTTTTTTTATTTTAAGCAGGCAGACGCATACTTTTTTAGAATCAGTGAAGTATACGTATTATGGAAGAAGCTGCAACGGCTACAAGCGTGGAACTCGTGACTTTTCGATTCAAAGTCCAATGTATTTACACTAAATATTGGTTAAGGCGGCGTCTTCCAGCGTATCAACTCTGTATTTAAATGTGGCGGGTGCAAATAAGGACTTTGCTAATCTTTAATTGACACCTACTCTAAGGACTGCAGCTTGGAGAATAGATGCTCACTTCGCAGTGTCACTCACTGATCTATATTTTGTTAATTCATTTCGTTGTTAAAAACTTCTCTCGTACATTAGAAAAATTTCGTAATTTAATGTTTAATATGCGTGCAATTTCAGATTTGTTGATAAACCTCAAACGCATGTTTAGATGCAGTTCGAGGAATAGCACTTTTAGACAACAGTTGCCTCACTACTTGATGCAAACGTTGGTAGGGGCGTATTTCACCTTGATTGATTTCAGTGGTCGGTAACTTTCTACTTTACTTCAAGTTAGTTTCACACGTCAGTATAAATCAACTATTTTACTTGATCTCTGATACTTGGTGCTTTTACATCACATATCTACTATTGATGCGTCTAGTAGGATGGGTTTTTCCAAATTCTGCTGCTAAGCTCATATCTGTCTAGGTAGACGTTGCATTCAACTGGCATCTATTGACATAAAGTGTCTATATCGCGAAGGATATCATGCCTTTGCTCTGCCCTGACTAACCAACTTGAGACATAAAACTACAGACCTATATTTTTATTCAACGGCCATATTTTGCAAGGATGACAAGAGAATTTACTTTCAAGACAATTAAAACCATTTTTTTTTGGTACATAACGTTCGCAATTGCATAGCCAACAAAAATTTGAAGGGCCAAACTTCAATTTTTAGACCATTATTTTTTGAAATGTAGCCAGTCCATAGTTTTACTGCTTAAGCACATTAGTTCAAGCAGAATATATCAGCGAAGAAAGGATAAATTCGATTATTAAGCTAGACAAACAGTGCAGGTATTGCAACAACAATTTAATTTCTCTCAGTATGCTATTATGTAATCAGTTGCCTACCAGCAGTTTTGCTAGCAAATTGCCATGCTCCGCATTATGCGTACATACATCTCTTTAGAATGAACAAACAGTCGCAGTTTTATAAAATTAACCATTTTTTCAAACACAAACTTGTGAGAGATTGGTGATGAGCTCCACCAAATGTGCTCCACCAAAAATCTGAAAGGATCCGGAGAGCAAATTGCCTTTTCATTATGAAGTCCAAACGCCGAATCGACTTGTTTCAGAAATTTAAGAGCCGCGCAAGAAAAATGGCATAGATGAAATCAAACACATTTAAGATCGTGCCGCACAGGATTTTTAACACATGAACGAATGAGGGTTAGGATAGCACAATTATTATTAAAGCTTTGAGCTGATGGTGAAAGGGAATTCGTTATCAATCCAGAACATGCATGACAAGAAATCCATTCATTTCAGAGTCACTTTTTAAAAACTCAAAGCATTTTCAGTGGCAGACTGATCAACTATTTCTTCAACTAGATCAGTCCAAATCAGAGGGATGTGGTAGCGGAAGCGGTGGAAGCGGTCCTTTTTCTGTAGAAGTGGAAGAGGAAGCGCAAAAAATCTACCGCTTCCACATAGATTATTTCCACATAGCTTTAGTCGATACTGAAGCCAATCACACAAGTTCTCATTTGAAGGAAATATTGTTGGACACTTTGAAACAGTTCAACATTTGCAAGCAACACGTGTAAGCGCCAAACAAACTTTGTCTAACTTTGAATATGATACACTTGGGATTTGAACCATCGTAATTTAATCTTACCTCAAAATTTTACATAGTTAACGCCTGGCCCACAATTATGCAAATGCACTGCCTGCAAACAAAACGCGTCTTTTCTTTTTCTATTACGAAATCAGCACTGCCTTTACAATTCGCTTTGATGTCCTTTGTTCAAAATAGCTTTTGGTTTATTGAGTTGAGCAGCATTTAATTTCAAGCAGTGCATAGTTGCAGCCTTAGATCCAATGACGATTTATTTACCTTGGTTTTGTTTGTTTATTCAGATCAATAATTATTACCACTAATTATATTGTAAACTTGTCGAATCTGTAATCAATCGTAGTGACTGCCGGAATTGCCGGTAAGTGAATATCACGTCAAATACTTCGTAATATTGTACCGAAATTAATTGTGCTGAAAATCGTATATTTATTTTAGAAAACGGTACAAGTTCGGACAAAATAAAAAACAGAACAACAAAATCCGTGTGAGGCCACCACAAGTCACATCAGAATCCTATAGCCGCCATAATAATCAAGCGGCGGCTATAACAAGTATTGATATAAGCTTGCGTTGTTGACAATGCGTCAAATATGACTCGGACTGTGCAACTACTAAATGAAGATAAAGGAGATGAAAACAATGATGAAGAGATTAAAGAAATAAAAGATTCATTGTCAATCGACCATACCATATATCACATAAGATGTGCTGAGCACACCCTACAGTTAAGAATTTGTGACGTGTTAAAAAAAGGGCGAGCGGAAAAGTTTTTAACAAAATTGCGAAAACTTGCTCAATACCTAGGTTTACCACACACCGATGGAATTCTCAAGCGTCGTGCTAACAAGGGAATCCTGATTGACATGCCGACCCATTGGGGGAGTACTTTCCTCATGCTTCAACGATTAGCGGATTTGAAATGTTTTGTTCAGGATCTTGGCTCACATAAATCATGCCTTACCAAAAGTTAATGGACTGAGATCAAGATGATGGTCGAAATTCTACAAATACCTTACGAAGCAACAATTTATTTTCAAAAACAAGATCTCACTCCGGGAGAATGCCTGCTTCATTGGAGAGAAGTCATGTTTAAGTTGGAGAAGCTGGATAACAATTTCGCTTCTGCTCTTGCCACCGCCCTGCAATCACGCCACGAGTTTTTATTGCGGAAAGAGGCTTTCTTGGCAGCTGTTTGGGTAAGTAGTGTTTGTTGACTTAGTTGTTGTGACGACCTACCAATATTTTTTGTTGATATTATATTCAGCTCATTAGTGGTAAGCGTTTGTGCACTTGATTTTATTTGAGTCGAGAAAAACAACTAATGTATTAGCTATATTAGGATTGACTGACTTATATAACCGTGATATTATCATTTTATTTTTTTCTTGATAGGTTGATGCTCGGTCGAGAATCATCTTGAGCAACCAGGAGCAACTACGTGCAAAGAGCGCTCTTCAGTCAATTTTCTTGCGCATTCAAAACACTTCAAGCAAAAGAGCAAGTGCTGATGCGGAAAATGACTCAAGCGGAAGTGAAGCAGCATCAGTATGTGATTTTGATGCGTATTTGAACTTCTTACATTCAATAGCGGCTGTTAATGCATCAGCTAAGGCGTCTGCAAAATCTGATCTTACTGCATTTGCTGAGGCGCTTGTTGATGTAGAGCGGCTCGGAAGATTGAAACTACCAAATGTTTGGGACATTATTTCCAAATACCCCTTTACTGTAAAACCAGTATCGTGAATCATTAGCTGTTTACCCTGCACGCAGGTATCCGTTTAAGGTATGTGCTCCCACTAAAAGCTCCTACTTCGTGAAAAAAGAGTCCGAATGGGCAATGAATTAACTGATGCCATTGTGTTTATGAGGACAAATAAATCTGTGTAAAGTTGAAATTATTTTGTCCTCGCTGTCTTTTTGATTGTTTGCTTTTATTTTTTCTTCTTTTAGTCGTTTTTGCTACTTTCGTATCTTTGGTTACACTTTTTGATTGTAGTAAATGACAAATTTCGTACTGATAAAATCAACAGTCGTTTTTTCGTTTTTTGTTTGTGGAAGCGGTTGAAAAATTACTGCTTTTACCTCCCTGGTTGAAATGTAGCTGGTTTTCTCTGTCACAAAATCTAATTGCTGTGGAGCGTCATCTTCATAATTAAAGTGTCGTGATGTATTTAAAGCAATTCGGAATTTGAATGATTTTGGATTACAGACGCCTTTACTTCGTATTTGGGAAAAAAACTTTTTCAAATCTATCTTGAGAACATCTCCACACATGAAAAACTTTAATTTTTTGCGATGAATAACCATTTCCTAATTCAATGATAAAAAGCTTTGCGTGGTTAGTTGCAGACTTGCTTGAATCGATTTCCAAGCAAACAGTTTTTACCACGTTTTGGTTTAAACTCCAAATGTGCCACAAATTTCATTACCTACGAGACAACGCAACGTTTTTAAATAGCGAATAACCAAGCTTGTTCAATTGAAAATATTAATACTAACGCACGGGAGGCTAGGCATGTAAAAATACAGCAGTAACACTTTAATGAATTCCGTTGACATTTAGTCAAAATTGGACTCATAAAGTCTAATGGAGTACGTCCTTTGACCCAAAAACTAAACTACAAAGATTATGGTATTTACGCAGCATGTTGCAAAAACTGTGACAATTACTATGTTGGTCAAACAATGACATCTTTTTCACAACGTTGGACAAACCATCGAGTACTATGGAACAAATTTCACTACTCTGAAAATAATGATAATTCGGCCCTACTTAGACATTATGATAAACATCATAAAGAAATATTTACCGGTAAACCTGATATAGCGCAATGTTTTTTTTTTATATTTATTATAAAACCTGAATTTGAAAATTTAAACTTTTATGAAGCAAAATGGTATCGCATACTTAATGCAAAAATAAATATTAATAAAATGATTTTACCTCGCATATAACCTAGTATTATTTCTCACTGTGCTTTAATATTTTTACTACTTATAAATTTAGTCTACTATCAGCCTGCGTTTTAATCGAATTGTTTTTGTCATAATGGTCTGCTGCCTTGTGGGTAATACTTCAATACTTAATATGAAATTATTTGTTTTGATACGCTGGATATATAATTACTTATGTGATGAGTGTAGATTTGTCAGTAGAGCTATTGCTTGGAACCTTAGATTTAGTTGCTTTTATTGTTCTTTTACAGCACTGATGATGCTTTATAGCGAAATGCACTTGTCTTAGCGTATTAATGTATAAATAAAGTTTCGAGCTGATTTAGTTTTTCCAGTCACATCACATAACCTCTTTCAAAATACTTTTCTGACGATCACATTTTGAAAACATTCCATTGGATATGGTATGTGTATTTACTGCATCAAACCAGTAGTTTGTAAGTTCACAACAAAAAGCCGTGGTCAAAGCTTCTTTTTTTCCAACTTCCCCGATTTTACCAACGTTCTTATAGCTGAAGCAGTACTGTACCAAGAACCTAAAAAATAGTAGTAACCTTACTGTAGCAACCTCAGCAACTTCAACTACAAACCACAAGTAGAAAGTCGCCAACAACACCTGGCTTTACATATGAATCGCCATCTAAGTTCAGCAGTTATAATGATAGAAGAGGAGCGACGCATCAAAATGCATCGTCAACAGGTTTCGAAAGCCTTCCCATTCTTTAGCTGAACATCGGAGACCTCACTGCAAGCACGATTAGCGTTCTCCACCATCTTGCAGCAAAGCGTGAGGCACTTGTCATTCTACTCCAGGAGACCCACTGCACGTCTGTACACAGGTTAGTTCTACAAACTAGCTGGGTTCTCCTTAAGCAGGAAGCATGGTTTTGCTACTTTTGTCCACGAACGACTCAAGTGGACCTATTTCGACCCATCTCCACCTACATCGGAGACTGAATGATTGTGCGTTGACGTTGATGAATACAAGATAGTCAACGTTTACAAACCTCCACCGATTCGTTTGCAAGTATCCGATCTCCCAGTATTCCCACATTCCTGTCTCTTTGCTGGCGATTTTAATTGCCAGCATGTTGATGGGGTTATGATGTCAACAGTGCAGATGGAAAATGCCTGTTTGGCTGGGCAAATACCAACAATCTTGTCTTACGCCATAACCCAAAGGATGCCGCCAACTTCCACTCTGGCCGCTAGAATACAAGTACCGACCCGGATCTTGCATTCGTTAGTATCGATTCGGACAGTCGTTTTCCCGACAGACAAATCTTAGAAAAGTTCCCAAGGTCTTAGAAATCTTAGAGAAGAACCAATAGTCTACCCTCGCTGACTACTTCACCCAAGTGTGCTCGTCCTGTACCAAGCAAGCCTGTAAAGCGATGGAACTTTCGCAAGGCCATTTGGGGTTACTATATTGCCCTCACAAATTGCCAGGACTTTGCCGCCACCTGATTCACGTGACATAGATCAGGCATATCAGTGTTTCTGTAACGCCATCAGCACTGCGGCGAAAAAGTGTATGCCACGTGGCCGACGAAATAATCGTATACCATGTTGGGATGCCGAATGTGAAAACTTCTACCAAACATCCTGCACTACCCTGAAAATCATGAATCTAGCAGAGCTGCTAGAGCTTTGCTTGCCAGGCTTCACAGGAAGCGGAGGAATCGATGGTCTGAGACATGTTTAGAACATCGACTTTTTACATTCTAGCCGGGTAGCATGGAGTACGTTGAACAATCTTACTGGTAGGTTACGACAATCCCCTCGTCAATGTTCCGTTTCAGCAAATGCTATTGCTAGCCAGCTGGTATAAAACGGGAAATACGAGGGTGCAAATCGAGAGATTTCTCGCTTCGTTATGCAGGAATTGTCTGACCCTTGGAGGGCTACATCTCCTGATGCAGTGAATATCTCCAGAGATTTTTCTCCAAGAGATTTTGCTGCCGCCCTCCACAACTTAAAACCAGTTAAAGCTCCGGTCCCTGAATCTATTTGCCCGGAGCTTTTAATCCATGCTGGTATCGGCTTGAAGTCCTGGCTACGTGGCTTCCTTTCCTTCTGCTTGCGCCAACTCAAAATTCCAAAAGTCTATAAAAGAGCGCTGGTAGTCGCGATCTCTAAGCCCTCAAAACCTGTAGAGAACCCAAAGAGCTACCGACCCATCTCTCTGCTCTGTGTCCCTTACAAGATCCTCAAACGACTGATCTACAATCGTGTCGAACCAATAGTCGACCCCTTGCTTCCGAAGGAACAGGCTGAATTTCGACACGGAAACTTTACTGTAGACCAAACAAAAAAGAAGGCCAGTGCCCTGTTTATCGATCTGAAAGCTGCTTTTGACACTGTATCACACCGTGGCCTCATCTGCAAGCTGTTGAGACTTCTGCCGGACAAGCACATGGTCCACATGATCATGAAACTTGTACAGCACAGAAACTTCACCCTGGCCACTAATGACAGCAAGCCAAGCAAGTTCCGACGCCTGAAAAATGGTGTCCCACAGAGATCAGTTTTGGCTCCTCTTCTTTTCAACATATACATTTACGATCTGCCTTCCATAACCTCCAAGAAGTATGCCTACGCTGACGACTTGACGATACTTCATTCATCTGGAGATTAGAAAGAACTTTGAGCAAAGACATGACTACACTTTCTGCATATCTCCAGACTTGGCGGCTAAATCTCAGCCATGCTGAAAAGTTGACGGCATCCTTTCATCTACACAACCAAAAAGCTAAGCGTGAACTAAAAGTTAAGAACGATGGTAAAATGTTACCATTTTGCCCAGTGCCGACCTATCTAGGTGTGAAACTGGACAGAGCGCTCACGTACTGTCACCTCCTTGAGGCATTGCGGAAAAAACTATCCACGCACATTTCGCTGCTGAGACGACTTGCGAGTTCAGGATGGGGCGCTGGTGCCAAGACATTGCGCACAGCTGCCTTGTTCCTGATCTACTCAACTGCCGAGTACTGCGCACCAGCTTGGTGTCGCAGCGCCCATACTCGCCTCATTGACAACGCTCTTAATCCGACTGCAATCTACCTGGATTGCAGTCGGATGCCTGCCGTTGCGCTACATTACTATTGCAACGAACCTGGCAGCACTTAACATGAAAATTTTGAAAATTAATAGGTTTCTTCAGCAGCTGAATGAACACGCATTTTTTCACATTGAGACAAATACAAATGCGATTTTTTCAATTTAGGAACCAACTTAAATGCGCTCTTTTCTTGATATTTAATTTCAATTTCAATCCAACTAGATAATACCTAAAAAATTTACGTAAACAGCTGAACATTTTTTTAACAAAGTACATTTTTATATATTTTATTTTCCCGTGCTTCACCGGGGATATAGAGCAGTGAGGCTGTTCACCCAGCATGTCGTAAGAGGTGACTTTTGGGTACCAACCTATGTTAATTAAAGTTGGGGACCCCTCATGACTAAAAAATGAGGTTGGTGATAAGCAAGGGCATGCTGTCCGTAAAAGACAAATGCTCTAAAAGCTATCTCATGAAAAAGTTCGTTAAAGAATTTGCCTCAATTCCATGCAGCTCTTAAATGTGCAGGGGTTGCAAAAAATCTCTGCTTCACATAAATCTGAGGTGTAAGATTTGGAAGTTTTTGTGGAAGAGGTTTGGAAGTGTGTGAGTAGTTAAGAAAGAGAGAAGTGGGTATGTGCTGTCTACAGAAAGTAAGATGGAGGGGGCAAGGAACTCAATTTTTTGGTATCAGAGGTAGGAGATATAAGCTGTGGTGATCTGGAAATAATGATAGAATAGGAGGTGTTGGAATTTTAGTGAAAGAAGAACTTTGCGATAAGGTCGTAAAAGTCCAAAGAAAAATTGACAGAGTGATTGCAATGGTGCTGGTTTCTGAGGAGGAAGTTTCAAGAGTCATAAGTACGTATGCTCCCCAGGTTGGAAGATCAGAGTGCGAGAAAGATCAATTTTATAATGACATGGCAAGTACGTGGGATTTGCAAAACCCTGGTGAAGTGGTTCTTGGCCTGGGGGATTTCAACGAACATGTTTGGAGACAGATTGATGGTTTTGAAGGTGTGCATGGTGGGTATGGAATTGGCAAAAGAAATGCTAAAAGAAGAAGACTACTCGAGCTTTGTGATGAAAAGAAGTTGTGCGTAGCAAATACATGGTTTGAAAAAAGGAGCAGAGAAAAGTAACATAAAGTGGGTGGAAATGAAACTGAGATTGGTTTTGTATTGATTGGTAAAAACAATAGAAAGTATTTAAAAGACGTGAAAGCCATCCCCTGGGAATTGCAACATCGCCTAGTGGTAACATATAGAGACAAAAAAAAGTTGAAGAAAGGTGTGAAGAACGAACAAACAATTAGAAGGATGGTTTGGAAGTTGAAGAAAAACAACATAAAAATTCAAGATTTCTAAAATGAGTTAAAGAATTGGTTGATGTTGATGCACCCAATCTATCGAATACTTTTAAAAAATAGTATGCTACAAGCTTGTGATGAAGAATGTAGAAAAAAGAAAGGTAGGAGAAACCATGGGAAAACATGGTGGTAAAATGAAGAGGTGAAGGAAGCAATTCAACAAAAAAAAGTGGCATATAAAAAGGGGTGCAAAAATCGATCGTTGGAAAACAAGGCTAGATATAAGAATATCAAAAATTGAACAAAGAAAGTGGTTGCTAATTCTATGAGAAAAGAAGCTGAGAAAGAGTTAACAAAATTGAACAAAAAAACAAATAGCATTTTTACATTGGTGAAGTACATGAAAAAAAGATGGGAAAGATAGTGAAGGAGGTAGATGCATGAGAGGGAAAGACCGAAGGTTAGGTTTTAGTAAAGAAGACAGGAAAAAAATGGAAAAATGGCATGGAGGAGATCATGAATAAAGAGAATGATTGGGACCACGTGACAGCAGCTAATAAAGCAGAGAGACTTACAAAAAATGTTACCCGCGAAGAAATGGAGATAGCAATATAAAAGTGATGAAACCAGAAAAATTGTTACTAGCTTGCTTTTGTTAGGACGCTACCAAAAGTTGTTTCGAATTCATCTGTTTATCAACAAATGTTCTGGGTCCAATTTTAATAAATAATTCTCTGAAACAACGGTCGAAGATGTTGGAGCTCGTGTTGTGTTACCCCAAATAAAGATGCTCTCCAAAAAAAAAAAGAAAATGAGTCATCACCTGCCTCGCTGCCATTTGTGCTAATCGCGGCAATGTTGATTCAATCCAAGTTGTCCGCTCAAACAGACGGGCCACTTGTGGTGACTAATACAATCTAATATTGCAATTTATAGTTAATTGCTTTTTCTGTTGCTTAATTACAAAAATTCCGGACATGTCCGGAATTTTCCAAATGTATGGCAACCATATAATAAAACCAATATTTAAGACATTTTCGTAACTGAATGCATATTTGTACGATCTAAAGCCTCTGGCTGCACGTCTGTTGCTTGGTTCTGGCTTAAATGCAGTCAAGCAAAAAGAAAATAAACCCGAAGTTATTCACCTACAGTTAGATTATCACATGAGTAGCCATTAGTAATATTGAGATTAAGAATATCACTTGAGGTGGCTGCGTTGAATTTACCCAATTGCTGAGGAAATGGCTTCAACATTTAGATGATGTGTTGCTTGATACCAATATTTTGTTGCAAAAAATAAAACATGACTATTTTTACTTCCATGTTTTGGTAGGGGGATCACCAATTTTTTACTTGGAGTAGGCTATTTTTAAAGTTTAGAAACTTCAATTTTGATAAATTTTTATGGAAAATTTTGATAGATTACGCCAAAGTATCATGTTTTTGAAAACGAATAGTCAAATTGCATCAAATAACTATGTTTTTCTGCAAATTGCAATTTGCGAAGTCCAGAAACCAAAATTTTGCGTTATTTAACCGATATTTTACAGTACAAAATTTTGTAAATCTTTATTTTTTGATAAATGTTTTTGAAAATTTTTATACGATAATGCCAAAGAAGCATGGTTGCGAGGCGAAAACAGCCAAAACCTATCTAAAACCTAATTTTTTTTAAAATGCAGTTTTTTTTAGGTGTAGTAAGAAAATTGATCAACTAAAAGCGAATGACGTATGGCCACCAGTTCTTGATCACTCATCATAAACTAATCGTTAGCCCTACCTAATTAGAGCTACAAATTGCTGGAAAGGTAATTTCTTGAGCTTTCAAACGACAGCAATGTTAGTGCCTAATCATAACCCTTGTGCATTAAACTCACCTGTTTGTACCAGGGATGTGGAAGTGCGAAATTTCTACCGCTTCTGCTTCCACATAGGTTGTTTGACTTGAAGAGTAACTTGGCGAAAAAGTTTTGTTTATTTCCCGATGTAGATTAAACCGTGAAGTTGCACTATATGTCTGAATGAACGTGTGATATCAGTAGCACGAAAGAACGAGAAAAAGTATAACTACCATCATATTTTATATCGATTACGGGTAAGAAAAAGATAGTTTGGACAATGAAACGTGGCCAATAAAATGATGATTTGATTAAACTTAACTAACCTAGGTTAGGGGGTTGAAAATGTTGAAAAAGAAATTACTCACGACGAAAACAACTTGATCATTCCACATCAGTGCTTTTCAACAGGGGTTTCGCAATACATGCAGTTGTGTTCCGTGAGTTTAAAGGGTTCCGTGAGGGGACCGCGAAGATTCTTTGTTTATTATTGATATTTGTTTCTTATTTTAGTATATTGATTTCTTATATGTAATGGTGTTTCGTGTATATATATAGTTAGTAATGGAATTTTGCCACAGCAAGCTGCAGATGTGACGTAATTCTGTTTATAACTTTAAGAACGTCTGAATTTGCTTACTCCCTTTGTTACGAAATAGTGCGTCTGTAATTTCAATTTGGCTGTTAGCCGATCCCTTCCGAGGGATGGGGCATGGCGGAAGACCATGGAGCCCCAGAAGCCGGGAAACTCCCCAGGGCCTGGACCAGAGGTCGTAGAGAGTCAGAAAGTTGCCAAAGAGCAAGCGGCGCAAAGAGTCCGTAGCTGGACAGTGCAGAATGAAATGAGAGATGTCCTGGGACAAGTGTCCGCAGGCGCTGCAGAAAAGATTCTCGATTCTGCCAATTCCAAATTAATAAGAGTTTAACGGTAAGCTGTGCCTGTGCAGCGAAGACGAGAAGGAACACAGCGAGCGTGATAAAGAAGCACAAGTTTCTCGGTGGAAAACGAGGGAACCTATGTGTCGAAGAATTTCGATGAGACAGTACGCCTCCAGTCCGAGAAAAAATGAAGGTAGATACAAGGGATAAATGGAGAGAGACTACAAGGAATTACAGAGAAGTGAGATACATGTAGGTGCTGCCGAGACCAGCAAAGAGCTAGCAGAATGGCGCATGCTTCAGCGGAAAAACTTGAGGATACTGGAGCTGCTGAAAAGAAAAGGGTGGCCTCAGTGCTTCAAAAAGAGCAATTGGCAAGTACGCCAGAGCCGTTTTTGCCAAAAGGGAATGGAACAGAGCCATCTGTTCAGATCACCAGATTGTAAAGAAGGCATTTAGTGTCAGAGAAGTAAAGAGAATTGCAACAAAGGAAAGAGAAAGAGACGAGTATTCCTCTCCAGAACAACAGTGAGAGTCAAAGTAAAAAGCCAAGTCATTCCAACGAGCTTTCCGAAAATTAAAAGAAGAGGGACGTTTGTTGAAGCAAAAGAGTGAATAGAGAGGGAAGGTTTGTGGAGTTGGTAGGTAATCAGAACCCAGGTCATGAAGCATCTCCTCAAAGCCAGAGAGGAGGGAGCAAAAGAGATGCCAGGAGAGAAGCGACTGCCAGAAGAGCAATTGAAAAGAGTAGGTATGTCAGGGTCATTGAGGAGGTCACAAGAGATGACCCGATCGAATACTTCCTCCCCACGAATGTCCAAAGTGCTTTGTGATTCCCAGAGGGAATGATGGTGGTTACAGTCCCTCAGAAAGGAGAGATTTCTGTAAATGCGAAGAATGGAGGAAGAAAGGGAGTCTGTTCTGCTATCATTCGGAGGAGAATGAACTGAGGGAGCATAAACATTTAGGTATGAGAGCGAGGAGGAGTCGTTTAGAGAAATATTGACCCCTAGATAATCAGAGTAGGGGGACAAGCAAAGAAAGAGAGGAGGTAGAAAGCTCCGAGAAGGATAAGCCCTGCCTGACGAAAATCATAATGCCGCCCCCAGCGCGTGTGGCATCAGTAGAAAAAATTTCAGACCGGGAGTGGGTGCGATTAGATTGCAGAGCAGAGAATCCAGGGATCAGGAAAGAGGAAGATAAATTAAGATTAGATTCCTGGATACAAATAAAGTCAACGGAATGAGACGAAATGAAGTGTAGCAGTTTAGTGCTACTGGATCGGAGACCCCCAGCATTACATTGAAAAACCATGAGGAAGTCAATGGGGAAGAGGAAGCAGCGATGTGGAGAAACAGCCAGAAGCTTAAGGCGGTGGTGAGGTTGCAAAGGGAGAAGATACGAAATGGACAAAAGAAGAATAAGAGGTTTGAAGGCGAGAATGGGGTGGGAGCGCTGCATTACAAAAGGGACCAGATTGAGCAGTGGAGGTATACAAACTGCAGGAGTCCGAGGACTGGAGAAGTCACAGTGTTGGCAAGTATGGGATCTCCAGAAGAAGCAGAGATGCAACAGGGAAGGCAGCTCCAGGAGTGAGAATTGCCAAGAGTTCTGAATCTAGAAAGGAGAGTAGTGAGCACTTTTGATGGACCCACTAGGACTGGAGGGGACTGCTGGTGCAGCCTTACACTGGCCTACCCCGCCAGATCACATTTCCAGCGCACACTGAGCAGGAAAGACTGGGCTAAGGTTAGGATGAACGTTGCCGCTCATCAGGACAAGGAGAAGAAAGAAAAGACGGGTAAGAGAAAGGCAGGAAAAAAGAGAAGACAAGAGTTCGATTTTAAAGAAGCTGTTTGTTGCCCTTTTGCGGTTGTTTAGGGGCAGCACGGCGAAAAAATGGTTTGTGTGGGGAGGAGTGCCCGGGGTAACTGGGACCCTTGGGAAGGCCAAAAGCCATTATGACCCAACCCAAACGAGGTTTGGGACCACACCACCACCTTGAGGCGGCTGTTGGTTGGTGTAGTTCAATTTTGCTCGCTTCATGTATTGTACATACGACAGAAATTTTGCACTTCACTATTCAGAAAGATTGAAGTCAATACGTGTTTTGGGGACTTACAGAAGATGTGCATTGATGATTAGAGGTAAAGTTAACTCAAAGTCAGGGTTAGTTGAGGATAGAGAGGGAAAATTCGCGCTATATCGTTGTAATTTGTTATTGTGACGGCAGGCTATTGTCGAGAGATCTAAGATGTGGTCATACGGATTAAATCTGACAAGCATTAAGTTAATCTAGACTGGTAATGCTCAAAAAGAATCTCGCTATAAACCAGGAATGTGGAAGCGGAAGCGGTCCTTTTTCTGTGGAAGCGGAAGCGCGACAAACCTACCGCTTCTGCTTCCACATAGGTTGTTTGACTTGAAGAGTAACTTGGCGAAAAAGTTTTGTTTATTTCCCGATGTAGATAAAACCGTGAAGTTGCACTATAAGTCTGAATGAACGTGTGATATCAGTAGCGCGAGAGAACGAGAAAAAGTATAACTACCATCATATTTTATATCGATTACGGGCAAGAAAAGGTAGTTTGGACAATGAAACGTAGCTAATAAAATGATGATTTGATTAAACTTAACTAACCTAGGTTTGGGAGTTAAAAACGTTGAAAAAGAAATTACTCACGACGAAAACAACTTGATCATTCCACATCAGTGCTTTTCAACAGGGGTTTCGCAATACATGCAGTTGTGTTCCGTGAGTTTAAAGGGTTCCGTGAGGGGACCGCGAAGGTTCTTCGTTTATTACTAGTAATTATTCTTATTTCAGTATATTGATTTCTTATATGAAGTGGTGTTCCGTGTATGCAGTATAAATATTGATGGAATCTTGTGATAGCAAGCTGCAGATGTGACGTAATTCTGTTTACAGCTATAGGATTCCTGGATACAAATATGGTCAACGGGATGAGACGAAAGAAAGTGGAGCAGTTCAGTGCTCCTGGCTCGGAGACCCCCAGCATTCCATTGAAGAGCCCTGAGGTAGTCGAGAGGGGAAGAAGAAGCAGGAGGTAAAGAGAAACAGCCAGGAGCATGAAGCGGTGGTGAGGGTGCAGAGGGAGAAGATACAAAGTGGGCGGAATAAGGATAAAAGGTTTGAAGGCGAGGATGGGGTGCGGGTGATGCATTAGCAGAAGGGGGCCAGATGGGCCAGATTGAGCAGTGGAGGTATACCAGCTGGAGGAGTCCAAGGAGGAAGTCACAGTGCTGGTAGGTGTGGGATCTCCAAAAAAAGCAGGGAGGGAAGATCCAGGAGTGAGAGCTGCCAAGAATTTTGAATTTAGAAAAGGAGAGTAATGAGCACTTTAAATGAACCCAATTAGAGCATGTGCAGCATTGCACTGACCTACCCCGCCAGGTCACATTTCCAGCGCACACTAAACAGGGAAAGACAAGGGTTAGGATGAACGTTGCTGCTCATCAGGAGAAGGAGAAGAAGACGGGCAAGAGAAAGGAAGGAGAAGAGAGAATACAGGCCGATTTTAAAGAGGCTGCGTGCTACCCTTCAGCGGTAGTTCAGAGTGCTGCACGGCGAAAAAATGCTTTGTGTGAGGGGAGTGCCCGGGGTAACTGGAACCCTCGGGAAGACCAACAGCAATTTTAACCCAACTCAAACAGGATTGGGGACCGCACCACCACGTTGAGGAGGCTATTGATTGGTGTAGTTCAATTTTGCTTGCTTTACATGTATATACTATATATACGACAGAAATTTCGCACTTCACTATCCAAAAAGATCGGAGTCAATACGTATGTGGGGACGGATAGAAGGTCCGAAATGATGATTAGAGTTAAAGTTAAATCAAAGTCACAGTTAGTTGAGGATAGAGGGAAAATCAGCGCTATACGGTGTAATTTGTTGTTGTGAGGATAGGTTATTGTCGAGAGCTGTAATATGTGGTAATACGGTTTAGATCTGAGAAGCATTGGGTTAATTGTTGTAAAAGTGGTTGTAAGTAGTAAAGGAACTTGTAATAACTGATTATTTGTTGAAGTGTTTAATTATTTTTTGAATTGTAGTAACAAAATATTTTATTTTCTTGCAAGCAATTTGTGATTTCTAAATTTTGTTAGTGGGGGTTACGTGACAAACGCGAAAGTACAACAGAGGTTCCGCAATGACAAAAAGGGTGTAGAGCACTGGTCTACATTCAACACGAGTTTTAATATCTAAATAAGAGAAACACAGAGTAGTTTGGAACAATAAGCTCAAGCGAAGTAGGTAAAGTAATAGCAATATATAAAGGTTTTTGTCTCCTCAAAATGATAAAGTGTAGGAGAAGATAAGCTACAGACTCACAAAAGTTAAAAAAAATTGTCAACGGTCGTTTTCTCACTTTTTGTTAGTGGAAGCGGAAGAAGCGAAAGCGATAGGTGTGGAAGCGGAAGCGTTTGAAAAATAACCGCTTCCACATCCCTGCTATAAACGAACATCAATACTTTTAATAAATGTAAAGGGTAGGGATTCTAACTCAGTCAAAATAATAGGGGCGGGTAAATGATATTTATTTTTACTTTCAAAGCCCAGTAATATGGCATTGTAAGAAGCTATTGCAAGATTTTAAGAATTGGATCTCAGACAACTCTTAAATGGTCATTGCTAGGCTGGCCATTTTTTCGAAATGCAAAACCGGGACCCACATTACAGACTGCCATTATGACGCTACTAACAATCTAAGTTATTTATCCAGTATAACTGAATCATATTATGTAAGTATATTTTAGATACAATGAAATTGATTTTTTTGGCAAATCACTAGTTAAAGTACCCTAATGGTACTAAATACAACAAAAAAACGAATTACGTTTATCAACAAATCGATGATATTTATCTGTGCCTAGCACCTTTTTCAATGGCACAACGTTTGATTTTATGTTCTCATAAAATTCAGTACATGTCAAATCAATATTACTTTTGCACATGAGGAGAGCTTTGACTTTTTGTTTGTGCATATTGCTTCTGTCATTAGACAACATATTTTTCATAATTGAAAAAATTCTTTCAACCGGTGCTGATGTTTCAGGTAAACAAAATACAAACTCGACCATTTTCTGAAAGTTTGGAATGGGAATATCTTTATCCTTGAAAGCTTGAAACAATTGGGTCCACTTTTGCTCATAAGGTATCGGTGTATTTTGCCATCTCTCTCTTCTGTCGCTTGCAGAGTTGTAGTTCTTCACCAGAACGTGCTTATCGAATAGGGAGTCGACATCAATTACTTGCTTCAAAAACATGCAGTTGATCTTTTCCGCAGATGCACATACAGGTGGCCAGGATAGGTTTGCGCTTGAGTTCAGCCAAAGATGAAGCGTCACACCTTCTTTAGAATCTTGATAAACATCCAGGTATGATTCACATTTCTCGTAAAAGCATCTAGTTTCATTAAGAAAGAACCTTGCATCCACTTCTCCACCTTTCTCAAGCTTTTCCAATAGGCGTTTTGTTTGGTAAGAAGCAAAATTACTAACTCTTTTCTCGTGTTGATTCAACTTCAATTCTGTGAGAATAATTGCCACATCCACAGCACTCGTCTTTTGTCTCTCCAACTTCAGCATTATTTCGTCAAAGTACTTCAGCAGGCCATAAACGAACCAGAGATAGAGTTCTTGAATTGGATTCTCAAAACATTGGCGAATGTTCTTGCGAATTAAAGTAGCTCTTTAATGCTTTAAACATCTCAAGAATCCGCTCCAAAGCAGGTAGCAACGACAAAAATCTGGTATTGCCGTGCTCCAAAAGTCGTTTGGTACTCGACATCAGCAAAATCACAAGACTCTTTAAGTTCGGAAACCGGAACTGTGTACATGTAAAAGAATTTATAAATCTCTACAAAGCTTTCTACTCATACTGGCAAAGTTTCCACAGCATGCTGAAGGCAATTGTATACGATGTGAATTGTTCATCCGATAGTTTCGAGGTCTCGCTTAACGTTATCCTTAACTTTATAGATTATTTTGTTCTCTTCTATTAACACCGCCAAAGCTTGTATTGCAATTGTCTGCACAAAATCCAATCAATTTATCCTTAAGTTTTGTTTGGTCTAGAACAAAAACAGGTATTTACTTAGCTTTACCTTAACGCCACTTTCTGGTAAAAACTAGCGAACCACAATCGGCACAAGTTTTACTTTTTTTCACAATCGGCACAATTGTCACAGTGACAAAGTTATTTCGATCTAACTCTTGATGAAGTTCATCAGTACACATCAGGGCAATGACGTTAACTATAGCTTCACACTTTGTTTTCCCTAACGAGAATTTAGATTCGAACAATTTTGAGATCAACTTGGAAGTACAATCAAAACTTCTGAAACTTTGCCCGTGAGCAACAGTGTGATAAGCAAAAGTTGCTTTTTTAGCAGCTAAAGCTAGAGCAGCATCGGAGCCAATATTTTTGAAAAAAGAGGTCACTAGAGATGAGGATGCAGCTTCTTTAACAGAGACTTTGTGCTTCATAAATGGTTATTGACGTCTGCAGGTCCACCATGGGCTATTGAAAATACAGAACCCCAACGATTGCTCAGCGCGTTAGTGGTGGGCACCCGCTAGTTACAAACTAACGTCGCTATCGCTAGTCAGCAAAAAATTTATCGGCGCTACCGCTATCCGCTTTTAACTTTAGCGCCGACAAACGCTAACGCTAGTCCTTTTTAAAAACTAGCGGTCGCTAACCGCTAAAAGCAATAGTAACAAGTTCGAATCTCAGTCAAATTGATGTCATGTAAAAAAGGTAATTTTCATACTGGTGCCACCGTACCAGTGAAAAGCAGTAATAACATTTACAACTGCAATAGCCTCGCTATCATAAAAACAACACAAAAAACGAAGATTTATTAAAACGCAGTTATTTCAAAAAAACAAGCATTTCAAAATGTTTATCGCTAAGCCCAGATCGTTTTGGTTTAAGCACATCCTTCCCAAGGGAAAACAGGCGTTCCACTGCTGTAGTGGAAGGTATAGCTGTGTTGTACTTAACAACTCCCTTAGCGTCGTGCTAGAGAGCAATGTAGCAATTTCTTTGCTTTGGGACTCGTGCTTCTCTTTCAAAAAATCGTCTAACAGCTTCTCACTGCTGTTGCATTGTCGTGGCTTCTCCGCCAACGCTCCACCAAAAAATTCGTCATCGGAAGATGCACTCTGGCAGCTTGTGCTGTGAGTATCGGTTTGTGTGTGTGTGTGTGTGTGAACACGGTTGAAATCTCTTTTTCAAGCCATCCAGAACCGCGGAAAGCAGGGGCTTGCATACAGCCAAGTCACCAACCTCCTGCATGTCGGTCAGCGTTTTGGCACAAACAAGCACAGTTGGAAGCAGAATACCGTAGTATGCTTTCTCTTCGCTTTGGAGAATATCTAGTGACTGGCACAAAGGTTTCATCACTCTCGCGTATTCAATAAAAAATGCAACGTCAGCTGCAAAATATACAAATGCGATTGACAAAAGATAAAAAACTTTGGACTACAAGCTAACTTTCAATGAAAGCAGCTTGTTACCCTTTAAAAACAATGAATATTTTGCAATTAAAAAGTTGTCCAAACAAAGTATAAAAATCATGAACTAACCATGAGAAAAAGCTGGAAGATTGAGAGTGTTGCAAACCCGATCGAGGGCAGCACGTTTTTCACGGTTTTCGAAACAGGTTTTCAGTCGACAAACTGCATCGTAAACCGAATTCCAACGAGTTGTAGTCGGAATAACAAGCAGAAGTCCAAGTTCTATTTTGATGCAATCTGCTGCTTGGGGGCTCCTGAGAAACATACGATAAATGCAAAGACAAGTTAAAAAAAAGAATTCCAAAAATTAAAACTAAGGCTATTACAAACGAATTACCCTGTTCCACAGCCCCTGGGCTTTTGCAAAAGCTGATCTGAAAGATTTTTTAAAAGAAGTGCAAGACAAAGCCTTGCTTGCGTCAGCCGTTGCAATTAGGTTTAAAGTATGTGCTGCACATCTGTTGTGTCTTGGTAGTGCGAGATTTAACGATGCTGTCGCTGTCTGTAACAAGTTTAAGCAATAATTATGTACAAAAACATTGACAAGGGATACGTTATCGCCAAGGGAACGCGATGAGAACCAAAGGCGGGTTAAGAAGTTAATACACAATCCGGTTAGTGATAAGAATACCACAACTAAACTTGAGTGTTTTTGTGAACTAGTGGTGGATAAAAATACCATGAAACTGAGAAGCATAATACGTGTTGCGTTGTCTTTCGAATTGAGGTGCCAAAATTTGTCTTGGCGAAAAACATTCACAAGCTTGTGGTACCTTGTTGTAAAACATCAGTCAATGGATTGACCTCTATATGATCATCATGATCACGGTCACTTGATGAGACTACCGGTCCAGTGTTGCTGCGCTCTTCATCTAAGCCAAAAACACTGCAAACACAAAAACGGCTGTTAAAAAATATCACCTGCATTCAATGGTGATTCCGAGCTGACCGGATTTAGCCAGAGTCACAAAAAAGATAGCATTTTTAATTTGAATTCGTAAACATTGACTTTTCAAACAATAACAAAATTTAACTTAGGCACATTATAAGAAACCTTGTTGTGGTTGCTGCATGCTCAAATGTATCGGTCTGGTTTTGCAACTTTTTTCAGAAATTATCTATGTCTAAGAAAGTCCTAGCTTTCGTTATTTCAACAAAATCCATTTTACCGAGAATAACCGGACATTCATTTTTACTTAACTTTATCTTACTAGAGGTGAGGAAAATTGCGCAAATAGGTAGAAAATAGCCGGAGTTGTTTTGAAACAATTACATTACTATTCTGGGAAAATAGTAATTTACGAAAAGAAGACAACTAAAACGCCTCTTTATCGAAAAATCAAAACAATTTTCTTTTCTGGTACAGTACAGTAGGTAGTCATTAGCAAATTTTAGCCTTTAGTTATGAGTTATTATGAAAAATGACGTAGTGTTTATAATAAAAAAAAAAGTCAATCGGGCAAGTAAACTAGCAGCTAGTTACTACCTACTAGCTTAAATTTTTTGTCTTATTGCAAATTGTACTCACTGTCTTAGCCTACTTATTTCTCACTTCTTAAGCAGGATATACAACACATTGGTAGCGTGTGTTACGCTACCTTTCGTTTATTTGTGTCAAAATCTATCTTGAAGCCGAGTAACGATAAAGACCCGAGGTTGTCTACACCATACTTACTCACAAAGCTTTGTATTTGTCACAGGTCTAGTAACAATTTAACCAAAATTAAGGTTTAAGAAACTAGGAAGTCAATAAATGAAATGTTTACCTGAATGCCTTAACAAAGTTTGAACCATTATCCTTAGTTGTCATACACACTTTGCCATCAATTTCAAACTCCCAGTGGATTTTTTGTATTATATTGGCAAGAACATCATAAGGCACCTGCAGGTAATATGGCCATGCTGGCAATATGGCCCACTGCTCCGATCTCCGTATCTAAGAGAAGAAATATTTTTCCATTTTTATGAACTTGGAGTGGATCCATACTTGTATTGATTCGCACAGTTAGGGTTAGATCTGTGCAGTAATGAGTTCGCTACAGCGAAACAAAAGTTTGAAATCTTGAAATTCAGCGTTTTTATAAAATCTAGGATTTTTCACCCTTCCAAAAATGGGGTGTGTGGTTGGGGAAACTTTAATTTCTTTTTAGCAGGGCAGGAAGGGATTGCTTCAGTTAAACTAAGTAGTTTTGTGTGCCTAAAAAGATTTAAGCATTAGTTTAATTGATATGAAATTGTTCGAGAGCCGTTGCTGGTAATAAGGCCCAACTCCTATTTATAGTGTAGGTGCCAAAAGTAATTACACAGAAAAGCTGAGTGGTTTAACATTTTTAGAAAGAAGACCTCATAGTTATTTTACAATATTATGAGGATTCTTTTGTGACTTTAGCATACTCATTTAAGTTACTGGTAATGGCAGGCTACTAAAGTAAGTACCAGTGCATACCGTGGGACTAGGCTAGTAGGCCAATGATACCCTACAGCTGTACAGTACAGTAAGCAGGTAGGTCTAATTGTTGAAGTGGGTGTTACTGTGACAAGAAAATAGGCTTAACAAGCGTTCAGGTACAAAATCATACGTTTCTTAAAAAGTAATCTGTATCAGGCTACAATATGATACTGGTACCAGCCCTTTTACTTGGGCTACTATAGCAGTGTAGCCTACTGCATGGTGCTGAGTGGAAGTTATTTACACACCATTGCTGACTGTGTGTAACACAATAAAAACATATCAGATTTGTGCACCAATCTGGAATTACCTCACACTACCCTTTCTTTTTTACTTTTTAGAAAGTCATCAGGGGGTCATCTTAATTTATTAAGTAGTAACTTATTTTAAAACTTGCCATTAATATTTGCATAACACTGATGTCCATGAAAAGAGCAACTTGGACTGAAGACGATCTTGCAGGAGCACTTGAAGCTATTGAAGCTGGCACAACACAACGTCAAGCTGCACAAATATTTAATGTTCCTTGAACAACACTGCGAAACCATGTAAAATCAAAAGTTGAGACCAAACATTTGGGAAGGAATCAAATTTTAACAGTTGAGCAAGAAAAAGAGGTTTGCTCAAGAATACTGAGATATAGTGAAATTGGAATGCCAGTAACAGCCAGTATTGTAAAAACTTATGTTTTTGAATTTTGTGAGAAAAACAACATCCCAAATTCTTTCAACAAATCAAAATTGGCTGCTGGGCGATATTGGTTTCAAAGATTTTTAAATAGACATCCAGAAATCTCCATTCGGAAAGCACAAGCTATGAATCCAGGTCGAGCAATCAAACTAAACAAGCACATTGTTGAGGACTATTTTAACAAATTAAAAGTTGTGATGGAGAACAATGATTTTTTTAGAAAGCCACGCTGCAGATACAACATGGACGAGAAAGGTTGTAGATTAACTCTACATCATCAACAGTCTGTACTTGCTCAAAGAGGAGCTAAAAGAGTGCATTTAGTTGCACCTGAACATGCACAAAATGTGACAGTAGTAGCATGTGGAAATGCAGCTGGAGCTGCAATCCCACCAATGATCATTTACAAAGGGAAAAGATGCAAACCTGAATATGCTGATAACCTGCCACCAGACACGTTTGTGCGGATGTCTGAAAAAGGCAACATGATAACGAAGTTATTTATTGAATGGCTTGACCATTTTTCGAAATTTAAGACAGCTGGAACAGTTCTCCTCATATTTGATGGAGCAACAAGTCACATTAGTCCTAGGATAGTGGATGTTGCAAGCAGCAATGATATTATTTTGTTTTGCCTTCCAAGTAATACCACACACGAACTGCAGTCCATGGACAAATGTGTCTTTCGATTATTTGAGCATTTTTGGGACCAGGAAGTCTTAAAATACTGGCATACTCACCCAGACCGGGTAATTACCAAATCAAGGTTTGGTCATTTATGCACCCCAGCTTACAACCAAGCACTAACTATTAGCAACATAACAAGTGGATTTTGCGCCACTGGAATCTATCCATTCAACCCCGCAGCAATTCCAGAAGCTGCATTTGCTCCTAGTTTAGTTACTGAAGAAAAACCATCAACTTCCATTCTTGCTGTTGAATCTGCAAAAGAAGATTTTTTTACCAGTGCAGCTGGTGTGGCATCAGCTGATTCAGAAAATGTTGATGATTCTAATGCTGTCATGGTAGCTGGTACCAGTAACCTGGAATATACATCAGATTCAAGAAGTGTTGATATTTCTAATGCTGTCATGGTAGCTGGTGTCAGTAACCCAGCAACTGCTCAAGATGTAGCTGATATGTTAAGCATTAATTTTGGTGTAGAAGAATCTCCCCTTAATGACAACCAGCAGCCTTTGTCCGACAATTCAGTGATTGTTTCTCCCAAAGTTAGTTTTTCAGAGCTAATGGTAACATCCAAGGTCACGAAAAGGAAGATCATCCGTAAAAAGAGCCTTACGTATAAGGCTCAAGTTCTATCAAAAGAACTTTTTTCTGACAAAGGATCAACTACAAGTTCAGCCACTAGTTCTTACAAAAAGGCAAAGAAACGCAAGAAGTCTGCAGCAAACAAAAACAAAGCGACGTCCGATGTATCCTGGTACTGCCCTGCTTGCGAAAAAGATACTGCCTTAAGTATGAGGATGTGCAAGAAATGCAATGAGTGGTATCATGAGGAATGTGTGGGGCTAGATTCCGATAACAATGAAGACTTTTTTGTATGGATTGTGAATATGTTACGATGTAACCTAGATAACATTTTAGCGTGCATTGATGTTTCGTTTTGCAGCTTTTACTCTGCCATTTGATTGAATGTGCACCTGTGATTGTATTAGTGTGCATACAGTACTGTAAGTGTGAACACACCTGTCTTTGCATGTACGCTATAGTGATTTTGAGTACACCATTTGATTGTGAGAATTTAGGGAGTACACCTTTCTTTTAACGAAAATGTGATTGCTTGATTTTAAATTTAGTTGCGTACAGCATAGTAATGAGCTAAATTTAGGGTACGTTTGCCCGCATGTTTTTCGATCCCTACGATTTAACCAGTAGCTACAAAAGATATTCAGGACCTCTTGTCAATGTTCCTGAGCATCTTCATGCTTCATTTAATGCAAAAACATCACAAAATATCCATTAGTTTGTCTACAAAATTTCTTAAATAGCTTGACAATCTTGGGCCTTATTACCTGCATGTGCATCTAATATGGCCCAAAAAAATCTTTTTTTAAAAATAGCCTCATGGAAACCCTGAACTTCATCCGACCTTCAACGTTTGATATATGATGTGTAACAACTTACTCTACTTCCATGCACAGTTTGACCAGAAACTTTCAAGTAGTTTTTAAGAAATTTGAGAAAGTTTGTTAGGGTGGCCATATTACCTGCAGCTACCTTAGATATGACCACCTTTGAGCCGCCGACAGGCCAAAACTGCCTTTTTTCTTTGCATGTTATCGCCATCAATCCAGTGCACAGTCATGCCAAGATAAGACCTGTGAAACAACAGTTAAAACTCATCAGTGAAAAATAGATGATAGATTGATTTGAATTAATTTTTGTAACACATCTCAAAGATAAAACAAACAAAATACATATTGACGTTCAATTTGAAACACAAATATATCATTTGGTGGTGGTTCTTTCACGGGCCGTTGATAAGGCCTACAAATGTAAGACTATACTTGAAATCAATAATACTGCCATCTTGAAATTAATGTATGAAGTGGGTAGAGTTTCTTTTAGCTTTCTCTAATTCTCCCTTAAACGCTATTGTTTATTGTTTTAGTGCTTTATTTTATAAATTACTACAGAAAATAATTGCCACTGCAGTAGTTAACGAGTTGCAGCCTTATCCAAACACAACGTCATAAACTAATAGCCACGAAGTAAATTTGAGCAAAAATTTACCCAAAACAGATTGTTCTGGCTGAAACTCTAATATAACATTTGCGCCAAAAAACACACGTGGGTTTTATGCGGCGTTGCCTCGTGGTTCGAACCAACAAAGTCCAATGAACTGTAGGGTACAAAAGGAGATTACAATTCTATTGTTCGGTTTAAATCACAATGCTATCGTATCAGAGCTGTCTGTGATTTAATCCCTCAAACCAATAGTACTGTACTGGCTAATCTCTAAAATCAATAATACTTTACTATCTGCTGCCGAAATTCATTACCCCTAAAATACTATCTTAAGTGCAGTACTATTGATATTAGAGATTAGATAACGGACAGCTTTTATACAAGAAGAAAATCATACAAATGAAGCTGTTGGAAAATACAACAGTCCTTCTTGCATTATGTTCAAACAAAAGGCAGTTAATAGATATCAAATAGAATCAACACCGCAGAGGATTTTTTAGCATTATAACTGGGTGGGCAATTGCCTACCTAGTGAAGTTATTTTTGAAGTATTTAACGGGCAACATTCATAAGTTGTTTGATAAAGCAAAATAACTTTATTTTTCAAGTGAATTTATGAAATGAAACATAACGTAGATAATTAATAAATTTTCGGGCAACATTGACCTTATTTCAGTGCCCAAAAATTCGCCATCTGTTGTGAACCGCTCAGGTCAAAATTATCTATAAATCGACCACAATGTATTGGAAACCAGAATTCATAAAATTGGGACCTTTTTTTACTTTTTTGTCTCATCATAAAATTGCCCACCGGTGAAATCTAATTGAAAAATGCTTTGCAACACTGCATGCAATTTGACTTTTAAATTCGCATAATCATGAATTGCTGATAATGACAATTACGTGCATTTATGATTTAACCAAAAGGAAATTTTCATTTTTGCGTTACCTGTTTCTGCATGACCATGCATCTGCTGTGGTGGCCACTGCAACAGCATCTTTCAGCGCAAGCTTTAATTGATCCTTTTTTTTGTAAACCTTGAAAAAAATACTTTTAAAATAGGTTTATAGCAAGCATCACAGAATATTTAATATACCAAAATTTCATCGAATTGGTATCGTTGGCTAAACTTTTATCTTTAACATGCATTGTTGTATGTTATTTTATGACCTTCCACACTCTTTAAGAAACAACCCAACGTTAAACAATGAGTGCCAGGTGAATGTAAGTTTGTAACCAAAAGATATGAGCATTTAAACGATGCAGCAATAAAAGCATACTTATTATAAATCCTTCGTGTTAAGATTCTTCTTGAAATGTCTTTTGTAGATGGAGCACAATACTATATCAAATCCCTAAAACTTTCAGATTCTACCACATCAAGCGGAATCATATTGGCAACAAAGTGGTCCAGTAACTAAAAACAGGACTGGAGTAAACAAACCACACACACAGCTCATAAAAATAAAACATTTAGACTATTTTGTCATCGCTGACATTTTACTCTTGGAAACTACTACGGTATGCTGCTGAATGCCTGTGATTGTCGAATTGTATGACGTACCAAAAACGTAACTTTTAGTTTGTGACTAGTTAATGTTTAAGACTTTTTGAAAAAAAGTGATCTTTGTGTACACTCTTCTCACAATTTTAATATCCAACAATAACGTTTATAGCCAACTCTCTAACCAATACAATACAGCGACGCTGAGTCATTCGTGTCAAATATGCTTATTTAAAAATAGAAAATCATCAACGGGAAAATAGGTTTCAAGGGTAAAATGGTATCAACGTCAAAACAGCCACTTCCAAATATTTAAGAGTAAATGACCAAAAAACAAAAAAAGTATCTAAACTATGTATTTATCTAACAGTAATTTCCATTTACCTTGTCTTCGTATTTGTTTTGAGAAAAACTTTCCAGGGCAAAGGAATGGCCTAAACGGAGTTGCTTTTGGGGCGGGCCAGCCATTTTTGTTTGAGCAGGAAATTTTTCACATGCTTTATGTGACTTCTGTGTCAGCGGCTTCGCATTTTTTGAATGCTCAAGAAAAGCAGCATAAGAGCTTGCATGAGCACTCTTGTAATGCACCTTTAGATTGTTGTAAGAGCGACGATTTACTGATAGTGTTTCGGTAATTGGAAAGCATGCCAAACATTGGTAGATCACAATTTTGTCATTTTTTTCTCCAATGAATTTGAAGCACTTTTTTAGATGAGGCCAGGGATCAACATTATTTTGTCTTTCTCTTCGGCCGTTATAGAAACGACTCTTTCATCATCAGAAGAAGAATGTATTTCAACAGCATGATTATCATTAGCCATTTTATTTAAATACTCGGTTTTGTTTTTCTAGCTAGACAATCTAAGCAGATAATTAGGTTAATCTTACCGAAAAAACGATAACATGACATTTTTACTTGCATCTAAAAATGGAAGACTTGCAGTAGCTAACTCGGGGAATTTGTTTGATTGTCATACTATATACAATTTGTTAGCTTGCTGCTAGTTTTTAAACAAGATAAAACTGACTATTTTGAAGCACACCACTCATTCTGTATCTGCAGTTCCGTTCCATTTTACACTTGTAGTGATTAAGCACTACGTACTGATTAGCACACAAAAACCGCACCAAAAATGTAAAATAAATTTTTGAACTAAGTCCAGTGTCTCAGTGCTATTTTATGCCTACGCTTCTCTACACTTTATGCAATACTTTTAGTCTGAGGTTCCTTTCGAAGTACAACGACTGGCAAAAAAAATAACCTTAGCTCGCTGTTACCAACTTTCTACTGAAACAAACTTCAAAAATGAAAGGATTGCTGCGCTGCTCTAAACTTTAAACGCATGTTGAGGGGTCAGAAAGCACTAGAGCGAAACATTCTGCCCACGTGAAACGATATATTTTTATTTCAACAAGGGACAAATTTAGCGCTAGCGGCAACAAATTTTTGAAAAACTAGCGCATCTTCCGCTAGCGCTATTTTTCAAAAAAGTCAACGCTCGCTACTGATGCCGCTAGTTCACGATAGCAATAGCGGCACTGAAGCGAACGCTAACGCAGCATTAGCGGCGCTAATAGCGGCCGCTAATTTTAGCGCCGCTAGTGCCCACTTCTGCGCGTTACCATTTCCAATGTCTTTCAGATGAGGAAATTCTCGCTTCAGCTCATCTGTAAACTTACATTTTCTTTTGGGCGTAATGTCAAATGGTAATGCTAAAAATTAAAAATCAATCTAGTTGCTGTTACTCTATCACTAACTGAAATCTCTTTTTAAAATATAGGTTACGCGTTTACATCGACCTCAGTTTTACCAAAATCCCGCGGTTATGTCTTAATTTGGATTAGCGTTGACGTTTCACGATATTTTTATCTGGGATGTTTTGTGAAATTCTAACGAAGAGCAAATGGGAAAAGCAAAACCCAAATCTAAAAGTGGAAAATTGAAATATCGACAATTCGTTAGCCACTTAGCATTTGACACTATCTCGTAAAAGAAAGTTGACAGGATATACAACTTACTATTTATCGGAAACAGGTTTGGCTAAAGAGATTACGAGGCAATACGTTCTCGTTAAGCCTACGCTGTCTTTCTCAGTTTCTGCCTGACCTTACATTCCAGCCATCGTAAAACTGCGGTGAAGAAATTCTAACCTCTCTGCAGACACTCATTCTGTGACGTCACAAAGCTAGGAATTTGTGCCTTGCAAGTTGATATAACAAATGGCTCGTTTGTGTAGTCGACGAATTAACAAAAGCAAATTTTGAATCGAAAATTCCGGGACAAAAAGGTGAACTGGGCGGGACACCGGGACCAAGGCCTAAAAACGGGACTGTCCCGGCGAAAACGGGACGTATGGCCATCCTAGCCATTGCAACCCTCCGATAAAACGTTTGCCCAACCCTGGGCTAGGAGAAAAGTGGCAGCTCATTTCAAACCAGTCATGAATGCAAATCTTTGACTGGTAGATCCACCACCACCAAGGCGACTGCCATTGGTAGATGTCAAAGATCCGGCACTTACGACATGCTGGATGAGCAGCTTTACAATTCTAAAGGCTGGTTTCCATTAAGCCCAAATTGCAGGCGTAGCGTAAAAAATTTTTTGTTTCTCTATTTATAGCGTAAAAAGTTCTTTGTTTCTCTATTTATAGCGTAAAAAATTTTTTGTTTTTCTATTTTCTCGCGCGCATAAAACTAAATAAAGAAACAAAGAATTTTTTACGCTATGCCTGCAATTTGCGCCTAATGGAAACCATCCTTAACCCAGTAAAGCATTAGTAATGTTGTTAAACTGTTGTTAGCCGATCCCTTCCGAGGGATAGGAGCATAGCGAATGACCATGGAGCCCCAGAAGCCGGGCAACTCCCAAGGGCCTGGACCAGAGGTTGTAGAGAGACAGAGAGTCGCCAAAGAGCGAGCGATGCAAAGAGTCCTTAGCTGGACAGTGCAGAATGAGATGAAAGGTGTCCTGGGACGGGTGTTCACAAGCGCTGCAAGGATTATCGATTCTGCCAATTCTAGAGAGATAAAAGCTAAACAGTAAGCTGTGTCCGTTGCCGTGAAGACGAGAGAGGGCACAGCGAGCTTGACAAGGGAGTACAAGTTTCTCGGTTGAAATTGAGGGAACCTATATGTCAAAGAATTTTGGTGCGGCAGTAAGAGGAGAGGGGCTACAAAGGGCTGCAGAGGGCACGAGTAGCGCTCCCCGCCTGGCCCATGATTGGCCGCGTCGTTCCACGGGAGAAACGAATGTCCGGGAACCACTGAAGCCTGTTAGAACAGGAGAGAAGACAGTTCCTTCCAGAGAGCTTCAGGTAAAAGGAAAGACGAAGGAGAGGACAAGGGAACGAAAGTCAGGGAAGAAAAGTGGCAGACTTATTGGTGCTGCCGAGACCAGCAAAGAGCGTGCAGAATGGCGCAGGCTTCAGTGGAAAAACTTGAGCATACTGGGCCTGCCAAAAAGGAGAGAGTGGCCTCAGTGCCACAAAGACAGCAGTTGGCAAGTACGCCAGACCCGCCTTTGCCTGAAGGAAAAGTGTCATCTGTCGAGATCATCAAATTTTGAGTAGGGAGAAAGCCGCATCTTGGTGAGAGAAAGGGAGATTAAAGCGGGAGCATGGAGAGGAAAGGGTGGACTCCACAGTGAAGGTAGGTTCCAAGGAGTTGAGGGAGGGCAAGCAAGGAGAACGGGAGCGCTCATGCTCTGTTTGCGAGTCTTCAGTTAAAACTGGACCACCACGACGGGTAGACTGTTCGATCTCACTACCTGTCGGCCACATGAAAAAGAAGGCATCTCGTTAAGTGCCTTGCCCAAGGACACAACAAGCAAGCTTGCCGGCTTTTTCTGCACACTATCTCTACTGTGCTGAGTGCCAAGCAGGGAAACTGTTAAAACTATTTTTTATTCTTTTGGTATGACTCGACTTGGGAAATGAACTACAGGTCTTAAGTATTGCGAAGCGGACGCTCTAACCGCTACGCCATCGTGCCGGTTAGAGAAGACGAGAGGTTAATAGGCAGCCGCAAGAAGTTCAAGGGGGAAAAAGGAGCAAAAGAACGAGTGAGACTCCTTAGGTCACGTGGCTCGGCGGAGCTCGGCAAAGTAGTCTCTGCTACGCAAGGCCTTTGGCTGGAAAACAGTGAAGTGGGATTTCAGGTAATCGGCGAAGACCGAAGCCGACTCCCTGGGAGAGGAACAGATGGGGAAGCTAGGAGAGGAGGAAGAGCCAGCGACAGAACAAAGCAGAGCGCGCACAGATTTAGGGTTAGATTTGGGCGAGAGAGAAGAGCAAGTCGCCTCCATACCTCAGCCTTAGCGATGACAGACGAGGCACGGAGATGTAAACCTGACAATCTTTATCGTTCTGTGAGCTGCAGCGAAAGCCTTACGTCTTTCACTAACCGCTTCTTCCACTTCAGCGCACCACCAGACTTTAGGTTGGCGTTTGAAAAAAATGAAAAATTTAGTGTTAAAGAAGAGCAGTCGAGGAAAGAGAAAGGGACGAGTATTGCTCTGCAGAAAGACAGTGAAAGTCGAAGTAGAAAGCTAAGTCATCCCAACGAACGGTCTAAAAATTGAAGGGGGAAGTTCGTTGGGGCGAAAGACATGATAAGGAGGGGTGGTTAGTAGAATTGGTAGGTGATCAGAATCCAGGTTCTAAAGCATCTCCCAGGAGCAAAGGGGATGCCAATGGAAGAACGATTGCGAGAGAAGTGTAGTTATGTCAGGATTATTGAGGGGAAGGAGGTCGGAAGAGATGGCCCAATTGAATAGTTTCTCACCACGGGGGTAAAAAGTACTTTTTGAGTCCCAGAGGGGGTGATGGCAATTGAGGTACCCGAGAATGACGATTTCTGGACGAGGAAAGAATGGAGGGTGAAAAGGAGTCGGTTCTGCTATCCGTCAAAGAGCGAATAGGCCGAGCATAAACATTAAAGAATGAGAACGAGGAGTTGTTTTGTGAGATGTTCACCTCTACATAATCAGAGTAAGCTCAAGCGAAGAGAAAAAGTAGAAAGTTTAGAGGAGGATAAGTCCGGCCTGACGAAAATGATGACGCCGCCGCTAGCGTGCGTAGTATCGAAAGAGAAAATGCCAGAATGGGAGTGGGTGCGATCAGATCGCAGAGCTGAGAATCCAGGGATCCGGAAATAGGAAGATCGATTAAGGTTAGATTCCTGAATGCAAATAAGGTCAACGGGATGAGATGAAATTTTTTGGTAATTTAGTTCCCCTAGATCGGAGACCTCAAGCATTCCATTAAAGAACCCTGGAGTCAGGAGGTACAGAAAAACTGCTAGGAACAAGAGGCGGTGATGATGGAAAAGATACGAAGTGGGCGAAAGGACAAGAGGTTTTAAGGCGCGAGTGCCGCACTGGTAGAGGGGAGGACCAGATATTACAGTGAAGGTTTACAAGCTGGTGAAGTTCGGGGAGAAAGTCACAGCGTTGGTAAGTGTGAGATCTCCAAAAAATCAGAAACGCAGCAGAGAGCAGCTCCAGAAGCTGCTTAAGAGTTTTGAATCTAGAAAAAAAGAAAAGTGAGCACCTTAAATGGATCAATTTGGAGCAGGTGCAGCATTGTACCCACCTACCCCTACAGGTCATATATCCAGCGCACACTGAACAAGGAAAGATAAAGCCTGGATTAGGATGAACGTTGCCGCTTATCAGAAGAACGAGAAGACTGGCAAGCAAAAGCCTATCGCTAAAATCTTTTGCTTGCCCATCTTTTCATTTATTAGCAAAAGCCTCTCGATAAAGCCAAGCAACATGCCTTCAGCCAGAGGCTTTTGCTAATAAAAATTTGCTTAGTCACGAAACAGTCTTTAAGTAGTGGGCATATTATTTAATAGCTTAACACTGAAAAAAGATATCAATTACCTTCGCGCTCTTCCACAATTTTGATATGCTTTCTAGCACTTGCTGAATTTAACGGTTAACTTTAAGGACGTCAGAGCTGATAACAGGACAAACAAAACGTTTTCAGGGGCTCAATAAACTTGGAAGACACGTAGTGGCTATGTACAAGGATTTAATTTCAAAAACAGAGTTTTGATTTTAAACGAGATTTGGCTGTCAAAAAAAAACCAACACTATTAGTGTTTTCACAACTACTCTATGATTGAAACCAGCTTGGTCGGCTGAACGGACATTCGTAATCTCGACACTACTGACGGGGGACCCTGCGAGCGAGGCTGCTTGGCTAACAATGAATGCGATATTAGCCGGAAATTCAGGTTATTTATAAACAATTAAAAAGGACATGAAACTACACGGCCTTCAAACAGGAAAACTTTGGATAGGATTTTACATAAAGCAACAATACTTGATAGTGTACTACTGCCATACGCACACCAATATTTTCAACTAAGGAATAGCATGCCCGATTTCTACGGCAGAGAGCTTTGTGCCTATTAGCGGTTGCTCTGATCGAGGTTTGGTTGCAGTTTATTAAAACGAATATGCACGTTCAGTTAAAAATAAAACTAATTGTCAACAAAACTATTCTGTTTAATATGATTCGTCATGTTGACGTCTCTGAACTCGCCAAAAAAGTAAAATCACAACTTGAAAATGTTTCATGTTATCCAAAGCTGATAGTTTTGGTCAGGGATCCACAACCAACTAACGTAGGTGAAAGACTGTATATATCTTAAGCTTGATTAAAAGCATATCCTAGATGAAAAATTGTCACCACCCATTCATGAACAGAAAAAAAATTTTATTTAATGATAGGTTTTGTAGGTAAAGATTAGAAACTTGACCTTCAAAAGTGTACGAGTGGTTTACAACCGCTAGTCACTTGGCCTCCCTAAGAATTATTAATTCCTCAGAGGAAAATAACGATTTTAAGTTCTATTTTTATGATTTACGCGCAGACACCAGTATTTCAGTAAACCGTTACTAATTTATTGAGATACGTAAACGATCTTCACAAACAGGTCTTCACCTTCGATTTTGATTGAAAGCAGGCCAATTCAGACTGAAAGTATTAACTTCCAAAAAAAGATCTCTTTGCACAGTAACTTTTCCAATTTATTGTAGGAAGGAAACGACGGTGTGTGATGTTTGTGAGGAAGAAACACAGAAAAACAATAAAACCACCTGTTTTCACGTTTAAACAAACAGAAAAAATAAATACGATTGATTCTCTTGCAGCGGTGGAGTGAAAAAAAGTCTGCAATACGGCGTCCAACAAAAGAACAGCTGTGCACCCCTCGTTTAGGCACAGTACAATAGAATAAAAAAGTAATAACTGGCTGTTATGCAGTAAGAACTAACGTTGAAGTTGATAAAGCAAGCACAACAAAACACGATCGATCAATTGTAGATTTACATTGACAGCTTTGCACTCGCAAAAATCTAACTAGCGATTTTAATAAGTTGAACAAATTAAAACCGCCATTTAAGAACAAATGTGGTAAACATGCCAAAGCCTAACTACACTATTGATTAAAAGATAATTCAAAATAGCCACCCAGAGCATAGCACAACTTAATGTGGAGACAAGCAAAAGCAAGACTTTCGACACACTTATCCAAGTTAAAACCGCGTTAAAAAAATATTCTTCCTTTCAAAAATGCAGTAAAGTGAGGCTCCATCAAGGGTAGCCAAACCGCGACTCGTTAGGCTTTTAAATTCGGCTCGTTTTGACTCGGGTTATTTTTACTACCAACGATATATGTCAGATGTGAGCAGCCTACGGGCCGCGACGTCCAAGTTTGTGGCCCGCGAAAGGATGTTAAGATCAGACTTGTAGTGTAAGGTTGATGCCAATTCACACTTTCAAGATATTGATCGTGAAAATGATACATTGAAAGTCTTCATCTTCACTGTGGATGAAAAAGACGTCGGTCTATGCTTTCAAAATACAGTGGCGCCGCTTAATGTGATCACTTTTGTCAACACCAAAAATGATAACAACAACCGATTGATAACATTAACCGAAAAAATGAAAATTGCCATTTTATCGTTCATTAGGTGTCGCAAAAATAAAAATTAAATAAATGAAATATTTAATAAACAATAAAACTTACAATAGACACAGTACAATACATTATTTATTTAGGAAATCGTCTAGCTTTGTCTGCTTCATGTCTTTTCGCAGCTAATCATTTATAAAGTACTCATATTCATAATGCAGTTCAAATTAAAAAGATTTATTTTGCACTTCAAGCCGTAACACGTAACACGAAATTGCCGCGAAATTATGACCCAGTTCATTTGCTCTCTCATAATGTTTACCCGAACCCTTCCAAGGGATGGGGGCATCGTTCCGACAGTTCCTGTTTCGATATTTATAGCTTTCTCAGGCCGCTAATCATCAGAGCTGGGCATTTACGCTGGAAGTTAACAAAATTAGCCACTACGTTTGGGAAAAAATTGATAACAATAACCGATGTACTGATTACAGTAAGCGGCATATTTGTAATGCATATTGTACGTTCGGGCGGTGATCAGGAATTCCGATAATATTAACCGATTGATAACATTATCCGTGATTACATTAAGCGGCGTCCACTGTACTGATCACCGAAAAACAAAAAAGGCTTTGTCTTTAATTTGGATAAAACTACGTCATTCAGGTTTTAAAAAATATTCAACTCCAAAAACGTTGTCAATTTCAAACGGTAACTTATAACCCAAATCATCCCAGCGTGCCATGTTTGGCACGTTTGATTACAGTGCTTTACTTTCTAAATACGGTGTTGCAAAAAAGAATTCAAAAACATTAATTATATTAATCTTATTCGCAAACAATGCCTTTGTTATTATGAATGAAGCAATTTTGTTTTAATCGAGTTAGTTGGTCTACAGAAGAAATCAAAGTAGGAGATTATTTTTGACTAGTCAAAATGGTGAAAAATCAAAAACAAGTTTTTTATAACTTTGCAATTAAAATTTCGACCAAACATTTTTCACATTTATTGCTAATGCTTATGACTACGCATTAGTACAACCAAAGATCAATAAGCTTGACTTAAATTTGGTTTAACGTTGGTTTATTTTTGCTGTGCCATATATGTGACGCTGGGCATTCACGATGTCATATGTATAAAACATGATAAAAGCGCATATCTTTTAGATTGTATACCTGCCACGAAATAATGTTGATGATAGAAGACGAAAACTTTCCTGCTGAAATTTACATTGAACCTAATAACGGTGAGGTCACAGACGAAAATTCCGGGGATGAAGATGGTAAAGGATTATTGGATAACTTGTGCGGTAACCAGCTATACGCCCTTTTCAGGTGATCAAAAAGATGCAACTGAATTTTGAAAAATCAGCGTCCAGTCTTGAAGTCGAACAAGCAAACGAGGTTTACAAGTCCCAACACAAAAATGAAGCGCCGGGACCGAGCTTCTACAAAACCCCTAAATTGGAAAAAACTAATTGCTGCCAGTACAAGATCCTTTGTTTCCTGAAGCAGATTTTTCTCCAGCGGATTATTCCAATTATTTTTTGATGACGAGTTAAGTGAGCTAATGGTGGAGCAATCAATTTTCACACAGCAAAGAAGAAACCAATTTTGTGGTGAGTCAAAATGAGATCAAAGTGTTTTTAGGAATTTTGATATTATCTGGATTATGCACTGCGTCGTTTCGAAGGCTATATTGCAAAAATAATTGTTTGGCGAAACACCACTGTCTGTAACGCTATGAGACTGAACAGATACGACAAAATTACGCAAAACATCCACTTTGCTTGACAATTCTGTTCTAAATAATGTTGATAAATGTGCTAAAATTCAGCCGTTAGTCGCCCATCTCACTAAAAGATTTGGAAAACATTTTTAATCAGAGAAAGATTCGTCTCACGATGAGGCGATGATGGAATACTTCGGACGGCAGGGGTGCAAACAGTGCTTTCGGGGAAAACTCATAAGATTCGGAGGCAAGGCTTGGTGTTTAAATAATGCAGACGGATATTTGGCGAGTTTTGATTTATATCAAGGGCGTGCGTATCAGGGGGAATTGTGAAAAATGTTTGGAAAATGTGGCGCAACTGTTTTGAAAAACATATCGTCCTTGCCTGCCGACAAACGAAATCTTCCATACTATTTACACAGAATGACTGATGAGTATAAAACAAGTGTGATTGTGCCTATCTTTAAAGGAAAGAGGGATGTGATGAGCTGTGGATTATACAGAGGAGTGAAACTGCTAGAACATGCCATGAAATTGTTCAAAGAGTACTAGAGAGGCGAATACGAACACTAGTCAATTTGAATAAAATGCAGTTTGGATTTATGCCAGTAAAAGGAACAGTGGATGCGATATTTATTGTTAGCGCTACTTCGCTCCGTGTAGATTTATACCTTGATCATGTGTAAAGTTAGTGTTTCCGGTTACCAGATACTGTTTCTTGGCGTGGTTAGTGATTACGCAATTTCTTGCTGGTCGCTATCCAGTATTCTAGTAGTACCTGTGATAATTTAATGTTAGTTCTTGGTATAGTTAGGAACAGTAGCTGGTAGCCTACTAGGTTCGGTATATTTGATAGTGTGCTCTGTAGTGCTGGGCCTAGCTTACCTAGGCCTAGCATCGTTATCTATTTGTTTTTCCCCTTGCAGCTACAGGTTCAAGGTGTTTTAGTGGCTGGTTTGGTTGGTTAGGTTTGCTTGCGTAGTTTGCAGTTTACAGTAGTTAATCGTGTTGATACCGGTCTTTGCAGTTACCGGCGACTGTCTACCTGTATCTATTGTTGCTGTGGAAACCCAGCCTGCATCACTCAAATTAATAGTAGTGTATTGATTCACGTGGTGCATGCTGCTGGGCTCTGTTGGTGCATTGTAGTTGGTTCGGTGCAGTACAATATATTCTTTGATAATCATATTCGTCTGCTGTTGAGCTGATACCGAGCCCTTATCCCAAGCTGCTTCACCCCCTGTAGCTCTATCTCAAATAGGATAGTAGAGATAGTAGATTAGCCCATAGCTAATAAAATATTTATTGTGAGAAGAATGCAGGAGGAATATCAAAAGAAGGACAAGAAGTTGTATATGTGTTTTGTTGAAGTGGAAAAAGCTTTTGATAGAGTGCCAAAAAAATGTTGGAGTGGGCCATGAGAAAAAAGGGCTATCAGAAGTAATAGTTCGGGCAGTTATGAGCTTGTATAATAGTGCAAAGACAACAGTAAGGGTGGGATCTGCATATTCAGAGGAAATCGAAGTAAAAGTTCGTGTGCATCAAGGATCTGTGCTGTCGCCACTATTGTTTGCAATAGTTGTAGACGTTATTACAGAAAACTCGAGAGGAGATGTGGTTAATGAATTACTGTAGGCAGATGGCATTGTTCTCATGAACGAAACCATGGAAGACTTAAAAGGAAAGATTTTAAAATTGGAAGTATGCACTGGGAAGTAAAGATTCAAAGGTCAATACCAGAAAAACAAAACTGATGGTAAGCGGGTCGGAAGGCGAACTCTTGAAAAGCAAGATAGATCTATGCGGAGTTTGTGGGAGGAGAGTCATGGACAATTCAGTGTTGTGCACAAAATGTGAAAACTGGGTTCATGGGAGATGTGCAAAAATAAAGAGAGCAACGGCTAACTTGGCAAAGCATTTTGTTGGTCGAAAAGTAAAAAAATAATGGAAGGAACGGTGGGTTCGATCGAGAAGTTGTGCGATGAAGGGAAGACAGTGAATGGATTTTGGTATTTGGGGGACAGATCAAATGCTAGTGGTGGCTGTGAAGCGGCAGTTACAGCAAGAGTAAAAATCGGTTGGGCAAGATTCAGGGAATGTGGAAAGTTATTAATTGGAAATAGGTTTGCTCTGAAGATGAAATGTAAAGTTTATCGATGTTGTGTAAGATCAGCAATACTGTATGGAAGCGAGACATGGTGTTTAAAAGAAAATAAAAAAGCAATTTAAGGAAAACGGAGAGCTATGGTGAGAGCCATGAGCGGTCAGAAAGTTGTTGACATAAAGACGACGAAGAACAAATGAACATGTTGGGGTTGAAGGAAACTATAGACCAGTTAACAACAGCAAGTGGAGTTAGATGGTATGGACATGAGCTGAGGAGGAATAACGATAGTGTTTTGAGGGTTGCTCTGGATCTTGAAGTGAGCGGCAGTAGAAAGCAAGGACGACCAAAGAAGACGTGGAAGAAGCAAGTGGAGGAGGCAGAGAAGGTTGGTTTGAAGGAGAATGTCCTGAATTGAGACAAGTGGAGAGACGGAGTGCAAGCAATTGCAGAAGGAATGGGGTGAATCCAGCCATCTCTGCTAAGGGGACAACACCGGATAAAAACTGAATAACTGCTACTACAGTCAACTTCGGATACAAGAGATTCAGATATAAGGGATTTTCGCTTATAAGGGACTACGCAAAAGGTCCCAAATGATTTTCAATATAAACTAATAAGTCGGTTATAAGAGAATTCGGTTATAAGAGACTGATTAAGCTGGTCCCGGCGGATCTCTTATATCCGAAGTTGACTGTACTACTTTGACAATCTATTTACGTCAATGCAACTTTTGAACCAGCTAAAAGATGATGGTTACGGTGCAACTGGAGCCTTGCGAAATAATCATGGGAAATGTCCATTAACTCCAATTGCCAACTTCAAAAAAATGCCCAAAGTACAGCAGAATACATCGCTGACTTGGGAAACAGTATTTTGGTGTGCAAGTGGATGGACAATTCAGCTGTCACCATTGCTTCCACTTGCAATATCAACCAGGCTTTATCAAAAGTAAAAAGAGACTCCAAAAAAGAGAAAAAACGAAAAGAAATTGACTGTCCGAATATAATCAAGCAGTATAATAAGCATATTGGAGGTACCGACCGCCAAGACCAAAATATAGCAAAGTATCGCAGATCTTTTCGTGGGAAAAGTGGTACTGGTGTATCTTTACATGGATAATAGAGATCTCCAATTAAAATGCTTGAGTTATTCACAAAAAATGTGTAGGTAATATGCAGCAGTTTGAATTCAAGGAGCATATAGCTCAAGTCTTTGCAACGCTATGGCTCGCCACCAAAACGAGCAGGACTTAGTAAATCATCAAACCTGCCAAGTCAAAAAAACATCATTTGGATGATATACGCTTGGATGATGTCAAGCAAATTTTTAATGAGATTCCAGATAAAAAAAAAGAAGGCAATGCGCTGAAGAACTTTGCTCCAAAAAGCCGTTTACTCAATGCAGGAAATGTAATGTTAGATTGTATGTGGGCTGCAATCTGAGTTATCACACTTTATAAAGATACAAGTGTTAAATATTGACATAAAAAAGCGTATAGGCTAAATTAGACTGCATTGTGGTGAATCACGATTTTGCAAAAGACTTTGATATCTAATCATCTTTTTTTTGTTTTGGTTACCGTTTTTATAATTAATAAACTAGAAAATTAAAATTTTTTGTTTTGCAATAAGTGCTATTATTGTTCCTTTTAGTCTTTCACTCAGCAGTGCTTTTAAGCTTTGTTTTTTGTGACGTCATAAAACATTATAGGTTACTAGGTGTGAGGTTACTAGTCTAAAAGCCATCGTTATTGTTGGTTTCAGTAAATAGCTGCTCCAAAAATCGGTCTACAGGTATTGCATTAGTCAATAATGAAAACATAGTGAAAAGATCAACAAACATACTACATATCTCTCAACGTGCCAAATATGCACACCCCGTTTGAGGGGGTCTACAAAAAAAACTTTACAATATGTTTAAACACTTAAATAAACAAAATTATAAAAAAATATTACTTTTAAAAAATTTTTCTGGGCAGATAAGGGTTAATGTGGCTCTTTCGAATTTGGTTTTTATCGTGTATGATATCAGCGTGAAACAAGTTTGGGTGCCCCTGGGGTATATCAAAGTGCGTTTATATGAACACCTTTTGTCAGGCAAAATTTCCCAATGATTCATGTCAGCTTACCTGTGCCACAAATTTGGTCATCAAACATTGCACATAAACGCAACACAAATAATCACGCTGTGTGACGTGATCAAAACTCAAGTTTGCATTTACTCCAACTAAAAGAAGTGTCCCAAAAAAGATATCCAATTCCAGTATTTAATTGCATTCGTAGTCCACCGCGTTTAAATGCCATTCCCAGAGTTTATACAACAATATATTAACGAGAACGCTGATTCGAGCAAACCTTTCATCCTAATCGGCGCATACAGCTATATATAAAAAAAAAGTAAAAACCATGGAGTGATTTTGACACTTTTTCAATCCGATTGAGTCGGCTAAATAGACGAATTCTACTGTAACTCTTGTATAAGCCTTTGCTATGCCACACTTTCCATAAACAAAAATCCTTTCACACGTTTTGAAGAGTTAACTTTCACACGTTTTGAAGAGTTAAGATAAGCCTAACGAGCGATGACATCCTAAAACAAAATGAACTTTAAAAGGAGAGATACACCAAACCATACCATCAAATTAAACACGTTAGACAGTGCTTTCATGGAACTTTTCACATTCCACAAGACGCTTGTCAATCAAGCTAGTTTTCACCAGTCCAAAAGCATACAGAACAGTAGTGGCAAGTCAGTCACATATATCCTCAGTGCTGATGCCGAATTACGATTTCGCTGAAAAGTAAAAACCTTGCCATTTAAACCCTCAAAATACGTCACCGTTTAGCGCTACGAAATTCCATTTGATAAAGTCCACTGTCCGCACCAAGCTACAATTTGATCTAAATTTTGTTGCATATCCTCAGGAGTATTGCTTTGTAATTCATGAACGATTTCTCTTTTATAAGATTCTTTAGCTTCGTCCAAAATTGTTTGAAATATTTCGCATTCAATATTGTTCTTTAGTTTTACTTCATTGTAACCTCTAGACGAAAAATGTAATTTAGTTAAATACTTTGGCAGAAAAAAACTCCTACAAAAATGCCAGACACACTGGGCGATGCGGCAAATAGCTAATGATATGAAATCTACAAGAATGTGAAAAGAAAAAGACAGAATTGAAAGATTACTCGCAAGTTTGAAAGTACCTGCATGAAAGTGATGAAGTTATTCAATGTTTAATCCACTGCAAGATGGCTTGGTTGCTATATCGTGGTAGAGTCAGCACTTATCTATAAGTATTCCTGAGGTCCGAGCAAGCTGTTGTTTGCACTTGGGCGTCAGCTTGAAATCGATAATTCACCTCCTAGGGTTGCAGTAGTACCGCAACTGAAAGTGTGAACCATACCGTGGCACGCAAAAACCAGACAGGCACATTGTATCCGCATCACCATCGACAGTTCCTTTCCCTTTATGCAGAAAAGTAATGCCGCTTGCATTCAAGTAAAAAAGATATTATAAATAGCTTTATTTATTTGTTCAATATTTTGTTACCTTTGCGTTAATCGGTTGTAGAGAATAGAGTTGTCAGTTCTTAAAACAAAAACAATGTCAAACCACCTCTCGGGAAAGAAATCGCAACTGTGATAATCAACAACAACTCCTCCAGCAGCCATTTGTTCTTCAAGTTCATCTACAAAGGCAAATGCAATTTAAAATAGCAAATTATCATTTGCCCAAGCGCACTACATCAATTACTTTTAAACTATAATTTAGCGCATTTTAGTTTAATTCCGTTCAACTTTTTCACGTATAAGCTTGATAAACCACCCTTTAATTTACGCACGTTCTAAGTTGAACTACCCTGCGATTTACTATAGGTTCGACATTGGAGGAACTCGAAGAAATTCTTTCATATAATTAACTTTTGCCGCATCTAATATATAAAAACAGAGTTCTATCTGCGCGAAAGTACGCTTTAACTCTTCCGAAACTACTGGGCGTGCGAGCATGAAGTTGACACGATGGACTACCTCCCAGAAATTAGTATCATAGGGGGTTAGTGATGTCATATTCAAACATATATTTCCAGACAAAGGAAAATCGTTTTTTGCTAAGAAAGCCATTCCCCAACTAGTAAACTAGCAAAAATTTATTTCCTACGGCAGTGGTTCTCAAACTTTTTTCGATGCGACGCATTTAAAAAAGCTTGCGAGACTTTGCGACGCACCAGGCAGCATCCTAAGGCTTAGTTTGCCGTACTGCGAGATAAATGTGACCCATAATCTACACAAATAACTGTCTTTATGCTCCCGAGATTTTGGATTGGCTTGTCATCTTCAATCGTAAAATTACCCTCTTTGTAGCATCTCAAAGTTTGTAACTCATCTTTCCTGTTTTCGTCCAACATACGACTGAATGCTTTATTCTTTATATATTTTTCGCCAATTAAGTTAAACTTCTGCAATTTGATTCTTGAATACGAACGCAACAATTACAACAGTGTATTAAAAACACTATTGTGAAAATGCTACTGATTATGAATGTCAGAAGAAAGTAAAAAAGGAATCTACGATCAGAGTTCTTTTGACGCAATAAAACCTACTTATTGGCACAAAACCAAATTATACCGCGACGCCCTTGGAGAATTGAAACGACGCACCGGGGCGTCGCGACGCACAGTTTGAGAACCACTGTCCTACGGGATCTAAAATGATGTCACAGTTAACGCTTGATTGCGCAATTTGTTCGCTGTATTTTCTCAATAATTACAGATCGCAGAAACACGATTACGCACTTTTTGGAAAATGATAACGAAGTGGTTTTGACAAAACACATTGTACATCGATTAAAGCTGAATTTACCATGTAACAAGCGCTAACTCTTTAAGCATTCTAAAGCATGCTTTTCTCTCTTTTATTGCACGCTTCCCAACTCGCTGCATGATGTCATAATGTGTCTGCAATGATTAAGGTGAAAAATGCAGCCGGCAAAAGCAGCGCGTAATCTTTTTATTCACTGTTCTTTCAAAACCAAACAATTCACTAGCAACCATTTAAAGAAAAATGATACATCACAGTACTAACATAGGGGTAAGCCCAAAAATGTGTTTTCGTAATGCAATGGCAGGTTACTATACATTTGTACAGTCGTGTCGCAAGCCTGAGTAACCTTAGCCTTTAACAAATATTAAATTAAATGTAGCAAAGTTAAACAAATAGACAAATTTTCACGTTTAATCGTTAAGGAATCACATCAATCCTTTGCACTTTACCACAAAAACCTGGCATGGATTACACTCTTAAACCATAACCCAACCTATTCAAATAACTTATCTGTAAGTGCTTGACTTTGGGTTAGTTTGCACTTACCTGCGATTACGCCACCGTCTTACAATACGCGCGCAGCCAGAGATGTTAGATTATACATAAAGACATACAACTGCGAAAAGTCATTAGTACTATGCTAAATATTAAATGGCTTATTTCAGAAATTACACAATAATCGCTTTGGCGACCCCCTCACCCACAACTTTACATCTAAGCTTCCATGCAAGTGGTGAAATAAACGGATGAAGGTTTGTGAAAAGATTGGCTGTTGTAATCGTGAGGAAGTCCACTTTCTAAGCACAAGCTGGAAACAGGGGAAAGAAGACTTTGCTATGAACTTCAAAACCTTGAACAAAGATATTAGTGGCTAAGCGCTAGGCTTACCACCCTGATGCTCCTACTCAATTCCACTCAAAACCAAGGTACTTTTAATGTTGAACCGAGAATTGGTAATGTGAAAAACAATAACTTTCATTATTGTTTTCAAAAATACCCATATTCTTAACCTCGACATTACTGATGGAGGCGCTTTGGGTTAGTTTACTCTTTACCTGGCTGCGATTACGGCAGAATCAAGCAACGTGCGCGCAGACAGAGAAGCTTTAGCTCAGTGGTCGGCAAACCGGGGTAAATTACCCCGCATGGGGTAAAATCGAAATTTCTGGGGGTAATATTAAGAGTTTGTGATGCTGTAGGTTTGCTAAGCATTAAAGAAACATTTTCGGAAATATGGTTTACAATACGAAATACTATAAAAAAGGAGAGCCAGAATGGTAGTGGTACGCACAACTGATAGACAGTGGGCTTCACGTTTTTAAACGCTGTACGCTGCTTGCTACGTGACAACGGTGCTTTTTTTGGCATAACATGACGCAACTTACAATCGTGTTAGTTTCGTTGGAAAAGCAGTGCAGTTAGGTCCAAAATTGTCTAAAAACCTAGTTTTCACACGATTTTAGACAAAATGAAGCAGAACCATTATTTGCATTGAGCTTCAACGTGATGGAACAGTATTTTGAGAAAATAAGATTTCATTCTTTCACTGTTTCTTTCAAGGATATAACAACTTTATTGTCTTTCCAAAGAAACGTTCTTTTTGGGTTTTAATTTTTATAAATTTGAGGTTATTTTCTTTTCATAATGGTAACAAAATATGATTCTGGTGTAATTGCAAACGTTTTCCCATTCCCAAAAATATGAAAATAGATGTAAAAACATAGGTATACCTTTGCACAACTTTGTGGAGTAAAAGCATTCGTAACAGTATCCGTGATGAGTAAAGGCAAAAAAGTTTGCCGACTACTGCTTTAGGTGGTACAAATAGCCATACAAATCCAAAAAAAAAAAACGTAAGCAGAAGCCTAAATTTTTAATAGTTTACTCCCAAAAATAGATATTAATCACATGGGTTGCGGTAAGACATTAGCAATATTGTGCACCCGGTAAGTCCTAGTAATAGAAACGACCTTTCAGTTCCGTCTGTTGCAACAATAGTGCGATGTGTGGTCGTATTGCCATTATTGTGTACATTTTTATCACGCTACCAGAGCTCACTAAAGATGATCGATCCTCTGTAAAATCAATGTTGCTTTCTTGGACATCTGAAGAGCTAAAGAGCGATCAACGTCACTGGAAGTTTTATTCATGACATTATTAATTTTCTAAGCTCTCAGTATTCTGGATGGCATGGTACCTGATTTTATTGCACATCATTTTGCAACAGCAACAGTCAGTATTAGTCTTAAACTAAATTCCAGCACCATCGCGCTAAACTAAACTACAACGAAACTCTTTCTGATAACTTGAAAGCGTTCAAAAGGCATGTGAGAGACAAGGTAATGAAAAAAAGATTGCGAGGTCGGCAGCGAAAAGGAGGTAACAGACCGTGGCAATCATTAAATGCAATCATACAGAAATAGAATTAGATGAACTGTTGTCAGGTAAGATTATCATAGCTGGATGCTAGGACAATCAGACGAGTTTCAATCGCAAATTTTCCGACAGTGTTAGAAAAATATGTCTATCACTAAGAAGTGCTAAAATTGACATTTTTGGCCTACAACTGTAAGCCCTTACATAAAACCTTTATTTAGAGCAAAATAATATAATGTAGGTTTGGAATGTGAAGAACAACCGTAAGAAAAAATTGTAAATTTATAACAAAAAAATCATAATGCAATGTCTTTTAATCAAACCTCAAATTTGGGTCGGTACTAATTTCAACATCGTGGCCATTCTTTTGTTGAAGACATACTTTTACACACAGGAAAATATTATCTAATAGTATTTGCTTTAGTAAAACATTGCTTTAGACATCTTATCACGCAACATGCAATTACCTATCACTTGATCTTCATCCAAAATGGGACATTCTAACTGTTGGTCATAACCAGAATAAAAACTATTCTCCTTGGCAATGCTTCCAATGTTTACATATGTTAAGTTGGTGAGGTTAGCCAGCTCTTGCGCAAGCGTTGACTTGCCAGTACCAGGTGTACCTTAAAAAAATCCACAGTTGAAAGCATTTGTGAAATAAATTTAGCAATGTGCCGCCAGGTTATGCATATGTGGTGGCTTCAAGAATCTTCACACCCCTTACTCTGATTTTTCGTAAGTTCATTCATTGAATTCAATCATTAAAATTTTGAGAAATTTTACTATCGGAATATCACGTTATCTTTATGCCTATTTCTGGTGTGGCTTGTGATTTACAAGTAGAAATTGGATTGATGTGGATCTCAACCACTATTAAAATTGTAAAATAACAAATAAATTTTTGCTATTACCATGACAAATCTCGGCTTTTTGTACACCCATCTAACTGTCAGAGCGATGCCAGTAAACCTATGCCAATCATCGAGATCAGCATTTCTCAACCTGGGGTAAATTTTTGTTTGTCTTCCACAGTCACGCAGACCCTTTGTGAGTGGATTTCCCAACCTGAAGACTATTTTCAAAAATGAACCACTGGAAAAACTTTTGTATTAGCTAATTGTAGACCTTTTTGAAGATCACTGTAAGATACTCCAGCAAAAGCTGTTTTGGGTGTATAATTTAGTCAGTAAATACAGAAAAAAGATAAACCAATGATCAATATAAAACTCATACGCAAAACACTGAATGATCATGACTAGACATCAAAAATCACATTTTGAGAAATATGAGGAGTTTCATAAGTTAAAGTAATCATTTCAATTTTATTTGTTCACACTCATAAGTCTAAAATCAAACATGCAAAATTTTGTCACTAGCTTTATTAGTTGATGTCCGTTCTAACTCTACTGCCAACTTAGCAGTCACAGCGTAATGCAATATTTAGCCTTTTATTACCATACATTGCATTCTATACCAGTGCTGAAATTTTGATAAATACATTTATAATTTATATTCTACTTCTAAAAAAAAATTACTTTACCTGTAATCAGAATGTTAGGCCTTTCTCTCATTATCAGCTAATTCATTAATTATAAACAATTCAGTTTAAAGAAACAAGATATAATAAAAAAAGGACTACGATAAAACTTCAGCTGCAGTAGGCCCTAAAAAAACACAAGATAACAAAACCATAAGTGTTGTAAAGAATCTTTAACGATGGCACAGTCCAAAAAAGTCTGGCAAGATATCAGATGGGCGTACAGAAATAATACGGTGAAGCTAATTTGCCAAAAAACATATCAGTGTTTCTATCTAAGCAATAATTTTGCTCTTTGCATAGTTAGTTTAAAGCAGTGCTTTCCAACCTTTTTTTAATGCAATCCTCCCTCACTCGTTTTCCAAGCCTTTTAATCCTTCCTTTTTGACTTAAATTAAAAAGCATAAGATTTAGTTTATTATATCTTATACTTTATATCTTTTATCCGTCCCAGCCCAATATATTGTGGTTTAATACTGGGATTGCACTTAGAAACAAGACACTGCCAACACCATCACAAAGATTAATACAAGCAATAACATTATCAAAAAACTTACAATGAAGTGGGGTGCCATGCACTCTAGCCTACTATTGCTGTCAGCATTGTTCTACTTAACGCAAAATATGCATGTCCACTGACAGAAAGACCTTCATCGTGCTAAACACATGGATTTGTATCATAGCAACATTTGTAGCCTCCTAACTGGCTACCTCAAGTCGATCAGAAGGAAAGTTATCAGCAATGAGAAATGAATGCGGCAAACCAGCAATGATAGCTATCTTTCGTATGAACAAACTTCAGTGAGACAACAATCAAGATAGAAGAATAGTCTTTTCAGTCACATAACCCACCTACATACAGCACCTTGTGAAGAAAGACTGTTGCTTTGGAGTAAGACACTCAGGCAAAATATTCCAAGTTTTGAAATGAGAATCCTTTAATCTGCCTAATCACATTGCAATTTGGGTCAAATGGAAATGTTTAAATTGCCCCTACAGCAGTGGTTCTCAAACTTTTTGCGATGCGACGCATTTAAAAAAGCTTGTGAGACTTTGCGACGCACCAGACAGCATTCTACTGTTTAGTTTGCCGTACTGCGAGATAAATGTGACCCATAATCTACATAAATAACTGCCCTTAAGCAGATGCTCCCGAGATTTTGGACTGGTCTGTTATCTTCAATCGTAAAATTACGCTCTTCTAAGTTTGTAACTCATTTTTCCTGTTTTCGTCCAACATACAACTAAATGCTTTATTCTTTATATATTTTTTGCCCATTAAGCTAAACTTCTGCAATTTGATTCTTGAATAACAAGTCAACTGTTACAACAGTGTATTAAAAACACTATTGTGAAAATGTCAGAAGAAAGTAAGAAAGGAATCTACAATCAGAGTTCTTTTGACCCAATAAAACCTAGACTTAATGGCACAAAACCAAAATATTCCACGACGCCCTTGGAAAATTGAAACGACACACCGGGGCATCGCGACGCACAGTTTGAGAAACGCTGCCCAACAGCAACTGAGTAGGTCGCACCAAAGTAGCAACGCAAAAGTAGAGCCAGTCCACGACCTTAAATATCTGTGTGCAGCACTGCACAGCAAGATGAGGACATTTAGCATATTACTAACACCATGCTCACCTAAAAATGTGGCACTGTACAAGTCACTTGCAAAATGCGTAAAAGAGTTTGCAAATGTTATATGACGTCCCAATAAAGAAACAATATGACCTTATCTTCTTCACAAGCAATTGAGCAAAAGAAACCACACTAAAACATAAAGAATAAAATGCTTGATAAGTGGTATAAGGGCATGCATGTGGACAGAAATGTCGAAGCAGAAGAGGGCAGAGTGCCTTTTTACATATAAATTTTTTAATTTTTGGAATAATTTTCTTTAAAAATTTGTAGCTTGAGGAAAATTATGTAAAATTCTAAGGTAAAATCTTAGTGCATTCGCTTTTGCACATTAGAATGATGATTTTTCCTTTGGAAATCACCTAATGTCAATGGTTAATTTGTCCCTTCATTTAAGATGATAGTCTACTTGTTGGAGGTGCACTTGTGATGTAGACTTAAACAGTCTTCGAAAAATTATCTCTACATTAGAAAAAATGAAGTTTTTTTTTTGGCAAAGTTTGTCACTGCTTCGGAGATCTACCAATATCCCTGTGTGTATACATACATTCATGGCATCACGTAGTGCAATAACTAAGCTAAGCAAATGCTGCATCATGCTGTAACACAAGTATTCTATAAAATGCAAAAAATTAAATATTGTAAAACTCTTTTAACTTGTAAACCTTGAAATAAAGGAAACTGCTACCCTAAAATTGTAAAAAGGAGGAATTTTTTCCTGGTTGGGAACCACTGATTTAAAGTTGTAGTATTAAAAATGATAAAATAACGTGCTATTGCCTTTGTACACATTTTTTGTGCAATTCATTAAACTGGCACATGCAAACTAAACTGATGATTTGCAAAGCAAATGATTTAAAGAGTACAATTAGTTGTTAAGTAATCATAAGTATTCGATTGTTAGATGCAGCTCATGTTGTGTTTGCAACCATTTCTGCAGCTGGCAATCGAAGACAAATTACCTTTTTTACTTTTTGTCTAGAATCTATCACACAACTACTGAAGCATAGTTTTCTTTAGGTTAATTTCTTTGGCTGCGATGGCCATGCCACTGTTTTTAAATTTAAACAAAATCCTACGTATATTACGGTACCAATATATTCAGACACACACTATTTTATATTAACACACAACTTTTTCAACACAACATTTATAGCACTTTTTTAGCAACACACCAATAATATTTGACACACCTGCTTCAGACAATGCTATTTAACTTCATCAAAAATAATGCGAAGTTTTATATTTGAACACAACATTTGCTTCCAATCAATCAGCACAAAGGCAACCTACTTAAAGTAAAAATGCTAATAACGTTTGGAGAACATAAAGTTGTTTAAATTATTTTACTATGTTAGCAACAAGGTTAGCAGTGGACTATCGCTACAACCAATCACATATCGGAAACAAGTATATATGGTGAAATTGTTAAAATGTGTCGTATAACTTATGTTTCAATGGAATAACTTTGATTTCAGCAATGGCACTAAATTTCGCACTCAGTACCAGGACAAAGAAAAGACCATTCTTTGTCACATGCCAGGCTGACAACAACTTGAATAACAGCTGAAAAAAATAAACTGCTATCTAAGCAGGCCAGTAAGAGAAGATTCTAAAGGACTGCTATTGCCCATACCCACATATTTATGTCAAGATAGCAAAAACCACAATGCAGAAGTAGGTTGCAGTCATTCACTTTAAACGCCACATACAAAACTGAAATTAATGTAGAAATTTGAACAGATGAAGACTTCAAGCAAAATAGTGCAATAGATATCTGTTTTAAAAAGTTCCACTTTTTAATTGAAATCACCAAAAAAACAAATAGGTATAGTGCCAATATACTGCACCCATAGAGGATAGACCGGTAAAAGGCAGTCCAGCTTGCATAATTACTTTAAGAGATAAGCAGATAAAACAAGAACATATTAACTAAACCACAACCCAAAAAATATGACAAAAAACAGCATTGCATGTGAAAAAAGCAATCGATGTGGGGTGAAGCAACTACCAATTTTGAGTACAAGGTAATTCACTGATACAGCAGTATAATGCAAGCAAACTAAAAGCATTGGTGAGAGTTGATAGCACTACTAACATGAAACGACGCAATGGTAAAGAAACCTCAACTACTAAATTATACATAAATAAGGCAACTACAAAAGATTTCATAACAAGGTTTATAACAGTGGCCTAGGCATCAATATCTAGCAAAACCAACTTATTTGTAACATCATCATTTAAAAGCCACAAAACCCTGCACCTGTTGATCAATGACGAACAAACCTCCTATTGATTCACAACATGCGAGTGGGCAATGCACAACACATCGCCACCTATGCAAGCAATAAGGACCAAAAAGCAATGAACAACCAATCATGTAGTTTTCGAGACAAGTGGCTTCTGTAATCCAGCTCAAGAGCAGGATTGATACAAAATTAAAAACAAACTTTGACCACAGAATAAAAGTGGCAAATCAATCGATAAAGAGTATCACAATAGAGGAGGAACAAAACAATAGGCTCTTCCTCCATCCTAGTAGCAAGCAAAAAAATTAGGCACCCTACCGAAGAGGAGAGTGTAAAGTAGTTAAATGTAACATGAAGTTGAAGTAGATTAAGCAATAATAATGGTACAATAAAAACTAAACTTAGACAAGAAACAGCTAAAAGATAATGAGACTGGAAACCAGTGTAACAATCATGATTCAGAATCTTAGTTTTGGCACAAGTTTTAGAGTAAAATCAGTTTGCTAGTTTTATTTTGTACTGCCTACAGTTTCAGTTAATTACGTACCTTGCTGTTACCAAACAAGAAAATTGCCATAAAGGTACTACTAAAACAAGTAATTGGAAGAACTATGGAAATGCTTAATGACTTAATTCAGTCATTTAACTTGAGCCTATTAATTGGTTACTGGTGAAGTTTCAATTTTTATTGACTTACATGAATATCTGCATTTATGCAAAGTCCTTACTTCTGCGGTTTGTAGCTTTTCTGTAACTCAATAAATCTTTTTCTTGATTAAATTACCGTATTTCCATAATTCCAAGTTACAGTATAAATTCCTGTAAACCAGTAATTTATACTTCAATTTGAATTTCAGTATTTTAATGTTATTCTGCAACAATCTCTACAACTGACTAATATTAACTTTCTAAACAAGAACTTTCCTAATTGAAATATTGGTAATTACAGTTTTTGAAAGGATATCTTATGAAACTACTAGCAACTAGGGAGGGTCAAAACTACATTTTTCAGTTTGAAAAAATAGCAATTCTTAAATTTTGTTTTGACATGAAGTAACATGTTTGGACTTGGTTTTGAATCTCTACTCTCAACCATTTTTGTGTGACCAGCTCAAATGATGTAATCAAAGGTTTATGCCTACATTTACAAGCACCCCACCGTTTTTGCACCATAACAATGGAATTCCTCACTTCATAACATACTGTATGCTGTTTTCCTGATCAGAGATAAATAGATTTCAAGGCTATTCTGCCATTAGTCATTTATGATTGGGTAATTTCTGTGACATATTACTAAAAACATCACTTGAAAAAAATTTCACCATCACTGCACACCCTTCTTATGTTTTAGATACCCACACTCACCTTCCCATAAGGCACACTACTGTTATATAATCAGATAAAAAATTACTGCAATGCATTATTCTTCAGAAAATCAAACCCAGATTTGAGAAAAAATTATGGCAAACAGTCAAACTTCTAACCATGGCATTCAAATGCAGCAATACTAGCCATATTCTACTGCTACCCTGAATGCCATATGTCAAATATGCTTACTAAAAACACATCAATCATGAACAGCAAATAGCCTGTTGATCTATGGTATTTTGCCCTTAACAATAAAATAGTCACTATGTCAAATTTATGAAAAACTTTATTTTTTGAATGCAATGGCTTAAAAGAATAATGATCTTGGGATTGAAAAGATGAAGAAACACTAAATTGACATGCTCCTTAACAGGACTTTTTGCTCTGAAATGTTCAATTTTAAGGTTCAGGTTCAAAATTTTTATTACAGTAAGTATAATTTTATATTAATTATCAGTAAATACATAATTTTACCAGGTGCTTTAAAAATTGGAAGGTAAAAGTGTATTTTCAGTGCTTAAATTATTAAGCTCAAATGTTTAGGTGCATCAACTACTAGATGCAGTGTACAACAATAACATGCTATTACTTACTTTTGTAGCACACATTATTACACCCAATGTACAGCAATAACATGTTAATACTGGCATTTCCAGCTTATTTGTAGGGTATAATTGTCAGCTATAATCTTTAGCATAACATGAAACATGTCAGACTGTGCACAAGGTGGACCAGCCATGACGACAACCACAAACTGAAGAAAATAAGTATAAAATAATTTACTATCTTAGATCTAAAACCTGGTGACAATACTTGATGCATCATTTCAGCTTAACACTTCATGCACCTAAAATGCACTTGTACCAATTAGAAAACACATTGTTTATAATATTCATTTGTACAACAAAGAAAATTAAATCAATACTTAAAATCTACTTTTCATTTTTGGTGCATTGTCATTTATTTGTGGCTATCCTTCCAAGATTTTAAATTGCAAAAAAAACAATTGCATTCCATAATTTTACCATATGTTGTTTTTGAAATACTTCAAGTTTGCTCATCTCGAAACTTTGGTTGCTCTGGCAAGTGCTTGAAACTGCATGTTAACCATTTGTCAATAACCAGGTAACAACTAGGTCTAGAAGTCTCTAGATCAAGGGTGAACAACCTGCAACCTAGAGCTGCATGTGGCTTTGGGTGATCAGTTGTGCAGCAGTGCACATATAATTAGAATTGATACCTCGCGATGGCGTAGTGGTTAGAGCGTCCGCTTCGCAGTCGGTAGACCTGGGGTTCATTCCCCTTGTCGAGTCATACCAAAAGACTTTAAAAAATGGTATTCACAGCTTCCCTGCTTGGCGCTCGGCATTTAGGGGAGGTTGTGGAGAACAAGCCGGCAAGTTCGCTTGTTGTGTCCTTGGGCAAGGCACTTAACGGGACGCCCCACCTTTATGTGGAAGACAGGTGACCCACAAACCTCGAAAAAGGCAACTCCCAAGCGAGTGCAGACTTACTGTCCAAAGTATAGCGATACAATTCGCTTTCTCGTGAATGGAGGATAAATATGGCAAATAAAACAAAACAAAAACAAAACAAAACCTCTCCAAAAATGAGCTTTATTCTTACATGAAGAAATAAAATGAAAAATTTAAGCAAAAACTTTAATTCATATCACAAATTCTACATTCAAAATTTTGAACTACAAGAGAACATGGTTGCCACTACTTTATAGCAAGCTCTAGATAGTTTTTGTTCAAGCTAGATAACAAATTAGGGATTCTAGATCATGGCTATAAAACCGAATAGTTTTTTGATATTCTAGAGTTTCAAGCTAACATTGTCATTGCTGAGTAGAAAGGTAAAAACTTTAAAAATGTCATAACACTGCAAACCGTTTATACTATATTTGAAACGTGCTCAAGCTCTAGATATGTCTAGGCGAGGGTTAGTAGCCACTTGCATTCACTCAAACTGATTACAAGTAAACATACTTGATGACAATGGGACAGGTGATGACCCTTTTTTTGGAGATCAACTTCTATTTGGGTGACACAACAAGAGCTTACATTATAGCTACATTTCCTTACTTTTGACCCATGAGGTTTAAAATGTCAAAAATGTGGTCCTTTGTGGAAAAAGGTAGGAGACCCCTGTCCTAGGCTATTTTTTTGATATATCTGTTTCTAGCCATATTTTAAAGTGAATCTAGATATTTCAGCTCCGACAAAAGTGGCAACCCTGCAAGAGAAAAGGTATTTACTTTCACATGAACTGAAAAATTCTAAATTTGATTTAATGGCGGCTGTTTATTGAAATAAATTTGTAATGCGACCTCCAAAAGTGACAAGGTTGCGTACCCCATGGTTTGTCAGTAGGCCTACAAACTTTCAACTAAAGACTAAATATTGAACGATTTTCTTTCTAACCTACAGCACCTCTTTATTTGATGAACAACTTCTAGCTCACCTTTAACGATTTCGTTTTGTGCTATTTACAAACTCACGTCAAACCACAACAAAACTTTAGTTACTACCAATTAATTCGAATGAGCATGGGGAAATTAGTCAACCATAACTTAACACACGTGTTCGATATAGGATCAATGTTGACGTAGGGCCGGATTTACACCATCTTTTTAACTAGGGATAAACTAAACAGGGCTGCTGACAAGCTCTCGTCACGCTTGAATGACAGTCATAAACACATCGCTTAATAAGAAGGTTGCACGCAAGTGATCAAACGTCATCAAAATGCGCTTTCGATAAAAAGTGGCTGACACTTTCAGTGTTTCTGCATTTTTATTTATTTATTTAACAGACCCGTTAACTTTCAGCAAAGTCAACATTAGTCCAGCATAAATCACACTAGAATAGCTCAACGAGAGCAAACAAACACAAGCATAAACAACAAACAAACACAGAGTTGCAGAGATGTTTGAAATCCCTAAGAGGGCAAATGCCTAACGGTCATGAAGGAGGAGAAAGTGTTTATAAAATTGCATTGAAAGTGCATTGAATTAAATAGGAGTAATATCGTTTTCTGCAAATCAAATGGATAAACTAGACGGTTGTTGAAAGTTGTTGTTAAACATGTGGTTTTACTGATGGTATGGAATGAATCTGAAGACAAAGTAAGATAAGAGATGCTAAAGTTTAGTTGTTATTGCTACTAGTTAACCTAGTGCAGAGGGGTAGTGGTTAGAGCAGAGGTGGGCAATTTACGGCCCGCGGGCCGGATCCGGCCCACCACAGCGTTTCATCCGGCCCACTTGAGCCTGCCGAAACCACGACTATAGTTTGTATGGATATAAATTTCCGTTGAAAATATTGATGAAAATAAACAAATCGTCAGGTAAAATAAATATCGTCATTTTCCACGTATTATCCGCCCAGAGTATGATGTGCAAAACGAGCCACATATACCTCAAACTCACCCATCAGAATTATTTGTGTCATTCTGAAACTCTAGCGTCTCTGCCAAGACTGGCGCCTAACATATCATCGTTTAGGCCTGCAAATTACGTTTTTTTGAGAGCTACCTTCAAGGGCATTTTTTCGTGCGGGCGTGCACGCTGCAGCACACGTTCTTTCCTTCTATCCGGTACATCAATTTCAAGATCTAAATTTAATTTTTCCGTCTGTATTCATGTCATTTGCCAGTCTTCCAATGTTATTTACTACTTCTCCTGCAAGAAAATGCCTAATGCTTTACATCAGTGAAACGGGCAGGCAGGCGATTGACTGATAGATTTACGTTTTGTGAGACGCAATGACTCTGACAAACCAGTCGCCCGCCATTTTAATAGTCCACGCCACAGTAATTTCATTTGTAAACGACAGGAAAGGCCCATTATTTTCTTTCTACGTACCATCCAACCTTGAGGCATAAATGAGCGATTTGCATCTATCTAACAACGTCATAAAGCACCCCCATTGTTACATTGTGCTGCTTATTATATTTACGTTAGCCTAGCTGTTGGGCTTCTTTTTCCATCAACTTTCTCTGATGAAGGCCTATTGCTCGAAACGTCAGTTGAACTAGTTTTTTGTCGTATTGGTTTTATTCCTCGGCGGCTGTTACTCATCCTCATTTTTTCGGAGACTTGTTTTCTACACCGTCTACCTACACCGCATACTTATCTACTTAAATCTGAGTGGCTTGGCCTCAATGGGAAATTCACAATTACTAAAATCTGAGTGATTTGACAGCGAAAGTGCGTCAGATCTGTAGGATGATTGGTGATTGGAATACGCTTGACTGTTAAAGCTGTAAGACATTGGCATAAATTGTGGATTTATTAAATTTTTTACCCTTGGTGTTTGCTAATAAGTTTTAACAAACTAATTATACTTTTAAAACTAACATCTGTATATGTCTTAGTTTGGTTTCTTGTTGTCTAAATAAAATTATACACCTAAATGACTTCTATTTTTCCCTTTTTAGAATGGAAAGATATATTAGAAAATTTAGGACAAATAAATGGGTAATAAAGCTGCAATACAGTTTCTTTAAGTAATTAGAAAAGCTATTTGGTAAAAGTAAAAAAGATAAATCTCAAGAAGGAAATGCCATACAATTATCTTGAGTATGACAAAGTGTTAACAAATTTATGAGAATAACAACTGACTGTGCAGCTGCTGTAATTTACCAACCCCTGTAATAAATCCATCAGCGTGAATAAGAAGAAACGCAAAGTGAATTCCGAATGCCGTGTTTTTAATAAAGAATGAACAGAGAAATATTTTTTTATAGACATTGGTCAATCAAAAGCTGCCTGCTTGATTTGTAATGAAAATGTACGGGTTTAAAGAATATAATTTATGGTTTCATATTGAGTTTTGAGCCTCCGGCCCAGTAATCAAGTTTATTATCTGTATGTGGCCCACTCAGGAAAATAATTGCCCACCCCTGGGTTGTAGCGTCCGCCGCAATGGTTTGACCGACGCGATGATGTAGTGGTTAGAGCGTCCACTTCGCAGTCGGTAGACCTGGGGTTCAGAGACGTAGCAGCCGCCCCCCAAACCCCCCAATTGGCGGGGGCCCAGGCCAACTTTGGGGGCCCAAGTTAGTCTGAAATTGCTTTTTGGCTACGTGACTATTTTCAGTTCAGCAGACTTGTTTACAACCGATTTAAACTGTAGGAAGAAATTGGCTTGTGACATCATAAGTGAATGCTCCGTCATTTTATCTCGCAGAATCTAGAATATTTCGATTGATTTTCTGGTAGAATCTTGAATATTCGATTGACGTAACAATGCCGTTGTTACGCAACAATCATAGAATGCTCTGGAATTCTGTTTGGCTAGAAATACCGGGACAATATATATATACACTGCAGAGTGCAGATAAAGTATTTTATTGACATTGTATAGAATGAAACGTTCAAAAAGTGGTGCTCAAAAGAGAAAAGAAGCAGCCACTGCTCGAGATGCTGTAGCGAAATTGCCCAAGATGACAGATTTTTTCAAGATTACTGAGCAGAGTAGACCTGGCACTAGTACCGAGAGGGATGAAGAAAACTATAGTGTACAAGAAAAAGAAGACTATGACGATCAGCATCAAAGTGATTGTGAATTTCCAGAAAATGTAAGTTATGATTTACCTGCCAATACGCAACCTTTAATATCAAAAATAACTGAATCTCAATTTACCCCTATCCCTGATGACCCATGTAAATGGCCTGAAAGTATTTCTGATGTTCAACGATGTGATATAGTAAAGCGTGGACCACATCAACTAATAATGAATTTTCCATATAATAACACAACTCCAAGGCGACGTTTTTCCTCCAACCATTATAAACGTGTGTTACCTAATGGTGAAAGTATTTCACGGTCGTGGCTAGTTTATTCTGGGGAATCAGATCAAGTTTTTTGCTTTTGTTGTAAGCTATTTGGAAAAACACTAAGCCCCTTTTGCAGTGGTATAAATACATGGGAGGGTTTTTCGAAAAAACTGAAAGACCATGAAAACGGCATTTCCCACCAAGAATGCTGCAGTCAATGGATGTTGCTAGCTGAAGGGATAAGAAATTCATCCACTATCGACAAACGCGAGATGAATATTTTTTTCAATGAAAGACGTTTTTGGAGAAATGTTTTAGAGAGAGTTATCGACATTGCCTTGTTTCTATCGGAAAGGAATCTTGCTTTTAGAGGATCTGAAGAAGTCTTAGGATCTCCTCACAATGGAAATTTTCTGGGTATATTTGAGCTTTTGGCAAGAAGAGATCCGATCCTAAAAGAGCTTCAAGACAGAATCAAGAATAAAAACACTAAAGATCACTATTTGAGTCCTACCATACAAAATCAACTAATTGAATTGCTAGCGACAGAAGTTGAAAAAGAAAATTTACAGCAATTGAAATTGGCAAAATATTTTTCTATAATTTTGGACTGCACTCCAGATATGTCACATCATGAACAAATGTCTGTCATTCTCCGTTATGTACTATGTAATGAAGAAGCTGCTGTTGTTAAAGAAACATTTTTTGGCTACTTGAGAATAAGTGACAGTACTGGGAAAGGCTTGTTGGACGCTTTCTTAGAAAAAGCGACCGAACTGCAACTCGAATTGTCTGATTGTCGAGGTCAGTCATATGATAATGGTGCTAACATGAAAGGAAAACATTCTGGGGTCCAAGCAAGAATGCTAGACATCAATCCCAAAGCTGTTTACGTGCCCTGTGCAAACCATACCCTTAACTTAGTTGTTGTTGACAGTGCTAATTGATCGACGGAAGCATTGACATTTTTTGGAGTACTTACAAGGTTGTATGTGCTGTTTTCTTCCTCTGCTCAGCGTTGGGAAATTTTGAAGAAACATGTGGAGCTGTCCATAAAGTCACAATCTGATACTCGTTGGGAAAGCAGAATTAAATGCATCAAACCTCTTCGATACAATTTAAAAGAGGTGTTGCTGGCACTGAAAGACTTGGAAGCCATTTCCATAGAAAGAAAAGATGGAAGAGCTGCCTCAGAAACAAAATCGTTGATAGCTCATTTATGAAAATGGAGTTTTCTTTTGTCGGTGTTTATTTGGTATGATATCCTATTCCAAGTCAATAAAGCAAGCAAGATTCTTCAATCGTATGGAGTCTCCCTTCATACAATGGAAACGGAAATCCAGGCAACTGAAAAGTTTTTGCAAAACTATCGCACAACGGGTTATGACAGTGCCGCAACATCTGCTGTTGAAATAGCACAGGAATTGGATATTGATCCTTCTTTTCCTCCGTCAAGAAGTGGAAAGAAAAGAAGATTGTTTGATTACCAAGGTGAAGAGGAACAACGAGCTACTCCTGAACTGAAATTTAAAAGCAACTTTTTCTATCCATTAGTAGACCAGGCTATTATGTCAATAAAGGAGCGCTTTAATTTGTTACGTGAGGTTTCTTCCGCCTTTTCGTTTTTGTACACACGAGACAAACTTTTGCTTGTGCAACAAGAAAATGCTCTTCTTACTTGCTGTAAAGAGTTCCAAAAAAAGTTCGGTGACATTGATTCTGATGAAATGAGCGCTGAGCTACAGCGGTTTGTTTTAATTTTACAAAAATAACGCAATCTCAATACGGCTCAAGACTTTCTGAACTATCTTCTAAAGACTCATTTATTTGAATTGTATCCGAATGTGTACATCGCACTTCGAATCTTACTAACTTGCCCCGTGACTGTTGCCAGCGCTGAAAGAAGCTTCAGCAAATTGAAACTGATCAAAACTTTTAATAGAACGTCTATGACAGACAGTAGACTATCTTCATTAGCCATGTTGTCAATCGAAAATGACTGCGCCCGATCTCTTGATTATGACAATGTCATAACAGCATTTGCGAACAAAAAGGTTCGCTCCAGACTATTTAAATGATACTGTGTTTTTATAACTTTTTCATGTTTTTCAGTGTCATTGCTTTCGTTTCGCAGTGTCTGCATAAATGTCCTACTGAACTCTGGCATCGGTGCCGAATTTTTTATGACTTGCATCTTCGGTATCGGCATGCTTTATTCTGACATTAGCCTGTTTACTTATGTCCAAATTGTGGTGTATTTTCTTAATGCAGCTTTTCAATTTTACACCTCTAAAGTGATATGACCTGTGCGCAGGGGCTCTTGCGCTTACTTTGGGGGGGCCCGAAGTTGGAGTGCTACGGGTCTGCTGGGGTTCATTCCCCTTGTCGAGTCATACCAAAAGACTTTAAAAAATGGTATCTATAGCTTCCCTGCTTGGCGCTCGGCATTTATAAGAGGTTGTGGAGAACAAGCTGGCAAGTTCGCTTGCTGTGTCCTTGGGCAAGGCACTTAACGGGACGCCCCACCTTTATGTGGAAGACAGGTGACCCGGAAATGGCAACTCCCAAGAGAGTGCGGACTCATTGTCCAAAACATAGCGATACATCGCTTTCTCGTGAATGGAGGATAAATATGGCAAATAAAAAAACAAGGTGGTCAAAGTAGCCTCAAATTCTACTCGAATAAAAGTATTACTACTTAGTCGAAAAAGTAGTTAAAATAAAAGTTGAAGTAACAGCATACATTTTTACTTAAGTAAAAGTAAAAAAAGTAGTCAAAATAAAATTACTTAAGCAAAAGAGTACTTTTATTATTTTGAATGAGTGTGGCTCAGCTGTGTTTTATTTCAACCTGAAACAGTATATTAAGCTTTTTCAGGCCAGTATTTTTGACTTCTTTGTTATCTAACACTGTATATATTCATGCAAAAATTTTTCTTCAAGTGTTTGCAACGCGGAGAATTTTTTCACCCTCTGACAATTTTAGAGCTGCCCAGGACAGGGGGCCAATTTTTGATTAGCTTTTTTTATGAGGTAAGTTTGTGGAGCATTTTTTTTTGCAGAAAGCATGACCTTGCTTATCTTTATCTCAATTTTTAGACAAAAAAGGATTTCAACCTGAGTTTGTTGCATGGGCTGGTACTCAAAAGTCGCTTCATACCACACGCTGCACAAACACTCTCGCTATTCTATCCTGGTCAAGCACGGAATTGCAAGTGTCAAGATATGAATAAAAGCTAACAACCAGTGGCGGCTCGTGCCTATGGCTGCAGAGCTGCAGCCCCCCCACGCGTTTTTGTGATCTGTTTTTTTTCAAATTTTTTATAATGTCATAGTTCATACCTTATTTACCAATGCACTAGTTTTTGTCGCTAAAAAGACTAATTTTCCTATATTGCTAGCACTAAACTGAGTGAACGTGCGACATAGGGATTCTATGTGACATCACAATGGTGCGTAGGACGGGCTGCGGCTGCAGCGCCCTAGACTGTAATTTTGTAAAGCAATTTAGTGGCTTCATAAATGGTTTAAAGTTTTAGTTTCTGTGTGACATAGCAAAATTTGTTGCCCCTGCAAGTATTTTCAACAAAACTAAGCCAAATTTTGTGTATAACTGAATATCTCTAACTTTTGAACACCGCTCGTTAAGCTGCAAAAGATAGCAGCAGGAAGGGCAAAATCAGTAGCGCCCAGACGCACGACGTATATGCCTTGCTTCCAAGGTCGCTTGATTCTTGTCACTTTTCTTGCGACCTAACAATTCCCGCTAAGCTTGCTGATGTTGTGGCTCTAAAACAGGGCTAGTTGCCGTAATTGGTGAGATTATTTGTAGGTAAGCAAGTTCAAATGTTGCTATTCAGTTGTATCATTTAATGAATTAGGAAATAGATTGAAAGTAATAAAACTTATCTAAAGGCGAGAAAGTTGTTTAACTTATTTTTTTCGGTCAAAAAAGTTGTAAAATTTTCGCTTTGTCATTTAAATATCAGACTACCGCAACTGCGTGGGGGAATGATACTGCTGCACGCAACTAACCAAGAGTGGCTAAACTTTTACAACTCCCCCTAGATTGAACCCGCATAACCGGTAAAAACGAGGGATAGGGAGGGCGAGGTATCCGACCCTTGTTTTTGAGTGGGGCAAAAGCATTGGTTTTGTCCAGCTACCAAAATTTATTTCGCATATTTTACAAAAGTTTCATTTAAACATCACACGCCCGACAGCTTGCTTTATGACAGTCCCGGGCTACGTAGATTCTGACGACTTGGTTTGGAGGCGTCGATGATTTGATTCCATCAGTGCCGCGGCTCGCACTTTCAACGTTGGTTAATGCATTGTTATGTTTCGTGATACCTCCTCGTTCAACCCCGAAACCGCAACTATTCATTGTTAAGTCACGCTTCGCGTCCACCTGCAATGCAGGGGGCAAGGTTAATCTCTAATTCTAGGCGCACAACGCCCCTTCAGGGGGCGCTGCGTTGGGTGGGACGAGTCTTTGTTGATGAGGCCAAAAGGCCGAAACCTGAGTCCAGGGATGTTTCCGTCTATTTTGCTATACTAACGTTGTTCGGATCGTGACTCTTTGTAAAACTAATTTTTTCCCGGAGGTATGATGCGTTGCGTCTGGTTCCTGTGGGCTTCGAACCTGGGTCTTTCAAGCTGCTTTTCTGTGCATGCCGAGACATGCTATCGTGTAATCACCTACTGCTATGAATGCCTTGAAAAACCACATTTAGTATTATAATCATTGGAAGATTTTTCTATGCCTAATTAGCTTTTGTGTGATCAATTTTATGTAAAGATACCAGTTTAAGTTCATACTTGCACGGTTAGCAGTAACGTCAAAGGGAATCCTGGTTCAAAAGTAAACTGTACGTAAGTGTTGTGCTTTGTGTTGGATTGTTTGGGTTTGTTGCGCATACAGTCCAATGTTGGATATCGGGCTAGCCAGGAGCCACGTAAAGTATCCTACACTTGGCAAGAGCCCTAGTGATGATAATGCATCTTTATTACCCGTATTTGAGGGATGGTTCCGCCTATTTTGCTATACTAATGTTGTTTAGATCGTGAATCTTTGTAAAAACTAAAAAAAAATATATACATATATTGCTGATGTCCAAGGATGCTGAAAGAAATTTTGCAAGTCGTCAAATTAACCGGTTATATGTTCAAGTGCCATAAATTCGTACGACTTGCACTTGTTCATGTGCTTCACTCTTCAGGCTAGTCCTTAGCTTGATGATACGTGCGAGACTTTACACTTGTTCTATTTTCTTTGTAGATTACATAATATTTTCACAAATTGGAATTACTACACTGCACACTAAATTAGCCTACCGCAATCCGTACTATTCAGCCAAAGCAATGCCTGATTGAATACAATTATACAACTAATACAGCGCAGAGTTTCGGAAAATTTGCACATTTGTAGCTAAGCAACCGCAAATAAACAGCTTGAAAAGAGTGCAAAAAAATTAAAAAATGACTTGCAGCTCCACCAGCAAATTCAACCACGAGCCGCAACTGCTAACAACCTTACACTAAATCTTGTCAAATCTAATTTAAGCATAAGCTTATATCCTCCTAAACAAAACCAGGTAGATTACTCAAGCACGAATTGTGTTTAAAATTCATTTACAATTACAAAAACTTGTGATTACGTTTTTGGTAATTATTTTAGACAATCAAATTTTATTTTATATGCATCTCACTCACCTATACCCTAAGCTTTCCTGGTCTGTTGGTGTTTCCACCAAACTAGCACAATATATATAAAAATTAATTACCTCTGGCAACAAAACAATGCTCAGGGCCGGCGGAACCGCCCCCCGAACCCCCCGGTCGGGGGGGGGGGCCCAGGCCTGGTCAGGGGCCCCGCCCATTGAATACCAACCAAAGACCAATATTCAAGTTTCGACGTTGAGTATTTTGATCTACTGTTTCATGTTTCGATTCTGATTGCTTTCGACGCTTTGACTCATTTGTATCGTATAAGATAAGTCAAATTTTCTTAACGAGTGCTTTTGCCTTTAAAAGTAACTTTACAACCATTTAGTCAGTCAGAAGCCGTATAGTTACGTCATAGTCAGATGATGAATTTTTGAAGCTAATTGCCAAAAAGCTGACCAGTTCGTTGGTTGCAGCTACTGTGAAGGAAACAGAGGACAGTAAATAGATTACTGCATTTTTAGATTAAGAAAGATATGAAGTTAGTTTTTCAATATTTATAGTTTAATTGTGACAATGCTTAGAGTTAATTCGAAGTTGAAAATATATTAAAATATATTAATCGATTTTAGAGTTAATTCGAAGTTGAAAATAGCCAATTACGTGCATATATAATTTAGAAGCTATTTTTTAAAAATAGTCTATCGGAAACATGAAACGCCATAAAAGTGGAGCACAGAAAAGAAAAGAAGCAGCTGCTGCTCAGGAATCAGTTAAAAAGCTTACCAAATTAACACAGTTTTTTTCCGTTAGCAGAGCAGAAACTGAAACAGATAGTGCTACTTTGCCAGCCGTCCCTATCAGCGATACTTTGAGCTTAGTTTCAGCAGCAGCAGCGTCAACTGCAGAATCAGAAAATGTCTTGTGTGAATCGGTTGAACTAAATCTACCATCAGTGCCATGTACGTCTATGGGGGCAAAAAATGCGGCCATCGATACTTCATCGTCACTTCCCCACAGTTCGTTTGACCCTCTCCATAGGGACCCAGCGAAGTGGCCTGACGTCATATCAGATCCGCAACGGGTTGACATCATCAGAAGAGGACCTCGGCAAGTTGTAACAAATTTTCCATACAACGCAGCTAGAAGACGATTTTCTTCTATTCATTACAAACGCATTTTGAGTAATGGCGAGGCTGTTCCTCGGTCATGGCTGATGTACTCTGAAGATTCTGACAAAGCATTCTGCTTCAGCTGCAAACTTTTTGGCAACTTAGCTAGTCCGTTTAGTAGGGGCATCAATACATGGGAAGGGTTTTCCAAGAAGTTAAAGGATCATGAAAACGGTGCTTCTCATAAAAAGAGTTTTAACCAATGGCTTTTGCTTAAGGAGGGTATTAACACTCAATCTACGGTGGATAAACAAGCAATGAAGATTTTTCTTGCAGAAAGAACATTTTGGAGGAATGTTTTGGAGCGTCTAAATAGACATCGTAATATTTTTGGGTGAAAGAAATTTGGCTTTTAGAGGATCCGACGAAACACTGGGATCATCGCAAAATGGAAATTTTTTGGGTTTATTTGAACTACTGGCGAAGAGAGATCCCGTCTTGAATGAGTTGCAAAATAGGATTATCCGGCACAAAACTAAGCAACACTATTTGAGCAAAAGTATTCAGAACGAGCTGATAAATTTAGTTGCAAAAGAAACTGAAAACGCACTTCTCACGCAGCTGAAACAAGCCAAATATTACTCTATAATTCTTGATTGTACTCCGGATATATCACATCAAGAACAAATGACCGTCATTTTTCGTTTCGTTCAATGTGATGATGAACACGGTGCAAGAGTAAAAGAGGCATTTTTTGGCTATTTGAGTGCCCATAACAGCACTGGCGAAGGTTTGCTCAATGTCTTTTTAAAGCGCTCCGAAGAATTAAGACTAGATCTTGCTGACTGTCGAGGCCAGTGCTACGATAATGGGGCGAACATGAAAGGAAAAGAAGCTGGTTTTCAAGCGAGATTACTGAAAATCAATCCAAAAGCGCTGTATGTTCCGTGTGCTAATCATTCGCTTAATTTAGTTGTAGTCGACAGTGTGAAATCTTCTACTGAAGCATTGGTATTTTTTGGTGTGTTAACGCAATTGTATTCACTGTTTTCCTCTTCAACGCAACGATGGACGATACTAAAAAAGAATGTTCCGCTCTCACTCAAATCCCAATCAGCTACTCGCTGGGAGAGTCGCATCAATTGCATCTCACCTTTACGATACCATTTGGCTGAAGTGATAAAAGCATTGAAGGAATTGGAAAACTACTGCTTCGAAAAAAAAGATGGTCAAACAATCAATGATGTTCGTTCATTGATACTTCGAATTGAAACATGGAGCTTCATTTTGTCAATTGTAGTTTGGCATGATATTCTTTTTCACATCAACAAGACGAGCAAAGTTATGCAAACCACTGGTGTTTCTATGGAAGTAGTTGAAAAAGAAATCAAAGCAACTGAGGAAGTTTTAAAGAAATATCGCGAAGACGGGTACAGCGGCGCGGTAGCCACGGCACGTGAAATTGCTGAAGGTTTGCAAATTGAGAGGAGTTTCGCTGAGAGTAGAACCAGAAGAAGAAGGAGGCTGTTCGAATACGAAGCAGAAGATGAAGGTAGCGAGATGTCGCCAGAAGAAAAATTCAAAGCAAATTTTTTTTTGCCACTAATGGATCATGCTCTATCTCTTTAAAAGAACGCTTCGAGCAAATGCACACTGTGGGTGCAATTTTTAATTTTCTTTATAATCAAGAAAGTTTATTGCAAGTATACGGGCACAATCGTTTACTTAATGCATGCCAAAAATTTTATGAAACAATAGGCGATATTGACCCTGTGGAAATGAATGAGGAGTTGGAACGGTTCGTGGTCATCGTGAAAGAAAATAAAGAAGATTTCAAAACAGCCAACGATTTTCTGAGCTATATCTATCGAAAGCGTATGCTGGAAGTATATCCAAATTTGTCCATAGCTCTTCGAGTTTTGTTGACCTGCCCGGTCTCAGTAGCTGGCGCTGAGAGAAGTTTCAGCAAACTGAAGCTAATCAAAACCTTCCATCGATCCACCATGATGGACGAAAGGCTAACATCTCTAGTTACAATTTCGATAGAAAGCTCTTGCGTACGAGATTTAGATCTCGACCGCATAATTGATGTGTTTGCTGCTGAAAAGGCTCGCCGAAAAACATTTTGAAACCTGTATTAAATATACGTTATCTTCTTTGTATTGAATTTATTTTCATTAGACGAGTCAGAGTCAGTTTCTTCATCGACCAGCGATTGGCTTAAGGACTTAAGGAGGCTTTACACAGAATACGATGCGATTTACGTACGAAAATGTCGTATCAAATTACGTACGTAGATTTCAAACTAGGGTACGTAGACGCAAAATTGGACGCAATCGCATTTTGTATAATTTTTACGGTTCACTTTGTTTGCGGATAAAGGGGCCCACGTATAGTTTTCGGGGGGGGCCTCAGCTGGCCTAGCGCCGGCACTGACAATGCTATTCCATTTTTCATTCTCAAGTTAAATATAACACTTTATAGCAAAGTTTGACTTACAAATCCCATTATAAAAACTATCGATTCTTCAAAATCGGGCCTTTTAAAGTTATAGCTCATGGTGTAGTGGTTAGAGCGGCGCGATGGTGTGGTGGTTAGAGCGTCTGCTTCGCAATCGGTAGACCTGGGGTTCAATCCCCTTCTCGAGTCATACCAAAAGACTTTAAAAAAATGGCATCCATAGCTTCCCTGCTTGGCGCTTGTCATTTAGGGATGGTTGTGGAGAACAAGCGTTCGCTTGTTGTGTCCTTGGGCAAGGCACTTAACAGAACGCCCTCGCCTTTATGTGAAAGACAGGCGGCCCAGACACCGCACTGGCAACTCCCAAGCGAGTGCGGACGTTCCGTCCAAAATATAGCAATGCAATTTGCTTTCTCGTGAATGAACTATAAATATGGCAAAAAATAAAATAAAATAGCTAAGCTGGTTGGCAAGTGTCCACAAAGTTATACTTGATGGCTGCTTCATTAGATGACCAAAACGCTCATTTGCAGCCCTTTTTGTGACAACACATTACAGAAAATTTTTATTTATGTCCTTATATTTGCTTAATTTTGTCTGTTTTTGAATAAAATAAACGTCGCACTACTACTACGAACTTGATTAGCAATTAGCTCCTTCACTTTGATTGCACTTATTATCTTCACAGAAAACATTATGACAATGCTTAAAAAGCATTGTTCCTCGACCACGTGGAAAGTGTTTGGTGACAAATTACGAGAAATGCATGTAATCACGGACTAACATAAAAGCATAGTTAGTCGCCCGCTGACTTAGTTACTATGAGAAGATACGGTAAGGTGATTGCAACAAAGCGTCGGCACCGCCCAACTTTTTCCAGCTAGTCGTCTCAACAATGCAAGGAGTGAGGTTAGCTTTTTCTGAAGTGACTGTAAATAGCAATGGTATGTGATGAGCGATTTGTTTAGCGTCATCCCGAAATGAGTCGGCTCTGGGTGACGTGCCGTGATCTACTTTTGATTTTTGTCTTTTGTTCTCGTTTTACCTGAGTGCTGCAGCTAAATTTAACTCTGCATTGCTTGCTTTTATTTTACAATCGAAAGTTACCGTGGTTTGGGAGTAATTTCGATTTTATGTTGTTTCGGCGAATCATATGCTGACGTTAATTGCAATCTCAGCTAATTTCGATTTAATGTTGCTTCGGCCTGTCATTTGCTGACCCTAAATTGCTGTCTCAGCTTTAAGTTTGCATTTTTTAGAACTTTTCTTTTTTTTCCACGCTTTTGCTATCTTTTTATAAACTTGTGCAAAATTTGCGGCATTCAAGAGTGTCTCGTATTTCGTTGATAAACAGTTGGTAAGTTAGCTTGCATTTGTTTTGTCTGTGTGAATATGTTTGCTTAGCTTGTGTTAAATTACAGAAGACGTCGTTTTTCTCTATGTGAATTGAATTGTTCGAATAGAATCTGTTGGGGAATTCGACGCGTGTCCGACAGATAGACGAGCGCTACACCTCCGTATTGTTGAGAAAAACAGCTGTCGTCACAGTTTTGTTTTCGCTGAGTTTCAATTTTTGTCGATGAAAATAGTCTGATAACTTTACCATGTTATGGCTCAACATTCTTTCCACACACTGCCTCTCTCAAGCAGATAAAGAGATTGTCGAGACGTCGACGTGCGCATCTTTTTCCAAAAGTTGTAGATGGCCGATCATCGGCGTAGATGCCAAAAAGAAAAAGAGCGAAGATCAATTTCTGAGAGACACCATTATTTAAGGGCAAATATCTGCCAGGCTTTTTCCTACCGAATGGGAAGGTAAAGCTCCTTTTGTGGACAAGTTCCATAATCATCTGTGCCATGTGCCTAACAGAGAGAAGGTGGAATTGCTTATAGGCAAGGCCGCGGTGCCACACATTGTTAAGCTTACAAGCTGTGCCACAAATGAATTTAAAAGGCTAGGCCATAGAATATTTTAGAGCATATACTTAATAATAATATATAAATATGATGGGCTGGTCTTGTAGATAAATACCCGGATCAAGAGGAAGCTGCACATTCCGTGATTGCTAGCGTGTCCAGAGTATAACAATATCCTAAAGCATGCTACAATTCGAAACAACACGCCGTGATTAGAAAACAAATTATTGAAAATTTCAGCCTGCTAGATCTTCCAAAGTAAAGTACAGAACCGCAATTTGTCAGTGGGATGACGCGGTACGTATCATCAAGGGGTGGTATGAAAAGTGATTTTACCTTTTTCATCCGCTACGATCACGAACAAAAGAAAATCAAGATTTTTTTAGAGACTAATTGTTAAAAGTGTCATCTGTCCCCTACCCCACCCTTAGTTACGCCACTGGTCCTTAGGCTAATTTCTTCCATCCTTGCCACTGCTAATCATATTTGTGAGTAATGCCAACCAATGACTAATCCACCATTACGGTTTACAATGTAGACTAAACCTAATCTGAAGAAATCAAAGTGGATTCAGTTATCATCGAAAGCTATTAAGTACTTAAAAACAACTCAGTTTTGTTTTTTACATTCATTTCAGATTCATCGTTCAAACTCGCAAAACAGCGTCAATAAGTGTAAAACATCTAAACAATAAGCATAAAACATCGATCTATGTACATGTAATTGCTTCCGAATTTCCACATTCTGCTTACATTGGTTGGTAGGCTACTACTGTAATTTTGAGCAATTTAAGCTACTACTTGTTAGACTACGCCAAACAGAAAAAATTATCGAAAAATTTTTTCCCAAAGGCACGAAAGCTCGGCCATCATGAGTTTTAAGCAAACGACTATTCAGTCTTTGGCTCCACGGTTGGCTACTCGACCACCCAACCGGCTCTATGATCACTTTGTTTTTGTTTTCTTCTTGTCTATTTTGAGTCGATAGAATAAAGTCTTTTCCTAATTTCATTTCACCATAGAAATTATTTTGTACACTATTTGCAACAACTTGTTTTCTTATATCGAAGTTAAAGGTTAATCATTTGAGTTCAATAAAGAATCAAGCTCAGTCATTAAATTGCTTCAAACAAGCGTTACGCTGTGGTCGGGGTTTTACAATTCCATCGGCTTCTGCGATTTTGCTGTCGTCTTTAAACAGTTCTTCGAATTTCGCTGTCCGTTTTTTTCTAATGTCATTTGACAAACTGCCCGTGCTCTGCTGGCTCAAGACCTGTTTGTTGCCAAGATTGTAGATAAAAGACAGATCTGAAGTAGGCTTGCTTCCATCTGATTTTCGAAGCGAATTTTTTGTGTGAAGTTTGGTAGCATTTTTTCCACAGTTGTTTTCAGACTGACTTTTTGGGAGGCGTGTTGAAGATTCAGGTACATATGCTCTTCTGTTGCGTTCTAAAATCAGCTTATTATATCGCAATAAAATTATGTCTGTGAGTAACCAGAAATGCGTTGCTTTTACGGTAACAAAAGACGACCCAACAAAACGTCAATTTTAAAAGAAAGTTAATGCAGAATCAACCCCTTTTTTAGGGAATAGTAAAAGTAATGGCAAGTTGCGTGTACCGTAGCCTGCGCTACTAAAAGTGCCGCAGATATCTAAAACAAATTCATTGTAAAAAAGATAGTTTCAAAAAATGCTATAACTACTTCTGTTTTTTTTTATTACTTTTAATTTCGGCAGACGTTTTACAATGGTCGTATTACCATTATGCAGTTCTCATCTCATAATCGCAGGAATGTAAAACAAATTCGAATAAACGTAACCTCGGACTTTGCAAGTCGAACCGTCGTTAACACTAACAAAACATTTTTAAACAAAATTTTTGCTTGCTAATGTGGTAAGAAAAATACTTTATTTGAGTTTCGTCTTTTATGGGTGATAAATGTATAAGCTAGGCCAATCCATCAGTGTAGCTAAAATAATTTTTTGTAAGTAGGCTACTGGCCCCGGCAGTAAGTTTTTCAAAAAATTTTTGATATCCCTTTGATAGAAAGTTTAATCAATAATATTATAAGGTAACCAAAAACGTTCTGTCCGTTTTTAAATAAAAAAAAGAAAAACTTTAACAGCATATGTAACTTATATTTAGTCTTCAAAGTAATCGCCATCGGCCCCTAGCACCTTCTACCTACGTGTCTCCAGCTGTTCAATCTCCTTGCGGAAGAACTCCGGGGTTTTGGAAGCAAAAAAGTTCGTATGGGCATGACTCAAGTCTGTTTCATTGGAGAAGGATTTTGCACGAAGATGATTGTCCAGGGAGTGGAATAGATGGTAATCGGTTGGCGCAAGGTCAAGTGAATAAGGTGGATGGCACAAATTCTCTCACCCAAGTTGTTGTATGGTATCCCTGACAACTCGCGCGACATGCGGTCTGGCGTTGTCATGGAGAAAAAAACACCTTTGCGATTCACCAGTGCTGGTTCCTTCTGGCGCAATGCCTGTTGCACACGTTCTAATTGCTGCCAGTATAGGTCTCCAGTGATTATTTGACCCGTTGGTAGCAGCTCATAATGAACTACCTGACGACCTGTCCAGCAGCGCGTTTTATTGACGCCTGATGTTCCTACTTTTGGCTGTCTGAATTTGAAAGTAATTGCTACACGCAATGCGTACTTATTTCAACTTCATTTAATGGCTTTCCGAAAAGCGGACAGAACTTTTTTGGCAGACTCTGAAGCAAATAAATTGGTCAAACTTTACATTTCACAAATAACAAAAGTTTTTGTTACTTCTCAATTAAATTCATTATCTTACATTGTATTTAACTCAAATTGTCTACGTATTTGATTTATAGAAATAAGTTTGGCACAAGATTTAGAAACTGGGTCAAATTTGACTCGTGTTATCGAATTCTTTTAAACACTTATGAGTGCGATTAATTATGTAATTCAATATTTCTTGGATTTCTTAATTAACTTGTCGTTTAGAAATTCGGGCATTTTTTAAAACTTTTCTTGTATTACCTAAACCTGAAGAGCATTTTTGAAACAATATCCCCTAAGGCAAAGCTTGGGCCGTTTTAGATCCGTTCTTTCCATCAAGAACTAAGTGATTCTAAACGCTGAATGTGCGTCCACTTGACCGATGACAATTTTATCAACAAGATTCAGACGATTACAGCCATTGATGCTGTGACAATACTATCTGTTGTGGCATTAACGGCTATATCATAGGTGTTCCACGTATTTTACCCAGTTTTATTTTAAAAAAGATTTTGAAAAAGTTTTGTAGAAAGGAATCGTAGAGGCGTCAGTAGCAAAATGGCGCACAAAAATCACGTTTAAAAGGCAATGACCAAGTGCGGGTTGATCTTTCCGGCGATGACTACCGTCCTCGAATCTCTCGAAGAACGACGCGACTGATGAGCTGCCCTGATGGAGAGCGCTACTCGTGCCGCCTGCAACCCCTTGTATTCTCTCTCCTTTTATCTCTCGTATACATTCTTCTCATTTCTCAGACTAGAGGTGTACTGTCTCACTTAAACTCTTCGACACACTGGTTTCCTCGATCTCCACTGAAAAACTTGTGCTTCCTTGTCACGCTCGCTGTGCCCTCTCTTGTCTTCGCTGCAACGGACACAGCCTACTTTTAAGTTCTTATCTCTCCATGATTGGCCGAATCGAGAATCCTTCATGCAGAGCCTGCGGACACCCGTCCCAGGACACCTCTCATCTCATTCTGCACTGTCCAGCTACGGACTCCTTGCGCCACTCGCTCTTTGGCAACTCTCCGTCTCTCTACGATCTCTGGTCCAGGCCCTGGGAAGCTGCCCGGTTTCTGGGGCTCCATGGTCTTTTGCCATGCCCCATCCCTTGGAAGGGGTTGGTTAACAACAACGACAACAACAACGACATGACTCAAACTCAAAGCTCTAGCTTGCTAGTGCAAAAAGGAAACAGGCGTCAGATTTGCACTGTTATAAATGACCATACCGTAAGCTGCGATTGCTCAAAACGTAACAAACCGTTGTTCAAAAACCACCGCATTTCTGTAGCTAAGAATTTTTGTGAATAAATGAACGCTGTTATATTGTAGGCTAAATGACAAAGTTTACATAAGTCTTTGTGTTAGAGCTGGGCAATGCGCAACTTTATCACATGTTACCCAGTTGGGCAACTAGCGCTACGTATCAGAGTAAATTTTTTGGCGCTTACGCAACTTGCGAGGCGCTTTGACATTTTTTTGATTATGTAAATTGTGCTGCGCTTTCATTAATTTTTTTTTTAATGCCCAAATTGCGGTTGTGGAACTTAAATGGTTTTTTGTACGTGCGCTTCATTGGTATTTTACTGTAAAGGCTCAATTTCTTTCACTAAAATCTAAATCTAAACAATGTTCTTTTTTGCCAAACCTTTAAAAATACAAAAAGTTCTGTAGTAATGGTTGAGAGATTTAGCAATGGCGTTTACACACTGCATTTGGTGTGGTTAGGATAGAAATGGTTTTGCACGTGAGAGCAAGGTTTCCACTTTGAAAGAAATTTCATCAATTGAGAAAATATGACACGAAAGTTTATGTACGTGGAAATTCGGGAAGAAAGGTAAAGAATATACAAAAAATTAAGGGTAAAAACTGTAGCTTGTTATGTAAAAATACACTAATTCTGGAAAAGAAGAGCTCTTTGGGTTTTAGTATCCTCACAATTTTTGTGAAAAAAAAGTTTTACAGCCTTACCAGTAATTTATGACTGTTTTTTTCAGGCTTACGTAACAAGACAACTTAGGTGTAAGGTACCTGCAGCTAATACGGTCCTCTAATTTGTCACTTTGCATATCTCAATAAATAATTGATGTGTTCAAATCTATTTGTGTGCTCAATAGAGTATGATTACAGCTACAATTAACTTAATTTCAGTTACTTAAATAAAATCATTTTTAAATTCAATAAATGTAAAAATTTTTGTGCCTTATGTCACAAATAAGCAAATTTGCCTTGTAAGATTGGTTTTCATACATGTATAGTTGCTGCTGCAATTTATCTCTTTGCCCTGCCGTATTGTTTCGTCCGCTTGGCTGTTGATCGAAAAAAAAGACCTTTTTTTTCCTTCTCATTTAGATTGGCACAAACACGCTTTTTATTACGTCACAATTGTTTATGACGTAATAAGTTCCAGGGTGATCGAGTAAATCTGGTTCCTTCGAGGAATTTAGTTTGCACATTACGTAACTTACAAGCGATGCTTTTTTTTCTTCCTTTTTTTTACGTGATGTTGCTCTAACGTTTTCTGGATTTTTTTCGATTTATATATAACGCGGCGAGATTTTATGATTCAGTAGTTGTAAGCTTAGGAATGTTGTGGTAAAAAGAGAGGTTGACGGAGTGAAAAAAAGCCCTGTTGTCCTGTGAGAACTTACTATGGATTCCATTACCGTGACGAGTATTGTACGGTTATTTTGAGGATACAGTTTAGCTGTTTCCTGATTTATATTAAAGGGATTAGTTCTGTGATCGTCGAGCGAAGGAGCTTGAAGTCTCGAAATATTATTTCTGTGAATATATTGTTCTGTTCTTAACGTGGTTCAAAGTATTTTTAGTAAAAGCCAATCTTTTCCTAGCTATTAAGTTGCAGCCAGACTTAATTATTTGAGCGATACTATACGTCGCCTCAATTTAAAAAAATAAAGTTGAGATAGGATTAAAAATTCTATTGCAAACGCGACACCTGCAACCAATAAGGACCAAAGTAGCATTGCATCAAAAAAAGCATTTAAATTGATAAATCTTTAAGGATTGGTATAAAACAACCCTAAAATCGTAAATTTAAACATATTGGGCAAAAAGCTTTAAGTTCACAAGAACAACCTTTACTCAATGGAGCATCCCTCTATTTTGCAGCATTTTGCTTAAATTGATTTCAAAATAGAGAACAACATGCAGTTTCTACCCACGCTGTTTTCTTCGACCAAATTATATTATTTCTGTGGTAAATTGAAAAAACATGAATATTGCATCTCTGTGGATGCATTTAAATTATTTTTTTGAGCACAAGAACTTCATCAAGAGCTCATTCATAGCTCAATCAGCAATGGAATTAAACGCGGGCCTTATTCCCAACATTACCAGCCTGCAGCACTTTATCAATCACAGAGGATATAGTAAAAGTATTTTAATAAGATGTGGTTTGATTCTACAATCCTTCCACTTTCTTATAACGTTAAAGCTGTTGATAAATAACAGTGATAACAACTTATTTTTAACAAAGTATTTCTTTAATAAAAAGCTCAATATGCCAAAGTATAAACTCCATCCGCTTTTATCTTCCTTTATTGGGTAAATAACTTGACATGATTTCATCAACATTTTGATTATGACAACAGGCTTTGATAGCAAACGAATTGGGGTTTTGACTTTTGTCCACGTAGGAGATCCGGCTTCTTGGCGTTATTACCTGCCGGATTTTATTTGCTGCATGTACCTGAGATAATTGTTTTTGACTGTGCGGGATTTTTGGTGTAAGTAGAGCTAAGCGGAAGCCAACCAAAAGTGCATAGAGAAAGCAAGATGAGCACCTCACTTTAACCATGAATCTATCATTCATTTGAGTGAAGAAACCTTTAACTTTAATAACTGTGTTTTTCAAAAAGGTAACGTGGCTATTTTTACTTGACTGCAAGAAAAATTCTGGGATTTGGTTATTTATTTTTCTTAACTTTTCCTCGTTGATGGTGTCGTGGAGCAGTGGACTGAGCGAAAGAATTGTAAACAAAAGGACTGCAAACCGAGCGCTTAAAGCAGGGTACTCAAAGTTTTTGCGGTTGGGACCGCATTTGACTAATTCAAAGTCTTGACCAGCCAAAGAAGCTATTTTGGGGGTTTATGAGGTCTCAATTAGGGCTAACATATCTGAAAAGGCAAAATCTCTGAGAGAAAATTTCTTGTGCTTGCCGTACTTTGGATACCTCTGGCTTAAAGCGTTCAGCTGCATACGGCAACGCCAAGCGGAATCGGATCTCTATTAGCAGTGGTAGTGGTAGCTGTATAGTTGTAGCAGCAGCAGCAGCTGGAATAGTAGTAGTAAAGCAGGAATTCGAGTAGTTAAAAGTCATTTTTTTTGGTCCTAGTTTTCTTCAATTTTGTTAGATGACATTTTTCAATTTGTTTGGATCTTTTCTAATCCCCTATTTGGTCAGTCAGTACCTCAATGATATTGGCTGATTTTTTTTGGAAGTGCTGGTGGATTGACATTATGTAGCTGTTACAGCTAAAAACACCTTTACTCGTTTCTGATGGGACTCAAATACTTGGGGGCATGGCTCCTGTATTCCCAGCTACGCCTATGGTATTAGGTAATTTTATTTGTGTCTCAAATAGCGTGAAAGGTAGCAAATAAATAAAACAGTCACAAGCAAAAAGAAGAAAGCCTATCGATAAATGATACGTCAATACCACACGATAGACAGACATTTTTTTCCACAGTAGAGCGCTTTCTCTCGACAGATGTCAACTTCTTGCTTGCATAAGCAACCGGATATAGCATTTCATTGTTTTGTTACATGCAACAGCACCAAATACATATTCTTAACAAAAATGATTTACAGTGGTCTAGTAATCTCAGTATTGGTTTCTTAATAAAGCACTCTTTCAAATAATGAAAGTTTTTTCTTGTATTACTCCCAATCTCATTAGGTTTGCACATGAAATCGCTCAACGATACAGGCAAAACTGCCAATGACGGAATATGAGCACGATAATAGTTTGCTAGTCCCAAAAATGATCTCATTTCCTTCTTCGTCGTAAGTCTTCGGGCAGTATGAATCTCCTCTAAATTGCCTTTGTTGACAGTGATCAGATTATAACCAATAAGATGTTCTGAAATTTGACTAATTCAGATCCAAACACACACTTCGATAGTTTTGTCGTCATATTAGCTTGTTGAAGATGCCGAAACAACTCTTCTAGTAGTTGCAAAATTGTCATACAGTCATCCCTATGCACAATTAGATCGTCGATATAGCTGTTGACGTTATCCAAAACGGATAGTATTTTTCTCATTCCATGAGCTAGTGTAGATCCAGAATTATTTATCACAAATGACATCATCAAGAAATTGTGTGTAATATCATGCATTTGCTTCAGCAATTTAAATTCGCCAATGTCCTTTACTAGGCTCAATCTTAGAAAAGAATTTGCTCTTTTTCAATTGCTGAAACAAATCCACTTTCGTAGTCATAGGCTGTGGATCAGTAACCATAAGCCTGCTTGCTTCTTCTATTTCTTGCCATTGACACATTTGCAATTTGTTTCATCCGTTTTCTTCATTGTCACAAAAAACAATGGTAACGGTGATTTTGACCGCGAGTAGTTCCAAAATATCTTGAATTTTCTAATCAAGATTTTCCTGAACGGCAAATGACAAAGGATACGGCCAAAATCTGACAAGAATACCATCGATCAAGTCAATTACGTGATCAATTATACATTTAGCCGAAATATTACTAAAAACCTCTCCATATGTCGTTAAAGTATTAATAATTTCATTTTGCTGTGATTTCCTTAATCCGATTTTCAACTTAACATCCCGCATTTTTTGCAATGATTAACCAACTCCATCAATTCATCATCAACCACGCCAAGTTTTTCCTCTTCTCCAACGCCCCTAGAGCAAACATTGCAAGATTATTTTTGTTAATATTTTAAATCCATTTCAGGTATTTTACCATCTTTTCTTTTTTCGGTGTGCTGTCTCAACATATGTGCATAAGTTTTCACCTTTTTGTTTTCTTCCACACGATAATATTCTCTTCTCTACATCTACTGATTACTATGTAAGAGCCCTCCCATTGCATGAAAAATTTATTGGCATCTGTTGGCAACAACAGCAATATTTTGTCTCCTTTATAGAAAACTTTTCTTTTTGCTTCTGGTCAAATAATTCTGTGTTCTTCTTTCACTTTTTAATAGTTCTCCTTGGGCAATGTTCACAATATTTTCCTGCACCATATGTTTGCTCACTTTAGTCAACTCCACCAGCTAGGTAAAATAATTGTATGATCTGAATATGAATTGGACTCACGAATTCATGTTCAGTGAATTGTCTCACCAACAGAACAATTTTTGGGCATTCGTAATCCCACGTATAGCCTGGTGGCAGTCTGCTATAAAATTCTACCGCCTTACCTTATGGCGACCTAGCGACATACAGACATTGGATCATTGATGTTTTGCTGAAATCATTTGGGTGACTCATAACCTTCTCGTTCTGTTCGTACGCTCGTTGCGGTAAATCATTTGTTGGCCTAAACTGGTCATAAAAGAATAACCATAGTTACATATCATGCTCCAACAATACTGGGTGACTAAGCTGTATGACCAGGCGTGGTTCCGTCTGAAGTACGGCGAAGTGACCTAGTAAACAAGCATATAAAAAGAGCCATTGTTTATTTCATTCATTTGAAAAAATTCAAATTCAATTTCAAATTCAATTCGATTAAATTCGCTTCAAGACTCATCGCAATTTCATTCGTGCTTCAACGTTGCGTTTATGATTTGAAATATATAATGAAACGTCTTCGCGGCTGCATAAGTGTTCCTTCGGGGTCGCCAAAATATGGGAAAATGAAACGTCGATCACGTCGGACTCCAAGAACGAATATATTTCAAATCATAAACGCAACGTTGAAGCACGAATGAAATTGCGATGAGTCTTGAAGCGAATTTAATTGAATTGAATTTGAATTTTTTCAAATGAATGAAACAAACAATGCCTCTTTGTATATGCTTGTTTACTAGGTCACTTCGCCGCACGTCAGACGGAACCACGCCTGGTCATACAGCTTAGTCACCCAGTATTGTTGGAGCATGATATGTAACTGTGGTTATTCTTTTGTGACCAGTTCAGGCCAACGAATGATTTACAGCAACGATACACATTACAACAACGAGCGTACGAACAGAACGAGAATGTTATGAGTCACCCAGATGAAATCAGCAAAACATCAATGATCCAATGTCCGTATCTCGCTAGGTCGCCATGACCTGTTAACAACAGACTTAACTAAGCAGCCCAAGTCTGCTTATCCGATTTATCCACTTTATCCTATCTTTCTAATTGCAAAAGATATTTATCTAGATTATATTTTCCGTCCACAAAGATGGTAACATGCCCTCACAGTTGTCTCAGCTAATCCTTGATTAAGCTGCTCCCAACTGAGCAAGCTTCTTTACTTCTATCTCAAGCTTAAGCTTTTCTCCTTCGAGGTGAGCCTTCCTTTCTTCACCAGCTGATCTCCGCACTTCAGATGCTGCCTAAGCTACTGATCTCTGCTATTAGCCGCTTTCTCAGCTGGAACTTTTATTTCTTCAAGCTACACTTTGTCTTCGGCTTCCTTCATTCGGCACCACTCATCCGCTAGAAGCTTGCTCTTTTGCTTCTCCTCTAAACCCAACAATTCTACTCGTCCCATTAAATTGTCATACTTCTCAGTATTAAATTCTTCTGCAGCTATTTTTATTGCCAATCGATTAGTGTATCCCATACAAGCCCCCACATTTCGCGCAATAGAATTTTGGTTTTATTTCTCTAACAGTATTTTGTAATTGAGACAATGTAGTGTATCGCTGTTGTTTTTGTTGCTGTTGTGGTTACCCCTCGTCTCCCTTAAAATGGAGGCAGAGAATGAAACAATTTTCCAAATTAATGCCACAAACTTAATTAAATTAAGCTAGGGGAAAAGTAGCAGCCCATTTCGAACCAGTCATGAATGCAAATTACTGACTGGTAGCCCCACCGACAACAAGGCGGACAGCCATTGGTGGATACACAAGAGTTGCCTGTTACGACATGCTGGGTTGGCTGCTTCACAATTCCAATCCGGTAAAACACGGCTTAGTGTATTGCTCGCACATTTTGTCTGACTGAAACTTTACTAAGGCCTCTCTAATTCAGTACGTAATATATAATTTATCAGTAGTAGATTCACACCGCTTCGTGTTCGAAAAAACAAGAAAAAAATTTATAAATAAACTTAATCTCAATTGCACTACCAACTACAACAACTATCAGTTCCATAAACCGGCGCGATGGTGCAGTGGTTAGAGCGTCCACATTGTAGTCGGTAGACCTGGGGTTCATTCCTAAGTCGAGTCATACCAAAAGACTTTAAAAAATGGTATTCACAGCTTCCCTGCTTGGCGCTCAGCATAAAAAAGGGATAGTGTGGAGAACAAGCCGGCAAGCTTGCTTGTTGTGTCCTTGGGCAAGGCACTTAACGGGACGCCTCCACCTTTATGTGGCAGACAGGTGGCCCCACCCGTACTTCACCGGATTATAATTGTGAAGTTGCTAACCCAGCATGTCAGACGACTCTTGGGTACCCACCAGTGGCAGTCCGCCTTGTTGGTGGTGGGGCTACCAGTCACTCAAGACTGGTTCGAAATGGGCTGCCATTTTTCCCCTAGCCTAATATCAATTAGGTTGACGGCATGAACCTGAATTACCGTTCATGCCGTACCTCCATCCCAAGGAAGAGGAGGGGTAAACACACACACACACACACACACACACATCAGTTCCATATGACCTTTACTGCTCCCAACAACAATTGCTCTTCGAATGGACTAACGCTGAAACCCATCAATGCAACCTATCTATTTTTCTCAAACATCATAAGCGTGGAACATTCTATAGGTTCTGGAAGATTCCAGCAAAAACAACTACAGGGAATCAAAATGATACCATTAGTATAAATTTGCAAGTGTCACCACCGGCCAGTGTTACGTCACCATCACAGTCTCACAATCAAAATGCTGTAAACTAGTTTGACCAAGTGTAAATTCAATTTACATGACATCGAAAAGACAAATTTTAAAGCTGCTACAATTTATTATTCCCGAAAGTTTTTCATTCCTTTTTTGTTTACCTATCTAGTTACAAGTACTGAAAGAAACGGAAAGCATTTACTAATGCTGTTCAGCAGTTGTTGGTATTGTCAATATTGCAATAAATTTAAAGCTTATTATCATCAAATTGGTTAATAAACGGATCCTGTTTCGTATATATGCTAAAGGATTTTCCTCATATATTAAATCAAAAGTGCGAGACAGCATTCTAGACAAAGTGCGGTTCTACAACCATACACTTAAGTCTTTTTTAATTTTTTTGCAACAGATTAACTAAAAAAATGTAAGTAAGTAGCTTAGAGTTTCAAAACCTTATCAAAAAAATACATGAAATGAAATTAATTGCTCTTATTTATCAGCTCATTTTTAACCGCTTTATTCTTTTTAATTTATCAAGCCTAATGCGGTGAAAATACATTTAAAAAATATGAAAAAATAAACGCATTGAAAACCGCTTCAAAAGAAAACGATTATTTTGACATAAGTTAAGTTTCCATAACAATTTCCCTAAACTTGGAACTTTGCTTTGCCTGAAAACTTGTGATATAGTTCTCAAGATTGGTCTTGGTCTCGAGACCACTTTTCTGTAATCTTGATCTTGGTCTCAGGTCTCCACTTAAATATTTTGGTGTTGGTTTAGAAGCTTTGAAGTCTTGGTTTTGCAGCTCGGTCTGGGACTCAAGACCAAGATATTTTCATTAAAAAAAGCTTGTTGTTTTGGCGACAAATTTATTTTCTCATAACCACACTTTTAACAGCAAACATAAAATAATCTGTTTCCTACTAACTTTTGTCACTACCGATCAGGGCAGCAGGCCATTGTATTGCATTTTGAAAAACTGTAGAAAAATCTGTTTCTTAACATCAAAAGTAAATAAAAATCGCACGCTTTCTTACCGAACTTTTTTTCCACCATGTTTGCAGAAAGTTAATAAATTTTTTTTAATTAGTCAGTGGGAAAATGCATTTATTAAGATTTGTCAGCAACCTTTCTCTCTCTCAGTCTAGCAAGTAGGTCGAGAACAACGCTATTCAAGCATTATCAGACAGTTTTCTAGAAAGGTGCTGTTTGTGTTTGCAGTTTGGAATCTGTACGTAACTAAATTTCTCAATAAAACTCATGTTTAGGTTGTTTGAAATGTCAGTTATTTCGAACTCTTCCATAGTTAGTAGAAAGATGGGGTCAAGGTAACTTGTCATGCAGTTGTACATCAGAGATGTAAAGATTCCCGTGTTCAAGCAATTGCAATACTGCCAGCTTGTAAATTGATGTCAAGCGAACAAAGTTTTCTTTGATAGTGTCAAGCAAAAGCAATTTGATGGAACTGTTTTTATTGTCTCTAAAACAGCCTGAGTAACAATTAAAATACCATAATTGAGGTAAAAGCATACAAACAGTAAGATTAGCAATTTTCTACCAGTAGGCACTTATCTCCCCCAAAAAGAAATTATTTTTGCAGAAGAAAAAATTTACTCTAGGGAGAAATAGGTGAGGAAAAATTCGAGACTTGAGGAGAAAAAATTGTGTTGTGCAGTTTGCATATGCATTGGAATCAAAAAATCGATCACCAAAAACAAGTCTTCACATTTGCATTGGGACTATAAATCTGCTATGGCTACTTATCCATCTTAGTGATCTGACAAAAAAAGATGTTTACCTGAAAATTTATGGTGGTGGGGAGGAATTGATTAAATCTGATGTCTAAAAGGAAGAACGCAGAAAAACGTTGAGAATCACTGAGCTAGATATTATTTTTGTAGATCTTTTTTCTATGAGTAATAACACTGGTCAACAAAATAACATTTTTTCTATGTTGAAAAAATAGAATTGTTTATTTCTAGCATATTACATGTGTGGTCTAATCAATACTAAACGCAATATTTCTCTATCTCATCAACTTTTGTTATTTGACCTTGTAATATTGGTATTAGAGTCATTACTAAGCTATAGGCACATCAGCTAACGCCCAATACAATGCTTACGTTTGCATCGATATTACTTGTGTGACGTCATTCGATTGATTATTTTTGCTTTAAAAATGACACCGTGGTGTATGCTTAAAGCGCCCGCTTTAGAATTGGTAGACCTGGGTTCAATTCCCGTGTCGATTTATACCAAAAACTAAAAATGGTATCATCATTTTCTCTGCTTGGTACTAAGCACGAAAAAGATATTCTAGAACAAAAGCCAAAAAGTTCGCTTGATGTGACTTTGAGATAGGTCCTTAACAAGAATCTTCAATCTTTATATGGCCAACAAGTGGTGGGGCCAAGCAGTTTATCCGTCGAGATGGTCCAGTTTAAGTATGGACTTGCAAACATATCCCGAGTTCATACGCATAATATTAAAGTTTACAAACACAGGAGTAACACTTTGTTTTGTATGGGGTCTCAAACAAGTTGAGCAATTTCTTGCTTTAAAAATCAAGTTTTTAAAAGTAACTATTTGTAGCTTCACACATAAGTGAAGACTTTTTTTTGAGATTAGCTTTTTAAAATAGAGTATTTTGTCCATCTTCGAAATCTCTGGGGAAGCTCACAATATTCTGGGGGAGGGGTTGAAAACAATCTAAAAGCTCCAGCCTTCGTATCTCTACTCTTATGCTTACATATGAAAAAAATCGATGTGTTAGCGCCAGTTTTGAGCTTGAGAAAAATAAATAGTGCATTTCTTCGTGATATGAAACGGGTAGCAATAAGCATAAAACTTCACGTAGACAGTAAGTGTTTTTTGTAGCTGCAACTCTCTTGCGTCTGCATATGTATACATATGAAACCTAATTTGAATACATTTAAGTGTACCGATTTTGTGTTTCATAAAATACACATATGCAGAAGCATAAAAGTTTCGGGAAGTTGTAGATTGTAATCCCATGGGAATCGTTTTTATTCTTTCGCCCTGCTTTATGTCCCCCCCCCAATCACTAACTACCAAAAAGTTAAGACGCTCTTGACAGTTTGTGTTCGTAGCTAAAAATTACGCTGGAGATAAAGTGTCGATTGCCGATGGTTTGCTAAAAACTTGCTCTAAATCTGTTATCTACTGCCACAATAGATTTCGTGAAAATGATGTCACAAAAATTTAATTAATACAAGAGAAAGTATTGTATTATATGCGCTTGTAGCGTAGATTTTTGCTGTAAATTACTCAATAAGCAAAATTTTAACTATAAATTACTTGAAATTTTGATGTGAAATAAAACCATATCAAAGATTCCAAGTTGGTGGCTTTTAAGCATTCCAAATTGGCACTACCAAATAGGCACCACTGTCATTTGCAAGAATCTAATGAGCGACATTTTGGAAAAAAATGAGTTGCGATTCTTGTCTTTTCTAAACAAAGCTGCATGCATTGTAAAAGTTTGGTAGTCGGTACTGAAGTTGTTATAGAGATTATAAGCGTAAAAGTAGGGATGGGTGAAGTCTCTCCCAGATCATTTTTAGCCCCCAAAAAAATTAGAAAACTGGGCAAAAATTGTGGAAAAAATATCAAAAAAATAGCAAAAATTACATTGAAATACTTGATCTCCGAAAAAACAGAGAAGATCTTTCACTTGAATTAGGAGCTAAAAGTGGCAAAAAGTTCACTCCAACAATAAGACAATAATCTCTGAAAATTCCTGGTGTTGATATTAGTCTCGAGCGAGTCGGTCTTCACCGAAACACTAACCGAAAAACTACATTATGAAAAAAATTATCTTCGCCTAATAATTGTTTACCTTGTATTTCATAAGCTGAATTGCAACTTTGGAAAGACTTGAAGTCTTCAAGCACTTCATCGCTTTTAGAACTAATAAGTGTAAATATCATAAAACCGACTTCTTACTAAGAATCTTTTTGGCAAAGCTTTAAGTACAGCTACTTTTTCTATTCTCCAACCCATCCAACTTACAATTTTCCAAACAACATTTTCACTGAGATAGAAACCTCGAAAATAATCCAATTTGAAAGCGGGAATATACACATAAAGGTGGTTAACCCAATTGAGTAGAATCTCCTCCAGTTAGAAACGTTACAATATAAAATTAGAATTCTGTCCAAGAGTAATATTTAATTAATTTTTTGTCAAACAATTCTTTTTGAAAAGTGTCCATATTTACCGCTGTAGAGTAACGAAACGCTAAAAACCTGCAGTACTTACTTTTCTATTGCTCCCTTGCTTGAGTCACACATATTCACTGTTATATGTGGAACAGGCTGAAGGTATTTCGTTTCTGAACAAACACCAACTGGCACAGTTTTACCGCTCCTAGAAAAAGCAATAATCAATACGATAAAGTACCATATTAGGGTATATTGCATAAATACATTATTTATTGCAATTTAATGTACTTTTAAATTTATTCTTGCGAATAAAATACTTTATTTTTTGTTATCCTATTCTTACGTTTCCAAAATAGTAAGCATAAAGATGCTGATAAGAGTTTTAGTGCAAAAAGCATGTGAAACGAAACAAGCAAAAGCCAATGCGTGTTTAACAGAAAATTGTTTTCAGAAAGCGTTTTGAAATGATTTCCGATAAAAATGAAACCAAAGTTTTCCGTCGCACAAGAGTTGATCGAACTTTGGTAATCAGGTCCTATCATAAAAGTGTGGAACACACCAATCCTTTGCCCTTTACCAACAACTTATAAAACATACTGAATTTTGCTGCTTCCCACAAAATTGTGCTTGACCATCGTTGAAGAGTTCTAAACATTAACAGAAACGAGCTAAATTAAGTAGTTTTATTTATCTTTATTTTTTACAAATAGATACATCTTTACTGTTTGTCGAAAACACAAAAAAAATTTGCATTAGCAACGACTTAAAAGTTTCCAGCAATGATGACACGCCGCTTTTATATTGAAGAACTGCAGACTTATAGGTAAACATCCACAAATAAGCGCCTTATCTTAGAAGATAACAACGGTAAAGTTCCACTCGCTACCTTTGATAGGAGGTCAACGCTGGTCTTACCGAGCCATAATAGTTTATTTTTTAGTTGATGTATATTTAACTTGAAAACCAAATTGTCTTCATTAAATGAACTTTTTCCGACCCAAAACAAATTTGTAAATCATGCAATAATAAAAATCAAAACATATTTATTAATTAAAAACACAATAATTACCAAATAGCTCCAAAATGTTTTCTTATGTCGGTAAAAGTTTAATTGCTTGCAAATAATTGGTTTTTTCAACTTATTAAGAAAAAAATCTATTCTTTGCAATTTATTTGTTAAACCCACAACCTTTGCAATGCAAGACTTGTTGGTACCTAAAGTAGAAAATATGCGATTCCAGTGCTTACAACCTTTGCGTTGAATCGGAAGACCTAGCGGGAACAACGTTTGTTTTCATGCTCTTAGTGCTAGTTTTAGTCATAGTTTGTGCCCACAGTAACGACATGTATGTGTGACTGCTGATCTAAAGATCGCAAGGTCACTTTGCTGTTCTTTTAAACTCTTTGATCATCTTGTTGTTGATTTGTTGTCACAATTTCTACAGAGTACTTTTGGCAAGACCTAGCCAGTTGGTCTGTTCAAAGTAGTAAAGCACAAATTTTTAGCACTGCAACATTAAGTTTTGAGCCACTTGTTTTTATCATTAAAATACAGTTATTGCCCTTATTTGTTGATGGGAAACGCTTTGAAGTAAAAAATAAAATGTCTTATATATAAAAAAAAACTTAAAACAACAGGCGGTACCTAATAACATTGCTTTAAACACAATAAAGATAGTAAAAATATTTCTAAACAGCAATTTCCGACATCAAGGCAACTATTTTCGTAAAATATCCAAATCAACAATGAAGAAAGACATTGTCGTTTCAAAAACCTTTAATATCAATTTTTTCTCAATAAAGCTCTATTGTGTTTTAAACGTTGTTGCTAGACACAGTCTGATGTAAAAAAATGCACTCTTTCTCGACTGCACGCGAAATAAAAGATTAAAGCTGGTTATATTCGCAAAACACAAGGTAAATAGAAAGTTTCAAAAGTTTGGAAACAGCCATCTTTTAACAGGTGTGCCAAACTCATTCAATGATGTCGGTTACGCTAATATACAGAGATTTTTAAGGTGTCAGACTTTTTCAAAAATTTAAATAATGATTCTATCGATTCTGCTACCACCAGGGATGGGCATTTTGGAAATTAAAATCTTCTGCATATCATTCTTAAATCAATTCGAAACTTAAATGGTTTTGTTTTTAAGTGGGAACCGAAATAGATTGCAATGAAAACAAAGTTCCGAAGGCGTGTTGACAATTTCGATGACTTCTCAGTAAGTATTTAAACTAAAACCGCTCATTATTCATGCTGCACTGTAAAGTTTGTACATCCAAAGCAATTATTTTTAATGGCTGTTCGTCGGTCAAAGTTTCCACTTTTCGCTCTCTTAGCAAACAATCGCCAAGCAGTAGAGGCATGTGAAGTTACGGTGGAAGTTTTCTCCATAGATGAAACACTAAACCGGCACCATGAAATTGTTTAGTGCAAAAAATCTCTCTTAAAACGCGTTTTGACTTTTAGGAGACGTTTGTGAGTCTTCAAGGTCAGCAAAGTGCGTTGCGTAGTTAATTTCATATTGGTGCATTGCTCAAAGCATATGTGTGTTAAGTTAATGGTTTTCTGTAGTATGATATCTAATTATTCTGTTGTGATGCTGGCTTCAAAACTGAGAATTGCGGGGTAGATTTGGCCAGCGGGGCGCCAGTTTGACAGTCCTGTTCCGTGGGGTCTTCTCGTCAGCAACTGCCCGTTTATTACGGTCGTTTCAAGACATAATTTGAACCCGAAGAAATTGGCTCCTTTGGCTCTGGAACGTGTATTGTAGCAATCTGAGGTTTGAGTTTGCAGTCTATTCACTGGTGTCCCGCTAGTTAATCAAAGTAATAAGAACTCAATTATTCAAGTCATCGAATAAAAGATGGATGACGAGTTTGGGAAACTGCGAAATGACTGAAGCATATGCTTTTCAAGCCAGCAACCAACGCACAAATGCTGCTTACTTAAAACTCAAGAAAATATCACAAATGATCAATGAAAATATTTCAATATACTGTTATTCTGGCTACCAGGTATTTTTGATAAATTCGTTTTATTTAGCTCTTGTGGTAATGTAACGTTTATTTAAGTTGATACAAGTTCTTATCGAGCATGCAAAAAACTTTAATATCCGTCAACGTTTCGAACAGCTATACAGTTTTTTTGCATGCTCGATAAGAGCTTGTATCAACTTAAATAAACGTTACATTACCAGAAGAGCTAAAAAAAATGAAAATATTTCAAGTTGTCAAGTGCTAACTTTGAGTTGAACTTTAAATTCAACCGATTTCTGGTATTCAAAGTAAATACGTCTAAATGTTAAGTCTTGTGCAGTACCTTCTTCCACAACTACTAAGAAAGCAAAGAAATTACAATTAAAAAAGCAGCTTTTTCAAAATCTTACTTGGCATCGCACAGTTTTTGTTTTTGAAAGTGACGCACGTAGAGCACTATAAAACAAATCACATATTTTAAAACTTTCAAGGTAAAACTAGAGCATTTTAACTTTTGCTATATGGATGTGCTTTATGTAATTCTATCAAAATTCTTCTGTGGATATACGAGGGGTAGTATTGTTCAAAACCTTTTGCCTAAAACAGTTTAAATGGTTGTAATAAGCACGCACGTACTTTCTTTGATCATCTAAATATCTTCCAGCATTGGAGTCAGGCGAACCAGATGGTGTAACTGCTTGTCGAAACGAGAATTTTCTAGAACGATCAGTTTTCTGTGAGAAAACTGTTTGTTTGTGTGAAGTTTGGGGAATACAAGAAGAGAGCTTTGGTGTGGGTACACGGCTTCCTGAAATTCAACGTACTAAGGTTATTAACTTACTTAGCTTACTGAGGCAAAGATTCAGTTTAAATTTCAAAAGAGTGAAAGAAAATGTGATCACGTGTAACTCAACTTTACAAGTTATCACATTTACTTTCACCATTTTGAAATATGCTTCAAATTTCGTACCATCACCCGCTTGAAGTTCAGCACGAAGTTCTTGAGCTTCTTGAACAAAGTCTTTAATCATTAACGACATTTTTATTGATTGATGGTTTCGTTTTTGCAGAATAAGTTTGAGAATTTGCTTTTGTTCCTCCTCTTCTTCAGTTTGCACTCTTCTCGGCAAGAACTAAACATATAAACTGTGGTAAAAAAAAATTAAATTAAGGGAATAAGGTTACATGAAAGTGATACATCTAGCTTAAAGCAGTAATCTTGCCTTTATGGCAATAATGCACACAACTGACAAATAAGCTAATGTAAATGAATTGCGTAACTATCACAAGAAGGCATCAATAACCACTACAGCCTCGGGTAGAACGCGTGTCTACGATCGAAACCAGTGGTCTTGGGATGTGAACCATTTCAACGGGGAACACTGTCTTGAACACTAAGTCACTTAAGCTCGCTCTTGTCAAATGCTTGATTAACGGATGAAATCTATTTTCATCCGATTGTTTTGGGAAAAATTGCTCAACCAGTTTGTCAGTAATGTAGTTCATTGTCAAAAGACAAGTCCTGATTCAATGCATCAAGCACAAGAATCATGGGAAGTTTGTGAGGTTGCAGAGTGGCACGGCGTGGCCTTCGAATAAACATCCCCCCATGTAAGCTATTGATGTTGGCACAAAACCGCAAGCTATTGCTTAAACTTGCACTGTGACTTCCGTTGAGATTGGCCATCCAGCATCCCAAATAAGATTCTACAAGCTAGACTAGCTGGCTTTCGGCTACAAATGCCGATAAGCATTGACCTGTAATGAAAAAGTTGTAAGTTTAAAACTAATGATTTCGTGATGGTGCTTTTGAAGTTTTTTATGGTAGTTATTCCCGTTTAGTTCCGGTGTCTGTAGCTTAAATATAATGTACTATTAACAACCTGCAAGCTCTAGACGTAAAAGTAAAGAGGATGCAGCGCCAGAGATTGCTTTCTCTTTGCCAAACACGCATAATTTTTCAAAAGTTAGCCAAAATAGCCATTTCCAAAAAATAATCTGTGAAAAAGATCTTAATACTAACCAAAAGTTGAATACTCACCTTCAAAAAGTTGATCTCCAAAAAAAGGTAAGCGTCTTTGAGACGCATGTGCCGTTAGTTCTCCCAAGCAAAACCAAATATCACATTTATGCTACTAGCAAACACGAAACGGATCTGAACACCAAGTTCCGAGTTTTAGCGTAAGAGCTCTCCGGAAATCGAAAAATATAAATATTGTAGTAGCCTATTTGGTTTAAACGCTAAAATGTGAACTTAGTTTCTATTTGGTTTTGTGACGATACTAGATTTTCTGAAATGATTGAAACTCTAATAACACACTACACAATCCCAAAAATTTTGTTTATTTATTTGGAGATACAACGCAACGGATTCAAAACAATTATCGCAAAGTCATCGGTTAAAAAATTGTATGGCCTTAGTTTTAAATCACTTGTGCAAAATAAAACTACACAACTATTTTAACATTTCCTACCGTCACAGATATCATTAAAACCCTCAGGGCACACTACCAACTTTGAAAACATTTTATTTAGCAAAGATTCATTGATAAACAGTGTAGGCCCGCCAGTTTCGTTATAAACATGGTAAGAGCAGTTTTATAACAAACCAGATTGGCTGAGATCTGATCGCTGGTTGAAATAAGTACTTTTCAATTAAAAGCAAGTCTTGTCTGATGAATTGCTCCCGGTATAAAATATGTTATCAAGCGAGTTTGTCTAAAACAATATGTCTGAAATACAATTTGTCTAAAATTAATTTGTCTAAAACAATTTGTCTTAGGTTAGGGTTATTTGCTTGAGTTTAGCAGCAGTTCTTTTTACAATAGGTTGTTTTACAATTGGTTTAGACAAATTGTTTTAGACAAATTATCCTAGACCCATAGAATATGATGGTTCAGGCGGTACCGAAAAATCAGTACATATCCATATTTTTTCTCTCTCTCTAAAGCAGGCTGTGGTCTATCTCTTCCAGCCAGCACTCCATGCAAAGAGCTTTATTGAAAATAATGCCAGCCATTGTAATTTATAAAGAAGTATAAATGGAAAAACTAGTTTTAAGCTTTTCTCAAACAAATTTATGCACCTTATAAAACTAGTTCTTGACAAATGTGTTTTTCTGTAGCAGAATTACGAGGTCTAGATACAAATATTGTAGCAGGTTTCTTTGTTTTCCGCACAATATCAAGGTGCTCAGATTTTCTAACAGTCGGCATTTTATGTATGGCCATGTCTTTCACATTATTAGAGTTTTGTTAATACCAGTCAATTTGTTTTTCGATAATTTAGTCAGTACAACTCAGGCAAGTTTTCACATCTACAATTTTTTTCTTGATATCCCCTAACTGATTTGTATACACTATCAATCAATCAATCAATTTTATTTTTGCCCAAATCAGTCATACATAGAAAATAAATTTGACAGCAGTGGACAAAAAAAACTCTTTTGAGAACACAAACTTTCTTGAAATTTAGTCGTTTATGCTTAAATCAATTACAAAAATAGCTTGTCAACGGTGTCTGTCAGTAATTTACTGTTGGTAACTATGGCGACCTTACGGGATACAAGCTGTGGATCATTGATGTTTTGCTGAAATCATGTGGATGACTCATAAACGTTGTCGTTCTGTTTGTGCGCTCGTTGTTGTACTGTGATCGTTACTGTAAATCATCCGTTGGCCTACAAACAGGTCATAAAAGAATAACCATAGCTATTGATCATGATGTAACACTACTGGGTGACTAAGCCGTATGGCCAGGCGTGGTTCTGTCTGACGTGCGGCGGAGTGACCTAGCAAACAAGCATATAAAAAGAAGCATTGCCGTTTTCATTCAGGTTTTTTCGATTGAAATTCAAATTCAAATTCATTGGCTTCAATTCAATTCGATTCGCTTAAATTCAAATCAAGATTCGTGCATTCAACGCTGTGTTTTGATTACAATATATTCGTTCTTGGAGTCAGACGTGCTGTTGAAATACGATCCCCACAATTTTGGAGTCCGACGTGATCGAAGTTTCATTTCCCCATATTTTGGTGACCTCGACGAACTTATCTTCCACAATTTTGATGACCCCGACAGAATATTTATGCAGCTGCGAAGAAGAGAAAAAGAACGAAAACCAGTGATGTACCGATTATTTTATTTTTTTACCGAATGTACCGAAAATTGTGGAAGATAAATTCGTCGAGGTCACCAAAATATGGGGAAATGAAACTTCGATCACGTCGGACTCCAAAATTGTGGGGATCGTATTTCAACAGCACGTCTGACTCCAAGAACGAATATATTGTAATCAAAACACAGCGTTGAATGCACGAATCTTGATTTGAATTTAAGCGAATCGAATTGAATTGAAGCCAATGAATTTGAATTTGAATTTCAATCGAAAAAACCTGAATGAAAACGGCAATGCTTCTTTTTATATGCTTGTTTACTAGGTCACTCCGCCGCACGTACGGAACCACGCCTGGCCATACAGCTTAGTCACCCAGTAGTGTTACATCATGATAGATAGCTATGTATGTTCTTTTATGACCTGTTTGTAGGCCAACGGATGATTTACAATGACGATCACAGTACAACAACGAGCGCACGAACAGAACGACAACGTTTATGAGTCATCCACATGATTTCAGCAAAACATCAATGATCCACAGCTTGTATCCCGTAAGGTCGCCATAGTAACCTTATTGAAATAGAATCAAGGGCATAGCCAGAAACAAAGTTTGGAGGCATCTTTTTTATATTGGTGACTTCTTTTACAGATAACACTGTGCAACACAAAAAAAACTCAAAGACAAAACGAGTTGATTTTGGTAAATCTGGGGGTGCTGAACACGAATATGAAATTTATTTTTTTCTATCACGTCAGGTTTTTTCAGCATTTTACATTTTAATTTGAAAACACAGGCCTGAATTTTCTCTGCTTGATTTATGAGCCATTATTGGCACTATGGCTGACAGTTGTTAAATCTATACAAAAAAATAGCGATTCTGGTCACTCATGATCCAGTTAGTTAAACAGAAACAGACTGTCATGGTTGCTGCTTACAGGTAGTTAGAAATCAACATTCCTTGTGATTTAACTACAGCAGACATTCTTTTAATCATAATTTTTGCATTTAGGTGTGTTGTAAGCAAGCTATAAGACAAGTATACTCATAGTATTGCACGTATTGTACAGTTGGACATTGATTTTGCTCATAAGGAAGCTAAAATGCCAAAAAAGAGACGATCTTGTAAAAATGATCCTGATACATTTTGCTACATTTGTGGCGAATTGGCTCTGCTAAAATATCGAAGGAACTTAACTGACAAGATCAAGCGTTTGTATTATGCTTATTTTGGATGTGCGGTTGGAGACCAAGATAAAGTTTGGTCTCCACACTATTGTTGCTTAGATTGTAGTGGTAAACTAAGCACATGGCTTTCGGGGAAAAAAGTAGATATGGGATTCGCTGTGCCTATTATCCGGCGAGAGCAGAGAGACCACATCACTGATTGCTATTTCTGTTTAACCAAAACAAAAGGCTATAACCAAAGAAACAGGAAGAAAATTTTGTATCCAAACCTACCGTCTGCTATCCGTCCTGTCTCACATTCTGCTGATCTACCCGTTCCCATTACTCCACCGTGTTTACCTGAACTAAAGGGCGAGTCTTCAGAAAACTCTGAAAACTAGAGTTGTGATTCTCATGATACCATTCAACTCAGTCAAGAAGCTACCAAACCACAATTGATCAGTCAGGAAGAATAAAATGATCTTGTGCGAGATTTAAATCTAACCAAGTCTAATAGCGAACTCTTGGCTTCACGCTTACAACAATAGAATTTGCTTGCTCCAGACACAAAGGTAACTTTCTATCGTCAAAGAAGCCAAGACCTAATTTTCCATTTCTCTACTGATGGCGAACTGTGCTATTGCAACGATGTTTCTGCATTATTTCGAAGTATTGGCATGATCCACGATCAAACGAACTGGAGACTTTTCACAGACAGCTCTAAGTAAAGTATCAAAGCTGTGCTTCTGCATAACGGGAACCGCTATCCATCCGTGCCAGTAGCATAATCAACCATCCTCAAAGAAAAATACTACAACTTGCAACTTATTTTGGATAAATTAAATTACCATTCTCACTTGGGGTATGTGTGCGCAGACTTAAAAGTCGTGGCTTTGTTACGAGGCCTTCAACTTGGCTACACTAAATACTGCTGCTTTCTATGCTTCTGGGATTCCAGAGCTCGCAATAAGCATTACATTGAGAAGACCTGGCCGCAGAGAATAAAAGAGGAAGGTCAACATAACGTGGTAGCTTTGCCTTTGGTCCCTCAAAATAAAATCATTTTGCCACCTATGCACATTAAGCTTGGGCTATTCAAACAATTCGTTAAAGGCTAAAGAAAAGATTCTCGTGCATTTGAATTTTTGCATGAATGTTTTCCCAAATTGTCTGATGCCAAAATAAAAGAAGGTGTGTTTATTGGACCTCAGATACGAAAACTGATCCTGAATGACATGTTTGACAAAACGCTCAATAAAACCGAGTTGGCGGCGTGGAAAAGTTTTAAACAAGTATGTCTAAATTTTCTTGGTTTACACAAGTCTGATCAATTCGAAGATGTGGTGGCCAACTTGTTGCGCAACTACCACATAATGGGATGCAAGATGTCACTCAAAGTTTACTTTCTACATTCACATTTACCATTTTTTCATGAAAACTTGGGAGCAGTTTAGATGAGCACGGTGAGAGATTTCACCAGGACATTGCTGTTATTGAAGAGGTTCAAAAAAAGTGGTCAACTGGAATGCTCGCCGAATACTGCTGGTCACTGAAACGAGATAAGCCAGAACAAGAACACAAAAGACGACGACGTTGAACTTCTGTTCAGTTTTTGCACATAATGTGATTTTCTTGTTCAGTTTTTGTGGTGCTCCATTTTAAAAAGCTTCATTTTCATATTAGATAATGCTGAAACTTGTAATAGATGGGAGAGCAAAAAAAACTATAACACAGACTAACAATGTTGCTGTAAAACCACAATTAAATTGCTTTCGTAAAATGCTACTGAGTGGTTAATACATTTTGATCGAAATTTGAATATTTTATCACCAACTATGCCAGGTTTTCCTAAACTTGGGGAATTGCATTCTTTACAAATATAATAGACTTGTTGCAACTCATAAAAAGATCTATTAGAAGACATATTAGATAAATTTGTCATGGGCAATAGTGCTTGACAATGTAAAGAATATTCTATTTCAACCAGAAATTCAGATGCTTTTTTCAGAAAATCCTGACGTCTACGTAAAAAACAAGTTCAAATTCGGACTAAGCGCCCGCAAATTACCCTAAAGCACATCTGTTTGTTCTTGAGTTTTTTTCAAACTGAAAATTTGTTGTACACGGTAATCACTAAAAAATAAAATGTTTACATCCATTTCTCCGACGATCTTAAAAAAGTCATTACCCATTCAGTGTGCAAGTGCTTGAAAAATTTAAAATACTTGCGTGCAATCGCTGGTTTTCCCAAACATCTTCGTTTGCGGCTTGATGTAACAAAACTAATTATTAGAATAAAGCTATTTTCATTTAGCTGCACATGACATTGCAATCACTATAACTGTAAACGTTGTCTCTATCAGAAAATCTTTTTTGTACGAAAAATAAAGGGTTTGAGGAATAAACTGTATAATGAAAAAAGAAACTCAAAGTACCTGTCTCAGAACAAAAGTTTTCAAGCTTGCAAGCAAGGGAGTCTTGTATTTCATGAGGAAAACCACAAATTTCCAAATAGAAGGTCCTGCTGTGAAAACACATTATAGACAAGCGAGTTCTACATTATCACAAAATTTAGGACTCAAATTTTGTTCTATTTTAAAGAAAAACAGAGGAAAAATTAAAGTTTTGCAAATGCCTTACAGCAGGGGTGCCCAACGTTTTCGCTATTATAGATCGCATTAAGCTGCAGATTTTTATTTTACACAAGGGGCGCCAGTGAGGCAAATTGAGAATGTCTCAGCTCGTTTTTTTAAAGATCAATTTCGCCAGTGAATTAGCGTTTCAGTTGAGAGGGTACATGCTATGCCCTTCTTACAAACATATTTCTTTGTAGAATAGAAGACGCAATCTTTGTAATCGTTCATACGCTATGCTTTTTCAAAACGCAAAAATTTTCGAATGCTGTCTCAAACGGTTTTGTCAATCAAAAATGTAGATTTTTGCAAATATTTTTTCAAGCCCTAATCATGCTTACTAGTACTGATTAGCATATTGTAAGTTAAAGTAAAAAGATTAGAGGAACGTGAAAAATTGAGGTAAGTTTGCAAGTAGACATTTTCTGCAGCTAAGTGTACATTTAACCTTTTACATCGCAAAATTCAATCTGTTTTAGAGCTATCAAAAACGGAGGACAATTTTTAGATCATAATAGAGGCAATCCCTATTATTTTACAATTAAAATGGCCAAGATAATTATTCCTTGTTGCATATTTCATAACAATTGTTGGCGAGACGGCACTCCTCTCTTAGACCCACGCAACCAAATATCTTTGCTTGGTATAGAAGATAAAAAAACAGTTAGGACTACTGGTTCAAGAAAAAAATAATGCACAAATGCTTCGTTAGAGACACAATTGTAATGCATTGTATTTTATGAGGGGAGAAACATATTTCGCTACCGCCTTTTTTGTTAAATAAAACTTTGTGCTTCGTTAGAAATTTATGATAGTAGGCACTGAAAAGATTACGCATATGCCAAAACAAAAATCTACCTAGATGTAAAAACTACGCTTTGTTTGAATGCTAGCAACTAAATAGAACAGCCACAATTGACCGCACGCATCAAGTCAGGCTACAACTTTATGAACTGCTGAGGGCCAATTAGCGACGATTCTTCAATAATGCATTTGCTTGAAGTCAAAGAGCTAATAAGAAACGCCTCTAGTATCTTGTTAGTTCTTTGATTTGACACCTCATATATTTCATGTGTGATTGACCAATTATAAAACTTCCTATATCAAGTTCTCAAGTAGGCTTGACGGTAAACATTGTGAATTGTTAAGGTAATTTTTACATTATTATGCAAAAAATCTTTCGTCAAATTGACCAATACGAATGACTAAATACGAACAAAGCATAGTATATCAACTGCGACCGGTCTTACTGGCTTTAACAATTGCAAAACCACGAAAATTTTTGAGAGTTGCGTACAAAATTGAAAAACACAAATATTTTATTTCGCACTAAGGGCATTGCATATCCCCCCATTTTTTTCACTTGGTGCAGAGGTGAAGTGCTTTTTTGGAGGGAGATCAATTCTCAGCGCAAAACTTTCTAATTTGCATCAAAAATATTGATCTAATTCTGTTTCATTTTATTTTCGTGCGAGGGTGAAGATCTTTTTTGGAGATCAATTTTATAAAAGTAGTGCTCGCACATCTTAAATACAAGTTGCGGTTTTATTCTATCCATGTAAAAGTCAATAACTTTTTTTCTAAGATCGACTTCAAATCAAATCTAATACGTGCATGGACACAGATTATGCACCCCTGCTATACAGTTAACAACATCAGACTGCACAAAACAAAAACATTATATTAGAAAACATCAGAAGGGCATTTTCTCAGCAAAATACTTAAGATAGTTTTGGATTATAGCACATGATTTTTTAAGCACCAGCACAGCAAACTGGAAAGACGATATAGTTATTTATACTTACTAATGTGAACGTATATGATTTCTTTCAAGGTTTGTGCCAGATTGTGCCACTGCCCTTGCAACTGGCGATGAAAGCACGAAATGATTATCTTCAAAGCAAGGCAGAGAATGCTGTGGCTAATTGCGCTATTTCGATAAGATACTGTAAAGAAAAAATATTTTTGGTGTTGCCTAAATCAGAATTTGAAACTGGTGTTGTGGATGCTAAGAGTGCTTTTCTAGGCTTCATTACATTCGAAAAGGGAAACTGGTCACTCAACATGTCCTAGAAGACTTTTGAGTACAAAAAAATGGTAATCCGTCGTGGTGGTGGGGCTTCCGGTCTTCAATTAAGATAAATGACTCGGTCAAAATAGACCGCTGCTCTCTTCCAGCCTTACTGTGAATAGATCTGAATCTAAACCTAGATACCCGTTCATACAGTGCCTGTACCTCGAGGACGAGAGGCGGAGAACACAGCAACAACATCATGCTAAGCAAATTTCCGGAATATAATTCAAAAGAGTTTTGTGGCAATGACAAGATGTTCATTTTATTGTTAGCACTATCGCATTTACATCATATTCCTATGCAAATTGTTTTAGCTTGCACAATTAGTCAACACATTTCCAATCTCAAACTAATAAAAGAATGCTGTATTTTAGAAGCAATTACGGATGAAGTTTTCATCTTAGGGCCTCATAAAGTGCCCGTTGTAACTTTTTGTATTAACGCTGTAAGGTGTTCTTTATAGTAAGCTACTTAAAAGCTGAGAAACAAAATATGAAAAGAATGTAACCTACAAGGAGAGGCATGGATTAATAATTGGGAAATGCTAATAGAATGACGGCTGTCTTTACTTTTTCCCATTAGTGCATTAGTGCACGTGTTTAGAAGACACGTAACGTCGTTTGTTGAAAGTTTCATACGAAGTTTATCTATAAAAAAAAAATATACAAGTATAATTGACAATTAGCTTACTTAGAACTCCATTTCAAACATGGGATTCAGGCTGCAAGCTTGAAAAAGTTCTAGCCTGATGCCAGTGGGTTAGGAGGCTTTTTTAAAAGTGGCGATTGTTAAGCTTGATTTCTTCTGATGAACTTACATACTACACACAAATTGCCTAAGCTGTGTCTGTTGGCTCGTTATAATAGTAATGTTTTGTCTGGCAGATCAGTCAACAATGCTAGGACAAATAACTGGCAAAGCCACTTACAAAAAATCGCTGGCTATTCATGAGCGTTAAGTTTACAAAGAAAGTATGCCTTCAAGAATGTGTGACATACGTTTTTTTTTGGTATTTTGTAGAATAATTCTGACCGTAGAATAACTTTGTTCTGTAGATGTTTGCCGTTTGAACCAACGAAAAGCTAAGCTAAATACAAATACCACAAAAGCTATGGGGGTTTTTGCAACTTTAGCGGTCAAACACGGTGAACAAGGATCTAGAACATACTTCTTCCTAATCCGCTTTTCTTCTTAGGTGGATTGCATTGATAATACGATAGTTCTTGGAGTTCCTTATAAATCTTACGATTTCAAGCTCACCCATGCTTTACCCCGTTTAGAATTGTGAAGCAGCTTACCTAGCATGTTGTAAGAGGGCAACTCGTTGGTACCCACCAATGGCAGTCCGCCCTGTAGGTGGTGGGGCTACCATCTGTAATTTACATTCCTGACTGGCTCGAAATGGGCTGTCATTTTTTCAAGCCTAATTTAATAGATTGAGAGCGTGAACCTGAATTGCCGTTCGCGCTTTGCCTCTATCCCAAAGAAGAAGAGGGAGAACTAACCAACCAATCTCAAGTTACATCCGCTAATTCAGCTGGTTCAATTCTGAGCTTTGACCAAGCAAGGTCGCTCACGCAATTCATTCATCTTGTCTAGTTCTTGGGTGACCAAGCGGTCTTTTGCAATTTGTGCTGTAAAAATTGGCCAGTAAATTTTTCTAGAAACTTTTTACTTGCATGATAAAATCAACGTAGCTAAAAATCTTTGATGGAAAGAAGGACGGACTCGAAGTTACTAAATTTTCAAATATCGGTGCTACTTATTTAACCACACATGATTTTTAATTCTTCTCCAAAATTTGATTTCCTCAGTTTGTGCGAGAGATCGCAATCTTCTGATCGCTATCCATAAATTGTGACCATTAAGATAAGGATGAGAACAGAAACCGATTTAAAGATTGAAAGCTTAACATGCCTAGACAGCTCTTGTTTCATCACACTGTTGAGGCTCACACATTACTGCACTTGTTGCACCGCTTCGAACACCGAGCTCTGTGTTCTGCTTACCAACACTCGCTAGTATGACCTCAAGGTACTCGAATTTCATCAATTGCTGTAAAGCCTCGCTACAAATAAAAAATCTGCTTGATTTTGAAAGATGAAGTTCCTCGGTTTCATTATATTTACGTTTATTTTCTTAAACCTATTCTAATTTTAGTGTCCGCTAAAAAAATTCACCTGTGTTGAATTGATTGCGCATGTTCAGTGACAAGACGATAAGAAAAATTTATTTAAACTCACCTATTTTGGGCAGTTCATGTTTTTTCTTCTGAGCAACAGGTAAAGTCAAGTCAGCGACTGTGCATAAGCAGATTGGGATGATCAGATTTAGAAAGATGTTGTCTAATTTTTCCGTTTTCGTTAATGATCCCACAATTTTTCCAAAATTTGTTCCGTCATTGCTTCCTTGAACATGCAGCACTGAAAGTTTAGAGCAGCAATTAAATTAGGAAGTCGACTAAATTATGTATGGTACATGTAATAAATGTAAGGAGGATACGAGATTGTCTGAATTTCTTTTGCAACGCAGCGATATGGCAAAACCAAACAACTACAAAAATCATGTTTCTGAGAGTATATACTTCGTTGTTATATGCTATTGTTCAGTAAAGCAACAACTGAACCATCTTTTCAGTTTTTTGCCTTGAAGCTACTAACTGTACGAGCATCAATTATTTCTTTACGTTTGCTGATCAGCAGCTTCACATAAACGAAAAGAAATCAAGATCGTTTATGATATTTGAAAAGTACTTGTTACATTTTGCAATATCACACGCTGGAACAACGCTGAGAACTGAGTAATCTGAAATCAATTCAAATTTTAATCCGCTCAAAAAATTGTAGCGCATATCTGTACTATAAAGCGCAATTCTTTCTGTCTGTGTGTGTGAGTTTTACAAAAATCAAACTTGGCACGATTGATCGCGATCTTGGGGTGAATTTCATAAGGTGGTTCGGGAAGCCACGGTGACGCCTTAATCGAAGATCAATTTTTTAATTTGTATTTCCTGAAAGAGAAGCACTGACATTTTCTCTAACAAAAGCAATACCCCAACTAACAAAATATTTCAGCTTTTTAGGGTCAGAAATGAAGTCGCAGCTAACGCTTGATTGCACAATTTGTTCTCTTTAGTTTCTCAAAAACTAGTGATCGTAAAAACGTGATTAAACGCTTTTTTGGGAGATATTTACAAAGTGCGTTAAATAAAAAACTCTTCAACAATCAAAGCTAAACTGGTGACGCAAAAACAGATTCTATTTTTAAGTATTTTAAGCCTTCTTTCTTTTTCCTGCCTCGGCTTCCAGAGATCAACATAAACGTTTTTTTCAAAAATTGCAAAATTTTTGCAAAATCCGTTTAACTCTAAGATTGATTTGCGACCGATTTTAAAATTGCTTCAACAAATTGAAGTTCATTTCAAAGCAATCCAGATAATATATGACATTTACCTTCCGCTGTTAGTTTTTTTGCCAAAAACATGGAACTTTAAGACCTGTAGTGTAACTTTTTGTCTACTCCCAAAAAGTGGTCAGCTGAGTAGATATAGACAAGTTTAACGTAAATAGGTTATGATAAGGCACTAACAATTAAAAGCTGAGGAAATTTGTTTTCTAACAATATGTTAGTCTTGCCACTTAGGGCTAAGGATTAGTTTATAATGGGTGACAAAAAAATGGTTGTCATACATCACTTTCCAGTTTTAGTTAAAAAATTTTCCTACGAGACCTAATAAACCTGTAATTTTTAGAAAAAGTGAGTTCTTTGGCATGCTTTGACTATTTTTCGTTAAAAGCATGGCTCTTTGACATTATCTGTCTAAATTGGCAAAAAGATTTGTCGGAAAACGAAGTCTCTAAAAATTTTTGAAAGATGTAAGCCTACTCCAATAAAAACTTGGTCATGCCTCAAAAAGGCAGGGAAAGGGGGTAAAGATGGTTCTGTATCATCTTTAGTGACCAAATATTCCTCAAGCTAAATATCATTTGAATGTTAAAGAAGTTTACTTTTCAAAAATACAAAATTATTGCACAGTTTAGGCTAATCGTTATCCAGATGAAACTGGTAGATGCAGTGAACCTAATTTTTCTTTAGTACCGGTCAAAAAAAGATGCAACGAGAGATTCATTTTTATGTATTTTCAACAGTCTAAACATGCTTTTCGTCTTTTCACTTCAAATTATCTCTACGATGTCATAATGCTGCCTTGCACGCTAAAAGTGAAAACAGTGTAGCAGGAAGCAGCTGCGCGTGAAATTGTTGCAGATTGTCCTTTCAAAAGCTAACAATTGATATCCAGCGGCACAAAAAAAAGATAAGTAGCTGAATTAGCATCCCGGTAGGCCTAAGAACCTGTTCTTTTGGTAATGCAATGGCAAGTTTTAGCACTTTTGTATAGTCGTGTCGCAAGCCCGACCAATTTTAACCTCTAACACAGTGGTTCTTAACCTTTCCAACCCCTGAAACTTCTATTCCTAAAGATATTGGCTTGGGACCCTTTGACTGCGAAACCTGCAGAGGCGGTGTATGTTGAAAGAACAAACATTATTGTGATAAGGTGGATAAGTTGTTTACTACTGGATCTCTAATTAATTAAAAAACTCTTGTTATGAAAGCATAACACAAGTGGTTAGTGGAATATCACAGTTTACTCGGCAAAGCTCAGTACAAATGATAGTCGGTATGACTCCTGTTTTGTCTCTTCAAAACAAGCTCATCAATACAAGGGTTAATATTGCTGAGATGTATTCTCATGTCATTGGCAACTCTAAGGCGATTACGGTACGTAGTTTTGATATTAACTAGAGCAGACATAGCAGCTTTACAGAGGTATGTTGTTGGAAATGAAATTAATGCTTCCAAAGCTCTTTTTGCCAATTCAGGATATTCTTGCAACATATTGCACCAAAATTCTATCAGTGAGAAGGAGCTGAACTTGGTCTTTGAAGCTTAAGAACTCTGCGATTCCAGATGTTGCTAATAAAGGTTGAGCTGCTCATTTTCGTTCATCTCAGTAATAAAAGGCTACTGAATTCACGCTGAAGAAGGTTCAGATGTTGGAAAGCAATCTTCCATTTTTTCTTGAGGTTGCTTATGTGATTATCATTTGAAGCAGTCAGCCATTTGTTAGATTCCTGATCATCAATTTTACTGTCCAACAGTAAAAACATGGCAAAATTCTGGTTACTTACTCTCTTTTTCCATAGAGATAACTTTGTTTTGAAGATAGAAACTTTCTCTGCTGCCTCTATCGGAGATTTGTTTTTTTTCCCTGCAGAGAATAACTGAGCTCATTCAGAGACTAAAGATGTCTACCAAATAAAAGACCTTCAATTGGAATCTATTGTCATCAAATATTGTAGCAAGTTCCACTGACCCATGTTTACGAAAGAACACGACAACTTCAGTGACAAGTTCTGCAACACTGGTACTCGCGATAACCATCGCACTTCGGTGTGAAAAGGAAGGTAGTGATGCTCCTTTCCAAAATCGTCGCAAAATGCTTTAAATAATCAGAATTCACGGCTCTGCCACGAATGAAATTCACAGCCTTTACTACAAAATCAAGAACATTTTTCAATTCAAGAGTGTCTTACAAGCTAAGGCGTATTTATGAATAGTACAGTGATTTGATACCATATGCGGAGCAACTTATTTCAATGGGGCAACAAAACCGAATCGATGCCCTATCATAGTTGGCGCACCATCTGTGCATACCATACACCGATCCCACTTTATTCCATGCTATTGAATTTTCACAAGGAAATGCATTAACAAAATCAAAGACGTGTTTAGCTCTAGTTCTCTCCTTCATTTCTTGACAAAATAAAAACTCGTCCACAATCGCGTTTTCTTTAACAAATCTCACGTATGCTACTAATTGGCTTATTGACTTCATATCCGTTGTTTCATCAAATTGAAGACTTATTCTACATGGGTTATCTTGGATTTGAGCGATAAGCGGACTCAAAATGTCATTTGCTATATCTGCAATCCTGTTATTTACAGTGTCATCAGACAAGAAAATTGAGTCTATGCCTTTGACCTCGTTTTGGCCAAGTAATATTTGTTCCATTTTTACCACACTTGGCTTTATTAGTTTCTCACCAGCAGTGTGAGGTGCTTTTGCTATTATCAAAGAAACTTCATACGAAGCGCGCAGGAGTGATTAGGAAGTTAGGCAAAAACCTAACGCAGGGAGCGTTCCCCTCACATCATAACGAGCTCTTTTCGCTTTGAACAGTTCAACAGAGTCCGCATTCTCTTTATGCTTCAGTTCCTTGTGCCTCTTCAACTTCAAAGGCTTTAAGGAATCGTTGCCCAAAATGGTATTCCACCATGTGCACTGAGCACTGTCAAGTTCATCACAACCAGTAACTTTTGTGAAACCATACTGAACATAAGAATCGTCCCAGAAACGTTTTTTATGTCTATTTTTGCAGCCATTAATAAACAAAATGATTATGACCTAAAGAAGCGAAAATAATGACTAATTCAAGTCTTAATTATTCTAAAAGTGGCTAAATCATACAAATTCACTTTTGTAGTAATCGCATGTAAAATGTAGAAATGATATAGCAAATACTAAAAGGAAACAGGCAAAGTGATTGTCTTAAATTCCCTCCTCTGCTTCATTGTTTAGGTTGTAAAATTTTATCCAGACCGGTAGCAACTAGTTATCAGATACCAAAAAGCTTCTGGGAGAAAATTAGACACTCTGGTATCCCGCGGTACCTATAGTTTTCTGTTTCTTACTTTCACGCAGTGGGGTTGTGGGTAGAGCTAGAAGAGAAAGTGCCGCAATTGCAACCCTTATACTTCAACCCTCAAATACTTTATAAAACCTTATCTCTTATGGCTAGAGATTTAATGCTTAATCCTCAATACAGAAACAACTAATTGGATGATCATATGCTTTTCCAGAGGCGTTAGTTGCATTATTCTCACCAGAATTATCTTAGCTACTGTCGTCAGTTTTCAACTACTTCTTCAATGCTATTGTCTGAGCTTACATAACTGCATTCTTGATAAAAAGAGTCACCACTATATAGTATTATCCAACTAACTAATTTTTAAATCTGGAAGCCAAAAACGTCAGTTATTCTGTTACAAAACCTTGAAACAGGTGTAGCAGTGGGATTGTTTTTCTTACTCTGGTCTATTGCATCATAATATGTAGTAAAATTCTAAAAATGACGATCTATTGCATCCGACTAAAACAAATAATTTGTTCACCAGTGGAACAATGTGATACAGCGTGCGTTTGACTATAGGTAGCATGTTACTGTAAAACCACTGTTATTATTAGTCAAAGTGGTGTTCGTTGTTGTTTGTGCATTTGACGGTTAAAAGAATACAGTTTGGCATTCCTTCTGGGGAACCCAAATTTTTCACTGGGAACCCCGTTAAGAACCGCTACTCTAACACATCTATGCAGCAAACAGTTCAAACAATATTCATACTCGCCCATTTCCTACGCTTTAGCTGTTACTACATTGAAGCTGATTTTGAATAAACCTAAGCGGTGAATTTGTATTAGCACAATTCAAATCACTTCTGTTGAGTTCACATCGTCAAACAAACAACAAAAATTGGTGAAATCTTTGCCTGTTTAAATTGCAAACACGTCCACTTTCTAAGTTCGCCTATGCCGCAATCAATGCAAATATCAATTGGCCAGAACCTTCAGAAAGGTTGGGAAAATATACCGACTCAGCGCCACCCCAAAAATGTTTTCATACGCCATTCCTATTACAAAGCAATACTTTTGACTGTGTAATGATAAGTGGGTATGTCAAAAAAAGTATCACCGTTGCGTGAAGCCAGTGCACTCGGATGAAGGGATATTCTTAACCCCCGTTGGAGCCGCCTAGTTTACTATAAAGTGCAATTCTGCCTGTATGTTTTAACTCATTTGCAGTTACTAAATGTACAAGCATGAAACTTGTGGCAATTGATCACCACCCGGTGAGTGTCATAAGGCTGCTGGTAACGTCATGACGGCGTCAAAGTCAAAGATATTTTTAAGTGAATGAAAACTACACGCGTAAATAGCTACCGGCTGCATTTTTCACTTCAATTGACCACATATTTTGACATTGTAAAGCGAGTTTGAAGTCTTCAAGAAAAAAAATGAGAACAAGCATGCTTTGGAATGCTTAAAAACAATCTGCTGTTGCGTCGTCAATTTAGCTTTAATTGCTGAAACATTATTTTTATCCAAAGCACATTATTAGTATCTCCCGAAAAAGCTTTCAATTGTGCTTCTACGGTCAGTAGTTTTCGAGAAAATACAAAGAATAAATTCTCAAATAAGTGTAATGACGTCCCGATGCGAAAACAAAATACTATAGTGTTTGTCAATTTCTTTTTGTCATTATTTCATTAAATTCTGTTATTAACAACAGTTTATTTATCAAATTTTAAGATGTGGTTATTCATACGGTTGGCATAATTTTGTTTGAACACCTTTCTGAATAAGTGAGGGCTACTGATGACTTCTTTTACAACTTTTACGAGTTGTAAAGGTTTTTACAACTTTTACGAGTTGTAAAGTTTGTAAAAAAAAGGCTTTTTTGAGTACTCCTATATTCAGAAAAACTTCAGTGCATTTTTTGTGCCTAAATGAATGCATTCATCATCGTCAGATCAGTTATAGAGTTTTGCAAAGTCAATGACCGTAAGTCAAGAAACAGCTGTTTGAGTACTACAAAAAAGTTGGGCAGGTACAGTGGTAAAGCGTCGTTTGAAAAAAAGTCCTTTAGTGATGTAAACAAGTGAAAAATGCCATTCAGTGCCGCCTTTTGAGCTTTAGCAATTTTTTTCAAACAGACTATTACCTAAAATAAGGAGCAAAAATCTGTATATTTTGTAACGACAGTTCCACCGTTTTAAGGTTTTGCCTGAATCCTAAACATAATCATAACTAAGTTAAAGGACAGAAAGACATATGGTTTGGTCATCCCAATCCCCAAAAACATTTAAATAAATATTGTCACACCTCTTTGTATACAATTTTTTAGCAAAATATATCAATTCACAGGACAAGACGATAGGTTAATGAGCACAGTAAACATGGATAGGCTAAATTTTGCTTGTTTTGCTATCAGCTAAGATCCAGGTCTTATGTTGTAGAAGGCAATTCAATACAGTTTCATAAAAGATAAAAGCGAGCATACCAACAAGTTTCATCACTCTTTCAGTCAGCATATTTAAAAAGTTTAAACTTCCGTTGCATTGTGATTGGAAGGCATGATCGGACGCTGTCGCACCACCGCCAATTTGCATTAAGATGTTCGTCTAAAATCGATAGAAAATTGGCAATGGAATTAGAAAAGACATACGAGCGTAGTTTTGGTGAAAGCAAAACCTAGTAATTGCTAATAGAAGAGTCTAACATTTAACTCCAGCCAGTAATAAACTGACTCATTTTTCAGATAACCCTGCCGTCTAAAAACAACATCAAAAGCGCCTTAGAAAAAAATTAAAACACGAAACATTTCCAATAGCTTTGAAAAAAGCAAAACCAAAGCAGTGTACTCGTATAGCCAAAAAAATGAGTTTAAAACATAAAATCATCTCTAACCATTACTCCAGTGTAAAAAAAAGTTAATGTGAATACTTTGGTATAAACTTAAGCTTTTGAAAGCCAAAGAAAATAATAAGAATACCCACATTTACAAATCCTTGCAGGTGTGACACTTGCGCAACAAAGGGCTGACGAGCTAATAAAGTACAAATACCATTAATCATCATGGCAACAGTTCTCCATTCCATATTTTTTCTGAAAAAACATATATCATATTTCTAAACTAAGCTTATACTCAAGCCGCTGGTGATAAATCAATTGTGATCGCATTGCAGTTCAAACTTTTAGCCATATTACCTGTAGGAATAAACTTTGCTAAGTTTGGTAAAATATCGATCAAGTCTTTTCAATACGATGTAAAGAGCTGGTCGAAACGACTCAACTGACCATTCAACAGCAGGCAACATGTGCTCCACGTAATAAGCTAGTCCGAAAGAAACAGTTGGAACCGATTCATCCGTAAAAAACTAAAATAAAATTGGCTACTACAATAAAAATAAATATGCTTCAGTGATATAACGTCTGTCGGATAATCAGGAGGCAGTGGGTTCGAATCCCAGCTGAATCATTTTTTAGCCTTTCACACTGCTCCATGGCGAGTATAAGTGATCCCAATCATAAATTATAGTTTGAAAAATATTTTGAGAAACATGCTGAGCTTTCTCGTCATTTCTGACTTTGCATTACTCACAATAATATGATCTTATTAAAGATGCAATTGAACTGCAGCAATATCAAAAATCAAATTTTCCTTACCTTGAGCAAAGAGTGGGTAACTTCAGCCAGACGTAAATGACATTTCGCTGTAAAGATATCCTCTCCCAAAACGTTCAATCTACATGTTTCATAAGTTCTTGTTGATTGGCATAAGACTTATATCGTACAATTTTGTACTGGCGCCATTATATAGCGGGTGGAAGGTCCGCTTTACAGGCCGTATGCTTGGAATCGATTTCCTTGTTAAGTCATATCAACAACTTTAAGAATGAAGGTCGCATATATGTTCAGCAATAAGAACAACTTGAAGAAAGAAATGTGAAGTTATGAAAAATTGATATCAAAATTAGAAAAATAGCTCAAAACATTGGGTAAAAATGCCATAGTATATGCTTCAGCCTACATCATATCTATACTGCAATTTGCAGAAGCTTCAGTTCACCAAGAACAATGCAATACATTTAGAATGTTTAGACCGTGTAAGTTACTGCTAGGTTATGGTATATTAACATATGGCTCACACGTACAGTACCGCAAAAACTGTTTAGCGAGCTCGAAGAAACAGTGATCAAAGCCATCGCTTCGCAAGCGTACGACATGAGTTCGAATCCCGCATGTGTCGAAACTTCGAAAAAAAGCTTGCGACTCATACCCAGACCCCAATACCACAAGTAGACATTCATGTCGAAGGAAAGGCGACCGAGAGAAAGAAACAGGCGCACCTATTTTCATCAGTGCAGTTAGACCAAATCAATTGAAACCTCAGCCTTCCCATCGCCAAAGCTTGAAATTGAGGATGAGACTACATTTTTGCTTTTACCTTTGTTTTACGCTATAGTCAATTAAGCCTATCCAAACATCCAGCTTACGCACATAGTAAATTACATACATTAGTCCATTATGTAAATATCACTTTAAAATAAAAGGTGTTCTTTCGGTGTAAAGTAGAAAATAGAGCAAGAAGTATACAAAAGTTCTTTTATTACTTTTTCATTTTGTTTTTTACATTTTTTACAAAATTTTTTAAATTATTATTTTATTTAATATATTTTGTAAATGGAGCAAGAATCATTACGCATTCTAATATATTCACGTAAATCGCAACTTTTTTGTGATGGTAACACTTGGATCAAAAAAGGCAACCACATGTTTGATGTCACTGTGGGATTGTTCGACGCAGCTGGAGTTTGCAAGCTAGTAGGTTTGTTTCTGCTTCATGAAATAAAGCATACATTTGGCTGTAATTTTTTGCTAAGTATACAGATGATGATTTAGCTGTTCTCAATAACATTGCCGGACCAAAAACTGACTGCAATCGAAAACAGGTGACCAAGATATTTCAGGATTATGGTATGAAAATGTCGGTGGAATTAAACCTGACTTAGACCGACTTTTTGGACGCAACTTTAAACCTTAATACTGGAAAATTTTGGCCATATAAAAAACCGAAAGACATCCCGCTTTACATAAACAAAAGTTCGAACCATCCTCCTTCAATAATAAAACAAATCCCATCTATGATCAATGATAGGCTCTAAGGATGAGTTTGAAAGAGCGGCTCCGATATATTCGTATGATACTAATATTATAAAGTTAATTTGAAAAACCGGAAAGAAGCAAAAACACCAACAGAACAAAAAGAAGAAGAAGCATAGTTTGGTTCAACTTTCCATATAGTGAAAACGTAGAATCAAATATTGGCAACAAATTCCTAAACCTAATCACGTAGCGTTTTCTTAAACATCATCGGCTCCATAAGATATGCACTAAAAACAGTACAATAATAAGCCATAGCTGTATGCCGAATATGCCCACAGTCATCTCCAGTCACAACAAAAAGCTTCTTTCCACCTTGCCAAAGGCCGACTGACCCCCACTGCTCATCCACAGTGCAATTGCAGGATCAATACCGCCTGCCCTCTTAATGGAAAATGCAAACAAAAGTTACTGTATATAAAGCAGAAATATCCTCTAACAATACTACCAAATGATATTATGGATCTTGTACCACAGATTTTAAAACGAGATTTAGTAATCACAAGCATTCATTTACCCACTGAAATAAAAAAAAATGCAACCAAGCTATCAAAAGAAGTTTTGCAAGCAAAGAATAATGGTGTTAAGCCATCAACAAAATAGTCCAATGTTTCTGCAGCACCATCCTATTATTGTGGAGGCAGTAGATGCAACCTGTGCCTGGCTGAAAAGCTTGACAACCTAAGCGGCGACAGAAAAATAATGCTCAACAAACGATCCGGAACAGTGAATGCATGCCAACACAGAGAGAAATATAAATTAAGAAGCATCGGATTGGGCGGTTGATTGTAGGTTTCTGGGTTCCGTTCCATTACTTTTGCCGTTTTTTATTTTTTGTCTATTTCACTTTCACAACTTATCGTTTATCACATTTAGTAAATACCTGTTCCCATTATTACGTCATTATGACTCTCATGCCAACTTTCATAGTTCTTAGTTACCCAGATGAGATTGCTGTTTGCAGGAAAACCAGCAGAATAGGTTCTTTTTCAGTATTAGTTTTTCCTTAGTTTGATAAGTTTTAGTTGGCTACTCTGTTGCTTCTGCTCATTCCCCTCGAACAAGCGTAAGTAATACTGCTTTTTTGTTTGTTTTGGCTTCATTTTTCGTCTTTTTTGCAGAAATATCTGAAAAGCCTCAATATCAAGACAGGCTGTTGCATTTTTACCAATAAATATATATACTTTTATATACAAGTTCTTTTGTATACAAAAAGCTAGGCGTATCTGCCAAGCAAAACCTCAGTAAAAGAGCTTTTGCATATTGCTTCCTCTATTTTCTGTTTTACACTTGAAGAACACTACATGTCCATACAATTTTTACAATGCCTGCTGTACAAGAAAATGCTCCTAGTCATGCAGTGCATCACCTGGTTTTAGCGTTGGTGAAAAATGTAGTACAAAGCTGCAACAAAATATCACGAGACGCAACAAATTCAGCAAGCAATTGCCTCTTCTCTTTTGTGTCGTCTTTTTCGATGCCATTTTCAAGGTTGCTGCAAAACAGATAAATTTGTAGTTAGATTACAGATATGGAAGTCAGTGACCAATGGCGCCATTATCAAAGGGTGAAAGGAGGAAGGTTGAAGCAAAATGTGAAGTAAGTCAAGACAGGAGGTGATTTTATCTAAAAAAATAGTCACGAAGTTATGCAGCCGTCAATTTAGCTCAAAATATAAATTGATTTGTGGAACGAAAAACAATTTAAGTTGTTTAGAAATGTCCTCAAAGTCTAATTAAACGCAGAGCTTTGAGGAGAAAGCGGAAGAAACTTTTTGGCAATTTTATGATGAAAGAGCTAGAGCTCTGCTTATTTCATAGAAAAGTCATTACTTCTGAGCGTAACACCGTGATCAGGCAGCGTTTACGAGAATTTGTGGGAAAAGCTATTGCTCTTTAGTTTCGTTTTGATCAAAACGTAAATTGAGTTAAGTGATGTGTTTATCTTCTAGTTAAGGGAAAGTCATTTTGTCGATTATATCGAAATAGTGTAACTTTTTGTTTAGGCCCTCCATTTTGAAATTAACAATACTATTAACACATAGCATTTCTATCACAAGCAGGGAAATTGCCACGAAATGCCTATCTCAAATGCCCAAAAAACGTAACCACCGCGATATTTGAACGCATCACCACTGCCACCAAAGACAATAGTTCAACCTACTTGGCCGCATTGCCGACGAAGTGTGCAGACTGAGTGTGTGCTTGCGGTTGGGGTTGAGTTGGTGAGGAAGTACTGATAGATTTTGTTAATGATTCAACACTTGATAAGAGAAATCTAATAAAGATTGCAGCTTCTGACAAGCAAGCAGTTTCTAAAACACAAAATCAAAAGTGATATAACATCTAAACAATGAAATTTTGTTTCCTTAAAATTTCATCTAGACTTTGTTTTGGTTTAGCAAAACAATACTGAGGGTAACTGCACATTATACACAATTACTCAACTTCTGTATCTTATGTACGAAGTCAGTGGTTGTCAACTGGACGCCCACGAATCGGCACCGACCTGTGATGATTTTCATGCCGGTTAATTAAAAAAAATGACTTTTCTTTGTACACCCCGTTAAGGAGACCTATGCCTAAACAAATACAATTTTGTATGTGTGATCAACGAAACACGAAAACTAATTACTACCCTTTTATTGCCTCGCGTTATTTCTTTCGTGCTGCCAACTAACTGCTTTTTAAATTACCGGTCCATAAATTATTACTTCGACTTTTTGCGGTTCACGCAAATAAAAAGATTAAGAATCACTGAACTTGAGTCGTGATTAGAGTGGCAACTAGAATTTTATAAGAGGGTTCAATTAGAATTGACAACATTGTCTACCTATTGTAACCCCAGAGTGTTAAGATGTGTTTTGGAGATCACCTCCAAAAGTCTTGTTGAGCAGAGTTCATGTTTAATACGGATCTTCATTGGAGTTAAGAACCTTTTTGGAAGTACATACGTAAGGAATGTTAAGTTGTTTAGTGCTGCCTTAATTAAGTTATGATTGTGGTAACTAGGTCAAGGCAATAAACACACTGATAGAATCCTTACCTGTTTTGATATGTTGTAAGTAGCAGGGCAAGATGCTATTCAATATTACAAGCATTTCTAACACTCTTCCATTTTCCGGTTGGTACGCAATTACTGTTACGCACAATCTAAAGATAGAATAATTTAGTCTAACAAACCATCTTAAAGTAAATGTCAGAACTGAACAATAAATTCTAAAATAGGTCAGTATTTTGCATCTTTTCAATTACATCATAGCTTATATAAGACAAAATACAAGGTTTAATAACATATTTAAGACAGGTATTTAGCCATTTTACATGGGACCAGTGGTAAATGTTGCCAACTTCCACACCGTTGCCCCTGAATTTGCTTCCCAGTTAGTTACATTTTCTTTTTTTCTTTATTACAATTTGTTAAATCATTAAGAAAGACTTTTTAAATTTTCGAGAGTGAAAATTTGGAGAGTTGTTGAGAAAAATAGACAATCAATTAAAGACACATTTCAATGGAGGGACATGCCTCCCCTCAATTTTTAGACATTAGTATTTATTTTACAGACATTTTTTATATATTTTACTTAGTTGGTTGTATTTGTATTCTGTAATAGCCATCAATATGTATATGACATAAAGCTTGTCCCCTAAAAAATTTCTTAGCAAATTATGTCCATGTAACCAACACAAAACAAAGAGTTTCTTTTATTCATAGCTCATTATGGATTTCAAAACGCCAATGTTGCATTGTTATCGTGGAATATAATCTTGTATAAACTGCTTTTAGACCTGTGGACAAAGAATCGATTTCTTCAAGCCGCTAAAGTTTGATTTTTATCATTGGCAAATTTTTGAGGTGAAATTAGTCAAATTTTTCTGACAAAGTTTTTCTTAACAGCTCTTTTACAATTTTACCCGAGGAGTATTCGTTTTTGCAAATAGTTCTTTCCACAATTTTCAGTCCACAAACGAGATGTTTTATTTACAAATTGAGGGAAGCATGCCCTTTCACTGAAAAAGGTTTCAGGTTGATTGTCTCTCTCTCTCAACAACTTTTTTCAAATTTCCACTCCCGAAAAGTAAGAAAAGTCTTTTATAACAATTTAGCAAATTGTAACAAAGCAAAAAAAATTGAACACATTGAGCAGCAAACCCATGGTGATGCTTATCACTGGTTTACTTTAAGACAGCCAAATACCAGTCCTAAATACTTCATTAAAGCATGTATTTTGTCTTATAAAAGCTATGATTTAATCGACAAGACAACAACCAGCAAATCTGCACGAACCAATTTTAAAGAGCAATATTGATAACCAGGAAATCTGCATGCGGCAATAGTAGAGTGATTAGCAATTTGTCAAATCGCATTACGATTTGTCAAATTGTATTACGATTTTTCAAATTGCGTTGATTATCGTTCGTATAGAATGAAAACTTTTCTCTTTATAAAATGCGTTTCACAGAAAACAACTGTTCTGGCATTAATTAAAACGAAAATTAATTGCGTTGATAAGCTTTTGGGAAAGCCACAATGCAACGATTTTCTTTGTTTGAAAAAATTCTAACAAGGAATATACAGTAGATTCCGCTTAATTGGGCCGCCGGTTAATCGGGTCAGCCGTTTAATTGGGCTAAATTGTTAAGAACAAAATCCAATCAAAGATAATGCACTACGTTAAATCCGCATAATCGGGCCACTATTCCGCTTAATCGGGCCACAACTGTAGTCAGACATACACTGGTTTAATTGCAAAACCGCCTTTGTAATGTAATAGAACTCAATATCACAAAGCCAACTATATTATGTAACAATTGAACAATACAGGCGCAAAGTATTTTGTCATTTCATGCCCCTGGACATGGTAATTGTTGTGTTTTGTTGCAAATTTTGTGAAGTCCCAAGCAGAGATGCCACAAAAAGAATTAACAATTGCTGAAAGGGTTGTTGTCCTAAGAAAAATTAGAGAGCAACCTCCAAACATTAATCATCACCAGCTAGCTGAGATAACTGGTGTACCAAGGACAACCCTGGCACAGATACTGCAAGACTTCGGATAATTGGGTCAGCCGCTTAATCGGGCCACATCGGTATTCTTAATCTACTGTATTCATAACTAATCATTTATCAAAAAAGATAGTGTCAGGCCAGTTACCCCCGGACACTTACCCCCCCCCCCCGATCTCTTGGGTTTGGGTTAAGGTTGGGGTTAGGGTCAGAGTCAGAATTAGGGTTAGGGTTCCCAACCCTAATCCTAACCGGATGTATAAAACCGGGGGAGGGGTAAGTGTCCTAGAACCAAACAAATGTCACACACTTCGATTGGTTGTTGAGATATAAGAACTTCAAAGGAAGATTGCCCTTAATAAGTGTTTCTTGTTTATTGCAAAGCTACTGCTGTGCTGCGAGACTTGAAGATAAAAGTTCTCGACAAATAATGTTGGCGATAGACGAGATTTTAAACTAGTAGGCAACCATTTTAGCAAAATAATTTTTACTTCAAATAATCCATAAATTCTACTGAGACATTTTCGGTTTCCAAGCACGTATCCGCTGGTTTTAAAGGAGTTTCTGCCTTTACGAAGCTCATTATCTAAAAAAATTCTTAGCAGGACGAGAAAGACAACACTCTCCCCTATTCAATGAATTTAAGATCATTTAATGAAAAATTAAGAAAAACTTTATCACCTTGTTTGTTTCACAGAAAGTAAGCAATGGCAGTTGAAATACAACTCTGAATGACAGCAGTGATAGCTTGTGTCAAGTACAGTCAATTACGACATCGCCATAAAACACCATCGGTGTAAAAATATACTGTATTTTCAAAAGTTGCCCGGTGCTTCTCTCTGCGCTGTAGATTAAAAGTGAAGTTGTTCACTCAACATGTGTCAAAAAGCGACTCCAAGGTACCCACCTATCGCAATCTATTGTATCGGTGGTGACACTGTCAGTTTGTATTCATGGATGTTTCGAAATGACTAAACCTTCTTTCAACCCGATAGAAACCCTTCTCAAATAGCATTTGCGAAAAAAAATCTGGAGGTTACTTCTTCCACGGCGCCTTCGTCTTTGTTTGACCTAGACCTTTCATTTCTTTTTGATACATGTACATGAGCTCATACTTTTTATTGCTAGTCTTTAGTTAAACTAGGTCATTACCATGATAAACTACTTTGCTCTGCCTCCTTGCCTGCCACACAAAAATAAAGGTATCCTGTTAAGAGTGCAACTCAAGAGCACAACCAGTGAGCTTGCCTGCTTTCTCTCCGCTCTGTCCTTTTTATTCCGAGTTTCAAGCAGGAAAGTTGTAAATAACGTTTTTAAAGTCTACGATGTGGCTCAACGAGAAAATTCAACCGATGTCTACGGACTGCAAAGCGGTCGTTCCAACAACTACGCGACCACGCTGGCACTGTGTCTTCATTCCTCCATACAAAGCAGACAAACATTAGTGGCGATGGCTTGCTGCAGCTCAACAACACAATCAAACCTCACGAGCGAGCAACAACTGGTTGTGATCTCAAGTGAAGCTGTTGTTGTGGCTATTTTTTTTGGAAAAAATGTAGCCTGAAGCCGAAAAGTGCTGGGCTTAACACAGTAGTTTTTAAAAGGACAAACAACGAATTTTGATGTTATTGTGTTGTGTTTTGCTCAAAGTTATGATTACAGAGTCCATTATTTTACCAGGCCAAAGCTATGAAAACTTTTTGGAGAAAGGCGTACGTTGGAAAGTAATTTGTGGTGACATTTTTGAATTGATGACTCTTTGTAAAAGTCATTCAAAAATTCGGTTAAAAACGGATTTCACCAAATATTTTTATTATCTCTTACTAATTCGTGTGTTACATAGGTATATAATTTGACAGTTGACCTTAGATTGGTTCAAATTAGGATAATCATTTGCGTAACAGTACCGTAGGGGTATCAACGGTTCATTTGACAAAAGCATTGTTGCCGGTACCATCGGTACTTTCTTAAATAAGTAACCGGTACCAGCGGTTCATTTGAAAACCTATTTTTACCGGCTTCTTTACTACTTTTGTAAATAAGTAATCGCTACCTACAGTAGTTCCAACATAACGAACATCCAACTCTGCTTGCTTATTGATTCTAAAGAAGCCGTTATGCAAAGAATTGCAAAGTGTGAGCATCGACACTTGGCCAGCAGCTCGGCGTTAATCGAACAGAAATATTTGTATTTACTTGACCATCAAATAATGGTCTCCAACTTTAAAATGTGCAAATTCAATATCAACAAATAATCTGAGCCACAAGTTTTAGCAAAACAAACAATTTTGAAAAGTTGATCACCCTCAAAAAAAGATCTTCAACTTCATATTGGGCGACTTTTAAATTAGACTGGAGCGCCGCAAGCATACATAAACCTTAAAGAGGCGCCGAGTGAAAAAAGTGGGAGCCACTGCGTTAATAATGCATAGAAAAGGTTCAGCCAAACTACATGTTTATCTGATCGCTTTAATTAATAAGAGCTTAAAACTTTACTCGACTAAAACGTGCAACCTTTAGGCTTATTTTTAAGTTACACTGCATTTTGCTGACTGAGCACGTGAATTTGTAGCTTACATTTGAAGTAGAATACTGGGCATGAAATAGTGCAGATAACTGTTCTGTTCGCCAATACTAACTTGACTATTGGCCGAATCATTTGGAAATTAGGCTATGCAGAAAGTTAGACAGTGAGTTCGTCACACCCTCCATCGGCCTCGCAATTTTTGAAGTAAGTGTTTTTCCAAAAGCCCATAAACTTCTACGTCGACTGTCGGTTGAATCCACAGAATTGATTCAAGAACTTAAGCAAACGGCAAATTGGTTTCAACTTTTTAACCGAATTAAAATTGTTAAAAATGTATTTGTTGCTTATTGTACTTACGTAGTATTCGTCTTTTGGCTTCCTTTCCGTTAAGGTTAAGAGCAAATTGAAAAAATTTTCTGGGGATACAAATTCTTTACTCGATTTTTCTTCAGCCATCATTTGCCAGTTGTGTTCCTAAGCAAGGGTTTACATGATGTTGCGCTTAAACATAAGCTGAACCATCAATTTTTATCTTCAGGTCACGAGAAAATCCTACCACACCAATTATACGCAGAACATGGTTGTGTACAGGCCTGCTACGGAGTTACCAGTACTAGTGGCTCAGGATGTTTCTGCCACATGCCACGCTTGATAAAGAAACATGTTTCGGAAAAGCTTTGGTGCTTATTTTTTGTTTATAAATTATTTGTCGAGTTTCGTTGGTAACCACTTTTTGGTTTTTAAGTTATTAAAAAAATTCTGCAATAAAAATAACCCTGCAAAGGCGTTAGCAAATAAATGTACCAGAAATAGCAGACTTGAATAATCTGACGCACTATTGACGCGAAATGAACTAACCGCTAGTAGAGGAGCGGCACTTGCAAATAACTGGAGAAGGAATGGCTGACGGTGGACATCTAGCATTTGAAAAAAGGTAAAATTAAGCGACTTGCGAATGATGCTGTTTTCGTAGTGCATGCTGTAGACCTGAAATGTAAGTAATAACGAGCGTAATTTTTATAAATACGAAACTAGTTTTGGTCCATTTGTTAGAAGTAAAATAGCCGTAATTCTAGAATAAATTTTAGTCAAGATTGCCACTTACGCGCAGCATTGTTGGCAACACAATGCTGTAACCACAAACGGTAAATGTGCGACTGAAATATACAATGGCGTCGATAATTGCCGCCAAGGTTCGAATTAAAACAGGAGCTTCTTCACAATGAACGACCAAAGCAGCGTTCCATACATGCAAGAAGCAAATTAGGTCATTTTTCCATGGAAATTCACCTGTTGCAATGCAGCACATTTAAAAACATGATAGATAAATTATCACTATTACTATAAAAAGGAAATCACAAAGCATTGACTTCACAAGCACAAAAAAGTTTGATGGATACAGGAAAAACGCCGAAATTTTCAATAAAACTCTACGCAGTGAAATACGGCGGTAGGGCTTCTGTTTTACAAAAAAAGAATCAAACTTTTAACAGATGTTTTTAAAAAGAAACTTGAAGTCACTTTTTGAAAGCAGAACAAAGCTTGAAAGTAGGAGAGCCAAACACATTTCCTGAGCTGACCAATACACAATTTCCAAAAAATTGTGATCCTATCTAATTGCATTTCAGTTCAAATATTAGCTCTTACTTGGAAGAGACAGCGTAATCAAAGATACCAAATCCACCCAATAATACTTCTGAATAGCATCAAGACTTCTGATTTCCTTTCCATAGTTTCCATTAAATAAAAAAAATTCCGCATCCATCGCCTGCAAAAATTAAATTTAATAGCTGATCATTGAAAAACTACAAAATTGAATAAAATAAAAAGAAATTAGAAAAACCATTCCTACTTTCGAGCATTAAATATGCCAGCTACATTGGTCTAAATATACTTACGAATTTTTTTAACTTAAGGTTTATTCTTAAATGCAAACTGTTTGAACGTAATTAAAAATATGCTTTGTTTGTTTGAGGTCGAAACGTTCTTTTGCAAATATAGAAAATGAGAGCTTCCTGCGAGGCAGTGAGCAAAAATTGTCTTTGATCATGCTAGAACATCAAGTTAATGGAAGTACCGACCTCAGGTCAAAAAAGGGTGGGAAAATAACATATAGGTAACTTTAGCGCTTGAAAAGAAATTCGGCGAAGAAACCATACCATCTCCCAATCGACAGCTATCAACAAATGTCATTGCGATTAACGAAAGACCGTAAGTCATAACTTAAAAGCAAAGGGCAAACTTAAAAGTAATTGACGTTTTCACACCTCTGCTCGACTGCAGCAAAGCGGCATGAAACGTAATGTTCTGATCTAGCGCTAAACCGGCAGATTTATGATAGAATTTTTGCGCGAAGTGCTTAGCACAATATCGCGTCAAAATTTGCATAAAAAAGTTTTAGTCATTCAAAAACTGTAACGTTTTTACCTTTCTCGGGAACGACCAGAGTCTTTTAAATTCATCTTGTAAGTATGTTGCATTCAATTCCTTATCTGTTTGTTGCTTTTGGCATCGCAAACTTTCAATCGTAAATCTAAGTCTTCCAATTTCCGCAAGTTTCAACTCCACAACACGGTGCGATAACTTGTTCTCATTTTTATCAGGCTCCATTTTTACTAAGGTGATCTAGAGGCAACATTAAAGCAGTTAAAAAGTTGACAACACAACTTAATCAATCAGCAAGTATAAAAAGAAACAGGAAATCTCAGTAATATGAGACAGTAATGGGAATGAAAATGCATAAAGAATTCAGATTTCGATGGCAGTGCGGTCGAAAAAATTTCTTCGGCCGAAATGGTTGCTTTGTCACACATTTCCATTTTACTATGACAAGTTGCCTTTGCTGTCATATCTTTTGAAACAGCATATTGCGATTTATCCTGCTTGATTGCATAGTTACAGCAAAAACACGCCGGATCACCAGTTCTTTTTTCATATAAAAACTTTGCTTGCTGAAAGGTTGAACATCGTAACAACTTTGAGCAACATTTGGTTGCTTTGTGATTCAGGCCCACAATATGGTCATTACCGGTGGTAAACAGATACACACAAAAGTAGGAAACTACTAGGGTTTGATTTTCAGCACCACCCTAGTGCGTAGCGGTAGCGATACAAATACCAATACCAAGATAATTTAACTGAGCCTGAGCCGATTAGCTGATGTAAAATTCCGTTGATATGAACTCAACATTTTATTTCGGTGTTTTGCAATGCAACTGTCTTGCAGGAGACCTACTGCAACATCATATTGACGTTTTACAAAGATGACAAGACATATTCTCCTCTTGTGGAGCCAACCATCTATGCTCTCCCTTGCTCAGAGTTAACCTGCAAGTACTAAGTAACATTTAATCCTATCAAACAGAGCTCGGGTGGAAAGCATAATAAGAGCATACATCAATAGGGCTTGTCCATCACTGTCTTGTCAGTATGGACCAAAATCGTAGAGTACAGTTCATGCAGCACTGTTCAATTTTTCTTCCAAGAAGTATTTTTAAAAATTTTAAATTTAGCACATTAAAGAAGTATAAATGGCTTTTACGCCTTTCCGACATAATCTTAGTTACCAGCCATTTTAAAGAAAGACATTCGCAGTAAACGAAAGTCTTGATCTAAGGCATTTTACAATTTTTAAGACATAGGATTGAAGATCGACGGTCTTAAAGAAGCCTTAAAGAAATTGAAAGATATTTAGCACGTTGGTAAAAGGCACCCAGTCACGACGCAAAAGGCGTTGCGTATGACTTGACAATCAGATAGAAGTAATATTGCAGCACTATTCTGGAGCACAGTTATAAGCAGCGGAATGAGCAAGATCGATAGCTGTAGAGCAAGGCATCCGCTGCTCGCACTAGCCTCTTAAAACACCACAGCGGAGAGTGATTTAAGTCTCTTGCGAAGCAAATCCAAATGACATAAAAAATTTGAGAACCCAGTTTGTAGCAACAAAAAAATAAAGCGGTTCAAATTTAAAGGAATGAACTTTTTCAAAAGTCTTGATGCTCAAGTCGCCCTTGGCTTCTCTGTTGATCAAGAGGACGGCTGTTGAAACACTTCGGATTTCACTGCGCGTAACTTAATACTGTGCATATGTGATCTGGGTTTGGAACTTTAAGTTGGTTTTGGAAATTTCAAAATGACTCTAAATTTAATGCAAGAGGTTAACGATGCACTTAGAAAACCGCAGACAGTGACACTGTTTCGACCTATTAGGTCTCTCCCGAATATTTGGTGACCGACAAGAAGCTAGAGGCTTTTAATAAAGCATTGCTTACCTTTAGCTTCTTGCCAATCACCAACTGCACTGAAGAGACCTGATAGGTTAAAACAATGGCACTGTCTGCAGTTAGCTTTGAATTCATTTAAGATTAATTTGTGTATTGCAATCTACAATAACTCAGGTACGTTTTTGGCTACTTAACAAGCCATGTTGCTATTTTTTAACAGATACACCCTTTTATTTACCTATAGTGTTGTCACAAAATTGAAAAAAATGGGAACGAGAAGAGAGGTTGTCTGAATGCGTCAGTAAGCTTATTAAAGGCATTACAAACATTCTGGCTTGAATTTGTGAAGTAAATTAATAGGTAGATTTTTTCCTTCGTACACTCTTGCTTTCAATTCTAATGCATTGCAAGTAAAGATATAACAAGTTGGGCTGAGCTTCACATATTGATTCCAGCAGGACTTGTAAAAACTCTTTAGGATACAAAAGACGCTACAAAAATATTGGTAAGCTTAATCAACATCAAAAGCCTTTGAAGGAAAAAGTTCTTTATAAAACTTTAGAGTGATTGCTTCATAATACATATACAGGGTGTGTAAAAAGTAGCTTGGGGATTTCTATAGTTTATAATTCTAGCACTTTGCCATGTATGGACTAATAAAACGTTTAATATTACTCTTTGATTATTAGAATTTACGTAAATAAGCAATCTAAAAGAGAAAATAAACACATTTTTATAATAATTCACTTTTATTTAAAAAGGTTGTTGAAAAGTTCAATAGTTTTCGACCGAACTACCGCCATATTTTACGCAAGTGTGCAGTCGGCGATAAAAACATTGAAGCACGTTTTGACACATATCGGTGGTGATTTTATGTGCTTCTTCAGTGATGAAGTTCATTAAGTCATCGATTGTCGCAGGTTTCCTTTCGTAAACGGCATTTTTCAAATGATCCCAAGCAAAAAAATCAAGGGGTGTGAGGTCCGGAGACCTTGCTGCCCAGACAAGAGAACAACAGCGTCCTAAGCATCTTCCAGTGAACGTCCTATCCAAAAATTCTCGTACTTTTCGATGGTAGTGCGCTGGCACTCCATCTTGTTGAAAAATCACATTACTGAAAACGTTTCTCGTCAACTGAGGAAGGAAGCACTTTTCCAACATATCGAGATAAAGTTCGCCGTTAATGTTACCTGGTAAGAAAAATGGGCCATAAATGCGTGTGGAAGATAAACCCATCCATACGTTCACTTTAGGGCTTGAATGGGTTTTTGGAATTGTTTCCGTGGAAGTTTCTCTGGCCCAAATCCTGCAATTATGGCGATTTACCATACCATTCAAGAAAAAGGTGCATTCATCCGAAAAAATCAAGCGATCAAGAAAGTTTTCATCAGCATCGATTTTCTCTAGGAGAGTTTCACACATTGCCATTCTCAATACCAAATCTTCGTCATGCAGAAGTTGTGTCATTTGAATTTTATAGGGAAACAAATTAAGTTTTTGTCTCGCAATGTTGTGAACCGTTTTAAAACTGCAACCAACTTTTTTTGCAACGAATCGCACAGAAGTCTTAGGCTCATTTTCAAAGAAATTTGAAATTTCCTCAACCTTTTCATCTTCCAACGCGGGCCTTCCTGATTTCGGTCGATTGTGGACGGAACCGGTTTCTCTAAATTTTTTAAATGTATCGCGAATGGTATTCTCACTTAGAACCTTCACTCCTCTCCTCTGCAAAGCTCGACGGACAGCTGCTGTTGACTCTAATTTCGCCATCAAAATCACAGCCTCAATTCTTTCTTCGGTAGATAGCATGATGAAAGGTTAAAAAATAAAAATGTTTGAAATATCATGAAAACAGCTATTAAAACAAAAAAATATTTTTGAATAATTAAAACAAAAATTTGAAGAATTGATCTCTTAAGTAAAAAAAGCTTCTATATAATTAGACACACACTGATGGTTTTAATGAATTTTAAAACCTCCAAGTTACTTTTTACACACCCTGTAGTTAGCTTTTCAAAAGATCTATGGCTTTGCCGGTTTGCTCGTGATATACCTCTTACTTATAAGCATGTGTTATCAGTTAGGATCTGTGAGGTGATTAAGAAAACTTTTGTGTTGATGAGCAGCCAGAAAGTTGGCACCAGGCATTTAGCCTCGCAAATGCTGGACTAAATCAGTTTCAATTCTTCAGTGTCTTGATCGAAGATGGAATGTCTCTAATACCTTGAAACAAGGTCAAGTTGAGTAAGCAGCCAATGCTGCTAAGTTTTCTTGATCTTTGGTAATATTGGGTTGCCATATCTTCCGTTGGAAGGTTGTTAATTAAATTCAAAAGCACATGGAGAAAAATGGTATAAACATCACGGATGTTTGCAAGGGAGGAGAATTTGTAGAGTTTAATCATGTTGTAAACCTCTGCACGTTGAGATGCAGACATTCTTGTCTGCGAATTTCTGGGAAATAGTTGGATAATTTCCAGGCAGTTCTACGGTGATAAATTAAGTTTCCTGTAATACAGTTCCAATATGCTTGTGGGTCAACTGCTTAATAATATAGAAGTTGGTGGCAGTGAGGTGTTCAACTAATAAAATTCTTATAAAAATCTTGGCCAAATTCTACTGAAAAATACTGGTCCCATCGATTGCTGTACCAAATCGGACAAAACCAAAAAAACTCTGCGTTTGCTGTGGAAAATCAAAAGCTGTGTTGCCTATACTAATCATCGGATAGGTTTTGTTTTGCTACGTATCTGAAACTCCGTTAAGTGAGTCCTCTACTCATTGGAAAAATTACATAAAAATGCTCATCTTTCTTCTAAGTTGCCAGCATCATTGATAACTTTGTTACGCAACAGATTACAAGTGCTGACACGGATAACTGTCGAAAGGCTTTCCAGAGACTCGTGGTAACCCTCACACTCAATTCAATAGTTCTATTTTTTTGAAAATAGGAACTAAATGTATATAAACCATGGTTTACCGCCGGACCAACAGTTAACTTTTGAAAATTGAAGACGTCTCGCACGTAGCAGTGATAACATATCACACGGTTATTGCTGCTATCTTCAAAGTGGCATGAAGATAGTTCAGATTCAGGAATATTAATATAAGTTGAAACCTCTTGCAAAACGTCAGCAAAGCTGGTTTGATCTCCCACATCAATCTGCAAACAAAAACAATAGCCAAATCAGGGAAAAGAAAAATTGCATGATATCTTCTGTTTGTCGTATACGTTACAGCTTTTGGTCAGCCATTTTTTCCGCCAAATGTGTGACGTCATATACAACGTTTCTATTACTAACAATTAAAGAGTTGCTTCAAATGCTATGATGGTTTAAAAAGTTAATGTGCTTAAAGGGTCCATGATTTTTGACAAATTTTAAAACAACGACTGAAGTTTGCACAAATTTTGTCAAATTGTAATATAGATGTTTTAATTATTTGGCTCATGCCCTTACTGCTGATATAAACAGCTTGCGCCGCCCTGAAAAAACCTACATAAACTTTACCAGTGCAGTGGTGTAGTGGTTAGAGCGTCTGTTTTGATCTCAGTAAACTTTGGTTTATTTCTTTTGTGTATTTATACCACAGACTTTAAAAATGATATTCACAAATCCCCTCAGCGATGGAAATAATGTGAAGAAACAAATCCAAACCGAGCCAAATTTACTCAAACGCGATTAAAATACATTTTTGCGTTGCAGAAGCAAAGCGTGACAACACATGTTATTATTTTATTTCACAGGAACTCTGGTAAGAGCTCTTCGGCAGCATTGAAAATGTGTTACGAAAACCAGAGAGAACTACGTGTGTAAGACGATTTATTCAAATGGCAGTATTAAACTTGTGAATGGTTTATGGTATAAAAGCCGTAAACAGCTTCATAGTTACGGACAAAGTAATCTAATAAATTTCTGTTTTATAGATTTGTTTATCTCTGTTGAATCTTAAAGACCTCTGCCTGAGCAATTTTATGTATGTAGGCTTTACCTCTTCTCGCTCCTACCTGAGTAACTTAGTCTGAGAATATATCCTTTTAAGCTTAAACAATGAAAGCTCATACACAAAATTTTTCAAAATCGCGCAACGTTTGTGATATTTGTGTAATAAACAGTTGTTATTTTGAAAAGCGATTGAATCTACCGTAAACTAGTGTGAATTTTTATTAACAAGTTATATTCTTTAGTTGAAGTTGTAATGGTAGGGATTGAAAAAAAATGGATAAGCAAACGTATAACTTTTACGCTAACTTGTAATTTCTAGCAGCACTCCACGGGTGGGGCTTAATTGTAGAATAGGTGGTAGTAATTGTATCACTTCTCGTGGCACCCTGGTTGGCAACCACTGAGTCCGCATATTGCCTGTAATGGTCTATACAGATCGCTGATTATTTTTCATTGTTGTATTGACTGCTTTTACATAGTTTATTTTTCTCCTATCATTTTTGTTTTGTCACTTAGTTCTTTTCCTGTTTTCCAAGTTTTATTTCCTTCTACTACTTTCTTCTTTTTTTCTCATTGGTTTTTACCGATTTTTCCATGACTAGTTTAATAGTGATACTATAAACGTATACCATGTATGACATAATATTGATTATTTTGTTGCCTAGAATTTCGCAGATATTAAGTTAGGTGCGTTTTTTATTTTTCCAGCTTTGTTTTGTTTGCATTATTTACGCACATCAAATTCTTTTGTTATACATTTATGTAAAGATGGACTATTTAAGGCACAAATCAGTTTTTGTTAATTTTTTAATAAATTTTTGACTGATTCGATGAGTAATGTCAATACATGTTACAAATCTATGCTCCATCAAATCGTCATAAAAGTTTTTATCTGCCTGAGCTTGAATTTATTGACATTCCAAATCGATCTACCTAACTGAATAAAAGAAATATAGAAAATTATGCAATAGCAGTTACATCGTTAGGCACGTAGTAATCTTGTCCATTCCACACCCTCAGTTGTTTTGTTCCTTGCATCCCAGCTGTAATAAGAAGCTAGAAAAAAAAATTCTTTTGTAATTTAGAGAACAAAAACACTGTAGAACGTCGAAAGCCCATCATCCGAAATGTCGATTATGCGAACTCTACTATGACGAACGTCATAAAAGGCGCACACACATTCTTATCTTGAGAAATCGCTATCTGGCTTGACGTGCCAAAAGGAAAAAGCGCTTGGTAACGGGCTGTGTTTAAGGGCAAAAGCTTTTGAGTTTCAAATTAATGCAGTGACTATGTCTTCCATAAAAAGAAAACGGAATGTAGTAACGATTGTGGCAAAGCTTGAAGCTAGAGATTAACTAGCCATAGGAGCGAGCGTTTCTTTTCTAGCAGAGCACAACAAAATTGGTGTTGTTATTCGATTACCTGAAAAAGCGATTATCCAAATCACCCTAGGCCCCAAATAGTTCAAATAATCGGCGTTCTACTGTAATGATTGTTTGCTGCTACCATGGTTGCAAAACTACAACTGCTTTTTTCCTGCATGTATGAAAACGCATCTGACAATCTACAACTTTAATAATTTTATTAATTTTGCTTGTTGGTGTTGCCGCTCACAGTAAACCTACGCACGCATTTGGTATTTTTCCGAATTCATTGGCATGCGACCCTTTCGCTACAATGCATATTGATTAACGTCATTGTAGCCGACGTATCCTCATACCAGCCTATTTTATATTTATATTTATATTTACATAAATATAAACAGTAGCGCGTGATTAGTCGTTTGTTGAACACAAAGCTGCATTCGTTGTGAAATCACATTTTAATTTTATTGCTGCATTTCTTCAAAACATTGAAGCATCCAGGCATTGCGCAATTTATTTTCCAAAAACAGTGCAAAGAATGTAGGTAAGTATTTTAACAGAGTATAATAAAATTACTTCATCACACCCAGGTAGAAGCTGCATATTTGAAAGCTTTAAAATAAAATTTCAAGTTCTAAATTAAATCAATTTTAAAACTAATCTGTTGTAGCAAACCTTTTCCGGCGACAGCATGAAGAAATGAAGGACTGAGCACTAAACTTTCAGTAGGAAGTATGCAAGTTCAGCTCTCAAGGGGTCACGTAGCGAGCCAAGCAAAACGGTCATTTGCTTTCAAGCTTACGTTTCGGGTTTTAAGTGTGATTTGGGTCAACCGAAAAACATGCACTGGTAACAGCTGCCAAGAAGGGTGTAAGGGACAACGTAATTTTCCAAACTCTTTTGTTTGCGCTGTGTTTGAAGAGTTAAAGTTGCTCTTGTCCAGGGGCAAATGTGACAGATTAAAAGATGATTCCTTCTCAGCCACTTTATGGTAAGCAAAAAACCTTCTAACAAACGTATTCTCGCGCTTTACAGTAATATTGAACAGGCGATGCAAAGAAAAAATAAAAGGTCTTTCACGTGATCTCCAAAGCTCCTTAAGTTGATAAAGTGCAGAAACGACTCCAAAACGCCATCGAAAAAAGCATTTCCGGCTGTTACACTCAAATTTGCATATTTAATCTACTTGATATTATAATATTAGTTGAATTAATGCTTGCCCTTTTCGCCATCCTAAGGAAACTTTGTAAATAAGCCACTGCTCTTATTCTTCCTTATTACCTGCATGTCGATTTGCTCTTTTCGAAGAGTTTGTTTCAAAGTTTTAAGATCCACCCTTCGAACAAATGGAAGCATAGATGCCATTGCCAGCGTTGCTGGAGAAATAATTCGTTCAGGAATGCAAGGATCCCTATTGTAATATTTGACTCCTTCGATCTAAATGAAGTTAAAACATTTTTGTATTTTCAGTAATATGAAGAAAATTTGTTACATGGTGAAAGCAAAAACACACGCCCCAAATATCTTCAGTGTTTTACCAAGTTAGAATAGCAACTTTACTCACCTAGCATGTTGTAAGAAGCGACTTATGATAACCAACCAATGGCTGTTAGCCTTGTTGGTGGTGCGACTACAAGTATGCACTTCATAATCATGACATGGTTCAAACTGGGCAGTCGCTAGTTTCCAGCCCCATTACAGTAGGGTGTGCCATGTAAACCAGGGCAGCCGTTTATGTTGTGTCTTCATCCCAAGGAAGAGGAAGATTAAATCACAAAAACAAATTGTGAATACCGTTGTTTATTACCAAAAGAAGATAGGCTATACAATAGATGAAAAAAAGCTAAAAATCTAAATCATTGACATGATCAACTACAATTGCCCAAGCGAAATCTTTTTAGTGGGTAGTGTTCGTACTTCACTGACCCAAACTAAGCTAATGACGCTGCTTAAGTACTTATTCAACATGTTGCAAGGATGATCTTTTGAAAACCATCCTTAGTCGGCCTAGTAGGTGGAGGAGTAACTAGCCAGTAAGTCTATATTCTAAATGAATTGTCAATTTTCCACAGCCTAACCTTTATAAGGTTTGCGATAAAAACCTAAATAACAGTTTCGTGTCGTGCCTACTTCCCAAAGAAGGAAGGTAGACACAACATGCTTGTAGTGCTAAAACGAAGATGGCGCAATAAATCAAGCAAACGCAAAAAACGTTTAATTATTTTGACAAAAAAACCACGTGACAAAAAAAACATTTTGACAAAAAATCGGAAAAATAGAACGCAACAAATACAAAAATATTCCAATAATAAGTAACCTATACCAGAAGTTGTTTGCTTGTCAAGTATATAACTCGCGTGCATCCACGTAATTTTTGAAAATATACCAGAGGGATAAACAATTAAATGTGTTGTTAAGACTGTCAAAAAGCCAGCATCAATTTTGATGAAAAACCTGGATATTCTTTTTAAAACTTCAGCACTATATATACTTTCTGATGATAACCATTGCCTTACTACTTCTTGGAACCAAAACACAATCTGACACGGAACATCTAGGCTCATACTTAAAACTCATTTAAGCACTTATCACTAAGTTATACCGGCTGGGTTAGGAAAAGCTCAAATCAATTACGAAGCAGCCTTAAATATATTACATGTGGCTGATAGCCTCAACGCCAACAAGCCGGGCTGTTAATATTCGGTGGTCAAAAGCCATCTCTTACAGCATGGTAGGTGAACAGCTTAAAACTTGATTAAAATCATGTAATTACAAGACTCTCTGCATCAAAGATCTGAATGATAAAATATGTTGCCACTTACAATAAGGTTAAAAAGTGATTGAGCAACATTAGGATTTAGATTTGGAAGCAGACTTGAAAGGTTTCGAAGAATCCAAAAAGCTTTGAAACGGTCGAGCTTACTGAGGAGTTTTTCAGCAATACTTCGGATGAATAGATTTACATCTTCGTTCAAACAAGAAGTTACAACCACGGCAGCTACGCTTCTAACTGTAATAAGCAGAAATTAATGTAAAAGGCAGCTAATCATTTCAAAGTTAGCACACTTGTTTGTCTGCAAAAGCTTCGAGTAGAGTCACAACGTTATGTATTGAGGTCCTTAAAAAGCCCATCAAAATGAGCTGCTTCCACGCGCCGCCAGTATTAAAAGTAATAGCAAAAGCGATAATTGCGAAGACTACAAAATATGTCTGTTCTTCAATAATCGAATCTCATGTGTCATTATGATCATTGTTTTAAAGTTGATCTTCAATCTTATCGCTTTGTTCCATTGCAATAAAATGAAGAACTAAAAACGCTGTTTCAATCTTGCTAATGAAGTAAGCAACGCCTTCATTACTCCTCGTTTATCTTACCTCGTGGTTGATTTTTATACCTAAGAGAAATGATTGTAATGACCACATATTTAACATCTGATAAACATTTTCAGTATAATTAATTTATGTTCTACTTGGCACACCTGATTGACCGTTTAGAGTTGTTGCAGCATCTTCAAGCAATCGGAAAACAGTGAGAATGCAATCACCAATGGAGGGAGGAAAAACTGACGAATTCGGTCTCGGTACGCTTTCAAGATTTTCTAAAACGCATGAAATTTAATGATACAACTTTGGCAGAGAGGTAAAGCATTTTAAAATCCACACTGTTGTTAAAGCAAGCAACTTTAATAAATTAAAAGTCATTTTAATTCGTTAAACATCTTAAAATTCGAACGTTTTCGACTTTCATGAAGCCCTTTTCAAGAATTAAATCGGTAAATGTGACGTAATAAATTAAAATAATCAACGATAATTTCAAATAATACACATTATGAAGATATAGTACTTTTAATGGCTGTACTTCTAACGGCTGTAATGATAATTTCAAATAATACACATTATAAAGATGTAGTACTTCTAACGGCTGTACAGCTAACACCGTTAACGATTTTACTTCTTAGATTGAGTTACAAAAGACTAGTACAGCCGTTAGAAGTAGCTGTAGCCATTAAAAGTATCTGTACAGCCTTTAAAAGTACTATATCTTCATAATGTGTACTATTTGAAATTATCGTTGATTATTTTAATTTATTACGTCACATTTACCGATATTAATTCTTGAAAAGGGCTTCATGAAAGTCGAAAACGTTCGAATTTTAAGATGTTTAACGAATTAAAATGACTTTTAATTTATTAAAGTTGCTTGCTTTAACAACAGCATGAAATTTAATTATGCATATTATGCACTACATAATTCTTGTTAAAATTTTTTGAATATTCTTTTTTAAGTATTACACATTTTAAGTAGAAATTTTTTTAATATTTTTAAAATCAAACACGACAAAATTATGTCCAAATCAATATAGTTTGTTGTGTGACATCACGGGCTAACACCGCTAACGATTTTACTTCTTAGATTGAGTTACAAAAGACTAGTTCATAATGTCGGCCGACAATAAATAAGACAAGATTTGTTTACAAATGCTCCGAAAATCCAATTTTAGCAAAAATCCATCGAAAATTAAGATATACAGTATAGCTAAATCAAGTAAAAGTAGAGCAAATTTTTTTACTGTAAAACAGATGAAAAATGATATTCTCGTAACTAGATAGCTGGAAAAGACATTGATATACCGTAATCAACTTGCTACTTAAAAGGCAAGAGTTAAGTTAAATAACATACAGGACATGAAAAAGAATTTCTTCAAGCTAAACCATTTTACGGTCATCGGTTGAGATTTTTTCAAATTTTAGTAAGTATAGCACCGCTGTCATCAATAATTTTAATTATAGCTAATCATTAGCTACAAAAAATGGGTTGATTTGATGTATGACAATGCGGTGAGTTTTTTGTTAAACGTTACAATCAGGCTAAAACAATTGTTGAAGTAGCCTATAGGTAATTTTTATGAAAATTTTTAAAAAGTTTTCACCAATTTGGTGCTAATCAGGTTTAGTTATAAAAAAAATAGGCTACTTTTTCCAACACTTATTTCGCATTTTTCTCAAGAATGGTTTCATTCTTACGGTTGTCAACATGTGACGATCTCAAAATGTGAACGATACTGGCTCGTGCAGGACGACCCGATTCCCGTTTGAAATCCTGACAAGATTGACTTGAAGCAGCACTGATAGGTCGAGATGAATATCGTCTCATATCATTGAAGCATTCTACCGAAAAATATAGAGCATTATTTATAATTGCATAGATAAAAGTCGGTATGACGAAAGATAATGTCACCTTGAAAGCATCTAGACAATATTTATTTTACAATTCTTAATTTTGCAGCATAGTATTCAAATGCTTGACCAGCTAATGCTAAAGACTTGCTGATCATAAACCAAATAAAATGGTAAAATGATTTCAGTACCCATGCAAAAGACATGTACACTAAATATCAAAACTCAAAATAACTACAGGATATTGAGACATATTGACTATTGCTTATTCTAAAACTATTATTCATTTCATTCATAAAAAGTCATTGAGTCATCTGAATAAAATAGAAAATCGCTTTAGCCTAAAATTAAAGTGTCTGGGTATGCTTGGAGTTTTACATATGGGTACAGATTTTTTAACAAGCGTGAAATAATATTGTTCAACCTGTTAAGATGCGAACCTCAGACATGTAAGTGCGTGTCATTACCTTTTTTCTCTTTAGAATCAGGGCACGCCATAAAGCGACCGTATGCCGATCCACTCGGCAAAACTACTGAGATCAGATGAGAGAAAGACGGCAGACAACTGCAAACCATTCACTAATACAAATTGCAATTTTCAAGTGACAGTATGCCAGATCATCGTGCATTCGCACGGAATCTGAGTACAATAATCGGCGTGGGTTGGTGGTCGAGTGGTTAAGGCGGTATTCCCGGTTAGAGCGTCCCGTCAGCGGAAGCCTGGGTTGACTCCTCATGATAGCTGGTGTGAATCGAAGGTTCGAATTTCATTTGAAGTCCTGTTTTTACTGATGCCGCTGTTCCGTGGTGATATATAACAGATTTTCCTTGAGACTAACGTCTCAGTTGAAAGTTTTTAAATGGATCACTCTCCCATCAACCCTTGATATCATACAAATTGGTCATAAATAGCATAACCAGGTTCACAACCAGCCCACATTTTTTGAAAGGCATGCATAAGTTTGTTTTGGGGAAGGGAAAGAATGTACAACAGGTACGATTATTGTATGAAGTACCGGAGCACGCTTCTCCAGAAAAATTTTAGAAATTTAAGACTAAAAAACATGCATTTTTGTGCTTGCTATCCAAAATTAAAAAACATCACTTTTAGGCTAAGGCCTGTATCAAGTTTGTTTAATAATAAACGCAACTATCTGAAGACACCAATGAATTAAGAAACACCCGCATTGAGGCAGGAAAAAGCAAGAAGTAATATTTGTAAACGTACTGTATATTGCGATCAAATTGAAAAGCGAATAAAACAACCGACCAGCGCGCATCTTCGCAACCAGCAACTATTTTATTTTAAGGGGAGGGTATAGGAACATCCAATCTTCACAAAGACCAAACATTACTTTTAATACCTATCTTTTAGATATGTATTGAGATATTTGTCTTCTATTGGTTTATGATGTGTCCTCATGAAGAGCCGACTTATAATTAACTGATCCCGATTTTGCCTTTACCACATACCGCACATTAAGCACGGTACAATTATACAGATGTATTAAATATTAATGAAAGCGGTCGCTTACAATACTTTTGAAAACTAGAAATTTGGACAAAAACTAATTACCTATCCGGCAAGACATGACAAATATTCCTGAATGTGCCTAACTCGGGCAATGTGTATACAAACCCCTTATCCCAGGGTGTTTTAGTCTCATATTGCAATGCTTGTAGAGTTAACTGTTGATTGAACTACACAACAGATCACCCTGCATGTTTTAAATTTTTCCAATAATTTCTGGGTAGTTAAATGCCCCAAATGCCCTTTTCTGGTTGCGGCCTTAAGTCCAACCAACGACAGGGACATATATAGAAATTCAAATGATGCCAATTTACAGAAAGCTACATTCTGTTGCAAGGATAAAATGATGTTTTATTTCTAAACAAGTTGTGAACTGATCAGTTGCTTATTCAAATTATTGTCGACGTTGCTGTAAAAAAAAGTCAAGTCTCGTTCACCTTTTTCCTTTTTTTATCTAGCTACAAGCCTGATTACATATGTAATAAAATATTGCGATTGGTTGAAATAGTTTAGAGAAAAAGATTCGCTCCGGTATTGACTCCGCTAACAGAGGTGGCTGGACTTATCGAATGTTTTTGCAATTTATGTAAAAAGCATTTGGTCATTACGCTTTTGTTGATGACATCTTTCTCCTCAACTTCAATATTTTTATCTTTTCTTACATCTGTCTTCTCAAATTTCCCTCGATCGCCTTTACCCCCAACCCCTATTATCACTATGCTTTCTCACAATACACACATACTATCGAAATCTATTGCTTTGCTTAGTCTAATTCACAATTTTTTGTAAACTCAGCATAATAATCAATTTTTGGTTATTTCTTTTATCGATTGCTATAACATCTATCACTAATGACATCTTTTCTCTCTCAGTTTTTCTTAAAACCGTCACCTCATTGTCTTTCATGCATCATTTTTCCCTTTCACACAGCATAGCCAACCTCACACAATTTAAATAGATCCTTTTTTCTCAATTTTCAACAAAAGCTTTTTTCAATGAAGTAACTGCTCTCAATCCCAAAATTTTATTCATCAACACTAGTTTTTTGCCGTCACTGCTTCCTCGTCTTCACCACTTGTATTCCATCCGTCTCCAAGATAACAGATATTTTACACCAAATCCATCAGTTAATCATTTGATAACAGTTTATCTGGGTCGTCTATTCTCTTTAGTGTCTTGACGTACCTTTCGCAAACAGACCTGAAGATAACTTCTTGATTTTCCCGCATCTCCCATGTACCTATTTTGAGCACAGCACCAAATATGTCATTATCCTTTGGCCGCACTTGGACTTTGATTTTTGGTATTCTTCCTTTTTAATCACTCTCCACCGCTTTTGTCTTCTCAAAGGCAACCATAATCCTTTTATTCTCAAGCGTCTCTTTCCAAACTTTCTTTCTCAAAGTTTCTATGCTATCACCAAATCATAGCCATACCAAACATTATTTATCAAGCCTTTCCTTGCATACTCTGTAATTGCATCACACACAATTGCGAAAGCCAGCAGACACAATACAGAACTTCGATGTACACCAACTTGCTTTCAAATTTTTCCGATATCTCAGATTCCACTCTAAATTTTGACTTCGCCCCTAGACAATGACTGATCACAGCTCTAAAAATTACTCCTGATTAGGCTTTCTTTCTTAATGTTACTCAATCATCTCTTTCTCAGCCATATCAAAATTCTATTTTGACAACAAAACATGTACACAACTTTCCTTCCTTTCCTCCATGCTTCTAAAGCATTATTGTCGCAACAAACATGGCATGTGTTGTTTCCCTTCCCGATGTAAAAGTAAATCGCAATAGATTCTATTTTCCCAGCACTTCTTCCAAGAACATCGCAATATTTTCTATAGTTTTACATCAATGTGTGTATCATAATTTCTCACATCACTTTTTTCTTGAATTAACACACTCGTTTGCCGCTTATCCGGCATTCCTTTCCATCCAACACACGTTGAAAAAGTTCGATTGTCACATCAATTCCTATTTCTCCATTAGAAAATGTCATCTCTGAACATATTTAGGAGTCCAGCTACCTTTCCTGGTTTTACTGCTTTTACTTTGTTCACCATTACTCACGTGTAGCCTGCGTAATTGTTTCCTCTTCAACTTCAGCTTCAATTATTTGAACTTAACCTTTCTTTTCAAACATGATCTGCTTCATATTGTCTTTCCATATTCTTTTTCTGCTCTTCTGCTAAAAGCTAGCCATCGCTATTTTCCTCTTGTTCATTTTCCTCAATATATATATATATATTTTTAAGTGGACTTTATCAAATTAACAATATCATTTGGTTTTACACCAAATTCTTTTAACTCCATTTTGGATTTCTTCCTCATAGCATACGCATTGACTTTACTTGTTCTATTTTTAATATTCTTACAGCTAGCCCTGTTTCTTCCTGCTCACTCACGCAGAATTTTATAAGCCATATTCTACTATGCTATTGCTTTCCTCCCCTCCTCACTAAACCGTTACGCATCTATGGATTAGCGGTGCCTTTGAAACCCGTTTCTAAAAGCATTCTATACATTTGACACATCAACATTTATCAACTTTCAAGCCCTATCTTAAATTTTTGCTCTCAAATTGTTTTCCGTCAATTTCCAAACCAATTTTCTAACAGTTTTCCCCTTTTTCTCCATTTTCTTTAATCGCTTTTTTTATGCACGCCATCACTAACCGGTGTTTCAATTTCCAAAAAGTTGTTGTCACGTCTCTTAACAATTTTCTCTTGTCTTTCAACACCAAATTAGTATCGGTTTTGCTTCCACCAATACAGTAGCCTATGTTACTTTCCTCTCTTTCCTTGTTTGGAAGCATGTGTTTGCCATGCACTCCCTTTTCTCACAAAACTCTACTGACCTTTTTCTCTCCTATTTCTTTCTCCAATTTCATTTTCTCTTTTCAAGCCTTTTTTCTAAAAAATCAACATTATTACCATCACTTTATTGCTTTTACTTACAATTTTTCATATAGTCTTCTTTCACAAAGATTCCAACTCCTCCTGTTCCATCATTATTTTCAGAGCAAAACAAATTTGTATCTTCTTTTCTTGATACAAAGCAAGCTCCTGGCCACTCTATTTTTTATGCAACACAAAGCATGCATCCACTTTCCTTTTTTTTACATGTTCACACACTTTCGTTCCTACGCCACCGAAACTTTCAATACTTCAACTCCAAACCTTACATTAAGTCAATTGTCTGTTGTAAACCGAAGAATATTCGCATCCCTAGCTTATTTTAAAGCTGCTGGGGACAAAATACAAAAGGTTTTACAATAGAATTATGCATGAAGTAATTTTTTGAAGAAAAGTTCGTTTCTATAGCATGCACTGTTTTATGTTTAATTGCTAGGCAGTTATAAGCAGTAAATATAATTTATCCTTTTGAGTCAACTTAAGATAATATCAAAGACATGAGTCTTTGAATGACAAATGTTTTGAGAGTGGCTGCAAGGATGTTGAAGATGACCAAGGTCAGGATGGCCTTCCACGATAAAGAAAGATAAAAACATTGGCAGAATGAAACTGAAAAACCAAACTTCAGTTTGAAACACCGGCTAGATACCCAAACGTCACCATTTACAAACGCTGGGTGACTGCTTCCCGATTCTATTTCGGGAAGGCACGAATGCAAACGCGATTCGGGACGTAATTACTGGATCATGCTCGCACACTCCGGCTCCAAACCAAAACATCTGGATTGCGCTCCGGTTTGGTTTGACTAATATCAAGTCCTGATAGCTCGTATAACTGCTTTTTACCATCAAAATCACAACCAATTTTCTTTTTCGCTTCGATCACAATCTGCTGAATAACCGGAACATTAGTGAGTGGATAGTTTCTTCTTGCTTCTGCTCTTTCTTCTTCCTCTTGTTGAAGCAGTTGTTTTAATTCTTGTTCTTTCTGATGAGCTCTAAATATAATGTAAAAACCAGATTTTGAGAAATTGCAAACTGGTCAGAAACAACCTCTAAATAACTGTAGAATACCGCGTTACAAAAGAAAACTTATGCTTCTAAAAACAAAACTTTTCATAAGTCACTTGAACATATCTTCCAAGGTTGATAATCTCAATTAAAGTGATTTTAAGTTTAGACATGGCAATCACGTCTATTGCTTGTATTTTTTTGTTATTTGTAGCTAAAACGTCTGGAAGAGCCGCCTTTTGTGTGGTTGAATTCGGGCAGATTTTCAACAGACAATAAGCCATTTTGCCGCTAGTAATCTTTTATCGCTAGCTGAACTGCTCGTTCTTGAGTATGCGCGCTACTAATCAATCGAAAATTAATTGCTAAATAAAATAAGACAGTCTCATACTCGATTTAGAGCTTTAGATATTGAATGGATAAGGCTTTTATTGTCTTGCGCCCACGGCGCTAATGAGATTAAAGGGGTTGGGGGGCAGTTTCTTTCTCACGGCCGCCTTTTCTTTAACATGGATGCCAAACCGGATTATTATTCGCTGCGTTTGAGTGGTGAACTGCTTTTCAAAATTTCGACACAGCCAGGAATTGAACTCGCATCTTACGCTTGCAATGCGAGTGCCTTGATCACCATCCCATTGAGCTCTCTGCCTGCTACTAATGTTTACGTATTCTCTAAACTTTTTAAAAAACGATAATTAATTCATTTTTTGTAAAGACTCTTCTCATTTTTAAGGATATTACAATACTAGTATCAGTTTTTAAGGATATTACAATACTTACAAAGTATCGGTTGTTAGAATTGCTGCACTTTGCGCAGAAGATCCCCTTTGAGCAAGCATTTCATCAATATCTATAATATGAGGAAGCCAAGACGGGTCTGGTAGAGCACTTGATTCTAATCCCAGGGCTGAAAGCGACAATGCAAAGGAAGACAAAGCTGCAGGAAACTGTAAAAAAATACATGTTTGAAGTACCTAGCCAATCAAAAAATTTTGGATGCTGGTAGCATAGGTTGACATACTGTACAACGTAACCGAGACAATGCTTCTAAGTTAGACCTCTCCAGTCAGAGCCGCTTAGAGGCCGAACCAGGGCTGATAACCAATATTTTAGGTCAGAACCAGCGGGCGTAACTTCTTCCGGAGGAGGGGCTTGTTGCACCCATTTTCGAGTTGAACACATTTTTTTAAAAGCCAAATTCTTAAAAGCAAAATTTTAAGCCGTTTTTAGAAAAATTGAAGACTTTTTTAGATAAACTTCTTAAAATTGGACTTTGTGCCATTTTTTGAAAAAGAGACACAATAGCAGACACCTTAAGCCTTTCAATTACATTCGATCTGTGTCTGTAGATTCCCCTGCTAACACGACTGTATAACTAAATTCTCTACGTTCTGCCGATAAGCAAAGAGACAAGATTTAGTTATATTTTGTCACCTGGTAAACAGCTTCATTAAATCTTTTTATATTTACCAATATCGGCTTGTGCGCACCTGAAGTGAAAGGGCTGCAAAGCCTTAATTTCATATCATACTTTGTTGATAATTTGATACATCTCCTACACAAAGTAGCAACTATCGAGGCGGAATCCTAAGCGGGAGACTGGGGTCCGATTCTAGAATCGGTCAAATTAGACACAGTATCGCCAGTGTTCCGCTACCTCTCGACAGCTCCATGACAGTGGCTAGGCGCCAAGCTCCAAGGCGCAAAGCTTCAAGGTTGGGTCACGCTGATATGGACATCCCTAAGTAGACCTACCGCTATTTATATAAAATTTTAAAGAAATACTGTACAATCTCACACGCGAGTCTTCTATGCTGAAGGTAACAACTTTTCGATTCCCACTTACAAATTTGCACAGTAAATTATCAGTTGGCAGAAGACAAAATTACAAAGCATAGCATGAGTTGAGCTTATTTACTGTATAAAAAATTGATTACGCTCTCAAAAGAACCATTTTCAATTTTTTAATCAAATCAATTAATCAAAGCTTATTTAACTTACCACAGATTTTCAAGCAAATAGTAATGATTTAAAAATGGAAACTGACATTAGAGGTTGCGAAAATGACTTCACAATTATCGAGTCAACTGCCACTATCATATTTCAAGTTTAAGCTTAGCATATGCCTTTAGATGCAAATCATCTGACTGGCTGCTCGGCAGAATTCCACATTTGTCTAATCTCTCTGGTTAGTTGCAACTATCTAGGAATAGAATAGAATCGTAATAGAATTGTAATAGGATCGAAAGGCATGCTAAATTACAGTACTTCAAAAAAACCAACCGTAAAACCTGCTTCTTTATTTTCTCTCGCTTGGTTTTCGGCATACTTCCAAACACATTTTCGGTATTTCCAAAGAACACGGATTTTTTGCAATGCTGAAATTCTACGCTTGGGATCTGCATGATCAAGTTCGGCCATAATGCTGTTGTAAACCTCAGAGCGAATCTTTATTGCACACAAAAGAAATAGAGCAGCTGTAAAATATATTTTGAGTAAGTTGTAGCTCTGCTTATAAGTACAGTTTTATCATTAGTACCAACTTCATAATATCTTTGAAATACAGTACACTTAAGAGCTGTTTGTTTTATTTTGAACTAATTGGCTCTGTCGGTGTCGCCCGCAGGGCTCCCGTTAGTAACATCGGGGTTAAGAATATGAATTCAGCAAGCCGAGCCGGCTTTACCCATCGGGCAGTAGTCTGAACAGTACCGAAAGGTCACTGTTGTTTTTTTATATATAAAATTTTCAAGGCGTGGTGCGCGCCTTTTCGTAATCAAATTCAAGGTCTTGGCTATGTCTTAGGTCGATGTGCTTTCTTCATTGCTTACGCGAAGCCAAGGGGGACTTGTGTTACCCTTAGTATGTACGTAGAGAAAATATTTCTGACATTGAAGTATTTCAAAACAAAATAGCAAAAATGTCTTTCATGCGGAGCAATTTCACCAAGGGACGTTATTTTCTGCTAATTTTTCCTCATACTTTCTCAAGCCTTTGTTCGCTACGCATTATGTTGCGTGCTCTTTTTTCCTTGCTTATGTGCTCCCAGGAAAATTAAGAGATCTTTCTTTTCCCCAAATTTTTAGGTTTGACCCGGTAGCTCTATAAAGTTATTGTGAAGGAAAAAAGAAAAAATGTTTCTTCTAAGTATGGTGCGAATTCACCCCGGAAGGACATGCCATTACTCGTGCCGAGTAAAAACTATCAATTAAGGCAGATGCGCCGGCTCCATCGTACAAACGTTTGTGTGAGCAGCAACGAAAAGTTTTCATAAATAGAAGCCATAGTTCCGGTACACGTAATGGCGGTAATACTCTCAAAAAAAAGAATGATGTCATAAACTATAATTTATACTGTTTAAAAAGTGTAAAGGGGGGGGGGGGGAAGGACAAAGCACAGTCAAAAATGATGGCGGCGGCCAAATGGTGGTAAGTTTTTACAATTAAAAAAATGAGTTATTTATTGTTAGGCCTATTTTACGATTCGTTGCGCCCCATTCTGCATCTGTATGTGTGATAAGAAGTTGTTTGCCTGCGCTGCTTGCTTTAATTCCGCCATAGCGAGAAAAGAGGCCGTGCCTTTTTCCAAAGTCATTCACTCTATTCTGCTAGGTGCTTATTAAGCTACTTTCAAGAAGAAAAGCTCGATCTAAATCCATTTTTACAAATTGATAGAAAGATGGTGCTATTTTAATCTTTTCTTAAACTTGGGATTCATCACATTTAACTTTGCCGCCAATCCCAAGCTCTCTATTTTAAATGAAGATGGATTTACGTACCTGTACAAAGAGTCCATCATCACAAATATCAGTGATTGACTTTACTATTTGTGTTTGTAATAAAAATGACAGTGAATAATTTTTCTGCCAGCTGGTATTCTCACGATATAGTGGTAAGCCTTGTAATGTTTTTAAGATTGTGAAGTAATAGTGCTTTTTGAAAGCATTCAAGACAGAAGAAAAAAGCAAGCTTAAAAATACTTCAATAGATAATCGCTTGATGCATCTTCATACAGCGTAAGATGTTGGAGAATTACTTTTAGCGGAAGCAAATCATTAATATATTCCGAAAATGCTTTCATCTGCGTTTCTATGATCAGCATTGTTTTAGAAAATAAAGAATACAAATTTAAGAATCAACGTTTGATTAAGACTTGATCTTCGTTCCTATAAACACGAAATTTTTTGAAGTTGGTAAGTTGAGTGCTGGCTTGCGTTTAAGCTAAAATTCGTTTTTCTCAATCATAAAGTGCAATTTTTAAAAACGCATCGTCAATTGTGACGTTCTCAACCTTGTTGTGACCCTCGCCGTGGTATGGTAATAAAAGATTCCAAGTTTAGAGGTTGTATGTCCAGTAGTTTTGGAAAAGTCAAGCTCAAAAACGCGAGCAACATAAAATTGCTTGTTGAGTTGCCAACAATATTTAAATCTCAAAAAACTGCTTTGGGAATTACGTTGTTGATATCTTCTAAAAAAGCCATCAACCACGCTTCTACGGTCAGTAGCCTATCTTTTAAGAAATTAATGAAAACCAATCTTACAATAAATTGGCAATTATGACGTCATGATAAGTGTAAACTAGTGAAGTTTATTGCAGTTGGCAAGTAAGTGATGGCTATTATTTAAGCTCAAAATGTTTTTTCTACGTCAAAACATACGAGCTTTGAAAAATTATCTTTGATTGTGACGTAATCATGGCGTCATCAAATCCCTTATAACACTCATCCCGGAGTTATGGTCAATCATACAAAGTTTTATGTTGGTACACCCAGTAGTTTCGAAGGAGTGGAAGCGTACGTACGTACAAAGCAAAAATTTGTTGTTTAGTATAGGTGTGACGTTATCATGATTTCGTCTACCCCTCATTAAAGTCGCCTCGGAGTGGCGATAAATCGTGCCAGTTTGATGTTGCACAGCCAGTAGTTCGGATTAGTAAGCAAAACCAAACACCGAAAAAATTTTTGCTTTATAGTATGGACAAATAGGTCTTCTTATCAAAAAGTAAAATAAAAATGGTACAACACAATTACTCGCTTATTGATGCAACATGAAACGCGTTTGCATATGTTTCAAGCTGTTTTCAGTAGTGTATCACAATGTACACAGCAATACTGATCACCTGCTGCTTCCACGAGCAGTTTATTGCTATCCAAGAGAATTTCCCAGCATAAAGCATGCAAATCAGTCAGCATATCAAACGAAATCGATGTAACCGCTTTCAACAACGTTAGTAGAGGTGCTCTTGATAAACAACGATTGTGCACTTTCACATACCTTAAGCAAAATGTAAAAGAAAATTAAACTTTGCTAATAAGTAGTCCACTTTTGAAACGCAACAAAAAAGAAAAAGAATAGTTCAGAAACGGGAGCAGTGGAAAACCAGTTAAAAAAACGCATCAAAACTATACAGCAAGTTTTCCTGCTACAATAGGTTGTCATGCTTACTGCATAAGCTCCATTGGAGTGGCATGATCCAAATTTTTGTTAAAAAGTTTGTCTTCGTTCTAGAAAACAACATAATTTAAAACTGCTGAAGATATTACAATGTGGCAATCAAACGTTTCGGAATCCGTCTTAGTGCATTGTGAACTGAAACAGAAAGACATTTTACCTATAAACTTTTTAAACACACATATTTTTTATCGCCAGCTATATGGCTTAGCTTTCGCCAATTTTTTTTCTAGCTCCATTCTCACTTTATGTGTGAATCTTAGCCTTCCATTTTGCTCGATCTAGGGCGTCATCCTCCTGCAACTTCCATACTGCCTATCATGCAATCACTCCATCGCCTTTGTGGTCTTCCTCTCTATATTTCACACCCAGTTGTTGGACCATTTTACCCATCTTTTCCTTATTCCTTCTGCACATATCTCCCTTTTGTCTCGGTCATAGTATCTCTTAATTTACCCCGAACACTTTTTATTGTTCATCGTCTTTCTTACTACTTCATGTCTCATCTCTTCGATTGGCGTTGCTGCGAAGGAAAAACAAGCAACTACAATTGCGCCACTTCTACAATTTGTTAATTCTTTGCCAGCCGAACTGTTTTGGTTGCTTTCAAAAGAAACTGATTTAAGCAAAAGCTTAGCCATACAAATGGGGATCGAAATGGAGTAACCGTAGTCTAATAGAAACAGTACTTTGTTATATTGCTTTAGCACTTTGTATAAAGTTTCCACGATTCGATTGCAAGACCGTGTTATTCGTTTGTGGCAAAATGGATGACAAAACGTTAAATGGTCGCATACAAAGTTTTGCTGATTTGCAAGTTGTATCATCGACTGAAAAAAGAATCTCGTGTAAATAGAATAACAAAGGAAAAATCAACCTGATTAACCAGTTGGAACTCTATATTCTCGTTGAAACGATTTCGGCTTTTATGTTAAAAGATAGAGGAGACATTGGGGAGCATGCACACTGCACGAGTGAAATACTCTCCTGAACTACAACAATTTTAGCCCGTGTCAATTAGACTACAATCAGTTATGTAGTTATCATTAGTCAGCATTGTTAAAAACCCACTTCAAGTTGGATTTAAATTAACAATGTGGACCAGATACTTAGAGTGAGAGTACTAGCTCATTGAAGATTTTGGAAGAAAGGCAAGGAAGCCCCGGCGGATTTGCAGTTTGGTTGAGGGGTGATGATCTTTTCTTGGGGATCATCTTGCAGCAGGAGTCCTTTCTTCTTTTTTGTTGAGTAACGTTAAAACACATCAACCCCCTTCAAAATATGCTTCTGAGTGTCAAACCAAGTTTTCGGTAATAAGACGCTCGAACCCAGAATATCGTATTGGTCTGGAAGCCAATTAGCCAAGCACACTGATAAGATTGTGTTTGGATTTTGAGTGAGCTCCCATGCGTCTCCAATAGCTCAAACAAATCTTAACGTTATAGGCCTACACGATTAGCATAATGGTTAATATTTACAAAGCCACGGAAATAAGTTAAGTTCACAGAACAGCAATACTGACTTAGTTACTAAAGATTAGTTTCTAGCATCGATGACGCAGATAGATGCCAATGGAGCAAGCAACCAAGGGGATCTGAAACTAGGAAACATGCTTTCTAAACCCTACGTTTTTATTTGTGCTTGATTAGACAATTGCACTATTTTTTTAGCTCAAAGGAGGGTGACACATGCAGTATTTATGGTGTAGTGACCTCTTAGAAAGTTGACTTCAAGTACAATTAGAATTTCGTGAACCAGTCTCAAACGGATTATTGACCTATTTTCAAGCAATCTGTATATTTTGCTAAATAAACAAAATTCCAAGCTCGTGGCCCAGAAACTCACATTCAAAGTGAAATCATAAACAGGCTGAATATATTTTTTCCAGCTCTGTGCTTTAGTTACTTTACCGATAAAATAACTTACTTTGAGCCATGGGATGTCTTTGCATTTAAATGATGGATCCAATACTTGAGATGAACCAAACATAAAAGCTGATGAATTTCCAAAACACACGTTGGGAGACAAAATTGCATCACTGCCATCTTTAACGTATTCAGAAGTAGCTGATGCTGCACCAAGGGAAAAAGTGCTCCCATAAGTCAAATCCACACATGAACCACAAGCAAAACCTTCTCCAGCGACCAAAGAAGTGCCGGTTGGAACAGCCAGCGTATTATTGCTCATGCTTGACTTTTTGCTCGAATTTTGAGTTTTTAAAGTTGGCAACTTGTTGTCTTCGCAAGCATTGGTAGCACTACTTGCTCGACGACTCGGCACTGACAATTTAATTTGATCTTTCTGTTTTTCTGGAAAAAGTTGAAATTAAAAGAATTTCTATTTTTAAGCTCTATTTGGAAAAACTTTGTCTAAGATGACGTCACGCATGCAAAGCGCGCCTTTCAAGCGTATTTGAATAACTTGGACAACAGCGTTTCTTCTTGCGCTTCTTTTTCTTAATAACCAACTGAAGTGCGTTGAAATTTAAGTTAACCTGTAATTTGTTAAGTAGCAATAGAATGCTTTGTTTTACGGTATATAAAAGCTAATTCTGCGCCTTCGTGTCAAAGTGACCTAAGCGACATTTTTATCATTTTTTTATTAATATTCTTTTATGGTAGTACATAATCCTAGCTATCTTCCTGAGAACCTCATTCTCTCTCGTGACTTACTAAAAGATGTTAACCTCATAATGAAATCTGTCCAACAAAATAACTGTTTTGTTTCAATATTTAAATGATAGAAAGTTTTCATCGCCTGCTGCAAAAATTATTTTGTCGCTTAGGTCATTTTGACACGAAGGCGCACAATTTATTTAATGATACTTTAAATTAAATATAATACATGGTGTCCCAAAAAATGTACTCGCTCTTTGGCTGAAGAGTACTCATGTATTTTTTCTTTCAGGTGAAACTTTTCTAGCATGCCATTACATTTTTTTTAAATTAACGTTCTCTTTTGTCTTTAACTCATTAGACTTGTATCTATGTCAATAAACACCTACAAAAAAACAAAATACATAAGATCTGTTTATTCAAAGAGTGAGTACATAGTTCAGTCAAAGAGTCACCGAGTCAGTGTATTATCACTAGGGCCCGCTAAAGTCAATAAAGTCAAAATTTTTTCACGACCTTGTTACATGATCAAACGTCTACTAACGTTCGTTTCAGGTGTTCAGGGGTCTGTTTTGTTAGATTTTATAAGTCAAAATAAAGTCAAAATTTTGCATAAAGTCAAAACTTGTCAAAATTGTCTTCATCAAACATTCTCTTATAAAAGCGAACTAATTTGTATATTTTTTTTGAATTTTTGAGCTGCTATTGAATTTTTATGCGCAGTTTTATTTGATTTTAAACTTCTCAAATAGTCGCAATGGTAAAAATGCGTGCAGTAATTGAGAAGGAAATAGCACTTATTATGCATCAAATTGTCATTGTTGATGCATAAACACATAATTGTTAGGCAATTAATCTATTCCTATAAAACCTTTGCGCTCTTTACACGTGTTCTTTTTAAGTCGTAGCTTGCAAAGCAAAGAATGCCTAAACAAGCCAAATCTTCTACAGCGAAAGTTAGGCAAATTTGCCAGGAATATCCGGATGAGTTTTCGGCAACTCCTGCCCGCGACTTGTGATGCAGCCTTTGCGACGTGTTAGTCAAATGCGACAAAAAGTTTTTTGTGGAAAGCCACCGAAAAAGTAAGCAACACCAAAGAAAATTGGAGACGAAGAGCAAATCCCAAAGTAAGCAAACCTTTTTACAACTCGATCAAGTAAACTTCAAGGAACAGATTGTCCCTTCATTCTTAGCTGCAGATATCCCACTTCATAAACTGAACCATCCTTCTTTAAAGTCTCTGTTTGCTACAATGGGAAAAGTATTGCCTTCGGAGACTGCAGCCCGGGCATGTGTTGCTAAATTAGCATCCCAAAAAGAAGAACAAATTCAAGAATTACTTCGTGACAAAAAATTTTTTTTAATTGTGGATGAAGCAGAGATTGCTAAACAAAAGTATATTAGTGTGCTTGTGGGCAGCTTAGATGCCCCGAATCAGACATTCCTCGTTGATTGCCATCCACTTGACAGCGGTAGCAATGTTAATAGCAGTATTATTCTGCACACTGTGGATGACATATTGCGACAACTTGAAATAAAACGCGAGAATTTGTCATTGTTCTTGACTGATGCTGCTCGGTAGATGTCTTTGGCTGGAAAGACATTAAAGGAATTATACCCTTCCTTGATGCATGTCACCTGCGTTGAGCACTTACTACATAACTGCGCTATGTGTGTGCGTGCTCATTTTCAAAATATTGATGAAATAATAGCAACGATCAAGGCAGCAGCAATCAAGATCGCAAGAAAGATTTTCATGATGCTGGTCTGCCATCTCCTCCTGACCCTGTAATTACAAGATGGCAACTTGGCTTAGAGCTGCCTTATATTACAGTAAGAACCTTCCAGCTGTTCGTACCATTGTCAACAATTGGACAAGTGCAGGCCTCTTGGTCAGCAGAGCAAAAGATGCTATCAATGTGGAAGATTTGGTGCCGGACTTGATTAAAATAAATCAATACCGGACTCTAGCAGCCAACGTAGAGTTCTTAGAAGGAAGTGCCTGCACGATAACCGAAGCATACAAACTGCTGAAGAATATGCAATTCGATGATGATCCGTGCGCAATTAAAAATCACATTAAAAAATGACTATCCAACTCTGATTTAGAAACAATAATAAACTGTACCAACTTGACAATTGACCCAACAAGCTACGCACTATTGCAAAAAGCCCAGCCAACCTCTGCTGCTGTTGAGAGGTCGTTTTCTATGCTCAGTAAATTACTGAGAAAAGACAGAAAGTTTGATGTTAAGAACGTAAAAAAATATATGATGCTGTATTACAATAAAAAGTACTGGTAATCATACTGTGTGACTTTTGTTAAAAACATCATAGGCAGACTGTTAATGTACAGTACAGTTGTGATAACAACGCATTTTTTGTATTACACGCTAATTGATACCGATACACACAATGGCTCGTTATCCTAGGTTTTGACGTGATGCATCGCTTTGTTGCATTAGCTTCAAGACTGAGTGATTGAGAAAATGTTTAAAGTAGGCTACCTTCTTCTTTAAAAACTTATGTAAATTGCGGATTATAAAACATTTTTAATCAAAAAAGTGCAACAAGTCATAAATAATAGGCGAAAGCGGTTAGGTCAAAATGAAGTCAAAATATTGCTAAAATAAAGTCAAAAATATCAAAAAAATGGCCCTAATTATCACATACAAAAAATAGTAGTAATAATCTACTTTTTTGTAAGTTATTTAATTTTGATTAATTCAATTAACATAAGTTGTGATATATCTGATCCTCTGAATTGTTTACAGATATTTTCTGTGAACATCTGAACCAAAAAAGTAATAAAAAATATGAAGCAGATGTCGAAGCGTTGCAATAAGCGGTGAAAAATCAATGGCGCCACTATCGTTGAGTCTGGGTCACCCAGTACCCATTTGAGGAGCGTCACATCACAATTTTTTATTTAATCACTTTGCAGCAGCTGGGAGTTAAATATTACTCTCTTCAATAAAGTAAATACTCTTTTTTAGAGACAAGTTGCCAAATTGTTACTCTAACTCAGTGACGTGGGCATGGGGAGAGTTGGGATTCAATCTCACTCCTCAAAAATTGATGGTATGCAATTTTTTAACTTAATATTGATATTATCGTTTTTGAAATTTTTCTAGAATCACTTTGTCACAATCTCTACCCTGGCGAAGCAACTGTATGCACCAGCCACGACATATTTTCCCAACTGTCAGAGTGAGAGATGCTTTGCTAATATTTCATGTGGGTCCCTTGTAATAATTGCTTAACTTGGCAGTATTTGGTCTGATACTCCTTGCCGCTGTTATACGTTTCCCATCTGATGGTGATTTTACATCACGTAACTTGTATCATCTGTAGCAATTTGGTTAGATTTTGTATCATCTGTAGCAATTTGGTTAGATTTTTATCATCTGCAGCAATTTGGTTAGATTTTGTATCATCTGTAGCAACTGGGTTTCCATTCCGTCCTCGTTGATTACGTGAAGTAAACAGGAGTTTGACAATGAGCTTGTAAAGAAAATCCACATTTGTCACGCTATGCTGGCTGATTTTCTGTTTGCTTTGACTTTTTTCACCTTATATTTCTCACCATTAACATGAGCTGCCTATTTACTTTTGGTTAATTTTCCTGTCTTGCTTTCATAAAATTTCGTATACATTTACGCACCTTTCTAAAAACAACATTTACGGTAAGGCGAAAAAAATCTATGCTAGCATTATCCTAAAACTTGCTCTAGAAAGCACAAAAATGGTTATGTTTGGGTATCATTTTTCAAAATTTTAGAGGGAGAGGTGCATGCTCACTGACCTATAGAACCATAGTGCCCTCGACGCTCTTAACTTGAGAAACCACCTTCCTCCTATGGCAAATTTCCGCTTATGCCGCTGCTCTAACAACTAGTATCACCCGGGAAAGAGCACCTTTTCATTAATGAAGTGACAAGAGAAGAATTGTTACCGATCGACACAAAATAAATGCAACCTCTGGTGAAATTGGCAATGCTAGCATCACTGGTTTTAAATGTTATAGCAATCTAAAAAAATAGCTGCGAGATTTACCATTAAAAAACGACAGATTTGTCTGTGGAGAATCATTTGGGATGTTGAGAGAGGTAGGCAGTAAGGTTTCTGTTGAATGATGAAACTTAATTGTTTTTTTGCTCTGCGTTTCTTCACACTTGGTTGGAAGAGAAACTGATGTAGGGCCATCGCGTTTGAGACCTAAGACAAAAGCCATAATCTCTATGAATGCGGCAATAAAAGGCAATCGGAATCTGGTTAGGCTATTGTAACAATATGCATGCAGTTATGCCAAATACTTAAGCTGTAAGCTATAAACGCACAAAGGTAGAAGACAGCACATGCGTGAAATCACTTAACTAACTAGGTGTGCTTACTGTACACTTTAAAACTATCAAACTAGCTTAGAACAGATAAGCTATTTTATGACAAATTAATGGCAAAATACAAGCACATTTTTTGATACAGTTTGAGACGTTGATTTAGATCAAAGTTGAGAAAAGTCAGCCAACTATACCGACCTTGATCTGTGCCAATGAAGGATTCTTTTGCGCGTAATAAATCATGATGTGAATCTTTCAAGAACGCTGTTATTTGAAAGAGAAGGTCAGAAGCTGCCATTAGCAACGGAATAGAATGTTCTTTACCAGAAGCGTTCACTTGCACTATACAAAACAAAATGTGTCGTGCAATCTGGATTGAATGCAATGAGTATTTTAGTTGTCAATAGTTTATTTTAGTTGTCTAATAAATGAAATTAACTGAAATAGCTTAGAAAATAATATAAACTTTGTATTATTTTCTAACTCGACACCCTTTCCATACAAAAGAACACCGTCTCCAATTTAAAAGCATCTCACGCAGAAGCAATTCATTGTGCACTAACTAGTCATACTTGAAATAAAACATTGCATCAGCGTATAAAAACAAAAAGTTAAATTTTCAATGCTGTAGTAAAAGGTACTGTAACTTTGCTATTTTTAACAAAAGGGTTATCTTAGATTTTTGCAGACATAAAAAGTTTTTTGAAGGGGCAATGGGCATGACTTCAATGCGAAAATTTGAGCAAGACATATCCCCCACTGTGGTCAACGAACTATGCCGAAGCCCAATTTTTGAGAGTTTGCAGCGCGGACCTGACTTTCAGTTTAATGTCGTGTTTGACTCCAAGGAATTTCAAGAAATGAAGACACAGCGTTACATCATTCAATCAACCATTAATCATTAAATCCTTCAACCCTAAGAAAAGGACAGGTAAACAACAAGCATTATGCAAAAATTTATAATAAAAATCAATAAACGTACTATCTTTCAAGAAATTTTCATTTTGGTCATCACTGCAATTTTGCATCTTTTCCTCTTGATTTGTTGCACCTCCAAGTACTTTACATGGATCGTTATTCATCGAAATAACTTTCTCCAGATTCTTGTTAAGTTCCTATAAAACAACAACTATAAACAAAAAAAATAAAACAAAAACTATGACTATAAAGCCCTTAACTACGAATCGAATTTGAATGACAGCTTTTCTTGATTGACTGACAGACTGACTTAAAAGATTTTAATTAACAAAATAAAGTACTGGTAATACTTGGACACGACGCAATTGATAGAGAAAACAAAAGTATACAAATTTCGTGTGTAAATTTTTGTATTCTAGATGATCAATCAATTGATCTGTCTCATCAGCAAAATAAGGGACTGATTGCGGGTGTAGGATGGCAAGATACTGAGACTGAAAAAACACAGATTCATCATCTCGTTATTTCTATTTGATTAATTAACTGATTTTGCGTACAATGCAAGATTCTGTAGTTAACTTACCAAACCCCATCTTTGAAACTGAATTTTCGCTGCCAAGTACAATTCTTTTGTGCCATTGTGCAGCAAATGTCTTTGCGACGAATTGATCCAACTTGGCCATTTTCCATTGGTGCAACGATGGACGAATTGAGCGCATTGAACCAGAACAGCAAAGCGACAAATTACTGGAGAGCTCTATGGCAATTAAAAATTAATCATAAAACATAACCTGAAAAACAAATCAGCACAAAATGCTGATCGATAAAATGTTATGTTGCAATTCAACAACTTTAATCGCGTTTCACCGAGTTACATCTGAAATAGCATGCCTGACGTTGCTTACTCAGACGTAAGAGATGATTATATTGGGTACCGAAAACTAACAATCCGTTTTGTTAGCAGAGGAGTTATCAGTCGTATTTCTGGCCCAAAATGGTTATCGCTTTTTTCTAACTTCATTGACTTCTTTTCACTTGTTTGACTAAGTTTGGAAAGGAAGACTAGTATGTTCCTTTTCCATCATGACTTTATCCTAAGAATGAGGAGGCTGTGTCAATAATAAAGATCGATGGGAAAGTGATCCATCTAGAACCATCTATTATTCTCTACATAGTAGTGACGTGTAACTGATTTTCCTTGAGGCTAACATTTCGATCGAGGATTTGATATCAGTTCTAGATGGATCACTTTCCTAACGACCCTTGCTATCAAGGTAGAGGAGGTTAAACTTTACGCTCAGAAAAGCAACTGACCATAAAAATGTTAAATGAGAGTAACGAGTATTGAAACTCACCATAACTGTAATTGATCCTAGTATTGATGCGTCTGGGACAGTTCCTGGCGGACAAGCTTCCATGAGGAATTGAAGAATTTCAATTCCTCTGTACAAATCTTCAGGTTCAACTTCGAAATCCGTATTCGTCTGCACACTCAGCCGTTCTATCATTTTATGAAAGAATATGAAGTTCCATAAATAAGAATTTTGATTTCCAGTTTTATGTCTTAAGGTAATCGATGTTTTGACAAAAAATAATAGGCTGTCATTTTATAGGTAAATCGTTTTAAAACATTATCAAAACGACTCAATTATATTAAGTATTTTGGTAGGAGTTCTACTTCAAGTAGCTGAATTAGCACTACTAATAGCGAGCTTGAATGCCCCCCGAGTAATTAATGGTGACGTCGATATACAACTTTCAGCAAATGACTATAGCTCAACAAAATGGTATGAATGTGGGTTCGAGTATTTCTCAAGCATTGTTAATAACATGTTGGTAGCTGTAAGATCAGATAAAGTAAATCCAATTGTTTATTCTCTTGATGCAGTATTGTGATATGGATTTGCCAAGCAATTTAAAAAGAAAAAAGGTGTTAGCCAACTTAATCATCAATTCAAGTGTAGTCTGTGGTGGAACAAATTTAAGTTCATTGAATTCTTGTGATTGAGTCACAGCTGCAACATCTTATGAGAAAACCTAGCATTATTAAACAAAGTATAAAAGTATCCACGTATCACAAACATACTGAGTGGTGATGCAACGCCGAAATTTGGTTCAACCTCTTTGGACTTCTTTGATTTAGGAGACTTGTTTATTCCGATATAGCCTTTCTGCAAAAGTAGGCTCTACCGTAACCAACTAAAATAAAATTGATCCCTTTCAACCATTTGTATGTTTTTAATCAAAATTGAAGTGTGATTTACAATAATAAGGTAAAATATTGCGCGATTTCATTTGTGAGAATCAGAAATATAGATTGGGGTTTCAGCCACACCCAATTTCATTTCAAATAGCGTGAGGTTATAAAATCTAAAAATTCAACAATTAATTTTCTAGATCCAGTTGCTGCGAGTCTAAAATATTTCTAATCCCTGAGTATATGGCCATAAAAGTAAATAATTTAATTCAGATTTAACACTCTTTTTAAATAAATCATATAAACCGTTTTTTTCAACAGCTTTTCCAAAACCGATTGGGTTCTATTTCTAGTGCGATTGTTTCTCCCGTCCTCGTCGTCTTCACTTTCGTCAGAGTAATACCTGTGGAAACAGCAATGCAAGGTCGTGCATAAAGGACGCAGGAAAAGCTGTGAATTCGCAAAAACTTTGGCAAGTGAAGACGCTTTCTAAAGGCTGTTGGCCTGAAGAAGCGATTTTTTTGCAGAATTATAAATAAAATAAGGGCTTAAATCAAAACTACTCATGCAAAAAATTTCAAGTTATGTGGTAAGTATTTTTATTTTCCCAACTTTGCTATTGGTTTAAGTTAAGTTTTTACGTGCTTTGTATGCACGAAAAGTAAAAATGCAATCGTCGACCAGCAGCTTGATCTAATAAAAGCGGCTGCAAAACGAAAATAATTTTTCTAAATATTTAGTTAAAGTTCTTTCTTACGTAGCCTGATTAACAATTTCCAAAAACGACCGTCCTCCATTTAAGAGAGTTCTCCTTGCAATAGCTCCTTTGTTTTTTGGCGGATAACTCAATCCTTGTTTTTTTCGATCAGCTCTTTTTCTAAAGTTAAGTGGACTGAATTCTAAATCCACAGCTCCCCGTCTGAAATCATTCACAATAAACAAATGTAGCGTATATGCAAAACAGCAGGCTAAATGCCTACGCAACTGCAAAAAATTTATTATTTCCGTTTTGTTCCATAAGATTTAATTCATTTCCTTATCTCTGTAAAAGCAACAACGAAACATGTTTTCCATATTCTTTGCATTAACAGCCGTCATTATAAATATCAGAGTATGGATTTCAAATAATCGCAAAGTACTTAGTTATTCGCAAATACTGCATACTTTATTGTCGGATTTTGATGCAACAGCTCAACACATCGCTAAAGTTGAAACTTGCAACCAAATTAATTTTTACTCAAATAGTTTCAACACAGCAATAAATCTCACAAAGATGACATCAGGCAACAAGCTTAAAAGTTTTTGCCTCAAATTACATAAACTTCAATAAAATTGTTGAATATTCCATAAGCTATTCATTTTGTTTGGCACTTTTCTAGGAAAATCGTCAAAAAAAATTGACATGTAAGCAATCGTCACTTAGCCATACATAATGCAAGAAAGAAAAAGGAAAATTGAAAAAAGAAATAATGAAAACTGACACAAATGTTGACCACAATGTGAACGAAGAGTTTGGGAGACAGTAATGTGATTTTACGGATTTTGAGTCGGCGGTTACTTGTAGACTACAAGCAGTTGTGGTCGGTGTAAATCATAGTTTAAAACAAAGCGTGAACTTAAAAGCAAACAGCCGTTGCGCTCTGCCGTTCGACGTTATTGAAATGCTCAGTGTTACACTCACAGCAGTTTCATTACATTTTTTGAAAATCAACCTATCCTGCCACGCTGCACACAAAGAATGATGATTTGTCAGTGGCTATGAAAGTAACCAATCAGCGTACGACCGTGTGTGAATTGTAAACAAATTAGTTTTATCCACCAAAAGAATTCGGTTGCAAATTAAGTCACATTAAGTCTAGTCTAAGATTAAGGACGTTGTCAAGTACGAGCGATTTTTTTTTGTACAATTTTCAAGAGTGCTAAAAAAGTTCTAAAATAGGTATTAAATTTAAAAGTAGTATTTTCAACATTACCGTTTTCGTTCATGTTTGTCTGATTCCTGCTTGATTTTTGATTCATTTTCTTGATTTTCCTAAAAACAATACCGCATTTAGAAAAATCCATTGCTAAAAGCTATGAAACACCTACTTGACTATTTAATAATCTGTGTTCCCATATTCGTCGCTTTCTAGCTGATACCAACATCACAGTTAGCAACACTTCATTAAAAACTGAATAGTGGTTGAGACGTACAAATTGGATCAAATTTCTTACTTCATGGTAAAGATCCTACAATTTTAAATAAAGTTGTTATTTGACTTGCAATGAAACCTGCAAACACTACAAGTAAATGCATCAAGAAAATAGGTAATTAAATATATCTGTACTGCAGATATTTCTCCAACTTATTAAAAGTTGGAGAACTGAAATCTTTTAGAACATCTAGAATGTTCTTTTTGTACTATATATATGACCATAAATCTTTATAGAAAAAGAAATAGATAATTAGTATTAATGCGTATCCACGTTTGTTTATGGGGGGTATATTTGGTTGTTGTTGTAAGCCGTAAAAGCACAGGAGAATAGACAATAATTGATGTCGTTAGTAGTGCAGTTGAGGTTGAGTTTAATTGTAAATACATTCTTGTTATTTTGAGAAAGTACCGGTATGAATCTACAGTTGGTATTGAATTATCAAGGCCTCAGTAACGTTGCAGGGAGACAAATTGTTTGAGCGGTACATTACGTCGCCTCAATTTCAAAGTACCACCATTGAGATAGAACCAAAAGTCTATTGGGCTGCAGCAACTAATAAACTTTGTATTGAATGAAGGAATTTAAATCAAAACTCGATATTTTTTGGTCAGGAGTTGAGATTGTTGGACGTGCGACATGATTGTTCAAAAGTTGTCTAACCTAGAGTTGACCGTCAGTTCAGCTACTATAATTGTCGCACTTGTAATTGCATTGTTTAAAAAAACAGATGTGCTAGCAACATAACATTTTGTGCTAGCTGGCAGTTTATCAGCAACAAGCTTTCTCTCTACGCTTGCTTTCAAATTAATAAGGCATAGTTGCTGAGATTTTACCAGATAGCATTTTGACAACATAGAGCTTCATTTTAGGCGTTCAAGATAAAAAAGTAAACAAAGCATGATTAAAAAAAGTATCGTTTGTTGCGCTATCGATAAAGCTCAAATTGTTAAAAAGTTTTATCAAACATAGCTAGTTAATATATCTCGGTAAAGCATTCAATCTTGTTACCACTATCAATACTTTTCGAGAAATAATTTTACAATCAAGCGTTTAAAATGAGATCATCGTAACGGCGCACATTTTTTTGCATATTTCTGGATTTAAAAAAATTATATTCAATAATTGGGATGTCATCGTGATGTCACTAACCCCTTATGGCTTTAACCCCAGGGAAGTAATCAATTGTGCCAAGTTTTTTCCTTGTACGTTCAGTGGCTTTCATGGAGTGAAACGCACATGCAGACAGCATTACTACTTAGCATAAATTTTGGTGTTCGCATTAATGACTGCGAAAACCGAAATGTGTTCATTGAAAAGATAAATTACAGAAAGATTGCATAAAATGACTATTTCGACGTTTCGAACTCGGATTTATTTCCGATGCTTTCCTGGCTCGTTCAAATTCCGACACAATTTCAATTTTACGTAAATAAAAATAATTTATTCTTATTCTAATAGAATAACAAAAAAGTTAAATACTTGCAAACAAAAGAAGAATATTAGACTTTTCCATAAATTAAATGTAAACTTTAAAGTAATAGAAAACTAAAATTCTATCGCAACTGGTAACAAAATACGCTTAACTTAAATTTCCATCAACGCAGCAGGCTTGTAAAACCACGCACAAGTACAAGCGCGCTGGCAAAAATCAGGCAGCTATACAAAACAAAAACGCGCTTTGCATGCGTGACGTCATTTCATGCAAGGCTTTGCAAACAAAACGCAAAACAAAACCATCTTTATAACAATGACCACCTCTTGATTAGTTGTTCCGAAACTACAGGACTTTTCTGACCGCCATGCTTTAAACTTTCAATTTTATATAAACAGCTTTTTGTTTTAATAAGATTTTAAAATCTCAAAACTTGTGAAACAGCTTGCTCAGCACTAGACATAAGCCATCGCTAAAAAAAACTAATTCAATAGCTGCCTGTGGCATGGTCTAGGGCTAGTCTATGCCAGATTGCCCTTTAGATAACTGACTCACTCTGTTTTACAAGCGTACGTCAGATACAGAGTGGTGGTCTTTCCATGGTTTTGCCTATACATACTAACAGGATTTAGAATATTTTAACCTAAAATACTTGGATATTCTACATCTCCAACGATTGCATGTAAAGTGCCACAAGATAATTACAAAGCAGCAAGTAATGCTTTTTAAAGTTATACCTTGTTTTGTACTTGACGTATAGCAGTACCAGCTTGAACACATTTTGACACAATTTCTCCAAAAGTGCATTTTACTACAAAATCTTCAAGCTTGTGTGTAATTTGTGAAGATGAAAGGTATAATTCATCAGAGTGATCTGGAAAAGCAGTTGTCCAGTTAAAAATATAATCACAAGGAAAGTGCCAGTGTTTTGATGAGACATCTTTCTGAATATGTACTGTTAAATAAACTTCTGAAGGAATTTACTTTTCATATCCTTCTGAAAGACTTTTCAGGTAAATTTTCTGGGCTTCTTTGCTGTAATGGCAACTTTGAAAAGTATCACCGCAAATTGAAAATATGATTACAAAATCGAAAACTGATCTTTGTACATAAAAAATGCCTTAAACCAAATTCTGCTCTAATGTCAAAAAGGTTTTGTAAAAACGATTTTTTACTTAAATCTTTTCTGGTTGCAAAAGTTTTTCAAAATAATCCTTCCCCAAGCCGACCTTCTTCTAATGATCCCACTATTCATTTTTTAATAGTTTCGTGGATCTAAGCTAAAGTAATATTGTCTTTTGCTTTCAAAAAAACACCTTATATTGTAATATGACTTGTTTTAAAACAAAGAAACTGAAACCCGATTAAACTTTCTACCAAATAAACTAAAAACAACTTTGAAATTACGCAACCTTTCACGATAGTGCAGTTTGGATCTACTACACAATATGACAATAGAGCATGAAGAAAATCCATAAAACCTCTCAGCGTTTGCTTCATCAACATATTTTTGAGGTGTTTTCGGTAGAGGTTTTTGTGCATCAGAAATATCGTCATCATCAAATGGCGCGTCTGGAAATACCAAGCGTTCTTTCGCAACTTAAAAACTGAACGAGAACGACAAAAATATCACTTTAATAACTTTTCTCCGTAGGCCAGGGATGCGCACCATATACCGTCCTTAAAAATATTTGGTGCGGCCAGCGAGATGATTTGAAAAATCTTTCAAACCAAATATTGTTTAGACCAATTTTGGCCGGAGAATAATGGATAAAAAGAAACGAAAACAGCGAATAAATACTCCAAAAAAGATCTTCATTCTTGTTTTGAGCTGGAAATTGGGAAAATACGTTCTTTCGAAAACTTGATTTAAAAAAAAAGATTTTATCTTTGTTTTGAGCCGCAATCAGGCAACAATGTCGGCATACGGCCTGCGGAAAAATATTTGGTTTTTGTGGCCCTTTTACTATTTTGAGTTGTGCACCCCTGCCGCATGTCATTGTAGAGCTGATAAACTGCTGTAAACAGCGACATAAAGTTTTTCAAATAATCACTAGTTACTTTTTTCGTACAAGCAGCAATTTTTTTTAAACTGCATGAGGCATACCTTTTCACTCATTAGATATTTGTATCTACTACAAAAATGCTAAGGGCTGATTTTATTAATTAGGTTTGCGGTGTGAACTTTGATAACCGTTTTATGCTAATATTCTATTCGAAGAAAAACGAAAGTAATACAACAAACAAACTTTCAAAACGTAAAAATTTAAGCTCACGAGTAGTGTCATTGATTTTCGTTCTCTATGCTTAAACTGTTGTATTTATCAAAATGAATAAATATAAACCGCTAAAAGATCACCTTTGATCGCATTCCTTCGTTGAAGCTGCTTCGATGACCAAATTTTACACAAGCCTTGGAGCATCCAAAAGCCCTCGTTAGATTGTGAAGAATTCTCAGAAACAATCGAATTGTCTGGTTCTGAAATGCAATTTCGTATCGCACAAGCAAGTGAACAGCGCAAGTTACATTACTAGTGCTTCATTTAGTTGAGATAAAATAGCAAACTTGATGTAACTTCAGAGGTGACTAAACTATTTCCTCGTATGAAAGACCTGAAACTATAATGTAAGTTTGACTAAACTCTATACGTAGTTTATGAAGTTTATGAATTGTTATGACAATTTCTTCACTCATTGAGTTTTTGCAGAGGTATTTTCATTTTAAGCTGTTCTTTAATGAAGAGCTGAGGTATTACATAACTACAGTGTCACAATTTAAATTAATATAAACAATTACAACACCTCTTCATCGCTGGTTTCATCTTCTTTCGATTTAGGTTGTTGCTGCTGTAAAAACCATAATATGTTGCCTCGCAAACATTTACTTTTACTTTACCCAGCTTGACTGAAAAGATTGACTAATTTGAGCCAATGCCCACAATACTATGTTTTTGCAATGGCGTTGTGCTGCCCTCGAAAAACAACCAGAGCTAGAGAATTCTTTGCTAATTTATTAATGGCAGCTTTTCGATTTTATGTAATTTAAAATCAGTTTGAATGATCTTGCTTGACAGCCAAAATGATTTATAAAGACATATAAAGCTACCTAGGATTTTATAACACGTCGATTAACGCATTAACCGCAGCTAAAAGTTTAGAAAAAATAAAACATATCAATAGCTATAACAATTTCAATGCAAACAACACCACACTTGCTATACCAATGATTCTCACAGTTTGGAATAATTTACCTCAAGAGTCATTGAGTAAGCTAATAGTTTTGGCACAAAATACATTTGTTGTAGCTGGCACAATTAACAGTTCTCAATCACAGCAGCTAAATATTGATAAGATGCTAATTCAGTGCTTTTTAAACCGCAAGACGGTTCGCAATCCTGTAGTGCGGTTGATAAACAATGGACGTATGAAGGAGAGGCAACAATTATTTGTCACAATATCATTTTACCTACAAGTCTTTTTTAATACGAAATGATGTACTTGATTACAAATATTTTAGTCGAGGAAATATTCTTGTATTTAGGATAGTCTCCGGTTAACGGCGTTAGTTGTCTTTCATCATTTTCTTTTATTGAGGTTTCATCTCATTTTTTGGCAAATTTTTAGCAATTCTAGCTAGTTATGCGGAAGAAATTTTTGTGAAACATAAGCAGAGATGTGGAAGCGGAAGCGGAAGCGCGAAATTTCTACCGCTTCCGCTTCCACATAAGTTATTTGACTTGAAGAGTGACTTAGCTCAAAAGTTTTGTCCATTTTCCGATGTAGATTAAACCGTGAAGTTGCACTGCAAATCTGAATACTCGTGCGATATCAGTAGCGCGAAAAAACAAGAAAAAGTATAACTAGCATCACATTTTATATCAATTACGAGTAAGAAAAAGGTAGTTTGGACAATGAAACGTGGCCAATAAAATGATAATTTAATTAAGTTTACCTAACCTTGGTCAGGGCCAGGAGGTTAAAAACGCTCAAAAGGAAATTACTCACGACGGAAACAATTGGATCATTCTATAACAGTGCTCTTCAACAGGGGTTTCGCAATACATGCAGTTGTGTTTCAGGAGTTTTAAGGGTTCCGTGAGGGGTCCGCGAAGGTTCTTGGTTTATTAATAGTATTTATTTCTTATTTTAGTATATTGATTTCTTATATGTAGTGGTGTTTCGTTTATATAAATAGTTAGTAATGGAATCTTGTGATAGCAAGTTGCAGACTGTGACGTAATTATGTCTCCAACTTTAAGAACGTCTGAATTTGCTAACTCCCATTGTTACGTGATAGTGTGTCTGTAATTTCAATTTTGCCGTTGCGTTACCTGACCCCTTCCGAGGGATGGAGGCATGGCGGAAAACCATGGAACCCCAGAAGCCGGGAAACTCCCAAGAGCCTGAACAAGATGTCGTAGAGTAAGAGAGTTGCCTAAAAGCGAGCGGCGCAAAGAGCTTATAGCTGGACAGTGCATGATGAAATAAGAGATGTTCTGGGACGGGTATCCCCAGGCGCTGCATGAAGGATTCTCGATTCTGCCAATTCTAAACTGAAAAGCTTAACAGTAGGCTGTGTCCGTTGCATCTAAGACGAGAGAGAACACAGGGAGCGTGACAAAGGAGCACAAGCTCCTCAGTGAAAATCGAGGGAACCTGTATGTCGAAGAACAGTACGCCTCCACTCTGAGAAAAGATGAGAGTGGATACGAGAGATAAGAGGAGAAAGACTACAAGGGATTGCAGAGAGGACAAGCGGCGCTCCCCGTCTGGCCAGCTTCTCAGCCGCGTCGTTCTTCAGGAGAAACGAGTGTCCGGGGACCCATTGTAGCCTTATAGAACAAGAGAAGAGAGAAGACAGTTCGTGCCAGATCTGCCAGAGAGTTTCAGGTAAAAGGAAAGATGGAGGAGAGGACAGAGCGAGAATCAGATAGGAGGAGAAGAGAAGAGAAGTAGCAGACTTGTTGGTGCTACCGAAACCAGCAAAGAGCGAGCAGAATGGCGCAGGCTTCAGCGGAAAAACTTGAGTATAGTGTGCCTGCTGAAAAGAAAAGGGTGGCCTCAGTGCCACAGAGAGAGCTGTTGGCAAGTACGCCAGAGCCGCCTTTGCCAATAGGGAATGGAACAGAGCCGTCTGTCCATAGCACCAGATCGTAAGGAGGGCATTCAGTGTCAGAGAAGTAAAGAGAGCAGCAGCAGAGGAAAGAGAAAGAGACGATTATTCCTCTGCAGAGGGACAGTGAGAGTCAACGTAAAAAGCAAAGTCATCCCCTCAAGCTTTCTGAAAATTGAAGGAAGGGGACGTTCGTTGGGGAGAAAGATCGGAAAAAGAGGGATGGTTAGTAGAATTGGTAGGTGATCAGTACCCAGGTCCTGAAGCACCTCCCAAGAGCAAGAGAGGGCAAGAGAGGAGGGAGCAAAGGAGATGTCAGAAGAAAAGCGACTGCCAGAGGAGCGATGGAGAAAAGTAGGTATGTCAGAGTCATTAAGGAAGTAAGAGGAGATGACCCAATTGAATACTTCCTCCCCACGAGGATCCGAAGTATCTTTTGAGTCCCAGAGGGGATGATGGTAGTTACAATCCCCCAGAATGAAGAGAATTCTAAAGATGGAAAGATAGGAGAGAGAAAAGGAGTCTGTTCTGCTATCCCCCATAGAAGAGCGAATAGGGAGAGCATAAACATCTAGAAATGAGAGCGAGGAGGAGTCGTTTAGAGGAATGTTGACCCCTGCATAATCAGGGTAGGGGTCAAGCGAAGAAAGAGAGAAGATAGAAAGTTCAAAGAAAGATAAGCCCTACCTGAAAAAAATGATGATGCCGCCGCTAGCGTGTGTGGCATCAGTAGAAAAAATACCAGACCGGGAGTGGATGCGATCAGATCGCTGAGCAGAGAATCCAGGAATCCGGAAAGAGGAAGATAAATTAAGGCTAAATTGCGGGATACAAATAAGGTCAACAGAATGAGATAAAATAAAGTGGAGAAGTTTAGTGCTCCTGACTCGGAGACCCCAGCATTCCATTGAAGAATCCTAAGTGAGTCAAGGGTGAAGAGTAAGCAGGAGGTGTAGAGAAAGAGCAGAAGCATGAGGCGGTGGTGAGAGTGCAGAGGGAGAAAATACAAAGTGAGCGGAAGGAGGATAACAGGTTTGAAGGCGAGGATGGGGCGGAAGTGATGCATTAGCAGAGGGAGCCAGATGGACCAGATTGATCAGTAGAGATATACAAGCTGGAGGATTCCGAGGAGGAAGTCACAGTGTTCGTAGGTATGGGATCTCCAGAAGAAGAAGGGATTCAGCGGAGAGGGCAGCTCCAGGAGTGAGAGCCGCCAAGAGTTCTGAATCTAGAAAAGGAAAATAGTGAGCACTTTAAAGGGACAAATTTATGGCAGGTGCAGTATTGCACCGATCTACCCCACCAAGTCACATTTCCAGCGCACACTGAGCAGGGAAAGACGGGCAAGGGTTAGAAAGAACGTTGCCGCTCATCAGGAGAAGGATAAGAAAACGGGCAAGAGAAAAGCAGGAGAAGAGAAAAGACAAGAGACCGATTTTAAAGAGCTGTGTGCTGCCCTTCTGCAGTCGCTCAGGGGGCAGCACGGCGAAAAAATGGTTTGTGTAGGGAGGAGTGCCTGGGATAACTGGAACCCTCGGAAAGGCCAACAGCCATTTCGACCCGACCCAAACGGGGTTGGGGACTGCACCACCACGTTGAGGCGGTTGTTGATTGGTGCAGTTCAATTTTTCTCGCTTTCTATACTGTACATACGACAGAAATTTCGCACTTCACTATTCAGAAAGATTAGAGTCAATACGTGTTTTGGGGACGGACAGAAGGTCCGTATTAATGATTAGAGTTAAAGTTAACTCAAAGTCAGAGCTGGCTGAGGATAGAGAGGGTAAATCCGTGCTATATTGTAATTTGTTGTTGTGACGGCAGGATATAGTCGAGAGCTGTAATATGTGGTCATACGGTTTAGATCTGAGAAGCATTAAGTTAACTGTTGTAAGTGGTTGTAAGTAGTGAAGGAACTTGTTATAACTGTTCATTAATTATTTTTTGAAGTGCAGTAACAAAATATTTGATTTTCTTACTACCAGCTCGTGATTTCTAAACTTTTGTTAGTGGAGGTTCCGTGACAAACGTGAAAGTACATCACTTTCGCGATGACAAAAAGGTTGAAGAGCACTGTTCTACATTTAACACCAGTCCTAATATCCAAGAAAAGAGAAACACAGAGTAGTTCGGAACAATAAATCTAAGCGAAATACGTGAAGTAATAGCATTATATGGATAGGTTTTGTCTCCTCAAAATGATAAAGTGTAGGAGAAGGCAGGCTACAGACCCACAAAAGTTAAAAAAATTGTCAACAGTCGTTTTTTCGTTTTTTGTAGGTGGAAGCGGAAGCGATTAAAGAATTAGCTGCTTCCACATCCCTGAACATGCAAGCAAGCTATTTCTATACAGGTTGAAAAGCACAAAATTCAAAAATTTGGTTATTGTGTATCCATAATTATATTAATATATTGATAAGTGTATCAATATAATTATCATTATTTGTATCAATTTATCAACATTTGTATTTATTAAAAATTGTATCAATATATTTACATTGATACACTTATTAATATAAATATATTGACATGTGTATCCATCCATATTGTGTATTTATATTTGGTGCTAATTTGGCATCAGGAAAATGATGTGCCAAAACTACAAAAATCTCTGCTTCATACCTTTTTTATCTTTTTAGATTCCTCTCTTTCGTGTGCCCATGCTAGAATCTGTAAGCATGCCTCCAGTACTCGAATGCCCGGGTTTTTACCAACAGTGACGTCAACGATGGACAGAATGACATCAGTACGCAGACTTCCGTCCATATTGACATATTTGCAAAAAGTGGGCAAAGTTGTTTGCAGTGGAGGAGGTTTGTAGCTCAGACATGTGTCCGAGGTCCAACGACGGTTCTATTACACAACGTAATCAAGTTAGTGTAAATCATTATATTTGACAAAGTTGTCCTCCAAGCACTAAATGAAATTAAATTCTAGCATTTTTTTCTACCGATGAGTTGTAATTATAACAAAAATTCTTTATGCAGTGCCTTTATTTAGGCTAACGTTTTGTCGCCCAGAACGGCCAACATCATCAGAGCAATTTGACAACTAATTTACAACAGCAATACATTACTAACATTTTTCCAAAGATTTACCAGTTTGGATTGTCAAATAATCAATCATTTAAGACGTAATAAATATAAAATCGAACTCTTACCCAGTACGAAGCTGCGTTCGACTTTTCAAAGATTACGTCTCAAATGATTGATTATTTGACAATACTAACTGGTAAATCTTCTACGCGCAGTCATCTTGAAAAATTTTAGTAATATATTGCGGTTGTAAGTAAGTTGCCAATTCAATCTGATGATGTTGGCCGTTCTGGCCAACAAAACGTTAGCCTAAATAAAGGAACCATCAAAGAAATTTTTGTGGCAATTACTACCCCTGGTAGAACAAATGCATGAATTTAATTGTAAATTATCACGTTGCAAAATAAATCCAGGCCAGAGTTTTATGTTAAGCAAAAAATACAGAAAGTTTTCACAGGTAATAATCTTAAAATTACCATTTTCTCGTTGTTGGCTTGATCGGTATTACGATCCCAAATAGTAGATGGCGGATTTGCTATTCCACTCGAAGATGGTGCATCTTCATCACCACCTAAAAGCATTGCCACTGCGTTAGCAAATTAGTTGTGTGTCAAGAAAAACTGCAATTGAACTACACTGCGTAACAAAAAAAATTTTTTGTTTGTTCCCAGGTTCTAATTGATATTTCCCAATTGGTTACACCTAGAAACTAACACAAATAAATATAACATGATCTAAACTTTGCTTTTGTAGTTAATAGAGCGAAATTTTGCGATCACACAACATACATTGAGATATAGTAGCCCAAAAGTATTTAAATAGCTTATGGGAAGTTGTTGTATCCACTTTTTAGCAACGGTTGTGCACAGTACCGTACGCTTTTAATTGTTGTTTGTTTGCAGGTTAGTTTTTACCATTACATACTTTTATTAAGCTTATTTCTTGAAAATAGTAATCATCTGCCTGGTATTTGTTGTTGAAAATGTCTAAGAGGGGTAGCTGCAAGCATTCTCCCGATGCATTTTGTTTCATATGTGGAGAATTTATCAAGACCAGAGCAAGGAAACACTCTGTTCTAGCATCTACAATGATGTGTGAAGCTTATAATTCTTATTTTAGTATGCCTGTTGGAGACCAAGACAGGACTTGGGCTCCACATTTTGCTTGTGACTACTGCAAAAAAACTCTGGAAGGTAAGTCTTGTTAATATTCTGCTATTAAATTTGAACTGTTGTGCGTTTACTGTTCATGATAAAAAGCCGAGACTTAACTAGTGACAACAGTATTTCTTTTCAGGGTGGTATCGAGGTTAAAAAGAGCAATGAAATTTGCCATTCCAGGAATATGGCGTGAACCAACTAACCACACAAATGATTGCTACTTTTGGTTGATCCGTCTAAACGTCGAACTGGAAAGAATGCTCCTGCAATTGTTTATCCCAGTACTTCTTCCTCAATTGCTCCTGTGCCACATTCTGATCAACTGCCAGTACCCATTCCTACTCGTTCTCAAGACCCTGTCTCAGCTGATGAATCCGCTACTGATGAGGATGATATAACAATTGATGACTATGTCCTAAATTCTAACTTAGAAGAGAAAAAACCTTATTATCCCAATCAGAAAGATCTCAATGATTTGATCAGAGATCTCGGTTTGACCAAATCTAATGCAGAGTTGTTAACGTCACGACTTAAGCAATGGAATTTGCTTGATGACTCTGTTCAAATTACTGAGCAACGTAAACGGCACCAAAGCTTTTCCAGTTTTTTTCACCATGCAAAATGTAATTTGCTTTTGCAACAATGTTAGTGAGCTTTTTTACTCAATTGGAATTCCTTGTATCCCTAGTGAATGGCGTCTTTTCATTGACAGTTCATCAAAGAGTCTCAAGGCAGTTCTAATCCATAATGGCAACAAATACCCATCTCTTCCTCTTGCTCATTCAGTCCATCTTAAAGAAACTTACGAAATGGTAAAAACTGTGCTGAACGTATTGAAATATGATCAGTATAACTGGGAAGTTATTGGTGATTTTAAAATGATAGCTTTTTTGATGGGAATGCGGGGGGTTTCACGAAATATCCCTGCTACCTTTGTCTTTGGGATAGCAGAGATACCAAAGCCCACTATCAAAAGCAAGTATGGCCAAAACGTGAGGAATTTGTTGTTGGAGAGAAAAATGTCAAAAATATTCCACTAATTAACCCAAAGAAAGTTCTGTTGCCGCCTCTTCACATTAAACTTGGTCTAATAAAACAATTCGTAAAAGCGTTGGACAAAGATGGTGCTGCTTTTAAGTATCTCCAGAACCTGTTTCCCAAACTTTCAGAGGCCAAAGTTAAAGGTGGCATATTTATTGGACCCCAAGTAAAATTGATTCTAAAGTCTGATGAGTTTCTCGAAACACTAAGTGCTGTTGAAAAGGATGCTTGGGTATGTTTTGCTGCTGTTTTCCAAGGGTTCTTGGAAAATAACAAAGAGGACAACTATGCCGAGCTTGCTGCCAACTTGGTAAATTCATATGGTAACATGGGATGTAGAATGTCAATGAAGGTCCACATGCTCGATGCCCATTTAGATGAGTTTAAAGAAAACTTGGGTGCATATTCTGAAGAACATGATGAACGGTTTCATCAGGACATTAAAGATATTGAGAGCCGATATCAAGGACAATATAACGAAAACATGATGGGAGATTACATTTGGGGATTGATTCGGGAAAGTGATTTGGAGTATAGACGAAAAAGCCAGAAAACAACACACTTTTAACTAAATTGTGTACAGTATTTCACAGAAGAACCATGGTCTGTGCTACGTGGATATTTTGATGCAGAACATTATTTTTAACACCAGAACATAACTTGAAATGTTAGATTCGACATTAATGACCTTCCATGGCATTAATTTTCATTAATATTACTAGTTCTTGATATTGCACAAGTGTAATCTCAGTTTGGGTTTCTATTCCTTGACTCCCTCCTTTCCGCATCCCATCTACACATAGTGTGCTGCTACTTTTATTTGCATGTGCTAAGATCTTGCACTTTGTGTGTCATTTCGTTTAAAAAATAACCGGCCTATTGCACCAAATATTTCATCTGTTATAGTGTGAGGTCAGCTGTTAGGCAACATGCCAAGCAATTACATAGCAATCACAGCAATTTTGAATAAATCGCTCTTCTGACAACAAAATCAAAGTTTAGATCAAATTATGTTGATATTTCGTAGTTTTAGGGTAAAGCCAATCAGGAAATATCAATTAGAACCCGGGAACAAAAATTGTGTTACACGGTGCTATATCTAGATCTTACAATTGAAATACGTTATTTGGAGTTATAACATCTATAGGCAGATCAAATTAATATTTCCTTTGACACTGTAATTGTTATCAACTATCTAACTACGCATATCCATAGATAGGCTGATTCAGCAACTCCTTATTGCAGCGCATGCTATACAAAGCTTTAACGTTAAATCAGTAGTGTAATTACACTTCAACAGTTTTAAAAACTACTTACAATTGTTAATTGTTTTTAGTTACGTTTTTGTTCTTTTGTTTTTAATTAAATTGCGTTTACTTACAAGCGCAGTACTTTATTTATTACAGTCCTTACAAGAACAAGCAATTTCAACATGATCCTCTTGAAAATCTTCCATCACAGTGTATTTGGGTGGAGGAAGAGACAACGAAGCATCACTTCCAGCTTTTGATTCAAACGAAGGAATTTTGTGTCCAAATATAGATTTTCTTTTTTCTCGTTTTTCTTTGTTATATAGAGCAAAATCACCAGAAGTTGCGACCGGGTAAGATGGAGGGTCATCCTTAAGACAAAAATAAAGACAAAACAGTACTTTCTGCGCATACGCTCCCAGGTAAACTGCCATTACGTTGAGAGAAATTCTGAAATGTGCACTGATAACGAAAGTTCGAATCGAACTCAGACTTGTAAAAACTTGGGAGTTTCTAAAGATAATTTGTTTTTATTCGTTTATATACATCAGATTTGCAGACATAATGAGCCGAAACAGTACAATTTATATAAAACTGTATACCAATTGATTTAATTACAACCGAGTTGATGAAAGTGTGTTTTAGTCTAAATCAATGCTGTAATGTATTTTCAGTTTTTTAATAACTTCTAACGGCTTTTTTATACCGAATCGACCAATTTTGTAAGCAATCTGATTTATGCATGATATTTTCCAAAAAGTATATTTACGTATGATACCAAAATAGCGAGTTAACTCTGTAGACAGAGTTCATAAAACTTGCTTTGAAGCACCACTAAGTTGTAAGTGCTACGTATCAAGTGAGATCATTCTTTTGAGCACGGCTTTTGACTTCGTCAATTTCTGGTTTGATATGAGCTTTAAAGTTATAAAAAATGGCTAAAGCTAGTTTTGCAATTTCGGGAGCCAATTGAAAAATCATTGGACAATGAAAAAGACCAAACTTTTTTAAATAGAGTCAAGGTTACACTGCACGTCATCGCTTTGCAATCTAAAAAGTAATCGGTGGCTATGTCGTCGATTGGCCGTTCCTGCTAAACGTATTCTAGACTTCTTGTGCTTATTTGTCAAACAGAAATTTCGAAGAGAAATGCGCAACTTGCCAGTGGCCAGTCAAATGTGGCTTGTAAACAGAACTTATGCAAAAAAGGCGTGGAAAAATCTTTAAAACGATTCATGAGTTTTTGGAAACATTTTTGAGGCCATTGCAAAAGTCTTTACTTTAAAGTGCCTTATTCCGTAAAGGCAAGAGTTTGGTTTAATTAAAAACAAGATACCAACTTTTTGAAATATTCTTGCGTAGTTTTCAAGACATCGGCTTTTGAATTACTTGAGATTTTACTTTCAAACTCAATTCAGCGAGGCCAAACTTTAAGGCTATAGCAACAGAATACCAAATTTAGAGATAAGTTTAACTCTTTTGCTCCCGCGAAAATAGCGAACCGTAAGGTGGCAGTGCGAAAAACTGTCAGAATCAATCATAATTAATCATAATTATGTACCTCAAGTTTGTTTGTAAATCATTATTCAGCTGTCTACTTCTACATTAAGTGTTATATATCGTTGAAATCTACATTTCTTGAGGGTTTCAAATAGAAAAAAAAAATTTTTTTTGAATATGCAAATTTTATGCAAATTAACCCTCCCAACTGGGGGGGGTTGTCTTCAAAATTAAAGAGGTACCCTCACCTCAAAGATCACTACAGATTTTATTTTCTACCAATCTTTTTAGAAATGGTCGCAAGATGATGCTAAGGAAATAAGCTTTCAAGGTACATCAATCAAAACTTACCTAAGAGCCTAGGTTTTCTACAATTTGCAATTTTCTGAGGCACATGATCTTTTTTTTGACCAGTACCGACCGGTACCAAATTTTGGTAGTTAAATTTAGTACCTAAAATATGATCAGTCATTATCTGCTACAGGTTAGCCTAAACCATGTAACATTAAGTATTTTTGAACAGGGAATTTCTTCAAGATTCAGAAAATATCAAGTTTAAATAGAATATGCTGTCACTGACAATGAAACAGCCGCTTGTTTACACCCTTCCCATTTCTTGAGAAACAAGGAGGATACAGCAAACTTTGATTAAGAGAAGCCAAACTTCTACTAGCTTTTAAACTTGTATTTCGCTTCTTGTCTCCTTGGAAACTTGATACAAAATGACAACTTTAGTAGTGAAATATTTGCAATTTATTTTATCGTTTTAAAGGGAGTAGTTTTTCTAAAAATTATAATTTAGTGAAGGTAAGTCAAAAAATTTTGGGGAGTTTGAACTGACATGATGTACAGTACTCATTTTTGATCAGTAAATATCATATAACACTTAGTCTAGACTATTTAAAGTTATATATTGCTGGAAAGCAAATTTCCTAAGCTTTCAAATGTAACCAATATTTAGCAACATATCATATTTTTATGCACTAAATTTACTTTTATCTACATATCTTTCAAATTTGTTTGGGGGGTTTTGAGACCCTTAAAAATTTTGGAAATTCAAAAAAGTACAATTTATTATTATCGCTTGAAATTTTGTCAAATGATGCCCCAAAAGAGTAGTTTTCAGACTGTGTTAATGATAAAGGGTTTGGTTTAGTGGTAAAGATGTAATCTTAATTTGATTTTAGTGTAGTTGGCACGTGCTGAGAATTTGGCCGATTTTGTCGCCTGCAACTGGGTTTTTGGTCTTTTTAACCCTTTTTGGGTATAAAAATCCGAGAATTAGGGCACAAGTTATACATCTTCCGATGCGTGAGGAAATAAGCGTGATCTTTTGAAAATTTTATGAAAATCGGATAAAAAATAAAGTCACAAATCGATTTTTTATTAAACTAATTTTGTAACTCAATTTAAAAAAATTTGAGGTAAACACTGAAAACACGAGATCATCAATCGATGATCGTGGGAGCGAAAGAGTTCAAGCTTGATTACGGTTGTTTTGATAAAATCAATTTGATACTACAGTATCTTGGTATTGTCATATGCTTTCAATGAAAATATTTTTTAGCGAGTTAGTAGTTTTTTTGGTTCTTAGTACATAAGTCAGAGCCAATGTTCTTTTTTGATATTGACTCTGATTTTTTTTAATTCAATATTTCTCTCAGATATTTTTCAGAACCAATACTCTTCTTTGACATTAGTTTTGATTTTTCGCAAGCTCCTGAGACTTGTCAAAAAATATCAATAATTTGCTCCTCGGTTATTGAACATGTCAAATACTGCTTAAGCTCGAAATTTGAGCATTAGAACATCAAGATATTGATTTCATTTTTGCAAAGCAAGCATGTTTTATGACGCCAAACATTTATTTGGCTTTTGCATAGCATGCAAAAATAACATTGGCACCAAAGAGCTTTAAAAAACGACTTACTGGCCCTAACAAAAAACGCTATCAAAAATGACTGGAGTAAATTATTGGTTTAAGTGTGGCAACCAAGATTAGCAAAATTCAAAAACAAAAATTTTTGTCTATAAATTGACTAAAATTTGAATAAAAACAAGAACTTAATTTCATTCCGATAACATCAGATTTTTAAAAAAATTTTGAGTGATCGTTAAAATATAGGTTTTTATTTTAATTCCACCCTAAAAACGCCCAGTTTGATAAAATTCTGAGTGGCTTTTCAAATAGAGGTCTGCACTTTAATTTTGTCCTATTTCAGCAAAGTTGGACTAAGAGAAACGCGAGCAGAACCCAAAGTTCGATTCGGTTGGATGCATTGACTTTGTTGTGATAAAGACTTCACACTCTTGAAGCAACTTGTCGTTTACTACAATTTCATTTCCAAGGCAAGCTTAGTCTTTGCAATTGTGGTGTTACTTATGTCATTTTATTGTCTTAAAACAGTTGTGAGATCTTAGGCGTACGTTGTATTTAAAAAACAAAGATGATCTGTTGTCGCAACTATTTATACAACAGCTAGGCCGGGGATTGGCCAACAGTGGCTCCGGAAGCGCATGCAGCTGTTTCACCCCTATTTTGGTAGGATAAAGCTGCATTCTACCGGCTCGAGACGCAGTGGTTCCCAAACTTTGATGATCCTGACCCCCTTTCCAAAATTCCTCAGCACTTGTGGCCCCTACTCTTTAATAAAAATACTTAGCTTTGATTTTAACGGATTCCCATAAGTTATTTTATTCACCACGTTTAATAATAAAAAAGCCAACAAACGAAAGTGAAAGCATAAACGTATTACAGTGAAAGAATTAAACAAATCACCGTCAATTTACTTTAAAGTAACGTAGTCAGTGCAAAGCGTTTTCTTGCGCTCGCCTGAGAACACCTTTAATATTCGGCTCCGACTTGGACTAAGCAAGGCAAATGTCACTGCATACATTGAGGCGATTTCTGGATTTTGTTTTTATTGGCGCCAGATCAGAAAATCCAGCTTCGCAAAGGTAAGTAGTTGCAAATTGAACGAGAATTACGGAAGCCTTCATACTGAGTAGTGGATAAGAATCATGAACAGACAACCAAAAGCTTGGGTCGTCAGTTTTGTTTTTAAATGTCATCTTCATCATATTCAAAATTTGAACTCTGCCAACTCCTCTGCTTCTTCGGCACAAGGGCCAATTTTAGTGTTAAACGGATCCCTGTACCAAGAAAGATGCAACGTGTCGTCGTTAAAATATGATTGAGACTCGGCAGAGACGATTTCAAGATGCTCTATAATGCAAGTTTTGATGTTATCTGGCAAACCAATCCTACTCGTTTTCAGGCGCCTTTCCAACAAAGAAAACGAGGTAGTGGATTCTACCTTGATTGGTGCTTGCCAGACTTCCGTTCGAGCAGTTAGCCCAGCAAGCTTGTCTTTCACGTCGCTGACTATCACATCACGGCCTTGCAAAGACAAGCTCATGTCGTTGAGGTGGCCGAATACATCGGCCAAATACGCAAGCATCACAGCACACTCTTTATTGTGAAATTGGACATGGCGGTTGTCTTTGCTTTCTCGAAGAAAGATTGCAACCTCATTTTTAAATTCATTCAACCGAGAGAGGCATTCGCTTCTCGACAGCCAACGGAATTTGGTATAAAACAAAAGTCCCACATGTTGCGCTCCCATTTCTTTGGCCAAAAGTTGAAAGAGCCGGTGATTTTTTTGTCCTCGAATGAACGAAGTTGATCACTTTAACCGCAACGTCCATAACTCCCATCAAATGTAGATGCAGAGTCTTTGATGCTTGAGAGTATCGGTGTAGTGAACAGTTCGAGGACGTCACATGAGGGCATTCGTTCTTTGCCAGTGCGACAAACCCTGATTTGACGCCAATCATTCCTGGAGCACCGTCAGGACAGATGTGTTTGAAATTCTGCCAACTGAGCTTGTTGGCTTAAAAAAAAGAGTCCTCAAGTGTTTTGACATCAGCAGCAGTTGTTGTGGCTGACAGCATCATGCTAAGCAAGAACTTTTCCTTTATCTTTCTCGTATCGGGCGAAAGCGATCAAGTGGCTTTCTAAAGCGCTATCGGTAGACTCGTCCAGCTAAATGCTAGCCTGAAATGTGCTTTGCTTGATTTCGGAGCAAACTTGCTGGCACACATTAGCAGCCATGTCGTCAATCCGTCGACGAATGGTGTCATTAGAGAGTGAAACTTGCTGCATTTTCCTTTTCGCCCCCGATCCGATCATTATTCAAACCATTTTTTTTGCTCATGGCTAGATAAGTTTCTCATCGATAGTATACGACTTCTTACACTTCACAATTCCATATGCCACCTCGAAGCTGCACTGGCTTTTCCTCTTCGTAAATCCCAAAAAGGTAGCGTCGCTTCCAGGTTGCATTGTACTCTTTTGGCAGAGCATCGATGTCATCATCCTTCCTTTGAGGATGGTTTTTATCGCAATGGTTTTTTAGTTTGGAGAGTCGTAATGACGAATTTGACATTACGACCGAGCAGTGAAGGCACTGCGCACAATCACGACCGTTTCCAGTAACTTTTGTGAAGCGAAATGAGACGTAGCTCTTGCTTCACTTGCGAATTTTCGATATTTGATAACACAAAAATCTTGTTTAAGCTAAACATATGTAAAACTTAAGATCTAGAGTCGAAACAGAATACAAACAAAGAAGTAGTTAAATTTCTATTAATACAACAGTCACAATTACTCTATCTTCGTAATTCACCAACTTTATATTGTCTAAGCAGGACGCACCAAACTCCTCCCACTACCTACAACCACTTTTACAACCACCATCTTCGTAATAACAACAAATTACAACGAAATAGAGCGAATATTCCGTCTCTATCCACAACTAGCTCTCACCTTGAGTTAACTCTAATCATGCAATACGGACTTTCCGTTCGTCTCCACAACACGTTTCGGCTCTAAAGGCTGGTTTCCATCAAGCGTAAATTGCAGGCCTAGCGTGAAAAATTCTTTGTTTCTCTATTTGGAGAGATGCGCAAGTGCGCAAGTGCGCAAGTGCGCACGTAAGCCTAATGGAAACCAGCCTTAATTCATCTGAATATTGAAGAGCCAAATTTCATGAGTTTACATATAAAGCAAGCAAAATTGAAATTACCAGACGCACTATTACGTAACAAAGGGAATTAGCAAATTCAGACGTTCTTAGTTGTAAACAGAATTACGCCACAATCTTCAACTTGCCTTCACAAGATTCCATTACTATTTATAAAGACTTAATCATTTAAGTCCGGGGTTCTTAACCGGGGGTACGAAACACCAAAGCAGGGGGTACGAGATGAGGCGTCAGAATAATGGTTATGGTTCCCAAACGTTTTTTTCAGCTGGGCACAGGAAAGTGGTTGATCACGTTTCGTGGCACACCGACCAGTCAAATGTAGTTTATGGTATCACGGGCGTCTGCGAGACTGGTAATGACCTTTCTTTTTTTTTGGAGGTGATCCCCAGACTGGTCGGCAATATGTGGAAATCGGTCGACGCAGCCCGGAATGATGCTGATCTCCAAAGGTAAAAAGGGTCATTTTCTCGATTTTGGTAGAAAAATGGTATCAACAGAAGGCACTGTAAAAAGACTCGCGGCACACCGGCGAATCTTCGCGGCGCACAGTTTGGGAAACATTGGCCTAGGGGTACAAAAACATCTCACAAAATTTTAAGGGGTACGAGCGCTAAAAAGGTTAAGAAACACTGATTTAAGTTATGTAATGCGGCAGATTAAAAACAAAGCTACGATGTACTGGATAATTCAAGAACGTTTGAGAAAAATGCATCACCAAACGTCACAAGGGAGATCTAAGACGTAATAATGAAAACAACAAATTTAACCTTAACTGGCGAATACTTTATATTGTGACACTTAAGTTTTGCAATACTAATGAAGGTCTTTGCTCGTGGCCCCAGGAGAATCGCTCCGAGGGCCCCGTTTGAGAAATCCTGGGTTAGAGCGTTTGCTTCGCAGTCGGTAGACCTGGGGTGCTTCTGCCTAGTTGAATCATACCAAAAGACTTTAGAAAATGGTATTCGCAGCCTCCCTGCTTGGCGCTCAGCACAAAGAAAGAGTGTGGAGAACAAACCATCTAGCTCGCTTGTAGTGTCCTTGGGCAAGACACTTAGCGGGTCGTCTCCGTCTTTATATGACAGACAGGTGGTGGTGGGGCCAAGCCATCTACCGGTCGTGGTGGCCCGGTCTAACCGATGACTACATAGCAAAAAGGGTTAATGAGAAGCTTATAATTTGAGAAGCTTCTCTAAAAAAGAAAGATCTTGCACGCACGAAGAAAAACATTCTTATTCTGTGGTTCCGCATGGTTAGGAAAAGTCTATATTATAAAGAAAAATCCATTCTGCGCATTATTGCGAAAGAGCATTCGTTTTAACTCCTCCAAAATTAATGGGCGTAAAAACATGAAACTGAGCACGACTGATCAATGTCTAGGTAAAATGCTATTCCGAATCGCAGACCCTTTGCAGGCCTGCCCCGAATTTTAGACCCTGTATGCAAAGGTTTAGAAACAGAAGTATCATTAACCAGATAAAATCAATATTGATATAGATATTTTCCAAATAATCATTTTTGATTGCTTGGGGACACAGTGATTTTTTCCAATCTTTTTTTAACATTCAGGTCAAGATTCGCTGCACGCTCCGAAAAACTAAAGGCGATGCAAGGATGATATGACTCACGGCATTTATTGCCTGCTATATAGATGATTCACGTTAAATTTTTTGATTCGTTTGAAAGAGATTATCAGCTCGACGTGTTTTTTGTCATTATTTTATAAGAGGCTAAAAGATGTTCATTTCACACATAATTTTTTTTCTCTGCAGCACTTTAGGGATTTCTTAAGCAGCACACTGCACATTGTGCCAATAGTTGTTTATACAAAGCGTAAAGATGCCAAAAAACAATATGTGCAACGCTATCTTCCTTCTAAATGTCAAAAATTATTTGCGGCTACCAGTGTTTTCTTTTCCGTGCAATCCCGGTCCATATGGCTCTTTCAGCCTCTAAGTTATAGGTTACCTACCCCACAGTTATGCGCATTATCATGTCAAAGAAAAATTCTGAAAAGGACAAAAAATATATCTTTCGAGCCTCAATTTTGATTGATGATCTTTTTGTTTTTAAAAAGTTGACTTTTTTGCCATTAGGCTTTTACTTAAAAATAGCTTTTTGCCTTGATTGGGTCAAAAAATCTGGGGACTCACGGCCTCTTTGACCCCCTATCTTGGTCAAAAACTTGGCAACAAAAGTTGAAACGCAGTAATGATGATTATTTTTTACCTCTACTTGCTTTTTAAAAGAAAATCCTCTGTTTTTATGGGAAGTAAAACGAGGAAAATTCCGTATATTGAGTTTCCTTTGTACAATTGGAGAGACTCCTTTTGGTTTCTTGATGGAAGGAGTCGGTCTTTTTATCTGCAATTGTATTGGTTACTAGTTTCACAATGCTTACACTCATTCAGCCATGTAAAATTGCTACTTTGAGTAAAGTGAGAAATGCATTTGGATAGCAATCTTATACGTAAACTTAAATTGAAACTCTGTTTATCCTGATGTGAAAAAAGTTTAATGGTTGGCTTTTAGCATTTCAAAAGGCTTTTACAAAGAGCTTCTCTTACAACATATCTTCTAAATTCACTTTTACACTATAATATGCTTAGTCAAACGAATACTGGACAAAGTCTAAGTATTATTGCTCGTATATAAATAGTACTGCCATCCACCTGGAACCAATTATTGGAATAAGTGGTAAATAAAGATACAAAAAATTAATTTGTTCAAAAAGAAGTCGCTCAGAATAATTTTTGCAAATAGTCTATAAACATTCTTAGATGTAAATTAAATTGAAGACCTTTATTTAGAGGTTAGTAATATACCCAAAACCTTCTGTAAACAAGTCCAATTTAAGATTAAATCAAAAAATTTTACATTAAAAAATTGATGCATTCCGGAAAATAAGGAAAAATATGCACGTAACCCATACGAAAAATAGTTTAGTTGAGCGTAGTACGAAATATGTAACCATTGGAAATCCGACGTGCATGGTTGATTTCATTGCCAAGTCAAAAGTACAGGACATTTTTTAAAAATAACTAAGGCAATATTGTTTTTTAAAGACTAAACTTTTTCTAAATATAGGCATATTTTAGAATTAAAAGCTCTGGTTGTACTGATAAGAGACGCAAGCTGTAGATTCAAATAGCCAGTTTCAAACGAAACTTTGAAAACTACGGAAAAACCTTTCGTTTTTACTTACTCGAAATCGAGTTTTAGGCGTTAGTCTTTGCTGAATTTTGGGATCTTCCAAAATTTCGATCAAGTTGACATCTTTTGGCGATTCTAAAAAAATGAAAAAAGCTACAACTGCACCAGGTTAGCTAAAGAAACTTAACAGAAAGGATGAAAGTTTTTTACAGATTTTCCGGTCCATTTACTACCTCTGCGTCTTGTCTTCGATAAGAAACAGAGAATGTAGATGGACCGAGAAATCTAAAAAGAGCTTAGAAAAATCTTCACTTGATCACAGTACATGAAATGAGCAGGCCAATTTTGGAGCATATGCGTATAGTAAAAAAAAACTGGAAGGATTGCCTCTTTGCTCATTTTAATGACGTTATCAAGCTTTATTGCTCTTTTATGTCTCAAATTTTGGGGAGGCAGCGCCGCCTGCCCACTCTTGACTACGTTTGTTTACACATAAAATGCATTATTGAACCTTCCAACTTGGTTTCGATACTCGATTCTTTTTGAACTGGAAGAAAATGTATCGACTTTAACAACTTGCTGCGCCGCCTATCAATGAGAGAACGACTGCGCTGATGAGGCGACCTGCAATAAAACAAAAAGCTCGCCAACGAGTGAATGTGGTTCAGCACAACTAACAAAGAATTCAATCATTAGAATTATCTTCTTTATAACATGAAAATCGAGAAGCCATCTCCGATTCAGGGGATTGAATTTCAAGGAAAAAATATAGGACTCAGCCCAAAAAATATTACTAACGCGCCTTTTTGTTGATAAAATTAGACAAACGCTTTTCTTTATACATTCTAATAGCCATAAAACTTTAACAAAAGCTTTTTCGCCAAGGTACACTGACTATGATGCAGCTGTGCGTCTGCATCAAAGGATAAGTCACTGCTTTAGGTGGTAGTTTACCAATATACCGCTTGTTCAAAAAAGAGATGATGAAAATGGCGTACAGGCAAAACAAAAAATATAAAATGTTTGTATATTTTTATCAGATAGAGAATTGATTATTCTATTATGTACATGCATTTATGGATGAGCATTTCACGTATATATATTATATTTTATATTCATTTATGCATTTTGTCATACAAATTATTTGCAGGCTAAAACAATTTTAGAATCCTCTTACCTCATCTCATCTTTGTTCTTAACCGCTTCTGATTGTAATTTTTTAAGAATGTAAGTCATTCCCCATAAAATACCATCCTCGTTCCACCGGTGATATAACAGACAGCTGATTACAGCTATATCACATAGAATAACCGGAATCGGTGGGATGTTTGAAAAATGATTTCTAAATTTAATGGACAGAAATTCAAGTTTGGTGGCACTACTTACGTGTTTACACGATCATTTTGAAAGTGAGCTTTAGAATTTTTTGCGTGGTCTTAAATTGGCGAAATGGCAAGGCAGTTTATAAATAGGCCCATAGCCTAACTGATTCCCTCAGCAAAGATAAAAGCTTACCGTCACAAAGCCCGTGCACAAAAAGGAATTAATTCTCCAGATATATTACGCCTATATGTGAACAGATTAAACTAACGAGCTATGATTTAGCTTGAAGACTTTCAAGGGTCATATCATTATATATTTTGACAACCTCAGTTAGATTATCCAGTTAAAACATTTTTTTCTTGTATGTGATTGGCAATATCATCAACGATAGTATTGAAAGTACTTAGCTAAGTAAATTTGATTATTGAGTGAACTAGATAAATTAGAATTTGCATAAACTTACTCCAAATTGTTTTTGCAAGTAGATTCCACTTTATTATCTTGTGAAATAATTATATTCATAAATGGAGGAATATTGGGGCATTCATGATTCCTTAACGGCCCCCATATCTTGTGACCACTGCAAAGTCAATTTTTTTTTATTTATTAAATCATGAAAGTAAATCTGCTGTGTATATACCGCGTATTGGTAGCCTACAGTTGATTATTATTGTAATTAGCTATCTTCTGTAGTGAAACCAACACCCAAGCTGACTTTCAAAAAAGGTTGTTCAGCTAATTCTCATTTAATAAGCCTATTATGAAAGGCCTACTTGCATTTTCTCAGAAAAAATCGATATCTACTCTCTAATTGAAAAAGTATTGGTCTTCTGTTCTTAACAGACAATATTGACAGAGCAGTGAAAGTTAACGCCAAAATTTTCGCGCTTGAAAATTTCCGAAGTTCTTCCGAGATTGGCAACGCAATTAAGCGTAACTGTGAGATGCTAGTTTAAAACAATGGCGCCTGCTGCGTTATGTGCTGTTGAGAAAGACACACAACTGAAAATTGTTCTGCTTGGTTGCAAACTTTGTCGTAGAAATGCATTACTCTGGGGTTATTAACAACCCCGGAGTTGTTTTAAACACAAGTTGTTCTACACTTAACCGCAAAAACTTTCTTATTAATTCATTTACGCCTCTGAGCTTGTGCTCTGTTTGGCAATCTTTAGTCATACTAGGTCATAACGACACATACATTCGTCGACCTACCCACCAGTCTTTCACGAAAAGGTGGAACATCCTGTTAAATGCCTTTCCATGGAACGATTGAATGACATTTCCAGAGATCCGACGGTAAGTAAAATTTCACTCACAATCAACCTTAACTTTATTTTTTTACATTAAAACTTGACCACTCCCATAGGAACACTCAAGAACGGCAAATTTAGAACAGTAAAGTTACCTCGCAAGTTCCAACGTCATGTCTGCTTCTTGAAGGCAGTTTAGAATGGGAACAAATAGGAAAATGAAAAGGCGAACATTATCAAGAGTGATGTAACATTCCTTATCAAATGGTTTTGAGTCACATTCATTTGATGACTTCAACAAAATCCAGTGAAGCGTGGACAACAACTTGCTGCTGGCGTTTTTGAATTTTACTTCACCTAAACCAAGATCGCATCAAGAATAGGCTTGGCAGAGGAAGGAATGGAGGAGGTTAATATGGAAAGAATGGACTCCATGCAAATATCATTAGGTAAAGAAAAGAGTAAGTATCTGTAAAACCAACCCCTTTTCTCTCCCTCCCCCCCCCCCCCCCTGTAACATGACTTGGGCCATAACAGTTTGCATTTATACAAACAAAATATTATACTTTGACGAAACCAATTAGTGGACGGACGGATGGCAGGCAAATTAGTGGACGGACGGATGGCAGGCCTTCTGACACCATGCTTTCGTCCAACTTGTTACGTAGCCCGCAGACTCTATCGGTTTTTTTGTGACGAACTCAGCGACAGTTTGGTCCTAGTTGCAAACTGTTCGATGAAAACTTTTTGCGATAGAAAAGTTTAAAAGCTAGAACAATTACTTTTAAGATACTTTGAAAAAAGTCAAATTATTTCTAAAATGTTTTAAAAAGCCAATTACTTTCAAAATACTCACGCTATTGGTGTCGACAGAGGATTGAAAAGATACAGCAGAGTAAGTGGCGCAAATAATAAAAGTATTGTTGGTAAGAAAGTAGACAAAATTGCGGAAAAACTAGTTTTTACTCGTTTCAGGACGAGAAGTGGAAGCCTCCTCCTAACGTGTTACACTTGCGTATTTAGAAACAAATTTGTCGGGGGGCCGGAGAATTTTGCAAAGGTAAGATTTTTTTATGGAGTAATATTAACCTTTAAAAATTGAGGACTTCCCCACTTTGGCCGGAAACAAACGCAATGACTTTTTTGAAAATAAACTTAATAAAAGCAAGGATTTAGCTTCTTTTGGTCTTTAAACAGACATGAAATAATTTTCATCATAATGCTTCATCATAATCATAAAGCCATTGCCCCCTATTTCTCTCCCTAAAATCGACACTGCCTACGTACGGCGATAAAAATAGCTGTAAACTCTCGGGCTAGATTATCGACGAACAAACACATGTTTTCTTTAAAGCAAATTAAAAATTTATAAATTATTTTTTCGTTATGTAATCAGCGTTTTTTTGAGATTTTTTATTCCCTGCATAGCATTTTCTTCTCTACAGGACAAGAGTGGCACTCAGCGTCTGCTTTGGAATTTCCAAGTTGCTACATTCCGTCTGAAGTTTTTAGTTTAATTTCCCATGAATATGCTGTTTGCTAAAATTCGCCAAACGGCGAAAATCAAAATGTCTTTTCCCAAAAGCACAACAACATTGTCATCGTAAGATTTGAACTCATGATTATTTGCTCACTGAGGTCAATTTAGTTGACAAGTGAATAAATGATTCTACGTAAGCAGACGTAGCTCATATACAGTAGACGCCGCTTAATTAAGCTCACGATTTATGAGCCCACCCGCTTAATAAACCCAAATTCGTCCGGCCGAGATTCTTTGATTTGACTGAGTATTAACAAAACTTGCTTTATACACCCAAAAGCCTATTTAATAAGCCCAAATTTTCTACGCAATTCTTTTAAATTTGCTTAAGAAGCTTTATAACTAACAAATTCATTACGTGATTCTTGATTTTTTTTCTCTGTATGGATAACCATCAAGCATTTTGATTACTGTCTAAAATTCTTCTCTTCTGTTTTAGCAGCGCATGTAGTGCAGTAGTTGCAGTGCGTTAATTGCTTGCGAGAGTACATACGCGGTCTCTTTGATTTTTTTTATAATCCGAATATGCATTTTTCTTTACAAATTTCTGTGTACAATGTAATTAGCTTTAAACATTTTATCTTCATTACAATTAGCCGCAAATATTTTCAGCTCAAAATATTTAGATAAAGTCGTCCGTCGGTTAACAAGCCCAAAATCGTCCAGTCCTGAGGCGGGCTTAATAAGCGGCGTCTACTGTACGTGATTACTAATCGCTGCGAAATATCAATATACCGGTAAAGTGCGACTTCTAACGGCTGCATGTTAGGTGAAAGGCGCTAAAGTAAATCAACTTCGAGTCGGGCGAGATCGCTGGGGCGCTTGAGCTAATCTGGATTTAAATGCATTTTTAATGTACTGCTCAGCGTCGAGTGTACTTCGTAAATTTAATTTTATATCTCTTGGGAATGTCGTTTACCAGAAAACTCACTTAAAAAATTAATTATTCTCAGCACAGCTTTTCGTGGAAAAAATTTTGAAAATTTTTCTGCATATTGTAGGTTTTGAAAACTATGTTATTTAATTGGTAATGTTTCAAATTTATGGTAATCCGTATTATTTGAAGTTGGGGCTATGAATAGAGCCGGTTTAAACACAAGAGCTATTAAAGCTGTGTCTGATAACCGTTCATCAAAAATATTTTCTCAGTCTCTAGTCTTCTAGATAATTGCTCCGTCGTCCAGGAACCAAAGACCTTACTTGTCAACTAAATTGACCTCAGTGAGCAAATAATCATGAGTTCAAATCTTACGATGACTATGTTGTTGTGCTTTTGGGAAAAGACATTTTGATTTTCGCCGTTTGGCGAATTTTAGCAAACAGCATATTCATGGGAAATTAAACTAAAAACTTCAGACGGAATGTAGCAACTTGGAAATTCCAAAGCAGACGCTGAGTGCCACTCTTGTCCTGTAGAGAAAAAAATGTCAAGTACATAAAGAAAAAATGATTCAAATTTTTTTAATTTGCTTTAAAGAAAACATGTGTTTGTTCGTCGATAATCTAGCTCGAGAGTTTACAGCTATTTTTATCGCCGTACGTGGGCAGTGTCGGTTTTAGGGAGAGAAATAGGGGAAATGGCTCCCCCAAGCATTATGATAATAGCGAAAATTACATAAAAAAATTATTTCATGTCTGTTTGAAGACCAAAAGAAACTAAAACCTTTTATAAAGTTTATTTTCAAAAAAGCGGAGAATCATTATTTTAGCGGATGAAGCCGTCCCAGAAGTCACTGATTGCAATCGAGCCACTGCCTCGAACATACTTCAGATACATTCACTGTGTTTTCATTGCCAGCAATGGCTTAAATTTTTTGCATTGAACAAATATAATAGTGATGTAATGCATGCAGTTGGCGAACGCCGAGGGGCTCCTACACACGCGCTTTTCTCTCGGGTCCTCCTCAGGAAAATGTTAAATATTAATTTCTGTCATTATGCTTGTAGCGGTAACAACCAAATAGCCTGTTCTACAGAGATAGAATTACTTTCAATGTCTAAGGCCTTAGAAAGCATTATTTGTTTTATGTTTTTCGTAATTCTTTATGATAAATCACTCAGCGTTTGCTAATGAAACTTGCAAACAAAAAATATTATAAACAAGGCCGGCGTCAGAGGGGGCAAGCCTCCACTTTATGTGCATGGCCAGTGGGTAAATTGAGTGTGAGACAAATGAGGAAGCTGCTTTGGGTCCATTTTTAGGCCGCTTTCACAAGAAATATGGGGCTACCTCTTCCAGAAAAGTCTTTTAAAGTGCTTTCAGGTCTTTCAAAATAGTGGTGACCTCCAATAAAAAGTCTTCACTTATAAGTTTGGGATCGAAATTCTAGTTTGCAACAAATTTTCCTGTCCCAGACCTTTGAAATAAAATTAATCTCCAAAAGAAAGAAAAAACAAAGATTTACTTGGCTTACAGGGGGCCCTTTATTTAATATTACCTCAGGTCCACAAAATTCTTACTTCACAAATGTGCATGCCTACTTAATTAGAGTGCATGGCTCCTGCTCTGGACATGTTTTTTCTCTACTGTACTGTCAGTAGCGTTTCCCATATTATCTCATATTTTTTGGAACATTTTTAAGATTGATTTCAAAAAATGAAAGTAAAACCTAAGTACCAAATTTATGCAAATATAAATCCCGTTTTGTCACGCCTCCTTTTTGTTGTGATGTAATGACGAGCTCAATGAAGAAATAATCAGTTTGATTTAACTTTCGATAATTAATTTTTGCAAATCTCTTATCTATGCTGTGGAATATCAGCTGTATTATCAATATTTTTAAAGTTTTAATGACAAAAAAAACGGCATTAAGTAAATGATTAATCAGGAAAGACTCAAAAAAATAGTGAACATCTACCAAACTACCTTGCTTTAGAAATAAATAAAGCAGAACCAGACATTATCACCACAGTTGGACACGATGCAAAGCTGCCGTCTGCTACCAACATTAGGGCATCAATATGTGAGTCAATCAACGATACAGGCATACAAGATATGAGATACAAGGTAATGTGGTAATAATACAAGATGAAACATTATGAATTACAAGTAAGATCCACTTTGGCCATAAAATTTAATTGATGAGCGATTTGAAAAGCTCGTTGTGCAGCTGCAGTCTATCTGTCGTAGGCGTAAAAACGCGAGAGGTCAATAATTTTCTTATGTGTAGCAGTTACAAAGGGCAATAAATTTCAAACAAAAATTACCTTAAAACTGTATCCAGAAAGCATTAAAATCGGGTATATTTGACTGTAATTTTACAAAATTTTCCTGGGGGACCTCCCCCGGACTTTCCTTGAACAATCTTGCTTTCACCACATTTTTGCGCCCTCTCTCCTGAAAAAATTTCTGCCTACGCCCCTAAACGAATGTTATTTTTGTTTGGGGGTACACTATAACGTGTGTGACATCACAAGTAATTAAAAAAAGCTATATCAGAAGAGTGGGGAATGGGATATTGGAATTGCATTCATCATATAGTAGTACAAAAACAACTCCAAAACGAATCAATTGAACACCATAGCTTCAATTAGCAGAAAGAGCAAGGCTTGCAAGTTGTCTATGTTCAGTCAAAATGCACCTATCAACAATACAAAGCTTAATTCTGTCTCTCTGTCAGTGAGCGTGCGCGTCAATGTTTGTAACTCCTTGGAAACTACAGGGCGTACAAGCAAGAAACTTGCTACGATTGATCACCTTCTCGGGGTGAGGGTCATATGGGTTGATGATGCCATGACGACATCACAATGGAAGATAATTTTTTGATTTGCATTTCTTGACAAATCAAAAGCGGATTTTTTTGTTTAAATCAGGGGTCTCCAAATTGTTTCCATGGAGGGCCACATTGATGATATTTTAAAGATTCCTGGGCCAAAGTTAATTCAAATTAAGTTTGAAGCAACGGCAAACAAAGTTGGAGATCGTGTTATGTTGCCCGAAAAACAGGTGATCTTCAAAAAAAAAGGTCACCATATCTCTCTCGCTGTCACCAATTATGGTGTTCGCGATCAAATTGATTGAATCGAAGTGGCTCTGTCAAGGAAACACTGCGCTGCACATTTGTTTTGCAATTATGAAAAGGGCTGCGCGGGCCGGATTTGGCCCGCAGGGAGTAATTTGGCGGCCCCAGGTTTAAATGAAAACCAGCATTCAACTTGTCAACTTCAACAAATTTCAAATTTTTATGAAGATGACGTTATCACAAAAAACTAATTGTAAAATTTGTTTTCTTCAGTTTCTCAAAAAATATTGACAGAAGAAACGCGATTTAAAACTTGTTCGAGAGATATTCAGAGTCTGCTTCCGATAAAACTATTCATCAAACAATTTAAGCTTTATCAACGATGCGACAAACTCTTTAACATTTAAGCATTTTTTAAGTGTGCTTTTTTCTTTTTTGATGAATATTTCAAAAAGCACTGTTACGTCATCATGGTACGTGACGTTTAGTGCTGTTTGGTATCTCTTCCGTAAAAACAGCAGTAGGCAGTAGCTGCACTTATTATCAAATGTCATTTTAAAAGCAAACGCAAATAACAAAATTTTTTATTGATATGTCGCATGTTAAAGTACATTCATGTACTGCCGTGCTTACATACTGGTCTACATCTGCTTTTTTATATTTTCCAATGGCAACTACAAAAATTATTCTAACTGAACTGTAGGAAACTCCACGTTGAAATACCTTTGTAGCACGGTTATCTCGCGCGCCAGAACACTCTAAACCCCATTGATATCTTTATCAGATGTACCAAAAACAACAAAATGCCGAATCCTAATTTGGCATTATGCAGATTTACAAAAATTAGCTTCTTTTTTAACAGAAAAGGCTGGTCGATAGTTCATCCACTGAAGCCATGACCTAACTTATGGTATTATCGTAGCAACTCAACTGCAAAAGCCGAACTCTGGGCTCCGAGTCTTTTTTTCCAACTCTGACTGCGGGAATTCAGGGTGCAAGAAACATACGACCAGCCACAGGCTTTAAGTTTAATGACTAGGCCTACAATTACATAAAAGTTGAAAGTAGTCGGCCAATCACTTCATAGCTTAATTCCTGTAAATGCATCAATCACTTCAGCGTCCTTACGCAAATTTAAATGTACGCCCTATGTACTTACTCAAATGAATTTATGAAAGTTTGTAAATTTTTTGCTGTTTGTAAGGTAAACAGAGTCTTAATAAGTAGGAAGGTTGGTATTGTAGGTGGAGTTTATGAAATTCAAAGTTTGAGAGGAAATCCTCAAAAAATATGTCAGTAGGTATACACCATTGTGTGAATTTATAGTCACCAAATATAAATTGTACCCATGTAGGAAATTTGTTTAAATGGGTTGCTAGTCCCACCGGGCAATCAGATGCAAGAAATAAAGCAGTAGCGGATCCAGAAAATTTGGTGGGGTGGGTGAGAAGTCAAAAATAACGCAATATTATTGGAGATCAACTTTATCGAAGTCCAATTTTTCAAACAAATCTTCTGTTTAAGACAACTACAAAAACGCATAAGCGCTACCAAGGAACTTGGTGAAATAAATATCATTACCAGAGGGTTGCACCTAATCGTAAAACAAGCGAACTATCAAATTACTTATTTCTATAACAGCAAAACAAAAACTATTACCGCGCCTACCTCCAACTTTGACTTTGTGTCACTTTACCTATTGGATGCAACGGATAGAATTTATGACATGACAGAGAGTTTGTGAGTAAGACCAGTGTTCATTCAAAATATCGGCACAAAGATTAGGATTAGGGGAATGGGTATGATGCCCCATTTGCACCAACTTTTTGATACTGCTCACAAAATGTTACTTGAGTGAAGCTGGCGCACCCGGCTGAACCATATTTGTAAGACAGAACTGACCGGTAGCCGCGCAGGATAAAGTAGGTTTCGGCTTCAAAATCTGGATTTTGCCATTTGTTGAATGGTGGCACAAAATGGTAAAGCGTATGAATATGGCCTATAAGATCTTTCAAATTACTGCCCGCCAAGTAATCGCGTGCATTCAACAAGAAAGTCCCACGGTACAAGGAAAAGACAGAAACGTCTTTCTTAGTCACCTCATAATAAAGCCACTACTAACTAACGTCTTTTTCACGGTTCTAGACCAAATGAATTCAAAAATGTTTATCAAAGATATCTTGCTTGGAACTCAGCAATGGGAGTAATGTGGGAAATGAAACATGAAAATCTAATTTACTCAGTCATGATTGAGAGTTGTCTTAGGACTATCAAATAAAAGTGGTGATAAAATGGCGCTAATATCTCCCTGATGATAGGCTATTTCTCACCTATTGCTTGTCGATTACTCAACATCAAAGTCAAGCAATGCATAACATGAGGGGCAAACGCGTCGACCAATTCCCGTCTTGTAATTTCTCTGATGTTGTTGGTCTTGTGAGGCTGCACTAAGACTTGTTCAATTTTGTTTTCAACCAAACAAACTTTAATAGTCTGCAAAAGTAAAACAATCTTCAGATCTCATGACGCCATTTTAGTTCAGAGCAATAACGCACTTGTTCGCAATCCTAAAGCTAGGGGCTGTTCGCAAATCATATGACGCTTTTCTATCAGATGTTTAACCCCCTCTCCAATGGGACGCATTATGAAGTTTTTGTTAACCCCTTTCCTTCGTGTGACCCGTCAAACAAAAAAAAGTCAAGCAAATCTAAATTATTTGGATTTGGCACAAAACCTGTTCAATCAAACAGTTGATAACTTTTATTCTTCTAATTATAGTTGCAATTTTATCTTTTAACGATATCTCTAAGCCCCAATGACACCAATAAGACGGTTTTTCTTCCCCCCTCTAATCTTCCCGAAGGGGTGACAAGATATTTGCACGGCTCTTTACGAGATTAACACTATCATAATAATTAGGTGGCAGTGTCCTTGGAAAATGCTTTTTAGGGCAATTTTCTTTCCTGGTTACAGTGCTTGCTTGGAAATACATTGTGCCAACAATATTGACAATCACGAAAAAGAACTAAACACAAGTTGTTATAGTAAGCAAACAAGTTATTGCATAGATTGAATAAAACCAAAAATGCATGCTTGGGCTCAATATGCATTGAAAGCTTGATTTACAATCACCGAATTCAGTTCAAAACCTAGTACTTTATAACTTTCTGTGGTGAAGAAGAATGTCTTTAATTAAGTTTTGGAAAATTATTGAAGACAATTAGTTTCTATTTTTTGGTCAAATTTTTAGTGTTTAGGAGTTATGGAACAACTGTTGCTGTTTATCTTCAAGCAAGCTTATTTAAATTGAAAGATTTATATACCACGTTACTAAATCAGAAATCCCGGCACTTACATTTGCAGAAACTTCGAACAACTTGCTATCTTTTTGCAGACGAGTCAATGTGCTGAAAAAAAACAAAACCTGATTATGCCATCCGCCTCAGATATGATGTTTTATATTTATGTCAATGAAATGCTCAAGCAAGGCACCAAGAAAATAGCCTACTTATTTGGCATTTGAAAACCTTCAGTGGAGGTCTAACATAGAGCATGGTTAGGTATCTGTAGCATTTAAACACATAAAATGTTGGCTCAGGTTCAATGATTATTCCAACAAGTAAAACTTATCGGCACAAGTTCAATGTGTGTGCGTGTGTGTGGGGGGGGGGGTAGGATATGGAAAGGGGTGTAAGAAAGAAAAGCAGACAAGGTTAGCATGGAATTCAACGAGCCTGCAACTGAGCACAACAATTGTATTTAAATCCGTTTTGTCACAAGCGGTGTTATCACGTGATAAGCTTCCACTTGACCACATAATTACCAAGTCAGCACGATACCCAGTATGAATCGGCGAAGGCATTTTTTGCGGCCCGTAAACAAATTTCAACAAAAATAAATTTTTGCAAAGATAGATTTCTCAAACTGAAGAATTTTGCGTTAGAAATGCTCTCAACGTATAGAAGCAGATACGTAAGCGGGGATATATATTCTATTACATAAAAGTTAAATCTAAATACAAGTTGACCATCACTAATCCGGAATCATTGAGATCTGGGGGATGTCGGATTTGTCATTTTGCTGGATAAGCCATTTATTATCTTAGAATACTCAAATCCAATTGCTAACTACCTCATCATAAAATTTAACTATCATTTAAATCAGTACAAGTTGGCTAATAAAGAAAAGTCAAGTAAAATGTTAATGAAATACAGGTAAAATAATTGGTACAGGTACAGTACAAAATTAAACAGAGCACAGGTACTGTTTTCTAGGTCAAATTAGTGCCGGAAAACTGATTGTCCGGCTAACTGATTGCCAGATTAGTGATGATCAACCTGTATAAGAATTGAATGGCAAACGAAACAAGGGCAGCGAGCTCGAAGAACTCGGTCTTTTTTGCTGAACTCGAACTTGAATCCAAACCATAAAAATTTGTGAACTCGAACTCAAAAAGCATCAATCACGTTTGTCAATTGATTGAGATTTCTTTTAGATGATCAGAGATCATCAATCAAGCAAGATCTTCTGGGATCTATATTGCTGTTGCGAGCCAGTGGCGATGCGACCGAAGCTTTGCATAATGTTATTGCATAAATGACAGTTTGATTTGTTTTTTCACCTTTTCCTATTTGCGAGTAGTTCATTTTAATCCTTTGCTTAGTTTTTTGTTTGTTCTTTGTTTAACTTGAATCCATTTAGCGTTTGTGTGTAGAGCTCAGAGTTCCCATTTAATTATTTTTTTACTGTATGTATCTCTTAGCCATAGCTTTCCACTTTTCTCATGATTGACCGCTAACGCATTTATCGCTTTAGTATTGAATTATTCAGTAAACAAAGGCATCTAATTTGTTTACTTTTAACCAAAATTATTGTAAATTATCGTGTACGCCTAATCGAGGTTTCGATTTTTACATTATGCCTGCTGTAAAGATTTATTGCCGATCAGTTTCCAAAAAATAGGTTTAAAATTTGCTGTTTGCAATTGCCATAAACTTTCAAGATTATGCAATTTCGGTAGAGAGGTGACTTTTAGTATCCAAATTGCTATTATTGCTACTAGCAATACACCGTTGAACATAATAATACAATATATTTAGCAAATTCAAACGTTTTCGGCGCTACATATCGCCCTCATCAGGATCTATATACAAATATTTGCAGCATTAAAACTTTCGTTGAACCAAAACACAAAATAACTTGAAAATAGTTCTGATAACAAATAGTAAAGCTTCATTCTGCGGTCTCCGTAATTGTCTGGTTACTGCTAACAAAAAATCTGATAATAGAAGCGATTGCCTGCTAGGAGTTGATCGGATTTAAGGTTATGTAAATAATTGTTTCAAATAAATTAAAATTACAGTAAAGTTCGATGCAAAATTGTTTGGTTAAATGATCAAATAAATGTCTTTGATTAAAACACCTTTAGTAAAAATGACGCTCCGTTTGCATACAGTTGTTTGTTCAGCACAGGGTTACTTCTTTTGATCACCAAGACTTCATGGATTTTGGCTTCGTAGGATGTTTGGCATTTTCTAATTATTTCAAATTGCTTCATGTTATTCGGCTGAGTTTTGCACGAACTGCATTTTCTGATATGATCTTTGATGGCACTTTTACCTGACCTTGAAACATTTAAGTGCTCCCCTGCTCTTATACTCAAATGTCTTGCGGACGTACCGATGTACGTGACGTTCACATCACGTGAAAAGGTAAACTTATAAACGACATTTGAGTTTAAGATTAGAGGAGTTTTGCTTTTCAAAGAGAAATATTCCTGCACTTTTGTTGTTTTGTAGACGATTGTAACTTTAGTGTCAAGCCGTTTCTTTATTAGTGATTGAATTCGTAGACCGAATTCTTTCGAGATTTTTCCTAGGTAGGGAATGATAAAAAGATTGGTAAATTCTTTTCCGGTTTTACTGTCTGTTTTTTCGTTTTGAAATTGGCATAAAATTTTGTTAAAAAAAGGGATTGAATAACCGTTACCGTAAAAAAGATTTTTCAAATAAGCAACTTCTTTTTGGAAGAGATAGTCCGTTGAACAGGTAATTTTTTCTCCTTTTTTTCCAAATTTTGGGACAAAAAGCATTGGAATTTAACAATAATCCGGTGTTAAAAGGTTTTCTCCATGTCCAGGTATCAAATTTATCAAAGTTAATTTTTATTTCCACATCCAAAAACGGTATTTTATTTTTAGCCTGTTCTAAAATTTTTGTTTAAAATTTCTAGTTCTAAAATTTTTAGCCTCTTCTATAGTTTACTTTTAGTTACTTCTTTAGTTAAATTTGATACCTGGACATGGAGAAAACCTTTTAACACCGGATTATTGTTAAATTCCAATGCTTTTTGTCCCAAAATTTGGAAAAAAAGGAGAAAAAATTACCTGTTCAACGGACTATCTCTTCCAAAAAGAAGTTGCTTATTTGAAAAATCTTTTTTACGGTAACGGTTATTCAATCCCTTTTTTTAACAAAATTTTATGCCAATTTCAAAACGAAAAAACAGACAGTAAAACCGGAAAAGAATTTACCAATCTTTTTATCATTCCCTACCTAGGAAAAATCTCGAAAGAATTCGGTCTACGAATTCAATCACTAATAAAGAAACGGCTTGACACTAAAGTTACAATCGTCTACAAAACAACAAAAGTGCAGGAATATTTCTCTTTGAAAAGCAAAACTCCTCTAATCTTAAACTCAAATGTCGTTTATAAGTTTACCTTTTCACGTGATGTGAACGTCACGTACATCGGTACGTCCGCAAGACATTTGAGTATAAGAGCAGGGGAGCACTTAAATGTTTCAAGGTCAGGTAAAAGTGCCATCAAAGATCATATCAGAAAATGCAGTTCGTGCAAAACTCAGCCGAATAACATGAAGCAATTTGAAATAATTAGAAAATGCCAAACATCCTACGAAGCCAAAATCCATGAAGTCTTGGTGATCAAAAGAAGTAACCCTGTGCTGAACAAACAACTGTATGCAAACGGAGCGTCATTTTTACTAAAGGTGTTTTAATCAAAGACATTTATTTGATCATTTAACCAAACAATTTTGCATCGAACTTTACTGTAATTTTAATTTATTTGAAACAATTATTTACATAACCTTAAATCCGATCAACTCCTAGCAGGCAATCGCTTCTATTATCAGATTTTTTGTTAGCAGTAACCAGACAATTACGGAGACCGCAGAATGAAGCTTTACTATTTGTTATCAGAACTATTTTCAAGTTATTTTGTGTTTTGGTTCAACGAAAGTTTTAATGCTGCAAATATTTGTATATAGATCCTGATGAGGGCGATATGTAGCGCCGAAAACGTTTGAATTTGCTAAATACATTGTATTATTATGTTCAACGGTGTATTGCTAGTAGCAATAATAGCAACTTGGACTTTCAAGATTAATCCGGAAAACACAACTTTTCACTGAACTTTATAGAAAATTACCAAACTTGAAGTTGAACTCGAAAAATTGAAACTGAAAGACTTGAACGCGGACTGGCAATTTTTTTATGAACTCCAAGTTGAAATCGAAACAAAAATCGCAGCCTTGGACGAAACAGACAATTGGCTCTAACTTACAATCACTAACATTAGTATTGACAAAGATGCAATAAAGTACCAGAGAAGCCTTGCCTACAATAATCCCAATGAAACTTTGTAATAAATTTACTTAGTCGTTCAGTAAATTGATTGATGTTTCAGTTTTAAATATTAGCGTCAATTGTTTTTATTTATCATTTAAAGCGAATTGGTCCGTAAGTTGGTAAGTCATTTGTAAAGTAACCCGCAAACCAAAATTAGTTGGACCGCCCTGACTAAAGTAATACGCAAAGTAGGCAACCGTAAACTTCAATTTCCATCAGCGTTTTTGAATGCAATTGAAAGATATTTGCACTTCAGTTTGTTAAATCACATTATCAATGCTTCTGCCTACAGTTACAATAACACCAGTAATACATGCTTTTAATTGCATCAAAAATGATGGCAATGGTTACTAGCCTTGCAGACATGAGGGCTAGAACGTTGCACTGCATTAGCCAGCAAATTAGTCTTATCGACATAAATTACAATTAGTTGTGCGAATTTCACGAGATATTTGATCGATCACTGTAATTTGAAGGTTGCATTGCAATTTGCAGCCGTCACGCCGTTCTTGCGCAAAAAAGCGCAAAATAAAATAGAAATCGATGCTTACTCGGTCTGTTGCCATAGAAATGACTGGAGGGCAAGATGCACGCTAGCTGACCTTGAAGGTTCTTTTTCTGCTTTTTCCATTCTCTAGCACTGCGAAATATATTCAAAAGAAAATTTTTGTGATCTTCAAAAAACACAAAAAGACAGTAATTTTAGAGCATTTTCATCATTTTCCTTTTGTAAAGACTGGCCGCAGAACAACACGAATAAACCGGCAATCTACCAATAACTTATATCTAAATCAGCAAAGAACAATTTTAACCAATTAACATAAAGGCATGTGGTGGGTCATTTTGTTACCTTGACTTCAATTCTGCTTTTGTAGGATTATGCAAGAGCGCATTCAAGATCTTTGTAAGGGGTTTAATTCAAAATACAAGAACCGAGAGTTTGAGAGAATGCAAAGTGGTCTTTTTGAGTTACCAGGGTCTTAAACATGTCGTTGGGGTTAACTCAAACTGTAGATTGAAACCGAAACGTAAGCATTGATTTAAATGCCGGTTCCTTTGACCAGGCCACATGCAACGTAACTCTGTTGGTACTGAACTCCTGATCTTTCGATGACAATTCTAACACTCATTCCATTGCGAGACGCTGCCGCTGTTGCTAAAGAAAATAAATTTTTCGAAGTCTAATAAAACTTTGATCACATTGGAAGAAAGCTTTGTTGGAACTGTAAAAAACAATAAACATTGAAGATCTTTGTTTGATTTTTAAGTAAAGAATTCCGTATTGCTTTGTGTGATATGATTAAGGAAGGTATTTAGATAACTTGACTTCCCCACTTAGGGACATCCCACGGTACATTTAAACCAGCCTAGCTGGTATCTAAGCCAGAGATTTTTTATGACTTTTTCTGCCTGCACTGCTAATTTTTGGGTAACTTTACATCAAACCTTATACTGAGTTTATTTACGGGGGTTGATTTAGAGGTAAAAGTTGATTTAAAGGCAGACTACAATGGTCTAGCTCCGACGAAGAGTGCAAACACCAGAGCACGATCAAAATTCAAACGCTTTTTAAAAAACACGCTTTGCTAAAGTGTTATTTTGCACTGCGGTAATCCGTTCACCTCGTGTTTTTAAAACAATGTAATTGTTTTAAAATTCTATTTTAGAAGAGCCCAATTTAAAGGAAAGTCTAAATTTGCAAGTTTTCACAACTTTAACCATTGACTTATTGTCACAAAGCAAAGTTGAAGACCATTTTCTCTTATGTTTTGTGATCATGTTTTTCAGAGTAACCTTTTGCTAATCTTGGCTCCAGAAAATGTGAAGATCTGTTTTCTGGACGTAAAGTTTTTAAAAACCGCAGTCGACACAGAAATTGGCAGGCGACCAAACTTGGGGGCGCGATTTACTATTTGGAGCTACGGTCTTAAAACACTGATCTATAAGCATAAACGTCGAATGCACATCAAATCTAAACTCGCACTAGAAACCTGCACTTGACCTTGAATTTTTCAAGCCATCAGCGACCTGCTTGGCACTTTTCTTTTCAGCTTTTCTATCATTAGACTTTAAAAGCCGTAAAATGTCTAAATAATTTATTTTTGGCACAAAATGCTGGCCTGTCTTTCTAATGATTGCAAAAACCTCTAATCAATGAAAAGAAAAAGAAATTTGTTAGACATCACAAATTCCTATTTTACTGTTTGTATTGCAAAGCGATACACTTCATTCTACTTCAATAAGCTTTTGCTCAACAAATATATCTGACAAAAAATTGCTTTTAGCTACAAAAAAGTGAAAATCAAACTTTGGATCTACTTACACCGCACAACTTGCTTTTACTTTTTACATATCTTTATCCTCTGAAATTGCCGAATAATGACAGCACTTATACCTATTCTACCTTTAAACTAAGCATTTGTTGATCAAGACATTCGTTATTGCATAGGCTCAACATCAATCTGCTCTCGATTACGTGCTGAAACCGCATTAATTGAATTCATCTCGCGCTTTCGTCAAGTGCAAAGCAAGGAAAATAAAATTCCGTAATACACTTGCAGAATTCAGTCCGCAAGCAAAAACTGCCCATAAAAGACAATTTTTCTACCCATTTCGCATTTCAATTGGTCTCTAAAAATCAATAACCTTCTGCTGCATTCGGGCCTTTTTGTAATCTTGGATTGGAAACGATTGTGATTAGATTTTCAATTTCTTTCAATCAATACAAATCTGATTTTAAGCTACGCAAGAGTGTTAATGCGGCGCCTTTTTTCCCTTTTTGCACAAATCATTACAGGTAAAGTGGATTTTCAACATTTTATGAAATTGTTGTAACATAACAAAGCACGGATTTCCTACAGGCAAATGCTTTATCTTTTTGGGGGTACAAGGTTAGATTTCAGAAATACTAGGTTTACTTTTTTGACCATGGGCATTTCAAAATATTTTACTGAATATCACTGAACTACGAAGCATGCCCCAACGAAACAAAGATGTACCGTTGAGAAGAAGATTCTAGGTGATGAGAGGATTCATCCCCCTACAGCCTTCTCAAATCATGCCTTCGTATACTTAAAAAATCTATATTCACAAGTAAGTGTGTTCGGAACGAATTTTACTGGGGCGAAACGAAACAAAACGAAATTTTACTCAGCGAAAGGCAGTTCGAAACGACATGAAATTAAACAATAGAAAAAACAGTTCGCAACGAAACGAAATTTCGTTGGTAAATGGCGGTTTGGTATGTTTAGAGCGGCTCGCGTGTAAAGCATGTTCGTCACAAAGGTGAGTTCAACCTTTCACGGTTTGGTTTTGAACGTTTAACGAAACGAAATTGCTTGGATTTCAAAATGAAACGTGACCTAGCAATTTCGCGTAGAAGCAAAACAAATTTCAAAATATTTTTGTTTCGAACACGCCTATTCACAAGTTCGAAGCGGTTTTGATCACAAGCTTCACTTCTACCATCGATCCGGGGCGGAACTATCGTGGGTAGAAAATGTAACCACCAGATCAGCTATGGAAATACATGTTTACGGTTTTTGCTTAACTGTTTATCTATGTCATAAGTTGAGAGTGTTTTCTAGTCCTTAAGTTTGAGCACATCCCCTCAAAAGTAGATCGAAAGTTTGCCTATATCGCTCTCTCTTTAAAGAGCCTTTCGAACATAAGATTGCTTTACATAAAAGCAACAAATAACTGCTGGCATCTCCACTAATCCAGCAGTTTAGGTATACTTATTTCTAAAATTTGGTAAGTTTGCAAATATCTTGGTATGCATACATTTCCCCAACCTCCAGAATTCAAATAAGTTTCCACGCATTTCCTACCATAGACCGCAAGTTCGCATGAATCTCATTACCCCTTACGAAGCAATGGATATATAGGGGTATGCGCGGTAAAAAATTCAAAATGTAACTTAACTCCCTGCCAGTCAACTTTTGGTTTTCCTTTACTGCCAGCACATTATGAACTTTAATAAACGCTACGTACAATCCACACCCTATACTGCTTTTCGTTCGACCACAATGTGTACAAAGCTGACTATAATTTGAGTCTTTAACAACAGATCTTTTCAACAAGTTTTCCAGCAAAATAATCGTAGTTTTTTGGACCATATTTTTCCTAAAATGGTATGAGAACGGACCTATTTATTTATGCTTTGTTTTTCAAAAAAACTTCAGTCCAGCAAGTAAATAGTTTCAAATATATAAGTAAATAAGTGTATTTCGTGCTTTGTTGCCGAAAATCACAGCATCATAAATTTTTCTTCATGCCTTCACAGCTTTTAGACCACGGAAACAAATATTACTGAGCTGAATTTAATTACTGGCCGCAAAAGAAGAAATACAAAACAGCAATGGGTGACGCATCTTTCGACTTTGGGAACTATCGTTCTTAATGCGCGTCAAAACATTGCAACCTACACACATGTGGTTCATTTCAGCGTGGTATTCAGTACTTTGGTTTTGGTAAATCTTTAAGACACTTAAACTCGCTCACCAACTGTGCAATGACAGTTTCTGTAGCACGTAATTATAATATGTAAACTCTACTGCTAATTCATCATAACTTAACAGAATGCGGTTGACATCAAACGCAGAAAACAGAATAAAGCATTGTTATAAGATGATTTTGTCAGTTCGCTAAGACTACGCGCAATGCCGCTAAAGTTTCATACAAACAAAAACACAAACTGCAAGATCAGAGTTTATTTGTAGTTCCAAAATCACTAAATGTAATTTAATCAGATACATCTAAACATCTACGACTTTGAATAGGTGCACTAGTTTAAACAAAGTTTGTGAATAACTAATATACTTGCCTTTCACTTGTCCACTGCTGGCGTTACAGAAACGTATTTCAGCAGACAAGCCCGATAACTCACACAGTCATGTCTGCGACGTCACAAACCAACTACTGCGAGATAGTTTTTTTGGAATGAACAGAGGTGGTCCAAGCGACCAAAAAATCTAATGAACAAAAGTATTGCTACTTACCTAAAAATAGACAGTAAAATAAAAATTAACGTCTAAGGTAAGGTATTTTTACTTGAGTGAAAGTGAGAAATTTGTCTAGAATCAAGTTACTTAACTTAAATAATGAAAGAGGAATATGGCTTCATTTTTTATCAGTCTTGTCTTGTATCTATTTAAACCAATGCTTCTCAATTTGGGGTCCTCATACCACATAGGATACGAGAAAAGTTTCTAAATATGCAAACTTCACCATCAATTTGCAGCTAAATTTACATTGTGATCAAGCCAAAGGTCCTTAGATGTGTGGAGTTGACAATGGCGTCACTGTAAAAGAGAGTCCACCCTGGGAAACACTGTGTCAGTGAGACACTGTTTTTAGAATACACTCAAAAAGGGTTAACTTAATATAGAGCGGCAAATTTTTTTTCTTTTGAAAAATACTTGGTTAATTTTGGTTAAAGACCTTTGTTCGGAGAAACTCTCTTGGCTTGGGGTCGTCCTTATGGAGTCGGCCCCGGGTGACACACAGTATGATAGGAAGGTAAGTGAAAATTAATTTTTTTCATTTAAAGAGTGCGAGATGCCAAACAATAAGTTGAGATTTGCTGGTCTAGTTCTAAACGGTGTAACATAGCGCATACATATTGGTCTAACTCTAGTAATTAATGTTTTTTTTCTTGTGAATCTACATGATTGTTAGGTGGGTTTTTTGATTGTTGTCTTATGCTTTGGTAGAATATTCGTAAAGATTTAAAAGTCGTTAAAACATGGAGCGACTCGATGTGACCAATGCACTTTTATTTCAAAGCAAAAAAACTTATATCTTTGACATATTTAAAATTTATCCTTTAAAAACTAGAATTAATGGCAAAGTCATTTTAAAATTTGCGAGGGGGAAGCAAACTTTTCATATCTTGGATCACGTTGTTGGTGATGATTTGGACGATAAAGGTCAATGAAGAAACTATTCCTTAGGTTGTAGAGAACAACAAAAACAAGAGTGGAAGCAAAATTTCACTGTCATAGGGTTAATATTACCGAAGATTTAAGTTACAAAAGGTTGCATTTTCTGTTTTTAGGTCAATTTTTACTTGTTAAATCAATGGCTCTGTTTTTATTCTTTTACTGACAAATCGTGGAAAGAGCTCAACGTGAGACTTTATATCTTAAGCAACGTCAACGTTGAGCTCTTAATGTTTTTCGCAGAATTCTGTTACTTAACTATTATCTTTTGAACTGCCGAAAATTGAGTTCTAGTCATGCTTTTTACCGCCAAGACTCTTTATACAACTATCAGTACCGATGATGGTGTTGAGATTTTGTCTCATCGTTCTAAGAGGCTATGATTTGGTATGAGAAACAGGTACTGGATTTATCAATCATTGATGCGTTTGCGTCGCATAAATGACTTTGTTACGTTGCACTTTCATTGTCGTAAAATTGAATTCAAAAAAGAAATTCCGCTTTCTCATGAAAACAAAGAGCTCACGTGCTATACAGTATGCAGACCAAGTCGAATAGAAAAGAAAATGCTAAGGCACCGGTAGCGTAGCAAAAAATACATTACGAACTTGGCTCCAGCTTCGAGAAAACACTCAGTGCAAAACCTTAGTGAAAGTTTAGAGAAATCTTAATAGATATTTATCGCCATAATATAGGTTAATAGACTGAAACTTTATAGAGTAAAGTTGTGACTGGAATCAGTCAATAGTAGAACTCACACTTCATTTAACAAATCTATTTCACTAAATTAGCATCATCAGTGTTCTTATTCAAATAGAATGTGACCAAATAGACTAGTGCACCTATTCAAAGTCGTAGATGATTAGGTGTATCTGATTAAATTACATTTAGTGATTTTGGAATTACAAGATTCTATTTGAATAAGAACACTGATGATGCTAATTTAGTGAAATCGATTTGTTAAATAAAGTGCGAGTTCTACTATTGACTGATTCCAGTCACAACTTTACTCTATAAAGTTTCAGTCTATTGATATTCTTAATGGAATCGTCATTTATTAATTTCACTTGTGTGGAGATTCTCCTAAAATTATCATGATTTATATTCTAATATAGGTTAAGATATAGTAAGCCTAAGGCATTTAAACTGCATTGGTTAGAAATGTTCTTTTGCTAATAACGAGTTGTATCACTTTCTGTTGCTATGGAAAGTGGCCTAAAGTCTCCTTTATACTAGGATACGTAAAATCGCCAGCATATGCCATATATTCTTTTGTTTACATCACCAATTGATGGCATGCGAGCTTGCCAGCATCTAAGCAAATTAGGTTAAAGAACCAAAAACACAAGTAATGCTGGCCATTTTGCGCCTTATAGCAAACGACGCATAAAACTGAATATTTTTCAAAGATTGGGATAGTACCTTACCCGTTTACGAAATTGAAAAGCACCTGTATATTAATTTGATGGCCTTATGCTGTTAACCTACATAGGTACTATTGTAAGCTACCAATACAGGTTTGGGTTTTCTCTTTTTTTTTTGACGGTAAGGCGTGCTGACTGAGACTCTAAAATGGGCGCTACGGCAGTTAAAATTGAAGGAAGCCTGACAGTAATTATTTGTTATTGCGTCAATGTTAAAATAGTAGAATCCGACACGCAACCCATACAGTGATGGCAGATATAACCAAAACACGACCGTCCACCAAGACGTGCAGCGAGGAAAGAGACGAGAAAATTTCCTATCTCATGGTTGGTAGAAAAAATTGCTCCACACGTCACTATGAACAAGGTCGCTTCCACGTCACGATGAACATAAATCGCTGCAAACGTCATCATGAACAAGATCGCTGCCACGTCACGGTGAACAAAAATTGCTGCAAACGTCATCATGAACAAGGTCGCTGCCACGTCACGATGAACATAAGTTACCAAGCGACAGACAAAAAACTGGCGGTGGGAAGGCAAGCCGATCAACGAGCTACCATAAACAGAAAAGAAAATAAGCATTATGTCTAGCCTTACGTAAAAAAATATGTGTGTGATTTTAGACACATGACTTAATGACTCACGAAGCAAAGTTAATCTTTGATCAATTTTGCCACACCGCCTTGGGCGTCGAACTATGGACGTATGAAGTTGCAAAATAGCAATGCATAGCACGTACAGCAAAAACTAGAATCACCCGCAGCGGCGGAAGCAAGTGCTGAGCCGCCGAAATCAGGCTAACAAAAAAATGTAATAAAAAACGGGCAAAAAGATGATTGACTTGGTAGCTCGATGAAGTGCGAGGAACGACACGCTACACAGGTATTCTTTTGGAGTTGAGTTTTGCATTTAGAAATCAATCGCCTTTATGCGTAATAGCAGGCTAAAGCTTTATTGCTTTTGAAGGTCAGCAGTATAATTTGCGAAGTTTCCGTCAGGATTCGTCAAGATTCCAGTCCCAAAGCTATTTTGCAATAATTGTAACAACATAATAAATTGTCACAACCAAGTTCTGCTTGACCGGCACAGACAAATTTGCAAGCATAGAAACAGTTACCATCATCAGCCACAGCTTCGCCACCATCTCAAATCTTTTGTACAACTGACTTTTATGAAGGACTCACTGTGTCGATTGCCAGAGCTTTCTTATCTGCAGACATACCGCCGAAAAAGTTACCAAACAAAGAAGTGAAGCAGCTTTTCAGTCGTACTGGGAAATTACCATCTGAGTAATCATGTCTGCCTATAATACATGAAATTGGAGAAACAAAAATTTACGAAGTAACGACTTTGGTGACTGAACAAAAATTTTTTGTGGTAGATGAAAGCGACGTATAGGACGCTAAATTCCTTAACGTTTTATTTATATTGCAAGATGAGCCAAACAAAATATGCTTGATAGCTTGCAAAGTGCTTCCACAATCTTCTACCGCCTAGAGCGTTTGCCAAGAAATAAGATGATTCTTTGCATTTTGTGAATGCTACCAGAAATAGCTTCAGTTCCCTTTTGTCTGATGCTGTTGATACAGTACATGTTAGCTGTTGGAAATACCTTGAAAATTATAGACCCCAAAATTTTCCACTTCACCCTATCGTTTCGTGTGTAAAAGTCAAGTACTTGAAAGTAGACAATCTATTGCTCATGCAATAGCAGCCAGGGTCAAAAATAAAACTCTACAGGAAATGTTTGCACCAATTTGAAACCCACTACAGCCACTACTCAATCAGCAACTTGGTTGCAAGCAGCTTTTTGCTAAGCAATCACTTTTCAACTGTACGAAATATCGTCTGTAAATTTGAAGGCTGTAGGTTTTATTTGAACGAGCTAAGGCAAGTGTCAATGCTGAAGTTTGATCTCAAGACTTACTGAAAATCTAAACGAAATACAGTTGTTTAGCTAGTTTAGTGCTTACAATGGAAGAAATCGAAGCAGTTTATAATCACTTCACCAATATGTAGTATGTGCTAGGGTGGAGTGAAAAAAATTTTTTTTTTTCAAATCAAAAAACCAGTGTAGGAAATAAGTTCCTTGAGCAAGAGCGTGCTGACTGAACTCCAATTGCTGGGAACCATGGCAGTCACAAGGAAGAAAGCACGAGAGTAATATCTTATTCCATCAATTCACGCAGCTGTGGCAGATCATCAAAAATCACGTCCTTCTGCCACATTGATCAGCAACGAAAAAGAAGTGACAGACAACCAGAGCACGTCCGTCCGCCACGGCAATCGACGAAGAAAGAGAGCACCATATCTCCGAACACATGGTCGGTAACAAAATACTGCACGCGTCACCACGAATTAGATCGCTGCACACGCCTATGTAACCAGGATACTGCACACGCTACATGAACAAAAACAACGGATAAACAATGTAATGGCGGGAGAGGCGAGCCGATCAACGAGCTACCATAAGAGGACAAAAACATAAACATATCTAGCCCTAACAAAAAAAGAAAAATAAATGGGTGTGATTTTAGACACAAGCAATAATAATAAACAAATACGCGTTGCAATATCACGGCTAGATTGCCGGAAAGGCATGCAGGCTTAGATTCCTGGCGTGAGGTTAAATCGCCAGGCGTGCGGACTATAGGAGCACGATATACTTTAAACGGAGATAGCCGAGCGGCTACAAACCTGATGGTAGGTACTTCGTCAGTTAATATTACTTCATCAGTAAAATCGTAAGGTAAAGCAGCAACGGTGAGCGAGCTGGACGTCAAACTGGGGACGCACGAAGTTGCAAACTAGCAAACACAGCCAGCACAATAAACAATTAGAATCACACACATCGGCGGGAGCAAAGCGCTAAGCCGCCGAAAGCAAACTAACAAAAAAAATTTTTTAAAAAAACAACAAAGTGTTTGCCATGGCAGCTCGATGAGGTGCGAGGCGCGACACACTACACCAGATTTATTAAAGTAGGTGGTTAGGTATAAAAAACATCTTCCAAAGTTGTTTTGGGGTTCTGCTACTTACACCCAGGTGGCTAAACACCCCAAAAATGTTGAGCTCCCCCAAATTTATGAAAATCTTATAACTTAAAAACTAGTTAACCTAGAAGTTGGTTTTGGGCTTTAAATGCTCAGAAGACCCAAGTTTGTATCTGCTCCAATACAACTTTTTCTTCTAACTACATCACACAAGCCACAAATTAGCAAAAATGATGTTTTTGCTAATGGCGAAATAAAACTTTTACCTATAACGTAAATCCGCTTGTTTATTCACTTTGTATTTTATATATAAATCATTGCTTTTGCAGTCCTTAGGTGATTTTTATTAACTACTGTATTACTAGTCAAAATTAATTAGGTACCACAAGTTCAAAATGTTTTTTAGGAGATTATTAAAATAGAGAAGATATTTCTGTATTCTCAAAAATATCTTATAAACTTGGTGCTCTTAGGCCTCCTGTGTAAAGTGTTATCATTTTAGAATGCTTACAAGAAAAGCTGTTACTAGAGTTTGTGAGCGTCAAGAAAAACATCTTTTTGAAAGCTGTGACTACTTTGCAAATGGTGTTCTTCCAACCAAAAGAGATCTTTTGCAAAGATCGCTTCATGAAAGAAATTGGCGAACAAGCGCTGCAGCTGTCATTGTTGCAAATGAACTATATGAACGTTGGATCCACTGTAATGTTTATTGCATGAGTGTAGACGGCATTGTGTTTAGGATTTTAACTCTTGTCAAAGATTTTCGACAGATTGAATTTCCTCTCAAAAAAGGGAAAAAGGATTCAATACCAGAGCGACATTTAATTATGACATGACGGAATTTTTACGTTATATTGAAAAATTGTTAGATATTTTTTGTAATGACCAGGAGCAGCGACTAAAACTTGAAGAAATTAGTAAGTTGAAAATGAATGAAGATGACTACATTTTATGAAGATCAAATAGGTCCTAGAAAAAGAAAATGGTTGGATGTTGTTTAACCAATCGATCAGTCTGATATAAATTTTCTTCAAATAATGTCTCAAAAACAATCCAATTCTAATAATACAGTTTCAACAAGCTCAACAAATATTGATATTGTAATTGGTTTTCAATCTGATACAAGTACTAGTGAAAATTCAGAAATATCAGTATCATTTAATTCAGCGTTACCTTGCTCTTCAAAATCTATTTTGCAGCAGAATTGAGTTACGTTAAAAGAACTTGCAATGGTTTGTGAGCGATATGAAGTGTCTGATAGAGCTGGTGCAGCTATAGCTTCGGCTACATTAAAAACTTTTGGAATTGTTACTGAAGAGAATAAAAGATATGTGGTGGATAGAAGCAAGTTGCAAAGAGAAAGGCAAAAATACAGAGAAGAAATTAGAAACAAGGAGCAAGAATTATTTGAATTAGTGGATACCATTTTTATAGATGGAAGGAAAGATGCAGCAATGATAATTAATGGTTGAAGTAAATGGAAATTATCATCGCCAAACAGTCATTGAAGAACATTATGTAATTGTAGAAGAGACTAATGGTTTTTATCTCTCACATGTAATGCCAGAAGATGGGACTGGATATAAAATAGCAACATCAGTTTATTCTGCAATCAAAGATACAGCTCTGGAACAAAAATTAAAGATTGTTGGATCTGATGGAACCGCTGTAATGACTGGCAAAAACAAAGGATTTATTGCATCATTAGAAACTTTAATAGGAAGACCATTGCAATGGGTTATATGCTTGCTCCATTTAAATGAGCTTCCTCTCAGACATGCTTTTCAAAACTTAGATGGCGTAACTTCTGGACCAGACTCTTTTTCAGGACCTATTGGTAGGCAGTTGAATGGTGCTGTTTCTGAGTGGAAAATAGTGAAGTTCAAATCTATCCCAAATCCAAAATTTCCTGTTATTCCAAACTCTTTGATGGATGATTTAAGCAGTGATCAATATTTTGCTCACAGGATTTGCTCAGCCATCATGTTGGTATCAGTTAATGCTAATCTGGAGTTTCTCGAAGTAGGAGGGTTAAACCATTCACGCTGGTTAACACTTGAATGTTGTATTCTTCGATTTTATGTTGCCCACGAAAAGCCAACATCTAATTTAAGCACTTTGGCAGAATTTTTAATTAAAGTTTACTTTCCTGGTTGGTTTCAAATCAAATTCAACAACAACATTACTGATGGACCAAAGAACTATCTCGATATCCTTACACAAGTAATGGGATTTCCAAACAAAATTATTCAGGATATTGCTGTAGCGGTTTTGCAACGAAATGCTTATTTTGCTCACCATGAAAATATATTGCTGGCGAGAGAAGACCTACTTGCTGGCGAGAGAAGAAATATTTAATTGCAGTTAAATGAAAGCTGAACGTGCTTTTAGCTAATGTGGTTTGAGAGTCAAGTCTTTCAGGGTGATGATTTAAATTTTTCTAGCGTCTGTTTTGTAGTCGGTAGAATTGGCTTGGTTTACACTGTCAAAGTTGTCCAGTCAAGCGATTACCAAACTCTCTAACAACTGTATGCACAGCTCTTTAGCTTTCGGCTCTAAGCATTAGGAGGAGTTGCAATGAGAAGAAAGATTCATTCGTTTCATCCATAAAGAGCCTGTAGCGCAACGGTCTTTCCTTTAGCTGGCAATACAGCACACAGTAGGTGTTTCTTGAACAGCACGTGTTGTCGGAAAAGAGAGCGAATAATACTGTACAGCGCTTATATAGTTAGTCGGCGTTATGACGTCACAATACAAATATGGGGAGCGAAGGCATGGCGTTCGCTACAGTCCTCCACCGCCCCGCAAAATATTTAAGCAACTCAGCGAATACACAAAGCATTTTTACAAAGCAAATTTACAGCACAAACACAAAGCAACACAAAGTAAATTTACAGCACATACGATAGCATTTACAAGGACTGATTTTGTGCCACAACTAAACATGATGAGCCTATGGCAATTTGCAAGGGTGACGACCAGTGCTTCTGAAATTAAGGTGTGTAATCTGTCAGGTGAATAGGCCGTCTCACGGATCGGCCAGTGCGTGTCGTGTATGTTGTGTAAGTGTCGCGGTCGAAAGTGTAAGGAGGTTGTGTCGAAGGAGACATTGCAATGGAGTTGGTAAGAGCGTCCTGGTTTAGCGTGTCGAGACTTAATTAGGCAGACTTTAAGCGATCAATAGTGACTTTGTCTGTGTGCGTGCGGAAATCGATGATGAAGTACTTTTCTCTTTTGTCCAGCACTTTGAACGGCCCCTTGTAAACAGGATGCAACGGGGGTTTATGACTGTCTATTCTTAAATATACGTGGGTTGTTTCCGGCAGAAAAAGCGCTTTTTCAACGTACGAAGGACGGTTGTGTTGACGTGGGGAGTTATAACGCACGGACGCGATATATTTGGCAAGATTATTCGCAAATAGTGTGTGTTCAAGGTGTTCATCTTTCGATTCAAAAAACTCACCAGGTAGTCCCATAGATTCTCCAAATACCAGCTCACAAGGAGAAGCGTGGCATAGGTCTTCTTTTGGAGTGTTCCGCAGGGCGAGTAATACCCAAGGTAGATGATCGTACCGTAAAGACGGATCGCCTGTACAACGCAAACTTGATTTTAAGGTTCGGTTAAAGCGTTCCACCATGCCTTGCGCTTGAGGATGGTAAGCAGTGGAATGATGTAACTGGCACCCGAGGTACTCACACATTGACTTCCATGTCGATGACGTAAACTGGGTTCCTCTGTCTGTGAAGAGATGCTGTGGGCAGCCTACCCACGCAACCCAATGTCGAATAAATGCATCGGTACATTCCTGAGCTGAGATCCCGACCATGGGTATTGCATTCATAAAGCGTGAAAAACGGTCTACGATGACCAGCAAGTAATTATAATCATGACTCAACCCCAGAGGCCCAGTAATGTCTACATAAACATGAGTGAATCGTCCCTGAGGGGGGGGAGTAACCGTTTCCAATGGAGCAACATTATGGCGAACAATCTTTGCTCGGGCACACTGTTGGCGTTCTCGAGCCCATTTGGTAATATCTCGCCGCATGTCAGGCCATACAAAAGACCGTTGAATTAACTTCCTGCTGGCCATAATTCCGGGGTGTGATAAGGAGTGGTAAAACTGAAAAATCTTATGGCGCCAACTTTGAGGCACCAGAGGTCGCAGTCTACCAGCGGACTGGTCACATAAAATGGTGGTGTGATGTTCGGCAAGGGGAACTTGTTTCAAAACTAGCGACGTTGTGTTGTTTGACAACAGCTCCATTAAATCAGAGTCGTTTGCTTGAGCTTCTGCAAGCTCCAAAAAGTTAATGGTGGCTGACGTAGTGGGTAGAATAGCATTTAGTTTTGGCTGCACAATCGGACGGCTTGGTAAGTCAGCCACGTTGGATTCTCCCTTGACATATTCGACTTGGTTAGTCATTTGGGCAATATAATCGAAATGCCGGTGGTGCCTAGGTGTTAAGGAACTCGAGGTGTTATGGAAATGACGCACAATTGGCTTGTGGTCGGTGCGCAAAACAAAATCCTTGGCGTCAAGAAAATGACGGAAGTGGCGAATCGAAGAATAGCATGCTAGCAATTCACGATCAAATGTTGACCACTGGCGCTGGTTTCGAGTAAAAGCTTTTGACCAGAAGGCAAGAGGCTCACGATTTCCATTTCGAACCTGTTCCAATACGCCTCCCATAAAATCTCCGCTGGCGTCGGTGACCAG